>CM040634.1:10965243-12165243 GCA_022818045.1 Neotoxoptera formosana
ATATTGAGATTCATTATATTACAAAATTTGATGTGATTTTAATGATATGAAATACAGAAAAATCGGGTAAATAGAACATTCTTAAATTCAATTTTTAACTTTTTCATGTAGCTCAAAAATAGCTTAAAAATAAAAATTTTTGTGAAAAATTTAATTTAAATGACGAATATTGAGATTCATTATATTACAACATTTGATGTGAATATAATGATATGAACTACTAAAAATTCGGGTAAATAGAACATTCTTAAATTCAATTTTTAACTTTTTCATGTACCTCAAAAACAGCTTAAAATCAAAAATTTTTGTGAAAAATTGTATTAAATGCCCAATATTGAGATTCATTATATTACAACATTTGATGTGAGCATAATGATATGAACTACTAAAAAATTGGGTAAATAGATCATTCATAAATTCTATTTTTACTTTTTATGTACCTTAAAAACAGCTTAAAATCAAAAATTTTTGTGAAAAATTCAATTAAATGACCAATATTGAGATTCATAATATTACAAAATTTGATGTTATTTTAATGATATGAACTACTAAAAATTCGGGTAAATAGAACATTCTTAAATTCAATTTTTAACTTTTTCATGTACCTCACAAACAGCTTAAAATCAAAAATTTTTGTGAAAAATTCAATTAAATGACCAATATTGAGATTCATAATATTACAAAATTTGATGTTATTTTAATGATATGAACTACGGAAAAATCGGGTAAATAGAACATTCTTAAATTCAATTTTTAACTTTTTCATGTACCTCAAAAACAGCTTAAAATCAAAAATTTTTGTGAAAAATTTAATTTAAATGACCAATATTGAGATTCATTATATTACAACATTTGATGTGATTTTAATGATATGAACTACTAAAAAATCGGGTAAATAGATCATTCATAAATTCTATTTTTAACTTTTTATGTACCTTAAAAACAGCTTAAAATCAAAAATTTTTGTGAAAAATTGTATTAAATGCCCAATATTGAGATTCATTATATTACAAAATTTGATGTGATTTTAATGATATGAAATACAGAAAAATCGGGTAAATAGAACATTCTTAAATTCAATTTTTAACTTTTTCATGTACCTCAAAAACAGCTTATAATCAAAAATGTTTGTGAAAAAATCAATCAAATCACTACTATATAATATAATTTTTTTAAAAAAATTACTTATTTATGTCATACGTCTGTCAAAGCATACTGGGCGATAGTATTTTATGAGTTAAAACTAAAATTTGTGTCTCTTTAATATTATATGATAATGTTATTGCAACACGAGTAAAATTATATATGAAATATATTAATTAACGTCATTAGTTGATTAAAAACACACAGGGTTCTTATTTGTAACGGTCTAGTGAAATTATCATTATTTTGGATTATTTACTAATTCAAGTAGTACTCTATTAAAGTATAATATTATTATTGTAATTACTTAGCGTTCAATATTTGTTGATATTTTTAAACCGATCGCTATCTTGCCCCACTCGACACAAAACGAACACCGTTTAAGCCTTATTGTTATCTATAGTACACGGTATGGTTCGACACAATTCGTGTACCTAGTTTATGCACGACAACATATTTAAATAGTATTAGTGTTGTACGCGAGGACTATCCATAAACTACACATAATATTAAGTCAATATATCGTGCATATTAAAAAATACATTTGTTTTGCTATGATTTCTCTTAAAGACGAAAAATATGACTTTTGAAGAAAATTAAAGTGACTAATGCAATAGAAGAAATCAGAGGAATCGTATAATTACAGTACAATCAATATTGTTGTACGATATGCATAATATAATATAGAGATGCTAAGCCGGTAAACAAAATGAGTATTATTTTCAAAATCAACAATTGCATAATATATTATAATAATTATTATCGTTGTTGTAAAACAAGCAATTACTCTGTTCCATTTTCGGAATAAATAATAAACCATACGTCGTATTAGGTATAGGTAATATAACATTTATTCACTTTGATGTTTAAAAACCAAATTAATGCTTCATTAGGTTTAAAATAAAAGTTCAATATTAATAGAACAAGAAAATATGTGTTAAAATGTGTAGAACATATTATTAAGTTAGTAACGTTCTGACTGAAACACCTGAGATTGATACCTACCATTTTTGATTATTCGATACCTTTATGTAATATGGAAGCAGTTTTAGTACCTTGGTACTTATTTTACAAAAAAAATGTTGTTGATTAAAAACACGGTTAAAAAGATTTTAAGTTATCGCGTTAAACTATTACAAGTTACAAAAAGTTTTTATTGTAATTAATCAACACTTTAATTTTCTAAGCTAAATTTTATAATCAAATTTAAGCGGTAAAATCTCTTTTATTCCTCATTACTTGTGTTTTATAGTTGTAGTCAAGAAACACAGACATTTTTTTTTTCAACTATGAAATTGATGAATCTTTTATCAACTTTAAAATGTTACTTATTGTTCTCGAGATTGTATACTAATTGGTCTCTAATTGGTCTCTAATTGATCTCTACCGTTTCCACCAATAACAATCGTTTATGGAACAGTGCATAAAATAACTCCTTAAGTCGACACTGCATGGCAACGACTTAATTTCAATTAATACGTACTAATTTGTTTAAGAAAAATAGTTCGATACCTACCGACTACCGTCATACTCATACGTAAAATGTGACTCGTAACGAGGGGCAAATCGATACGTATCACAATTGTTCGTCGCTCACACGACTTGTTGATCGGTCAGTCTTGCACTGATTTGAATTGATACGCTCAGATTAGTCAAATTTCTTCCTCTTTAATATTTAAATATTTTTGAACCGTGAACAATATTGCATTCGAGATTTTTCCTAGTTAGTATAGAAGTATAGTAACAACCAGATATCCTTACATATTGACTTAAATAAAATAATGATAAGCACGTTCAAAGAGTATTAAAATATTTATAAATCATCTACCACGAAAATAAAATTCAACCAGAATGTACTAGTGTATTAAACATGGTATAATATATCGTGATTAAGGTGTATCTAACCGAGTAAAAATCGACTATGACTCTCGCGGGAACACACTGAGCTCACATTATTATTTTACTACACACCTGAATATACGGCGACGTATAAACGATACCTAAAAACTATAACGAAAACGGAGAGGAAAAATAAATCTTGAGTTTTTTTATTTTTTTTTTATTTATGGTTTAATTTCCTTTAAAAAAAAAAAAATAATAATAATAGTAAAAAAAAAAAAAAAACGGTGGCCACGAGCAAATAGCAGCCGGAAAAGTAAAAGCGCGCGCGCAGGACTCGAGAGCTGAGTAAAAGGACGTGCCGGGGACTGGTGTGGTGTGTGTGTGGGGGGGGGAGGGGTGAATGTGTGTGGCGGGGAAAAGCACTGGATGTCGTCAGTTCGTAAAATATGGTCTGTATTATTATAACAAATAGTCTTGGACCGAATGTCAATAATACAGAGATCCGAAAAGCCACCGTCCGTTTCATGATACATGGTCTCGATCGGCGTCTGCAGGCATTAAGAATAACTTCCCCTTCGCCGCGCATACATAAATTCCGATTTTCGTTTTGTGACTGTGATTTTACGGACTCGTTTCCTCGGAAAAACACACACCCGCTGTAATATATATAATACATAATATACAAATTTAAACTCGGATAATATATTATGTATGTGTTATTATTATATACGCGTTTGCGTAATGTCCCTTATTGATAAATGACTGATATAAGTGTGCTTACGACATTATTTAGGTATTATGGCAACGCATTATGAACACGAAATAAATATAATAAATTTATTATATAAGATATCTAGAAACAATTTAGTTTTTAAATTTAAGTTTCAAATGCAACGACTAAGTAAAATGTAATAAACTTTGGAACCTCGTTTAAATAAGACGGATTGAAAATGTCTTCTTGTTTATTAATTATTTAATTTTTAATGAATTATAGCTTATAAACTATTAAATAGGTACGAAGTAAACAAATACTTTATTTAATATATATTATATTATATAAAATATTCTATGTGATATAATATATTATTTAACAAATGTGTTGAAATAAACAAATGTATCTGTCTACAATTTAAATATCAGTACAATATTGTAACTTTTGGAATATAATATTACCATTAACAAACATTTTTCTGAATTTAAATCGTTTTAATATTTATAGTTTGTATGCACTTACATGTTAAAATATTCATTAGTTATCTGTCTCAGAAATAATTATATTACTCTCAGTTGATAAAACTCAATTATTTTTTACTTGATATCCACATCCGATGTGGTATTACAGTAATTTTGCATCTTTTTATCGTCCATTTGAAATAAGTACAATTTATATTTTCAATACAGCCACAAAGGTTAAAACACTATGATCAATATTGTAATTAAACCCGTAAATAGTTAGCTATAATACCTATCATAGGTATCACTATATTATAGTATATCTATAAGGTTTCTAAAAGCCGATATTTTATGAAAGTACATAATATTTTACGTGCTGTTTCGTAATCCACTTCGTTCATATTAGATAAGAATAATATAATGCGTATTTTTATTAATTTCCTGTATCTTTCCACCCGGATATTGTGATTAATAACTGAAAGTATCAACTGTTTTTTTAAATTTAATATAGTAAAGTATTACTGATATTTATAATTTTGAAATTGAAAACTCATATGAACCATAACTTTATATTAGCTATTAAAAACCAATATTTTCTACCGTTTTTTTTTTTATGAAATATTTGCAATCCAATCATTTTTTACAAGCATACCTACCTACGAAAGTACCAAACATTGTCATAATTAAAATGTTGTTAAATTCCGAGTTTTTTTTTATTAAACTTATTTTAGTCGTTAAAATGAATAGATACCACTATAACGAGGGTCTGATATTTTTAATTTGTAACTTAATAACACCTCTTTAATTAATTAGTTAGTTTCAACGGTGGTTATATAATATTTATCTCTCTAATTATCTTTAATCGAATTAGAGAAATTACCTCTAATAGACATACTCAACAGTTGTTACAATCCATTATAGTTTCCTTTTAATAAATAATTTGTTCATCAATCATTCAAAAAATATTTTAGTTTTGTTATTACGTTTTTATCTGGCCATTTATTTACATTCAAGACTATATTTTAGAGTAGTTTTGATGTCGCTTCGCTTGACTTCAGAAAAGATTCGATTTTGGGGAAATTGCAACTCGTGTATAGCCGTGCAGAGGTCATTATATGGGTTAGGGTTTGGTTAACATCAAAAGCTTGAGTGTATTTGTTTAGAATCCAATAACTATTGACGTAGACAAGATTTACAAAGTAGGAGAGAGGGGGGAGGGGGTTCTAAAATTAGTTGTGAAATATCGGGGGGTGGAGTCCGGCTGTTACATAATATTAATTATTATATACCATGTATAGAACACAAAACAAATTGTGTGGGACGAGGGATTCAACGGGTGACCACCCTGACTAAGATATCACTGCCGAAAACGAGCATTACTCTTCATACAAAAAATAATATATTATGCGTGACTAAATTCAAGTGTATCAATATGGGTCGAAAAGAGATGCGCTGTTGTTGAACAAACTTCTTCGTTCTTGCTGGCCGGGCCGTTTGGGAAATATTATTTTGCTTGTATTTTTTCCAAGGCGTTTGTAAATGGTACAAACAAAATAAAAATAAAAGTCGAATATATAATAATATGTTAAAGGTTTGACCGTAAATTGGGTTGTCGAATTTTCTTTTTTCGACAAATAATGGGAATTTCACAACTTTGACATCCACCCAAAACATAATCATTAAACCATCCGAGTTTCAGTAACTATTGCATACTAAAATATGTTACGTTAAACTTTTCGAGCACGTTAACATCGTTAACAAACGGACATTTTATTTTGTACTTAAAGCGTATTATTGCTGTTTAACAAATATATATCTCGAATTAAGTTCTGAAAGTGACATTACGAAAAACAAAAAAACTACTAAAATTTTTACGTTTTCGATATATTTCTTTCGCGGAAATATATTGTTATTTATTATAATTAACATTTAATTCCAAACGTTTCTTTTAGAACCGAACTCTATAAATATTGAAAAACGAACATTCTTAATTTATTGGCTAAATGAATACAAGGAAAATTAATTTAAATTTAAATCTTCAATTTAGATAGTTATAGGAATAATTTAATGTATGCATATGTCTAAAAATTAATTTTTAATTAGTTTATATTTTGTTTTAACAATTTTTAATTAATTTAAAACGATATTACATTATGTCATCAATCTATTTAGTGTTTAATAATAAAAAAAAAATGACTTATGTATTCTACAAATTATGCATGAAATATGAAATTAATTAGTATAATTAAATTGCTTTTTTCGCCAGTTTGATCTAATTAAATAATTATTAGATTTTTTAAGTGCAATAATCGCACAGTGTTTAACGTTGTAACTTTGCTTATATATTTTTACCTAGATGAAAACTGGCAAGATTTCTCTTCTACATTTTTTTTTTATGAATAAAGGGTTTCTGTAATATTGTAGTATAAAGGTATGTTTTTATTATAGAGTATATAATATGAAAATAAAAATGTTTTTCCTTAAATAATTGCTCAGGTGCCTAGGCGAATTTGAATTAATTAATTTCGTGTTAAAGGATTATTTGAGCTATATTCTCAAACTTACAATAATAACATTGAATACTTTCATAGCGATGACTCATTCAGTAAAGTTTCGTTTCATGTATATTAATTAACCATTAAAACTAAATTATATTTTAACTATATACACTATATCTTGCAAATTAAAAGATACTCTTAACTAATTTTTTTAAATACCAAGATGATTTACAAATTAAATCATGTTGTAATATTTTAAAATACAATATTAAAAGCACTTGAAACTTATTTTAACTATTTCTGTATAATGAGAACAATTGAATATCAAATAGAAATTTGAAATAAACGTACAGATCTGTGTATTATATTATGTCAACTACGATAATACAATAACTAATAATAACTCAACGTTAATATAAGATAGTTGTATATCAAAAGGATATTATCGAAATAATAATTAACTTTTAATTAATTGTTTTGTTGAAATATAAAAAAAAGTTTTAAAATTTCAGTACTAAAAGGATTAATAATAATATTACGTCAACACTTTTTTGAAGCTATTGAATTATGTTTACATCCGACGTTCTTCGAATAATTTTATTAATTGTCAATTGATACTTACTTTTTGACGGTTATAAATAACTAATTATTCAAACATAAAATTGAATAAACTGATCTCAAGTAATATTATGAAAACGACAAAAGATTTTAAATATTACAATAATATTGTTGTATTGACATAAACGTATTACATAAACACATAATATAATAATTATAATAATTATTTTACTACATATTTTACATACATGGCATTATACATAATGTAATGAAATACATTTCCGAAAAATATTACAGTTGTCTAATGAACATAATTTTCTGCAAAATCGTTTTTCTGCAATGACGCCCCAGTCAATAATCGTCTGATATTGTAGTCACCATCAAAATATGTATAGCACAATAAACTACATACTAATCTAACTAGGCGAGTGGCTTATTTGACTTGTTGTAGCTAACCTACCTTATATCACGCTACCGATAAGCTTAAAAAAAAAAAAAATGTTCGTATTTAGAAGTACAAATACTTTTCTATTATTACGGGTGATTAAAAAAGCGTATTGCGTTTTTAACTCTTCCGACGGTAATTATTGAACAATTGACGTGTAAAGAATCACGTGTATTTCGAAGTGACTTTTGATAAAGAGGTTAAAGTAAGGTCCGATGCTCGGACGATGGGTGTCATTCTCGAGTTTCATTATTAACGACGGCCTACGGCCATATATTATTATTATTATCGTGTGTACGCCAGGTGACACCACAATCGAGGCTGTAGGGTCGTCTTATATATTATAATATTATCTCGACAAAATTGATTGGTCGGAGATGTGCGTATATGTAATTAGAACAAAATATAATATCATGCAGATAGATGTATCACCAAGGATTTTGGTACAGAGTAAATTTATTTAAGACGACGACGGAGTGAACATGATAGGAAAACATATTTTGATATTTAGTTTCGGTGTGCAAACCCTTTATGTGAATAAACAATATTCAGATTTTCCACGACTTTTTCGACTATACCATATTTACTATTATCAGCATATTGGTTCGTATAATATTGTACTTGGCCGATTCTGACTTTCACTTAAATTTTTATGTTTTTTATGAAATTCTTGCAATAGCAATCTTCTGCCTTCGATACCATACACACTTGATTTACAAAAATAAAATTATTTTTTTGACGGTTATCATTGACGACGATGTTAGGTCGTTCACCCCGATGTATATAATAGATATCCGCTAGTGTCAATAAACATAATGATAGATTTGTGAAGCACTGCATTTTTCTAGTGCAGATTCAAATCATGATTATCAGTAACTAAACAATTAAAATTATTATTGTTTTGATCAAGAATTTATCAAAATGTATCTAGAAATGTCCTAAGAGAAATTTATAATTTACAAAATAGGTTTTATGCTAAAATAACTATAAATACCAAGCATTAAAATAGCTATCCATACCGGATAATCCAACATAAGACACTCATTATTTTATAAATTATCGCATTTTGAACGAGTAGTTTATGAGTTAAAAGTATTTAAATTTTAGATGAGTAAAGTGGTGTGGTACTGTGGTATTCTAGTACCCTGCCAAATTTTGGTTCACTACTCTGCTCGTCTTAACTTTAAATTCTTGTAAATCATAGTTTCTTCTCCGAAATTTAATTTTTATATATCGAAAGAAAAAATTGAAAATACTAAAAAGTTATAATTTTTTTAACGACTTAAAATTACGTAAAAAATATGTTAGTGTCTTAAACGAGTGTCTCGCGTTAAATGGATCATCCCGTAGGTACTAGAACTGTAAAATAATGTCAGCAAGAAATTCCTGTTAAAAAAAAAAAGTCTTGGACTAAATAACATGCATCGCAGTGATAAATGGAAAAAATTGCAATTAAATTGGTTAATTTCCCTAAGACGGATGCGTAAATGGCGGAATCACATTTTAGTCGTTCCGCAACGACGACAGTCGACAGACCAGATGGAGGAAAAGTCAAAGGGTGATCGGATGACAAAAGATTCTTTAAGGACAATATAAGATCCTAGTTGGGGGATACTGGAAATAAGAGAGCAAAGTTTTACCGCACAAATTAACAATGTACATTTGGTTTTTTTTATATCGGTCTTTCTTGTTTAATCAATTTTTTTTAAAGCTCTCTTATAATTATCTACCATTATCTCTGTTATTATTAAATATTATGTTTATTTCGTTTTGTATTAATCATAATATTGTAATAACATACTGCACTTGAAATCTAGGGGGCGTTTATAAATAAATAAATAAATAATAACAAACATTATTAATATACTGTTGTTAACTAAACTAGAGTCGTTGTTACGTGTAATAATACTATATAATTAAATGCATAATTACGGGAAGACTCTCGATCTTAACCAAAAACACTATTACTATTATGTACACAATTTTGGCACTGTTTAATTTCGAGTGTGGCCCACGAGGCCCACTTCGTGTTACAGCTATCGTCTGATTTTTCATTCAACGAGACCGTCTTCGTTGTACGACAATATTAATGGATCCGTTCTACTTCACTAGTGTCACCGTTGTGACGACATTAGGTTCTCAGCACCGCCGTTTTTCGGTTTGAATTCATCACAGTATAGGATTAGTATTTTCTGTGAATCATAAATGTCAAAAAGTATGATTGAAAAATCTTCTGCAACGAGTTTCATCGACTTTTTTCTCACGACGACTACGCGTAGACGATTACTGCGTTACACGACATTAATTTAAATCGATTCCCAGAAAAAATAGCGAATGACTGTTATGTTTCAAATACAAAATTTAAATTTTCTCCTTCGGGAAAATTAAATTATTTACATCCTTTTAGATTTTATTTAAATAATTAATGTATTCCAGAACGAACCCAAATAACTGTGCAAGAAAGACGTTGTGGACAACGATCAAATATATTTAAAACACAAATAGGGACCAATGGTCGAAATCTAAAAAATATCTAGAATACAGTTAAAAAAAAACCTCCCTCTCTACCAGACTGGCTGGCTCACGTGGTACAATGACGGGCGCGGGTGTCCGAAAATGCTTTAGAATAATATCAGTGTGGTTCCGTGGCAGCAGCTTCAAGTAGGCACTTAAAAAGTAACATCGATTTAGAAGCGAACAATCCCGTACGAATTCATTATTTTATTGTTGTTACTCGTGACTTTTTTATTAGAACTTATTATTTTTTTTTTTCAATATAAAAGAAATTGATTGAATAAAATATGTATTATAACGTTAACTACTTACATTTAAAATTCGCCTGGAACGAAAAAAAAAAACACCGCCATTAAAGACGGCCCGAGATCTAAGAAAAACAGTAGTACCTCCCTTCTCCAGTTGTGTAATTTTTCACCAAGATTGGACAGCGAACTATGAATTATTAATGATTTTCTGCTGTTGCCGATTTCGTGACGGATGTATGAAGGTTTGCTTTTTCAGCGCAGGATCGGAGCGAGCCCGTCTGGAAATTAGACTTTCGAAGGGGAAATATTTCATATTTTCGTAACACAGAAAGAGATATATTACATTTTCTCGTCAGCTCAGACCTAACGACTTATTCAATTCAGACACGAGCACGTGATATTTTTGAAAACTGACGTGTCTAACAAGTCGCAATTAATTTTTAATTAAAACGAATAAATTATATTGTCCGGACGATACGATGTTCGGTTAAAACGAACTTAGATGTTATGTATATACTATACACGTATATTGTATGTATAGTATGTACGTAAGAAAGTTAATTTGTTGTTAGTTTGCAAATGAAATATTGAAACATAAACAAATCACATTATTTTATTGACGTAAATATTTTATGTTAGGCGTAATTTATGTACATTAAAAATGGATTAAAAAAGGCAAAATATTTTACTCAAATCAAACCTATGTTTTCTATTTAATTTAATTTAATTTATTTTAAATGTTATACCATTACATCAATTGTTTTACACTTCATAAATCAACAAAACATATTTTTTTCGTAAAAATAAAAAGTTTTACAGAAATTTTTATATTTGTTACTATAAATATAGTTGTTGTTCCAAAATAAGTAAAAAGATTCATAACTTAAAAACTATATTTGTATATTAACTACAATTATAATTGTAATGTCATATCTTATGTAAGTACCTTTGCCTACATTGGTATATTTTTACTGAACTCATAATCGAATATTTAATTTTCAACGTTTTATATTAAGTACAAATAAATACTTTCGTTTGTATTTGAATAGACTCAGATAATATATGTATATCAATTTGAAGCCCAACGAAGTAGAAACATGTCGCGAATGGTTAGTTTAATTAATTTAGTTTATAGTTATGTGTTAATTCAATTATATGTTGAATAAACCTATGCAAATTTGGCACAGATCCAATTACATCGTTGAAGATTAAGGTTAATTTTTCTATTTGTCAACTTTGGTTTTTGAATACCTAGAGAAAATTTAGTTTATGAAAGTATTGACGAATAGAATTTGAGTAGATTTTACTGAATAATTTAATGAACAAAATGTAGTCTTTACTTAGTAGTCAAGATCAATTTACTTGATTTTAAGTTTTCTAATTAAATCGACATCAATAATGCAAGTATTTTATAATTCTGTTGGACCCGTATCATACCTGGCTTTGACACTGAGTTCTGAAAACAGATTTATGTTAGCTTAGGTTAACTTTTGATAATAACACTTAAAAATATGGTTACTAATAAATATATTAATTTCTTGGTTACAAGTAGGTACAAATTATTTATCAGTGGTTGTGAGTTTGCAGGATAATAATATTATTGCAACATAGTTTCATGGTTAGATAAGTGGTAACTTTTATTATTATAGAAGTAAAAAATAATAAACAAGAATAATGTAAAATTACTATTGGTAGTAAATCAAGAATTGCATAAATTGCTAATAAGACGATTTCAATATGCATGTATGTATGTATGTATGTATGACGTATGTATGTATGTATGTATGTATGTATGTATGTATGTATGTATGTATGTATGTATGTATGTATGTATATGGTATGTACTATTTTTCAATTTACTTTTCTGTCTTTGTAATTCTTGCTAGTTTATTTGGATAATATGTACATATTTCAAGTTGTAATGTTTCTTTAGTAGTCGTTTTTATGGCCCGTTTCAGCTTATCAGTATCGACAAAATCCCTATTTCGGTGTTGTTTTTTGACTGAAATCGATACAGTTTCTTTCCATCGAATGATTTCATTTGGCATACATTTCAAATATTATTTATCACCATCACCATGATTATGGTTTAACCGATTATCGTTACAAGTTACAATTATTTCAATTACTTGGAGTTAATATTTTATCTAAACATTCTAGTACACGGAGAAGGTAATTGCAGATTAATAATGAAGCAGTTTAATGCAATAAAGTTATTGAAACAACAACAATAACCATACTGTAATATTATATTTTTTTGGTATGATTTATTGATGACAGTCACGGATGTGTGACACCGTTACAAACCATAGACGTAAAAATATGATAAGTGATAAGTTCGAATTGGACTTATTATAGTCATCCACATACACATATTATATTTAATATTATACTATATTAGAGACATATGTCAAGTTCAATAGTTCTAAGACAATATCAACCAGCACACTAAATTACTCTGGGTGACTTTGATACGTGTGAGTCTTTCTTAATACTGTGTGTAATATTAAATTGAGTTTGTGTATCTAACAATAAAATAATATTTCAACTGAAACTTATAATTTAAACTATCATTCTTTAAGCTTCCTATAGCTATGATTAAAATTATAGTTCAAAGAGCCGTGAAAACCCTCACTGAATCACCTATATCCAACATGTTCCTCAACCTAAAATAGCCTAAAATAGTAAATATAGGTCTCCTTGGGATTTGTGATTTAACCACAAACTGATTTAAAATGGTTTCTTCCCAAACGGAGTGCAAGTAATTACATTTTTTTTTTTATAAATACATCGAATTTCATAGAGACTGCGTTTGTGTAGTATTTTTTTTTTGTCTTAATTAAGCTCAAGACATTTCTTATACGCGATAAGTAGTCATATAAACTCCATATTATTATGTTAATATGTTGTTAAACGCCACGCAATACCTTATCCGTCGACTTAACGTTTAATGCACACATTACCACGATTCGCGGTGAGGTGGTGTTAGTGGTGAAGACAATGGGCTTTTAAAATGCAATATTGTTGTGAGTTTAATAATCCCATTCGTTTTGAAAGTATAACGTATGCTCAGAAAATCGGTTGTTGAATGTGGATAATAATATGTTATCATATTATATACAATCCAGCTCCGGGGGTAAATAAGTTTGAAATAATACCTATATTTGATTCTTTTTGAGATAATATCTCTCGATCAAATATATTTAACAAGCTGTTCAAATAACTATTGATTATTATACGTTATACTTACGACATAGAATTTACGCAAAAATTAATATCATAAAAACGCGATAATGGTCAGAATGTGTCACTTTGCCGGATGGACCTAAAGTTTTGCAGTTAAATGTTAGTAATAACTGTTCATTAAGTGCATGAAAATAAACCGATAATTATTCGGAGAACAGGCACCTATCATTATGTATGTTTGTTGACGAATGACGTTATTACATAACCAAACAAATATTACATTCTACATTATATGATTATTGTTACATTACAATATTATTGTATCTACCTATTAAGCAAAGAATGCATAGTTATTTCAAATTGTTCTAAAGTCTCAAGTTATCGCTTTTCAACTTACATAAATTATTTTGGTTACTTTTTAAGATATTCGTTTAATTAATTATTAGAATAATACTTAGAGCTATACAAACACAGAAATAATAAAAAAAATATAGTTCTGATAATTAATCAAAATATAGAAATTGTTTTTAAATTCAATTTATATTCTATAAATATATTTAGAAAACGAAAATTTAAATAGATTGTTAACGGTGTTCAGGTATTAAGTTGTTATTTTTATTTTGTTTTTTTGAATAATTAAAACAACAGCCACCACTAAACGGCGATATCATTATTTTATATAACTTGTTTTCATAGGAGTCTCGACAACAGTCGTAATATTTTATTCTGGTAGAGTCAACCACTACTATTAACTCAAAAAAGTTGCAAAAGGGCCCTTAAAAATTCAAAAGCTTCCAACAGCAAAAAATGTGTAACGATTTGATGTATATACAAGTTATTTTTATACATATATCTACTATATTTGCCCAAAGTTTGTGTTTCTCGTTTGTTTCGTCAAAATTACAGTTTTGATAAGATCCCGAGAGCACGAGACACATCCCTGTACACAAGAACTTTTACTGATTCACATCTTGGCAAATTAGGATAATTCATATGCAACGCGGTTTTGTCGGTGCAGTTTATCAGCACTGAAACTTCAACGATAGGCCTCCTCGTTTAGTCCGCGAAATATTTGCACGAGTCAAACGAACGACGACTAAATAAATAAAACGTGTCCGATGGAAATGTTATCACCACTTTTGTACCTTAGATTATACCTCGTAAAATACACTGTTTTTCCCGAGACAAGGTTTTTCGTTCCACCGATCGTTGTCAAAGAAGTTTGTAGCACGAACAGGATTGTAAAATCACGTAAAATTTGATGAAAATCGCGGTCGTTAAGGTGAAGTCTCCACGGAAATTGTTGACGTCGCTACTGGACGTCCACAGTTTGTTTTCACGCCGGGTAGAAGTCAGAAGGCTACAACTGTATAGGACAACCAAATTTTTATAATTTAAAGGAGATAAACCGCAATTCCGTTTTTTTTCTTAGTAAAAGTGATATCGAAAAAAGATATCGACAAAGTTTTATTTGTCATTGTAAAAATTTGGTTTTTTCATTATAATAACTGTCGAATTCACTGGTTATTTCCCTAGTAAAACCGGTTTTTGTGGTTAATTTCACATTTAATGCAACAACAAACAATCATGGTTTTGATATGAGGCCGAATGTAAGTTAAATTGAATTAAGATTTAATATTTCAAATTTCAAAAAAACCGAGTAAGTGTCTTCAACGTGCGGCTCCTCTTTCGACAACTCTTACGTGTCATTGCCATACTGTCTTTATCTCTTCGAAATTATATTAAAACGTCATTACAAAATCGACTATACGTATATGAAATCGCGGGTGCGTGCCTTTCCCTCGAGTCGGGGTTTAGCCACTGCAGTCCGTTCTCCGTGGCCCTGCAGGTTACAGTATAATAGGTGTGGCGCGGCGGTTATATTATAACGCGTGGGGTGTGCAGGGCACGGCGTTGATCCGACCGAAGACGGATAAACGAAATTAAATAAGATAAAAGAAAATAATATAAACACAAACGCGGATACAAAGACGAGGAAAAATACGAATAATTCTCCGCGTCCGGGTGTTTCCGGTCTGCGGAGTAACGGAAAAGGATGTTGCCAATCGGTTTGACACGTATACGCGCACGCACGCACACGCGCCCGCGAGTCACTCGAGTCTGACAAATTGGCTTTGCACCGACGACGACGACGACGACGACTGGAGGAGCGATGGAGGAGTGGCTCGGGGGTGTCTGGGGCTCACATCTTCACCCTCTCGCACCCCTATTTTCCGTGCAACTAACACATCCCCCAACGCGCACGCACACGCACGCACACACACAATCGCGGTATTCAACCCCGCCCGCGGCGTAATACGCGTAACACACGTGAAAACATGACAGCGCGCCGCCGTCGACTTACATCACGTAAAACCACCCGTCGTACGCGCGTAACGTCTCAGTCAATCAGCGTGCGAAAGCCGATACGATGACGGATGGAGACGCAAAACGCGAACCGACGACGACGACGACTGTGGCGGCACACACCGCGGAGAACACGGTCCGTGTCGTTATACCGTAATAATATTATATAATATGACGTGTTCGCCGCTGCAAAATCGTAATAATATTAATTATTATTACCGTAACGATCGGAGACGAAAGTTTTTTTGGGTATACTTACGCGCGGCACACGTTATTATATTATTATGCGGCCACAGCTGCAGTTGTGGTGCACGCGGTAATGATGACGATTTTTCCGAATTGACACGGAGAGCTGTGGAAGAAAACGATTTTTTTTTTTTTTTAAATTAGGGTCGCTGAAATAACATATATATATATATATATACCAAGTGATTGATCGAGCAAATTATAGAATGTGCGGTAGTCGTGTTTTCACGGTGGTTTTCCCAAATCACACATTTTTCAAAAAGTCCCGTCCAAATTATACTAAATACTGAATTATTGTGACATCTGCAGCTAGACCGTGATACAATATTAGAACAACCGACAAAACAATAATATTGTTATAGACAAGAGTTCGGAACGCGCACAGTAAAGTTTATGATTTTTTTTTTCTAACAGCTTTTACGTATCTGTTTTGTTTTTTTATTACCGTTTATTTGACTGTTCCTAATCATTGCTCACACTGACTTGGCGTGACTAAAATCCTATTAAGCTGTATCAACAGTAAAACAGAAATAATCAAAATAATAATCATGCCGGTATTGAATATAATATTATTATCTCGTGTAATTAGTAAAGATATAGTCTAGTTTATAAAAAATCATTTTTTTTTTTGTACATAAAATGTGTTACGTAAAATACTTTTTATTTAATTTTCAAGTTTATAAAAGTATTTTTGAAATGTATTCAAAATAATTTTATAACTATATAATTTTAATTATTTACAAGTTTGCAACAAAAACATCACTAAATATAAATGTATAATTTGTACTGGAAGTTTTTTTATTTATTATTTTTTTTTTTTAATAACTCTGAAATGATGTATAATTATTTTACAAAATTAGTTTTAAACAATGAAAAATTATTAAATTAATAATTTGAGTTTCATTAATTTTTATTTAAGTATTCATTTTTTGTTTTTAAATTTGTTATAATTTGTCTGCATTAAGATTAATTTGTTATAACCGGGACTTGACATTCTAATCAAATTAGTTTCTAATCGTCTGAATATTTTTAAAATTGTTAAAATAATTATGAAAATAAATGCTAATTTGTATTTATTTTATTTTTACATCCAATTTTCATTTTCATCAATCTACAATAAAAAAAATCTTATTATCTTTCCAGTGTACTTTGTTTTTGATTAAATCACTGTAATAGATGTGTTTAGTAGTTTAGTTTGAATTTTATAATAAATCATTGTATACCACGAAAAACGATTCTGAACAGAATCAGTAAGTCTATATTTCTAGGGATATTTTATTACATATTACAGTGAAACCTCCCTTAACGGACATCTCTAAATGTCAGAAATAGTGTAGGAATATAATAGAATCTTTCATCTTTCGATTTGAGTCATTTAAATTGTGGTCACCTCCAAACGGCGAACAAAATGTTGGTACCTAGAGTCCGGTGTATTTAGAGGTTTCAATGTTATATTGATATTTGTAATTTATTTTTCTTCTAGTAATATGGTCGATCAAACTGTTTGTTGACAAAAATAAATCGCAAATATTATAATACAGCAATTATTATAACTCTATTTTAAATATGACGTATAATATTATCAGATGTTATTAACTAGTACTAGGAAATGGGCTCTATAAAATAAATAACTTCAGGATTGTTAATGTCCAAGACAAAATCACGAAAAGACGATGAGATGAGACGAACCGTACCATAAAGTTATTCATTAAGTTGAATAATAGGGACGAAAATAAATACATGATTATAATCACGGATCGGATAGTGTGTGCGCATCCGAGATTATCTTTAAGCCCTCAGATTAACCGAACAAAGATGGATAATCGCATTCAGAGACATTTTTTTAACGATGAATCTAAATATTATGAGGTTGGAGATCCGAGAACTAGAGCGAGTGAAGTGGACATTGTATGTCAACCAGTTCGCAAGATATTGAGGGACGGGTTGATCCGTTTCAGTTGTCATACATTAAAAGAAGTCTATTGCATATTTACGAAATCAGAGTGATGTGCGAAATCCATGCGGGAAATATTATCAGGTTAGTGTATCTAAAATGTCGGTTTTTTAATTTCCCTCGATGCGCCTGTATAACCCAGCCGTTCCCGAAGGATATGAACGGTGAAACCAGATAGATAAAATATGTATAAAAAAATCGTCTGTAAAACAAAAAAATCATTTTTAACAACTTCCAAAGCTTTGAAGTCTACAACGATTGTATGTATATAATAATAATAATTATGTTAAATCAAAAACACTACCGTAACAACGTTATATTTGAGTTGATTTAAAATGGTAAATTCCATGATTTTCATTTAATATAATTTTTATTTTTTTAGTCATAAAGTCAAATAACCAAAATCCTCAATACCACTATAATAATACAGCCGCATAAAATATATTTTTTAAAAACATTGTTTCATATCTGTATACGGGTCGCTTCCACGGAAAACCATAGTATTACTGTGGCGATACTACGAAAGTAATATTACACTAGGATTGCACCGAGATTGAAATATGCTCATCATTATAAGTTTAAGTATTACGTTTTTGTGCCTTTTTTTTTTGGTTTATGAAACAGTACTTCGTATTAGGATTGAACATGAGTGTTATACAAAATAAAATTTATTATACAACATTTTATTTAAATCAACACTCTGTTCCGAGAAGTCATTTATAATTTGTTATGGCTTGTAATATAGGTACCGTTGGACATGTCCCATTCAATCATTTATTAATATTGTTTTTCAAATAAACTGTTATGGTTGCATTAAAGTTAAATTCGCACTAAAAAAAAAATACTCATAACAAATTTGTATTTTTTTTCATGTTAAAATATTGTATTCAATTTAAAAATGCACGGTATATTAATTTATTAATAGTTTTCATTAGACTATACTGATTTTACGCTAACATATTGGGCATAATTCATTTTGTTTGAAAAGTCATAACTAGCGTTTTTAAAAATAATATAATTCATATTTTTAATAGCATACGATTGGTTTATTTTGTTATAATGTTGAGCTCCAATATTAATTCAAAGTTTCTAATTTTAAATTTAAGTTTCATCTTATCGAGTAAGAAGTAACATAAATTATATCAGAAAATAATCAACTGTATAGTTTTAAGCTTCTATAATAAATACGATTCGGTTTATCTATACGAGCTTACAAACTTTGTGTACAGAACAAAAGTTTATCGAAGTAGAGTTCAAAAAAGATTATTTAAAAACTACAATATTTCAAGTTTTGAATAAATTGTTATGATAACCATGTTATAAGCAAGCTAATATATTTTTAAATTGTTGATTTTAAATTTTGTTTGACTGTGAGTTAGGCGGAAAACTGTATTGGTTTAAACATTTTGTGCTTCGGACATATCGTTATAAAAAGTGGACACAACAGTCACCCCCAGCGCCCTGACTTAATATTGTTTTTTATGTTGCTGCATAGCTGCAATGTTTAAAGTAATTTAAAAATATCTTTTCTCTGAGTCAACGATTAGCTCTTTTTATAAAACAATTTTGACATGTTACGTACTTTGCTGAAAGGATAGTGAATTTTGAAATTTTAATTGTGTTAAACATACTTTTATTATTTTAACAATAAATACAAACAATTTAGAAAAAAAAAATAGAAAAAAAAGAGAAAAAAATGAAGCACAAAGTAGTTTATAGTTTTATACATTTTACAAAATATGTATATAGTAATAAAAAAGTATCAAAAATCGAATTAGACCAACTGGTTCGAAAAAAAAGCAAAATGTGTAGTATAAAAAAATTAAACATTAAACAAAAGAAAAAAAAATACATCGGATAGGAGACACAATAAATTCGTAGAGGAGGATACGTGATGGCGAATTCGATGCATGTTTGCATTGTAGGGCCACTGGTCACCTTTGCAACGTTTTCGCGGCCAGTCCCACGGGTTGACGAGGTCACGGGCTCGTTTGTCCGGGCGCTTAACGGTCGGCGAGTCGACCACGATGAGCGGTGGCGGCTAGTGCGCGATGTCCTGCGCTCTGACAGTGACGACGACTATGACGACAGACTGCGGAGACCAACGCGAAGCGAGTGAAGCGAGATATGGAGCTTACGGAATCGGCGGCCACCGGACGAGCGGCCGATAAGGGATTGCAGCGAGGCGAAGAAAATTACCGAGAGCCAGGGGACCGTGGCACAGCGTTGGCGTACCGCTGTCCAGATCTCTCGGTGATTTTCGCCCTGGCGTCGTCTTCCCTACGGCCGCGTTTTCGTCTAATGACCACCGTCGGAGTCGCGCGCCGCCGGAATATACAGAAACGTCTGAGTTCCCGCTGGTCCGGCGCCGCTGACGTCCGTGTACCTAGCTCATCTGTAGCACTCACCCATCGTGTCTAAGCGGTCTTCGCCGTTTCCGCTGTGACGTGTCGTGCCATCACCGTCGCCGTCGGTACCGCCGGGGCGGAATCGTTGCCCGCGTCGGTACCATTAGCCACCGCCGCGTCGTCGCGTCGCCCGCCGAGCCGCCAGAGGGTCTCGCGCGCCGTCCACGACCGAGCGTGCTACGCCCGCAAACCCGTCGCACCGCGGGTGGCCGGAAAACGTGCTCCGGTGACATACCGCCGGGCATCGTACGTACTTTCGATCGATATTAATCTGGTATACTCGTTCAATATTGTTAGGTGGTCGTTATTTAGATTCTGAAGGGAGCGATGATTGTATTGTTTTTACGACAATGTGTGTTTTTTCCGTCTGTATACACGATAAGACTTAGTGGATAAGTTGTTAAAATAATGCTTCGATTTTCTTCATCAGTATTATTTCTGGTAGGAAAGTGAATCTATTTGATACTTTTGAAAGGTTATTTTTTAAAATAACCAATAGTTTTTAAAATTGTGGGAAAAACAAAATAAAAAATTAAGGAAAAACGGGAATTTTCACGCAAAACTGGTTTTTGACAAAATCAATTTTTCTATATTAGTATAACAATTTTATTCTTGTAATACAATTTAACTATGTATATAGCAAAGACACACGTTTTTAAAATAAAACAAATTTTTTTAATTAATGAGATGGCGAACAAACGCACATATTACGATAATCCTATATATCAGCGTCTCTCAAACTGTGGTATACTGACTACACGGTGGTACGTGGAATTCAGCATAGTGGAAGAACGGAAAATTAAAAAAAATATATTTTTTGAAATAGTTATTATAATAATAAAATAATTACGAATTGGAGGGGAGTTTTTGTAAAAACATTGGTTAAAATATGAATGGTAAGACTCGAGTGCATTTATTTTGTAGTTCTAGTTAAATCAGAAGAGTCTGATGCTCAAATAGTGGGAAAAAATATGCTTTCCTCACTAATATAATTGTCACTAAATACTAATTTGACTGAGTACTTGTAAAAAATTCAAGTCAAAACTAAAAATGATCTTAAATAGTTGAACATATCATATATTGATAGAACAGTAGTTAAGTAGGTACAAATAGCATAGGACATAATTATATACAAAGATCTATTGAATTTAAAATTTAAATTTAAAATCTATTGAACATTAAAAATACTGTCCTAAATGGTGACTTCAAAGTACCTAATTAATTTTGTCTATAAGACATGTAATAATATGCCAACAAATATGACAAATTCAATATGAATATTTCCCCAGTCCGATTTTCATTTGAAAAGTAAATATATTTTTATTTTTGTTTTAGAATAATTAATCTAGTTTAATATAAAATGCATACTAGACTATTATCAAATTATAGGTATCGAATTATTTTGTGTATATGGAATTACCTATAGTTCATTGTGTTGTTTTAAAAATACGTTTAGAAACCGAGAATTTTGCAGCTCGCTCGTAGAGTAAGCTTTTCTAACTTGTTAATTTTATAATAAATCGATAACGGATCGGTAAAACGATACATCACAACAAGTCATAATTTAGGTATTTAATTTTCAATCGCCAAAATAGAAATAAATTAATGCGTTTAATGGCGGTGGGGCCGCGTATCGGTGTAACCCAAACCCGTTTGTACTTGTTATGAGGAAAATGGTCCACACTCAAACGTCGGGCGAATGAAGTTTGGAAAATGATATGTTATCGTTCGTGTTACTATTATTATTACTATTATTGATGGGTTTGTGTTATCATCGCTAACTCGTGGCGTGTAATTACAAACCAATTATACCACTATGGTCTGCATACTTTTAAACAACTGACTGGCTACGACGACCTTAGCGATGGCGAAAGCATCCCTTCTCCGATGACGGTATCCTCGACGCCAATTAGAAATTTAAGGCGATTCGATGCACCCTTCCGTTCGCGGCACAAAACAAATGTTATTACTTTGCGTTTATTATAGTCGAGTCATATAATAAACTTTATAAATCCATTTGAAAATCACATTTTCAGTATTGTGTCCTTCGACGTTTTCGGGTGTTTTCTGACGCGGCCAAATAACGATTACACATAATATTGTTGTGCCGTGGGCTGAAACAGATTTCACTACGACTTACTAATTTGCGTAGAGTAAAAAACATAAATATGCGAATTTTAAGTTTTTTATGCGCACACAACGGATGCCATCGGACAGCATCGTATTGGGTTATAATATTCATGCAACGAAGATAAATTACAATACGTAAGTTACCGGTAACACGTAAAATATACTTCAAAAAGAATACATTTACATATTATATTCGTTCGATAACGCTTCAACACGCGAACCCGTCAACTGTTAATTGCTTTCAAGTGAAAGTTTAGAATTAAGATTAACAATGGTGATGCTCAACCGTAATTTAATACTATCTGCTACTTAAATAACTTCATGGTTCTGCATAATTTTTGAACATATTACTATATACTTTTCTGTCGGAATGTTGAATGCTGAATTACTGCTATAATATTATGACTGGATAAGTTTCAAAATATTACAAAATCTAATTTCATCAAACTATATGTCTTTAAATTGCTTTTTAGTAATTTGTTGCAGCGCTAGCTTGAAGTCTGGCAAGTGGAGTGAAAATGTTGTTTTTAAATTTCTCGGAACATGTTCATTTTTTTTTCATAACCATAAAACAATTTTTCATCGTTATTTTTTTTACTCATTTTGCCATTGTTAACAAATATTAAAATAAGGTTTCTCCTGGTAATTATTACTTTTTTTTTAACTTTGTGTGTACATTTTTATACTTTTAAAATATTTCAAACAACTCATTTTTTTTAAGAAGAAAAAATAAAACCAATAGAGTTTTAAAATAATATTCAATTTATGAACATACACTTGGTCGGCAACGATTTCCATTTCCAATTCAGGATATTTTAATTAATTTTTGTTATCCTATTATTGTAGGTATCAGATCCGTATCGGTGATATATGATAAATATCTGTATGAGAAATTGGTATTCATTCCAATTGAATAATAATTGCAGATGTCATCTTGGGATTTTTTCAATCGTACGGGTCATGAATTCGCTGATTCGTGTTTCCATACGCCCTTGAGCGTGGATATGACTCACGTAACCTAAGTGGAGCCGACGCGTTTCTCGACAACGTGTGTAAAACTATAAAAATATGACAATTTTTTTTTTCAATCTCAGAACAAATAATTTGAAATAAATATTTGAATAAATTACTACTTCCTTACAATACGCTTGTTGCGATTCTGACCGTGCCCTATTATTTTGTGTAACGATAATATGAGTGTTAAGATACGCGTAACAGACAGAAAAAACCGACCAGAGGTGAGAAGCCACTGGGCTAAAAAAACATAATATACGATTAATACTCTAGAATGATCTGCAATATCATATCGAATATTTTACAGAATAATTAAACGGCGGCCCCGCGGCTTACAATCTCAGTGCATACAAAACACGGTTTGACACGTTTCGCTATTCATTTGGCAATCGGAATATAAAAATATAATATGATATTCGGTGTAACTTCTGTCGGACTACATAATAATAATAATATTATTAATGGGTAATCGTTAATCACTTGTACACCACGCATTACGCGAAATACATTTCACACGCTGTTAAATTCCATCGATATATAATATCGCCAGGAGCCTCGACCAGATGACAGATGTAGTGCATGTATATTGTAAAATATGTATATTATGTGAATTTTGTTACGCCGATAATTCAATCGTTCGCCACGTGACGTGTAATACAAATGTACAATATACTCATGTATAATTTGTTATCCACGTGCGAGCGACGATTCGAACGTCTTCTATATTGTATTGAACTCCACATAATCAAAACTGCAGCATCCTTTGTGCGACTCGACTGCAGGTCGTATACAGATCGAAACTAAATTAAAACGTAGGTTCGTGATTTAATTATAATACAATCGATACGGTTAATTATAGCCATTATAATACTATAGTCACTGTTTTAATAAATGCTTATTAAATGCTGCACAGATCACAATAAAAAACATAATAAATTAAATCATTTTTCGTATAAAAAAAATAACAATCATAATAATATTATTATACACAGTACTTATATTTGCGTTATAATTGTGTAAGCACTCTTCTAGTATGTCGTGACGTTGCTTTTCAAAAAAAAAAAAATGCATGCTTACTTGTTCTTTGAAAATATCTATTTTACGTAATACAATAATTATATAGGAACACTTGTCTTTTGATGATGCATTTTGTGAACTAAAGTTTCTACACTACATTTATTCCACTTAAGTTATTATGACCTTAGTAGCTTAATATCTTGTAAACTACAACAAACCATTACTCTATAGACGGTTTGTAAACAGTTCTGAAAACTGAGCAGTGTTCGGTCAACCATACAACTTATGGCCTGCAGATTTTGTATTGTATTCCATTGGAGTTTTAAACAAACAAATATTCTCGTCAACATTCGAGAAATTATGTACCATTGTCAGACGTTGTTGAGCGCACCACAAATTTAAAAGTCGAACAGACCGGGTAAAAAGAAAAATATAAAGTAAAAAGAAAAATACGCATTAACAATGTATGAGAATTTTACATGTTCATTGAACACTCATTGGTGAGAATATAGAGTGTAAACACGTTTGAGGTATGCATTGATGTATTCACTTTGAAATAGCAAATTTTTAAACTTTCATCCTCCAAACAGAAACATTCATCCGTTAGTATTATAAATAGTGAAATGGAAATAGATTTGCATCCAGATATATTTTAGGGCTTGAAACCAAACATTTTCCGATTTTGGTTTCGGTTTCAGATATTGATATTAATTTTTTCCGATTTCTATTTCGGTTTCAGATACCGGTATTTATTTTTTTCGATTTAATTTTTGGATTCGATATCGATTTTGGTTGTTAATGGTTTTAACTGGTATTCAAAATCAGTATCCAAAATCAGGTGCAAGCCTGTTAAATACAATAATATGACACAATAATCGTTTGTAAAAAAATTTAAAAACCACCCGACAATATTATATTATTATATGTATTGGAAAATTTATATATTTTACATTTGATTTGTATGTATGCGAGTAGATGAGTTAAATAATGACTTTCGCTTTATTTTTTTCGGTTCATCAAAAGATATCAACACATGAGAAAACTCGATTTTGTTAGTTCTCAAATTTCCTAGACACTTACTTTTTTGAAATAAGTCGTCATCTTAAACACAAGACCAATTTTACCATCATCTACTCACAGCTGTAAGTCGTAGAGGAATAACCATGGCTTTTAAATCACAAAAGCATTAGTTTAATTAACACTTTTACAATTTAGTAGAGTGAGGTATTTATTAAATTGTACTTTAAAAAGTTTCGATGTCCAATAAACAAACAATAATGATGAAAAATTGACAATTTGAAATCATTTTAGGTTGCGCAAATATTGCTTCCGTTAATGAGCTGTTAAAGCTGTTGCTGTTTATTTGAGAAAATTAAATAACATTTTTATAATAATTTAATATAGTTAAAATCATCCCTGTTTATAAAAATAAAACACAATAAATTGAAAATGTTATCTAAAATTCAGTTTTAAAGTAAAAATTACCTCGCAGCACGTACTATTTCAGCTTAAGTCAATCAATAGGATCGAATTACGAAAATCAAGACGTGAACAGCGTAGCGGGCTACTCGATATTTTTCTTCTACGAGGAAAATCTATGAATCGTAAATATATTTTTGGGGAAATCAAAATAAAAGACACGGACTAGTTGTAAATTGTAATATTGCGCTGCGTGAAAAACGGTAAAATAGGTAATAATTTATGCGTTTCTCTCTATAATTCAATTATTATTGCATCACACCGAACAGCCGGGCTTAACGGCAACGAGCTGATGTGCACGCCGTTTGTGTTGAAATACCGAATAGAGGTGTTCCCGTTTGTTGTGAAGTCCTACCAGGCGATTCGAGACGACTTACTCGCAGTGATTAGTAAACATATTATTATATACCTACTACTCGTATCGTACGTGTTTTCGTTTTAATACTTGCACTTACTTATATTATATATTATATTCAACAATTTAATGGTTGAATGCGTAAATAATACCGCGATAATATTATACCTGCTATACGTCTTGAGAATTAATTGTTTCCATACCGAAAATATTAAATTTAACACCGTCACACGTTCTACAGCAGGTATAGGTTTCCGTTACCGATACGTTTTGATTTCTCGATATTCGGCAACGATTCGTGATAATTATAACGGTGATTATTGTACCATCCGATACATATTTTCATCACACGTTCTTCAAATCTTGTGAGAAAAAACGTTAACAATAACTGACACTAAAATTATCATTATTGAAAACATTACCCGATTAATTAGTGTTCTGCATACATTCTTGGTTGATTAAAAATAATCAACATATTTTATAAAATCCCATACTGTAAAATATACGTAGTTAATTTTGAACGATTAATATTGAACAGTTAATTTCCTAATGAATCATATTTTGTATGTCTTTTACCTGCATTATTTTGTTATCAATTATTTACCGTTTAGTGGTGACTGTGGTATAGTAGTAATTAGTAGGGTTGTAGTTTCATGATTTGTTGAACTTTGATGAAGCATTGTTCACCGTCATTTAGTTCCAATGTTTAATCCTCAATCAGATATTGGGTTGGGTGTTTACACACACTCAGGTTGTTGGCTCATTATTGACTATTGGTGATGATTTTACAATAAACGAAATTTCCACGTTAGTAGATATATTCGATTATTTCAAAACACACTATATTAATTAGTACTTACTATTAAGTAAATAAAATAATTAACTTAGTTTAAGAAATAAATTAATTTTTTCTCCATGCACTGCACGTATTTTTTTCTGTAATATCGAGTGCATATTAAAAAAATATAAAATATAACTGTCCCGCCCAGCGTTGCCCGTGCCAAATATTTGTTTCTTTTCTAAATATATTTCTGAAAAATCTACTTATCGTAATAGTAATATAATAACGAAATGTAACCAATGGAAATATATTGTCGATTCTGAATTCCTCGTCGTTGTCGGGTGTAAGTATATAAATGTATGTATTCTTGTTATCTGGCAAGATTATATGAACATTATTAGAAAATATGTGTACCGTTCAATAAGTCGTCGATCGCATATTATTGTATTACATCATACACAATGCAATATAATATTATAGCTTATATGCCTTAAAACTAGCAAATAAAATATGATATAACCTCTCCCTCCCTCCGACCAAAAATAAATAAAAATCAAGCAACGTGGTGACACTCAGGAAGGTATTTTAAAGAACACTGGGGAAAAAAATTGGAAATTGTTAAATACGGTGTGTACTAGTTGCGGTCATAATCAAAAATTACATACTAGTTGCGGTCACCCCTCAAAAAGGTTACATACTAGTTGCGGTCACTCAAATAATAATAACTAAGTATACTAAATAATATAATATAGTTTATATAATAATTAAATATGAAATTAATATTTCGTTTATTTATTTAATTTAGAAGAATGTATTAATCAACATTTTCCTTCCCATTTATATCGAAAAGATAACAGACTTAGGATTGTGTAGGTATGGTTAAAAATGTTGATACTTATGTTTAAATTACGTGAAAAAAGACGTAGGCACAATGAAAGCAATATTCGAAACTATGATCGGACTATCGGAGTATACAATTTAATCTATTTTATTTATAAACTTTATATATAAGTAGTGGTGTTCCCACATATATACGCTGTGTGCATTATATCAAAAAATATGTTTATCGTATAATATAAATTTCGCCTGGAATTGGAGTATAATAAAGCTATGACCGCAACTAAGATATTACCTAAATTGGCGTGACCGCAACTGTTATATCTGTTTATCTCAAAAATCGTCATGATCGCAACTAGTATGCAGCCGTAGTTAAATGGTGTCGTCAACAAATTGGAAGATAAAAAGGGACTGTTCTTTAATATATAATAAAATATGGATAATTTTTTTTATCCCTCGTGTTATATTATTGGAGGTTTAGTTAGGATCGCTAATTTTTTTGAAAATATAATATGGCCTACGTCACCACTCACCCGGGGATAGCGTATAACTTCCCAACGGCGAAAGAATTTTTTAAATATGTTCAGTAGTTTCGGAGTTTATTCAATGCAAACAATCAAATCTTTCCTCTTTATAATATTAGTAAGATAAACGTTGGTATGAGTTTTTGTTTGAATTTTTCTGGTGGTAAGGACGTCATCGTTGCGACCACTTCACTAATCACTACCTACTACAAACGGTGGTAAATTGATAAATAATTTTCATTGAGTTAAAATACCATTGTGGCATTATTTTCTTCTTCTAGTTCTTCCAAGTCGTCTGGGTCCGGCGATTAAGCAATTAATAAAAAGTGCGATGTACATTTTAAAAGCAGATATTTTATAATTAGGATTCCCGATTAAAAAAGTTTTCCGTCGAAGAGAGAAATAAATAAACGAATAACGAAGAAAAAATCAATAGCAATGAGTTTACGAATATACATAGAACGGAATACCGCTGCAATCGTATCATTCTATTTTCCTTGATGTGTATTGGATTTTTCTCGGTAGGTAGTGAGTAAATTAAATTTGCACTGCCTACCCTCTGAAACTTCGGGATGTCATACGACGACGCCTTGCTAAATAACATTTTTTTTCCCTCCATTTAAACTTTTCACGTCTGCTGCGACTAACGAGTTCGAGCAGTACGTCTATATAATTATATTTTATATTTTCGTAATATGCGACCGATAATATAGGTAAATAGATCAATATTATTCGAACGCATTTCGACTGGCCGATCAGCCCGCACAGCGTTCGAACCACACACTCGCAAATAGACGCACAACCATTGAGAGTAAGTCATGGCCTCGGGTCGTTTGCCGACTTTCCCCGCGGCGATCGTAATATTATTTTGTTTTTCACGGTCACCGACGATGATTTTCTCGGGCCGACGAAACTCGCGTAACCGCCAAAGGGCACGCGGTCGCACACGACTTGTCTGAGGCGGCGGCGACGACGTCGTACAAAAACTACGGCGAAGAAAATATGCGGCGGCGCGATTTCTCAACCGATTGCTTAATTAACCCAAACGTTAATTAAAGGTATGGCGCGTTTAATCGTTTGTCTATATTACACACAACAAAAGGTCTCTCTTTAATTGGCTACTATGGGGGACATGTACCTACATTATGTGTGTGTAATACTAATGCACAGCCCGCGCGGAATACTTAGCCGGACTGAATAATTAATCGTATGCCACGGGCAAGAAGAAATAATTAACTTGAAATTTCGCAGTTTCGCCGTATTGCCGGCAGAACAAATCATGGGGCTGAAACCCGGTTTCCTTTGCAGACTTCACCTAGTCGGTAAATAACAAGTCATTGTTTGTTGATGGTTTTTTTTTCTTTTTAATTTCCAGTCATCTAATTGCTTTAAAGTTTAATATATTATTATTTTAACGTTTTCAGACATTTTAACAACGGTATTGTCTACCTAGGTCACAGTTTTAATTAATTCTATAAAAAAAAAAAACAACAACACGATAACAATATTGAATAATTTTGTATTAGGTAATACATACTATTCTTCTCATTTCATAGTCGCTTATATTGGTTTTTTAATTAATCTCAAATCATATACTTACCTAAATTGTTTATTGATTTTTACAAACTATGACGGTTTGAAATATTGTGTATTATGTTTTGGTCTATAGAGTTTAAGAGTATAGAGTATCTATAATAGACCGTTGTAATCAGAGTCTTATTAAAAAAGTTTTTTAATTTATAATACGTGGTTCTAAATTGATTGTAATTTTTTAGTCATAATAGATACTATAACATTGCGAAACTGGGTTTTATAATTAAACTAAAACAATCAATAGCATTACCTTGAACTGATTCATTAAAAAAATATTTTATTAATACAAAAATGGCAGTATTCTTAAATTATTATGTAAAAATATATTATCGAACGATTTGAATAATTTGTATGTTCATGGTATAAACTGTATTAGAGATATTTTCTAGTTAGTTGTGTGTGAGTTTATTATGCGCTATACTGATATTTAATAATAATGCAGAAGTTTAATTTAAATTTAGAAAACTAGTTATTATTAACTTGTTACTCAAACGTAATATGGTGAACCATATTTAAATAATACTATCATCAAATATACAGTAGTAAAGTAGTTTTAGTCAAACGTATAAGTCAAACTCAAAACTAAAATACGGATATATGAAAACTAGTTTATTAACTATAAATTGGATTTTCAAGTTTCAGTGGAAATTCAATACTTAAAATCTTAAGCGTAAGAAGTTTTCCGATTGACCCAAAAGAGGGGAAGTTTTCTTAATTAATACCCATCAGGCAATTAAAATAATATTTACTCTGAATTTTGTTTTTAAAATTTTACAGGTCGTTTTAGTACAGGTTAAATTTATATGATTAAGATAAGTGCTAAGAACACAAAAACTAAGTAGATCATAATTAATATATTACGTAACATATTATTTTTACACGTTTTGTTATGATAAAATTAAATATAGAATGTCTAACCTATGAGAGGTGCGTTGGGAATGATTTAATATCAAAATGTTACTCGTCCCATTACGATTTGTCGTTTCAATAATAGCCGTAGGCGCCCACATAAATATGTTCACTTGGTCTGCCATTTAATGTACTTAACTGTGACAATTCAATGGATCTAGCTAGCTATAAGTGGCTAAATTTACCGAACTCCAGAAACTCGAATCGTTAAAATTAAGTTCACAACATGTGGTTTCAAAGTATCTCGAACGTCGGTTAAAGTTCAAGATGTTGCACAATCACGAGTATTGAGAATTAAGCTTTGATAAATGTAAATATATAAACGTAAAGTATGAACTTCGAATTATATAACTATGTTTACATTTAATATGCGATGTATTGATAATAACCGTTATTAAAATATATGTTGTCAACTACACCAATCTTGACTTTAAAAGTTTAAACACTTATGGCTGTACACCATTAGATTATTCAAAGTCATCAAAGACGTTTTGAATAATATATCAACCATCAATACGCACATTTTCAATCCATTAAGTAATTAAATGTAAATATTTTTGATACAACTAGAAATGTTTTGAAATATTAATCTAATTAGAAATCAAGACGATTTTAGTACGTTTCAACAAATTCAAACAAATGCGAAATTAATTACTCAGAATATGTTCACTTTATAACAAATAATCATCGAGGCCAAGTAAAATTCCGAGTAAGAATTAATGATACAATAATAATTATTCAAATACCTTGTGGATTTGTTAACTAAATACCTTTGAATAAATCTGAACTAAAAACATTTTATTATACCATCCTGGTTACTGAAAACTATGTATATATAAAAAAATACATTTGTTAATCAGGAATCAACTATGATATTGGTAAAGTATTTTTAGGTTCTGAGAAGAGAGATGAATGTATCGATTTTACAATGACGTGTGTTTTTTTTTATAGCTTTCTTAGATTTTTTTTAGTAGCTTGCAGCAGAAGAAACAAATTTTAATTATTAACATCGATACCAACTTATATCGGAACGCTGACTAATTGCAATTTCATGATCAGATCTGAATGTAATAATGATTCGTATAAGTAATACTATAAAGGTACTTAAACCAAATAATTATTCATTTAATATAAATAATAAATCTGATACGCTTGCAACATACACAAAACATAAATAAATAAAACATTAATATCAGGATCGAATTGGATATTATTAAATATATGTTGTTTTTGTTTTTGTATCGCTTATTGACTATATAGCTACACATATTCATTTTTTCCAAGCAAACTATATACTCAAATATAAGACAATTTATTTAGGTGAAATATATGCTTACATGTGTCATAATCATTATTGAACAAAGCACAACGATTAAAACCAATTATTCAAATAACATAACGTTTATAATTTTAAATCGAAGAATTTATATAAATATAAATGTATTGTGTTTTTAAACACTTACTAAAGTTTTAAAAAAAATTGCATTTTATCGCTGATAATATAAGTAAAATTAGAATATGAAAAAAAAATAGTTGTTAAAATCAATCATAATCCATGATTAAAAATTATTGTTCTAAAAGTTTATTTATTTATCATTAAATCTAAAATAAATTGTAAATTATTGCTATTTATTATGTACATAATTTTGTATAGTATATACCATTGACCAACGTATTATTAATTGACAGATAGAATTAATGTATATAATTCATTGAAATGTAGGGATTTAAAATTATAAATCTAATACTTATAGCGTTTGGGCCGATGGTTAATCACGGTGAGGTTTTAATATAATTATAATTATATTGTTATAATAATAATATTATTGTTGCAATCACAAACGGAACACGACAGGATTTTGTACAACTATCGCACGTATGCCCATCAAGTGTTTATCTGGCTGCAACACGAGATACCGTAAATTTGCAAAATCGTAAAGATTTTAATAGCTGTTGAGATAAACACACACGATTCCGCAAAGTTAATTTTTATATTATACACGATTCAGCATGATTTAGATGTAAGGTTGCCATTCAATTTTTTTAATTGACAAATTATGAATTTAAACTGATGGACTTTTGGCAATGTTGCTGTCATACGAAAAAATCACGATATTGTTTCGGTATCAAATTAATTGCTTATGACATTTACTATAAACTCTCTTATAATTCCAAGATATATCTCTAAGACTCTATTCACCATAACGAAATCAACCATAAATCCAAGTTTGAATAACGATTACGATAAGTCCAACATTGTGTTGAATGCAGGCGTGAACTGGTAAAAGGGGCACATAACTCCGCACCTGGTAAAGCGTTGACTAAAATCATGTTTTCCGAAAGTTTTGTTTTCAAAATCTCAGAAGAGTTTATTGTACAAGACAATTTTTTTTAACATAGATACATATATTATAATAGTCAATAATATAATATGTGTTATTTGTTACATGTTACATGTTTTCGGAATAGCTACTTATTATTTCTAATAACAAGAGCAAACAAATTTAATGGCAACGTTGCATATAAAATCATGTGGAATCGTAGATATAAAAATTAAATTTGAGGAATCGTGCATGCATATCAATTGGTTATTAGTATTAATTTTGCAGAATAGTCATTGCATTTTTTTTTTAAATTGTTATTTAAAATTGTATAATATAAATTAAATACCATAGGTAATATATATTTTCAATGAAATATAGCAACATTTCAGCGACAAAATCTTGAAAATTAATCTAAAATGTGAACATTCAATAAGTTAACAAGCTTAAAGACTAACACTATCAATGGTTTCATCAAATATTTTTGCGAGCCTCGCTCAATTCACGACGGCGTCTTCCAGAGCCGCCACCAACGCTCTTTTTGGTTTTGGCGACGGAACAGCACACGCGGTGACACACACATATTATTATCATCATTAACAATAACGCGGTTTAATTAGCAACGACCGATTAGACGGTTTCTCGGGCGATGTACTACGAGTGCGGCCAACACGCTTATCGCATTATTATTATCTCCAACTCTCGTTTCTCGGTCGAGGCAGTGGAGCACCGCACCCCCCTCGCTCGGGTCGGGGCCCCGTCGACAAACAAAATCGGACGCCACCACTGCCGGGCGGTGACCGTTTCCGGCCCACAATAAACAACAATATATAATATCACCATCCCACACACACACACACACACACACACACACACTCGAGCGAATCGCCAAAAGTTATTAAAGTCGGCGGCGCCCGGGCGGTGGCTGGGTCTGTGCGTTATCGGCAGTGTGTGTGTGTGTGTGTGTGTGTGTGTATGTATTTATATAATGCGGTCGGTCTTTGATCGGCAAAGGCCGTTTAGTCATTATCATTTCAACGGTATAAACCGGAGCGCAAACACACACACACACACACACACACACACACACACACACACACACACACACTCACACTCACACAGATGCTGTCCCGAACAAACTTATTGCAAAAACACTGTCGTATATGTGGAAATACCGAGCACGTATCGGATGTGTGTGTGACCTTTCTTCTTCCGAGAGATGGTCTTCTGTACTTTCCCAGCCGACGCCGCCGTCAGTGTATAACCGCACGTCGCTAAAATCCGTTCACGGGCTGTTAGGCCAATTCAAAAAGTTTTCCGAATGAAATGTTTAGCCCCTCCTCCCAACCCCCCCCCCCCCATCTGGCTTTGTATATAATATTAATTTATTTATTATTATATGCAAAATAAATCAAATACGACTTGTTGCCTGAATGTCGCGTTTTCCTGTATACGCGTAAATAATGTATCGACTATAATACGTCTGGTTATCTACAAGGAGATTTAAATACTTATTATTATTATTATTATCATCATCATCATCGTCATCATCATCATCATCGTCGTCGAGCGGTGAAAACGAGAGCTTTTCATGTCACTCGCGGGAAAATCGGTACGGCTTTCGTGTTGGATATTGTAAGAGAAAATCAATTAAAATAATTCCTACGATTTCACGTCGAACCCTGTAAAATGTATTATAATAATACCTCGGCTGTCTGCAATATGCGGAAAACACGTTTTAACACTTTTGTTCGTGGTTTTTATTTTATTATTTTTTTCCCCCCCATTTGGCGGTATTGTGTCTCGGAGACAGATCGATTTTTCATAATATAATGTAATACCTACGCAGTACACCTACCTACCGCTATATAATATACCATTGGTTAATTTATCGGCTTCGTTATACTGCATTTTTACCGAACGCAGAATAAAGTATAATTTTTAACTCACTGCGCTGTAAACCTTAACCGATATTTATTATTCTTATTATCCTACACACATTTTAACTCAGTTAGTTTGACTATAAAACTATTATAAAGATATTATTATATTATGATTGTCATACGAATATGAAGGTTTACGGAGGCGGCGCTACTTACGAATTTCATTTGACGCGTATCAGCTCGGTTGCAGTTTGTGGAAAAGTAGTTCGTCTAGGCTTTACATGCACAAAATAAAATGGAAATAATTTCTATTTATATGCAACGTATTACTTCTATTATTATTATTCATAGGTTTATTAGATAAGTTTATACATTTATACGGAAACACCCAATTTATAACACTATAATAGTGTGTGTATAGCATGATTCAAATAACCGACAAAAGCTGTCATTATTGACGGGTATAATACGTCATTAATTCATACTATACAAATAATAGAAAATTATAAATGTCCTGATTTTGAACTACCTATATTACATATTAAATTTATATAGGTATACTACCTATTGGTTGTTTTTTTCAATTCAAAAAAAACTTATATTATGTTAGTTTTTTTTCGAAAATTATTTCTGTGGAAATTTATATATCCGTATTTTGTCGTATCATTTTATGATTCAATGATCAGGGGCCTTGACTAAAATTGTGTTAGAGACTAAAACTACAATAAATGTCATAAAATATAAGCCAACTGAGTGAAATAAATAAACACGTACGAATCGAAAAAAAACATCACAGCACATGCCTTACTTGTCAATTCAAAGAAATGGGTATGTTAACCTTTAAATAAATGTATGTATTTTAAATGCAATACTTATTTATACAATTTTCGATACAGTACATAAATAACCTACAATAATATGGACATAAGTGATTGTTATTTTAAAAAAATGTATCATTTTTAGTTAAAGCTTTGCAACGACAGATCATTTATAATTTAAAACCACAACGGTAAGTATGAATATGAATTTAAAATGAAATCCATAAAGAATATTTTACAGACACTTGTGTTTCAGTTTAAAAAAATTGAAAATTAATTAAACAAAAGTAAAATAATTTTATTTAATTCAACCCAAATGATTATTAAATATTGTAGTATGATTATAAAAAATTATTTAGGGGTTGGAAATACTCCAAGAAAACAGAAGAGAGATAATTTTATTAAATTCTATCATCTCATCGATCACTCATTATTTCATACCATCATCGTCATAATATAATACAGTATACAGGTTAGTCACGATTTAATATAACACTTTATATTTCTGATGCACGAGTATGAACTCCAATTTATAGTTTGTGGGTTTTTTACTGCATAAATGACTTAACGTTACATCCTTATTTTTAAAGAATTCAAAATTATAACATTTTTTTTTCCAGAAGTAGAACAAAACTGTTCCTCTTTCCTCTTTTTTAGAGCAAGTATTATATATACATATATACAGGGTAATTCACTAAGCATACACAGTGCTTACCCCTTTTTCCCTTAATAATGTAGTTATTCAAATTCCGATATTTAAAATTTTTAAATTATCCTAGGTAGGTCATATACATACCGTTTTTAAATTATTGAATTTGTTTGTGCAACTTGAGGAGGGCAGGCTCATATTATGAAGATCGATATAATATCATTTAGTATGAACTATTATATTCGTATTCGTAAATTATAACCGTTAAATAAATCAATAATAATTATATGTTTTATTATCAAATTTAAACTCACTTAAAATTTGTTCGTTAGATTACTTCATCAATGAACACAACTATTTTTGCTCTGCGAAATATAATTTGTTAATGTCATTAAATTATTGTTATTATTGTTAACTGTCAGTTGGTTAATAAATTATTTTATTTTAAAAATGAATTCACAGTAGTTTTTTCAGAAACCTTTAAGAAACTATTGAATTAATTCGAACAGTGACGCATTTGATGTACAAACTATGCTTGTTTTCCCGTCGTCTTTTAGTGCAGCTCTCACCGACCAAAACGAGCCAGAACATCAACACACACATTTCATATCAGCTCATATTCATTTTCGAAAATACTCGTACCGTCTAAACAAAAACAATAAAACGATATATTTTTTTTTTTAAACGGAGAATTATGTACGCCATTTCAAAACAAACTCGTGTGAATATTATGCAGAACGAATAGTTAAAACACAGTTTCAATACGATTGTGTTTGAAATAAATTTGCGTACAACTAGCGGTGCGTTCAATTAACACAATCGATTTAGTACCGCATCCAAATAAGATATTAATATAGCTGACTGACTATTTATTCCGTTGAAATTAACATAATCATGATAGTATTAAGTTGGTTGTACTCTTCAAAACAATTTAACCATAGGGACTGTGTATTTTAAAATTACGAACTATATATTATTATTATTATTATGATCTGTTGTTTCTGTATTTTGTTAATACGGAATATGCTCGACGGAATTAAATCGAGTAAAATTGTTTCCATTACAAAACACCCAGGGCATTAGCATGAATATGATTTCGTATTTTTGTAAAATTAAATTCAACGATGTGGCAGTGCTGTACCCACTTGAACGTCAATAAAATATGCGCATTGTATTATTATTCGTTTATAAAATACTAATATTAGAAAATAAATCACACCGACTGTAAAGTTTCGAAATTCAATAGTGTTGAATAGTATCGAAACAACATTTTTCATATTATTTTTTTCCCACATCTCGAGGTGGAATACTTTCATAACACGTTTTGAATAAGAATATATGTATTTATTTTATTATACATTTTAATATATTTCTTTTGAGTTTTACAGTAACCTTTGTCCACTGACTGTCTTATGCTACGACTAAATCCGATATATTAAAAGGGAAACAAAAAAAAAAACTACGAAAAATATTTGTCGAGAGACTTTTTTACGTATTAAATCCTAAAAAGTTACTTTTACAAACATCAGTAAATTAACAATATGATATAGATGAAACAAATAAATGCTCCTTTCGTTTATTATTTATGTGACTAAAAAAATATTTTATTCAACTAATAACCTTTTAAAGCATGAAATTATTAGTTTTGTATGATATCGTATTAACTATGTAAACTGTAATTTGTAAAGTTCAACAACTTGATTTAAAATTTCTTAGTACTTGCATTGTAATATTGTTTAACGTAATAATATGCACTTTATGAAACGAGTTCCCCGCTAGAGCAATGTGTAGGTTACACAAATTTAATAATGATTAATATTACTGCTTCCTAATATTATGATTACTCATACTTCTAATAATTGAGTGCTAGTGAAATAAATATATTTTTTGAATGTATTTATTGATATTTTTCAATGTTCTTTTGTATTCGAAAACTCCAAAAGGTTCATCTAAAGAAAAAAATAATTTTAAAATTAAAATGATTGAGAGTGAAATGAAAAAAAAATATTTAAATGAACTGTTATTATTATTATTATTTTTTTTTTTTTTGTAAGATTCAAAGACATCAAAAAGGCATCAATCGACTTTTTATCGGTATTTCAGTAATAATAGTGATTGTTTTATTATTTTTTTTTCTTCATAACGTTACTGATTTTCTGTTGAGAATAAAAATATAAAGTTAAAAATTACTGTACATTTATTTTTATTTATTTTAATTCTGAGCGAAGCGACGAATGCAATAATTGTGTATTAGTTGTGTATAATGATTAAGACACAAATTAAATTTCTTATATTTTTTTTACTTAAATATATTAATGTTTGTGGTTGATTTAAATTGTTTGCAAATGTGTTCGAACCATTTTGATTATTTTAACTTAATGGTTATATGAGTACTACCAGAAAATATTTAAATGGCACATTGGCCAGTCAGTTTGACACGATGAAAAAGTATTTTACCACAAAAATTGAATAATAAACAACAGCGACTACACAATAAGTAGGTATGTTATAATCGTCATTAAATCGTGTGACATTTACGGTGAATGTTTGTATGCGATTAGTATATTATTTTCATCGCAGACTGATGACCGTTTTGTAATGAATAAAGTTTCTATTTTGCGTGTTATATTTACGTATATTATATTATCGTATAGACCGTCGTCAACGATGAGTTTCCATAATTTCTTCAAAATCGTATTGCTTACCACGCCTTACGTCGTTGTTGCAATTTCTGGACAGTCATATTATAATATCGATGCTCGGATAGGCCCTGGAAGATTAACTCACTGCAAGTTCCTTATGACCAAAGAGGAACCTCCTCGGTGCACAAACCACCGTGTGGTTGTATTAACAGTTAAACACAATATATTATACTAACAACGAGTGCCATCAATACTTAAACGACCTCGACAAATACAACATATTCCACCCGACGACGAAGCATTAGGACCAGATACCGGAAACATCGCGAAACCTTCTTAAGAAAAACCGACCTATATAATACAATTTAGCGAAACATGGTTGTACGATAATATTACTGTAAGTATTGCGTATATTTAATTGACTTAACTATAAATTCACGTTTAGTATATTATAACGATTGTTAACTTTATATATTTAGCCAACCACATATTTTGTACTATGGTTTTTTTTTTTTATTTAAGTTAGTTTCGTTCTGATAACAATAATTAAGTCATATTATTTTGATTTTTCCACCTAAGTGTGTTCTTTTACTTTTTACCCCCATTATCTCCTTATTTCCTAATTTCTCAAAATGTTCACGAAAACTATTTATACTAATCTAAAAATTATTTTAACATATTATTTCAAAAATAATTACAAGTGAAATCGTTGAAAAATAATCGATAACTGATAAAACAATTATTCAGAGTACCGGAATTATTGTAGTTTTATCAAATTAATTTATAAAACATCAAATACATTTATAATGTCACTGCGTCAAACATTAATATACATCAGTTTAGTTTTAACGTTTTAGTTTATATGACATATGCCCCCATAACATCAGTTGACGTAGAAAGATAATTTTCAATGCATAACAATTTATTACTCCCAATACCAATCAATTAGCAGAGTATTAATTGAAATTATTGAAATAACATTATATGGAAGTTAATACTTTGTTTTAATTTGAATTATTATATATAATTTTTGTTTGTATTTTTGTGGCATCTTCAATAATTAAACAAATCTTTTTTTTTTTTTTTTATGGAAATATTTTATTGTTTTAAGCGTAATCTTACAGATTAGTTTAGCTAGAAAATTCTAGCCCTACTTATTAGTATACAGCGAGGTCACGAATAAGGGTCCAACCTATAGCCATAGAGATGATTTCAAAACCGCCTAGGTTACTAGACTAGTATTACAATTTGATAATTTCTTGGATTTTTCACTGATGCGGATACAGAAAATGTGTCCAACAACAGCAGCTAGTACTTGCCTAGTGTGATTCATTTTTTCCAAAAAGGTTTGACATCCCTGGAATACAGACACTTAAAAATCGTACAACTTATTTAGAGTAGCAGTTGAATATTTTCAGGACGCTTTTCATTCGCAGCGTATGGCGGTGATTCTTTTAACAGTAAACCATCATTATCTCAAAAAGTTTTTAATATATATATTTTTTTTTTCATAATATGAAGTCATCGCAAAATCATATTTCTAGAAAACATTATATTCTTTTTCCTATTTATCTTATCGTTTTTTTTTTTTTTTTTTTAATATGGATTTTAAAATGTTGGAAAGAGTACTTAGTAAAGTAGTGGATCAAAGTTTAACGGCGTACTACAGTTTCATTGTACTATAGAGTAAAAATGTCCAATAGAAAGAACTGTTTTTTGGTTTTAAATTTACTAGATAGAACTTATTTTAATTTTACTCTATAAAGAATATTTTAAGATGTCCATAAGTCAGGCCAACATAATAAAAATATTATTTATATTATTAAATAACTTCTGAATAAATTACAATGCACATTGTAAAAATGTATGAAATTCAAATAAGTAAAATAAAAAGTCAGAAGAGTAAAATATATATAATTTGGCAAATTAATAAAATGTTCTGATTTTAAATTTATTTAACACGAATACATTATCAGTTTTAATTATATTAATAAATCGTATTCGAATTATTTGATAATAATATAGTCCTTAAATCGCGAGTATTTGATGGTAAAAAAAACTTCTTTATGCTTTTAAATTATTGTACCATTATATTATTATATTATTGTGTCATTGGCAGCAACAACATAAAATAGAGCTTTTTTACACTGAAAAATACATTTGTAATCTTCTAATCATAAAACCTTTTTACAAAAAAAATAAGTTATGGAGTACAAACAATTGGTCCATCTAATTCGTGTAAAATAATGGAATTTATTAATTTCAAAGACATAAACCTTTATGCTTCACGTATCTCCTTCATAATAACGTTGATTAAGCTAATTATTTCTAGCTCAAAATATGCGCCACGTGGAACTTATAATAAGTGATACTTGAAAAAGTCCATTCAAAAAAAAAAAATAATAAAAATAACTGAGAACCTTTATATTTAGAACTTTTATTCTAAGTCCACGTAATCGTTAATATTATTAATATCAAACAATTTGTTTTGACAAGACTTGAAATTATGGAAAAAATATTTTCAAAAACACTTTTCGAAATAGTGTTTATTATTATTATATATAAAGAATAATATTGCGATGTACGCTTCGAGTGACTAATGTAATTTATTATCAGTGAGATATGTGCACAACTAGGTTTTGGCGTACAACTCGGCGAATCCGACCTAAGTGTGACGGAATTAGACAAGAAGGAAGAGGGGATAGGGGTGGGAGGTGGCGCTTGCCCTCTCGTTTCCGTAAGTGTAGAAAAAAGCTGAAAATCGAATAGTAAAGTCGGACGAATGGCGCCACTGCACTGTCGAGACGCCGCTCGCTGCTGACTTATAAAAAAAAATTAGCGATCCCGAACGAACTGCACTTGCGTTCTATGCGATAAAATATAACGGTCGTACAGCGCTTTTTATTTTAGCACAGAGATCACGGATTTAAAATTAAGGATATTAAAATAAGTCGCTGTGCTTATATAGTTTATTGTAATGCGAATTGGCGCTACGATTAGTAACGACCATTATTATAGGACGTCAAAGCGCGTTTTCAAAACAAAAAACCTTCTGAATGGAAAAGAAAAACCAATACAAAATATGCATGGGTATAATATTATTATTATTATTATTTTGTCAACATAAATTTCATGAATGTATATTGTGTTCATGAATTTATCAGTATAACACACATAAGGGAAATATTAAACGACTTCACAACAAAAACCTATACACGAAATACACTAGGTAGGTGTATTACATTGTCCCATCTCAGTCAAGACATTTTTGTATTTTTGCAGCTTAAAAATGATTTGAACTATATTATAAAGATAGTAAATACAATATAAGAATCCCACGCGTGTTCCCTAGAGAAAGCCAATTTTATTTTACTGGTTACTTGGAACGTAATATTTCAATGGCAGTTGATTGTAAACGGTGTTTCATTCTGATTATCAAAACTACAATGATATTACGGCAAAAGGATATTTTATGCTTCTACCTCGGTATAAAAAATAGCCACAGCGCGCGTGCATAATACCATGTTTTTGAAATAATCGTTTATGCGTATAAATTAAACATTTAAACCTCAACACATTGAACACTTACCTACTTTTCGGTTGTAAACAGGTCTGAAATCCGTTGACAAATATTATTAGCCAAAACACATTTTATGTATTAATTCACATAAACGCATTGCAATATTTTTATTTGGATAAAAAATGAAAGAATCCAAACGGCATTACGGTCGTATAGAATAATTACTATTATTACTGACAACTTTATGTCGCAATTAGACGTTTGATGGACGAATATCTGATGTGCCTTATATTTACACTGCAGTGCACTTTAAAACATGTTCGTTAACATCGCCTCCACGAGGTCCAAGTGACCCGAGGGCTGTCGACTAATTTCTCGTTAACGTCACCCTGGTAATTTATGACGATATTTTGCGGTAATCGAGTTATGGTCGACGGAGTCAATAATATAACGATTCCATAATAATGATAATAATAATGTAGTTCAATAATCAGCATACGAACGCGTAAACCAGGAAGCCGTCTCAAAGTCGGAAATAAACACACAGAGAGTTAGTAAACTATTAACCAACAGGGATTTTGTTCGAATACTTAACTATCTTTTGGTAATAAGTGAATAAATCACTTAACCGTGTGTTATTTTGTCGAAAAAGTTTAGCGATTTGGACTATGATTATTATTACTCTAAAATTAGTAGTATAGATTAGCCACCACGGATTTTATTTTTTAGCCGCATGTATCCAACCCATAATATAAGAGTCGCCTTATTTTGCAAATCGTCCTGTACACACACACACACACACACACGCACTTCGTGTAACTTGCCATATATTTACAGTGTAAGCGGCACGCGGCACACTATACAACCGCATAAACCAGGTCTCTTGTGTGCCACCCGGCACATAATATTATTATTATCGTTATCGTCATCGTGTTTCGTTTCTGCTGCGCAAAGACCGACCGTGTGACCCGGTATCGTATCGTATACCCCAATGGTGAATCACTAAAATATTTATACATCTTTTATATTGTATTATTTTACTATCCTTCACCAACGACACCGTTCATAATGTAATAATAATTATGCTATAATGCGCGAATTTCACGCTAGTACGGAGAAGTCGGGTCGACCGTATATACGAATCGTAACGATAACCACGGTTACTATCTAACCCGAGGTATTATTATTAATGATTTTCGTACGGCGTTCGATATAATATTGTCATTTTGTTGAACGCGGCCTGGGAACGGAAAACATCCTGGCGCCTCGGCCAGACGACGTCGTCTCTTGTGCTGTTGAATTTAGTAGGGTGGCATCCGATCGATATAATAATATTTGATACGGACGCTGTCCGTATCGCATCCAGTGACATATTTAGTACATATTTTATAGGGACAAAAAATACCATGATCCATAAACCCATGGAGTAATATCTACCCCCCCCCCCCCTACTCCCACGCAAAACACTTTCTATTACTGAGCACACTTGTATAATATTACCTGTATCATTATGAAGTATATATATTAAGATTAAAAACCATTATTATACCATTTACTTCCTTTAATTAATTTATAATAATGAATTAATATAATATTGTGATCTATGTAAAGTGGTCGATTGTGGGGGGGGGGGCGAAGCCCCACTAGAACGATAGTATAAACTTATATCCTAATACCACCCCAGAACCAATTCCAAATTACGCCACTGCTGTAGATGTCCCAGAAAAATGTTATTGTGCATGGTTTTAACAGAAAGCAGAAATATTGTTTTGATTAAGCAAGCAAAAAATCTAACCCAGTTTAATAGGATTTAAAAAATAGTTTTTCAATACTATTAATTATTTATTTATTTAATAATAATAACAGGTGCTAGCCCCATTCATAGACAATTAATTCCAATGCCATGTTATAAAATATAAATTAAAATATTGTTACACGATAATAATATATAATATTTAAGTACCTAATAAAGGTAGACACTATAATTATGTAGTTTGATAATAAGGAAGAAAAACAAAATATATAATTATATAATATTATGATTAAATAACATTGTAATAAATAATAATCAATCTAATTATTACTGTATTATTTTCAGATATTATTTATAAAATAAAAAAAATGTTAATAGATTATACCTATCAGTATTACTATAAAGAAAACTACTATTGATAATTATTGTCAAATCAAATTAGTCTTGATATATATATATATAGTCACGTTGTGACAGACCTATAAACAAATATCCTTAGTGCTCAAAATTAAATAATTCAAAAAATACTCGTTCGAATTTTGATTTGGATACATTATTTTTATTTTTTTTAAATCGACTATTTACCATTATTCACAGGAGTCAAGTGCGTCACCGTCACTAAAAATCAAAACTCGAATAAATCCCGTTACTAAATAAATACAAAATATGGGGGCTGAGCGTGCTCGGCGGACCACCCTGTATATTTTATGGTTGTGGGTCGATAGGGGTACCGGGGGATTACGAAGCGGATGAAAAAATATAATAATATAATATAATGCCCCCGTCGTCCTCGTCCTCTACGAGTTCATGTACCGCCACCAACGACGTATAACATAATAATGATATTATTGTTGTTATTGTGTATTGTATAATATAATATTATAGCCGGGAACGCGCGACGACACGGCACTCGGAAATATTCTCACAAAAGTTTTGTAATCGAATTGGCCGCCCGATACGTTATCGCAATGGTTTCCTGTAAATTGAAAACTTTTTGTTTATGGTTTTTTATTCTCCCGGACGACAATTTATTTACAGTGACAAAAAACGAATTAACCGTTCGGCGAGTATTTATTTTCCAAAACCGTTAATATTATGTTTTTTTTTTTTTTTTGTTTTCGTCTCGTTTCGTTACCGCGTTCCGTCTAATATTGTTGTGCGGCGTAACACAAATCCAAGACAATCAACCGCGACCGCGATGGGTTGTGTTGTACAGATATTACGTTACCAAAACTCGTTTCAAGCGAAACTGCTTAACCTATTCGTGTTACTGCATATTGGCTGTTTTTCGATAAGACTTGTAGTCGGATGCGTCTTGCTCGCGCCCGCACTACTCGCAGTTTGGTCGTAACAAAATCAATTTTAGCACACGTGCTTTTGTATATTATTATTATTGCAATAACAAGTCTGAGCGTAAATTTTCTTTTTTTTTTTTGTGAAATACTATGCTCGAGGTCTGCAATCGAATCGGCCGATACCCGTCTTTGACTGTAAACTGAAAAAAAAAATTATTATTCGAAGTCCACCGGATTTGTGTTTCTAAAAGAACCACAGAGAACCATGTTCATTGGGAACTAGTCGAGTGTTCGAATGAATTGTTTTCGAATAAAGAGTGTTCGAACAAATCTGTTCGAAAAGACTTGTGTTCGAATAGTATTAAGTACGAATGTTATATTTTCATATTTGAACATAATAACGCATAATAACATAATAACATTATACGAATATCTTTCATAGTCACAGATATAATTCACCCAATACTTTGTTAATAGCCAGATAATAGATATACTTTTATGATCGCGCGATGAACCAGCCATATTAAATGTATATTTGGAAGTGTGTAGTCATCATTTTAATGACTACAGTCTACAACGATATCGGATAATCGAGATTACATTTTATTCGTATCGGAACGTTGAAAGTTCGATCGAACAGTTGATTCATAACAGGTTTCCAAAAAAGTTCAAAGAGTCCAAACAACAACGAGAAGAACGTATTAAAAATCTTGTTCTAAGCTGTAAAAACAATGCTGATTTTAATATTTTAGAATTTTTAAAGGGAATTGCTTATAATTTATCTTTATAAAACATTTTTTTTTTTAGATAATATAATATCATATTTAATTGTATAGTTAAGATTAATAATAATAAATAATAATAATAATAATAATAATAATAATAATAATAATAATAATAATAATAATAATAAATAATTTTTATACCGAAAAATTACATTTTGTTGATTCCACAATAAAAATAATATTCGAACATTTAAACTTTCTAACAGATAACATTCGAACACTGTTAATTCAGACACACTCATTCACACATAATATTCGAACATTTAAATTTTCTGACATATAAAATTCGAACAGTTTTCATTCGTACATATTCATTCGTACACATAATTTTCGAACAAACAACCCCTTGCCATAATATACGACTGTATTACGTAAATACATTTATTTTATTATTTTTATTCAATTTTTAAGTTCTATATTGATGATCCCTAGTTTCAAATAATATTTTAAGATCTCATAATCCCATTTTGATCAAATGTATTATTAATATATAATTTTTTATAATTTACTATAATGAACATGGCAAGGGGTTGTTTGTTCGAAAATTATGTGTACGAATGAATATGTACGAATGAAAACTGTTCGAATTTTATATGTCAGAAAATTTAAATGTTCGAATATTACGTAATATTTACGTAATACAGTCGTATATTATACACACTGGTCCGCCGCTCTTCATCGAAATTAACGGATATATTTTATTTATAAATTACCATAAAATCGTCTTTTGTGTATATTCAGAAGCCCGAAAATCACACATCATTGCTACTTCTTTTGGATTTCTAAAATAATTATCGACGAATCTAAGTCCGTTACTTCGTGAGGTCCCCTTCCCCAGGCTGGGATTGGAAATTTGTGGGATAAATACCCCGCCGAAGCCATTGTTGTTATTTTTCACAGAATACCACCGATTTCACTATAAACGGAGTTTGTTGTTCGTTATATGTGCTAAGCGTTTACAAAAATATATTGAATCGCTATTTATATACCAAGTACAGTTAAGTGCCGCACAGGATTTTTTTTTAATAATATGAATCGATGACGTACATAAACAAAAATAAACAATCGATTAGCCATTCATTTTTGTCTAGACCGGTTTTAGATAAAACAGATTGTTATAATATCATATTTTATCTACTTATCTATTTGATTTATAAATAATATTAAACTACCAGATATTCAAATAAAAAACAAAATAAAATATTTATAAAAACACAATATCACTGATAATTATTATTACGTTTTTTAGTCTTAGGTATACTTGTAGCGCAAACTACATGGTAAAATATAACATTTTGTACATACATAATATAATTATATTGTGAATTATTATTAAATTTACCACCACTTCGATCGAAATTTTGAGTTAGGTACTGTTAACAAAATAAAAAAACCAAAGCATACTTTTTATTTAAAGCGCCGTAAATGGAGTTAGTTATAACACAGAGAAATATTTTTGCATTAAAAGCTTATGGTTTTATTGAGTTAAAAATAATTGAACTTTTTAATGTATAACTGGAAGATAATATTATAATGTTTTTGGTGTCAGGTTGTATTTTAGTCATCACACGACGACAAACCAAATTTAAATTCCTTCGCCGCTGTGCTGGTGCACATAATGACATCGAAATAAAATAATATAACTCCCAGTGGAATATTAATATGACAACTTTTCCCGTTATAACCATAATGTTAAAGTCGGTATTTTTTTTATAACTCAATACTGCCTTTAAGGTATAAGATCTGTATTATACTACTTTAACCTCTTTTAAATATGAAAAATAATGATATAATATAAAAACGTTTATTTATTTCACTATAATATTATATCGATATAAATATTTTTTTTTACTCAGTGCCGTGTTGTAGCCTTTTTTTTGTAGGTAATTAATATTAATCCATCAATATTTATAATTTATGAAAACGGTCAGAGTAGGTATAGTTAAAATACTAGATTCAATATTACATATTTTATGTTTCTGTAATAGTGATTTTAAGGACTATTATCCTTAGTATAAAAGTTTAATATTTGAAAAACTACTCGTTCAAATTTTGAATTATGAAGAACAAAAATTTCAAAAACATGAAAGTATGGTCTTAAGACATATGTATTAAACAATTCCGAAAATCAGAAATTGAATAAATGCAATATTAAATGAAAAAATGGGGATTGAACATGCTTGGTGAATCACTCTGTATACTAAATGGTATTATTTATGAAATATACGAAAAAATCCTTACATGTAATAAGGCAGTATTATTTGTTAATTTAATTTCTACCATGAATTAACATAATATTTAATTTGTTCTACGCCATAATAAAAACGAATGTTTGCATTATTTTCAACGTTAGTATGCAAAGTATGTTGTTATAGTATTTAACAGCTAATTTCGCGTAATAAAATTAAATATTAACGTATGCAAGACGTAAACAATTTAATATTTTTCATAATATTGTATACCTACGTAAATCCAATATCGTTGTTATTGCTGTAATTCGGTTAAAAAGTTTAAAAAACCATACAAAACAGAGTCGAATGTTTACGTAAAAAAATTGCTTGAGATACATTTACTCAATATACCTTAACTGTATGCACATAAGCAATTAATACGATGAGCACTTACTCTTTCAGAAAAATATGAACAACAAATAATAATTACCGATGTCGAAACAATTGTAATTGGCGTGTGCTAATCCAAGGTGACTATAATATTGTATACGTTGGTCAAAAAATCTTTTTCTCCAATCATTTTTACTAACCTTGATTATTCCGTTTATATATACGTCTATTTATTATAGAGCTACAATAATAATATGTACTAAAAATAAATTGTATTCGACTTGTCGATATTAAACTTCATAAAAAAATATAGCTCGTAAAATATATGACAATACAAAATATGAGTAGTTGTATTTAATATTCTAAGTAGAATTTGTTTATCCGTTATAAAGATTATATTGTTTTTTACCGTGCGGATAATTATTACCCGAGATGTGACCGCGCGTATACCGCATGTAAGTAAAATTATTATAATCCATCGTAAAAACGGATGTTAAACGAATGTTTATTCGCCCTTTGGGAATATTGTTTCTCAAAATAACAATATCACAATTTACAACTGAAACATAAAGTATGATAACTTTTTTTTTGGCGGTGCTTGAACTAATATTATGACTCTGGTAAATAGTGTTATTCGGGTAAAACTACGATCCGGGTATCGAAATAAATAAACAACCGTAAGACGTTTTTTTTCTGCCCGTTTACCTATTAAAAAAAAACAAAAAAAATTCTATTGGCTTTTTTTCATTCGGTCTATCGTTTGTCCCGGGCAGGAATGCGCATAGCTTATATTATAAAGCGTGTGTCGACGTCGAAAATTCGGTCGACAATGAAGTTTTTAGACCCGCACGCGATTCGTTATGCACTCGCGGACCCGCATCATACCCGTCTCGTATCGCATACGTTATATTTTTATTAAACTGTACGTACAATACATACATACACAATATTACAATAGGTATACACGGGACAGCAGACATGGCGATAACGAGTCCGAGTGACTCAAAGAGAGTTTTTGAAATCGTATCGGTCCCGAACAGTTCACGGGGCGCGGACAATAGCAAACCCTATTATTATTTGAAGTCGTCCGAAAAAATAAAAATTATGTGCGTTCATAATAATATAATAATAATAATATAGTCTACCAGTCGGTATTATATGGCGACGACGCGACGTTCAGTGCCAGCCAGTTAATACAATATCATATAAACGAGTTTTGGTTTATTATCATTATTGTTATAATTTTTATTTTTCAAAGTTATGTTCGACACAAAGATAAAAAATATGAACCTACACAAGCGCTACTCACACACGTTACAACCGATATTATGTCGGTAAAAATAACATTACTATAATATTATTATGCATTTATGCGTCGTATTAACAGATGCTCTGAGGTATCGATTTCGGCAATGTCTTGTCGGCAAAACTATATATTATTATTATCACTCCCCACTTCGTCTCCACTCTCCTAGCCATTAATCTCGTGAATTAAAAAACAATATCATAAAACCTAATCGTTCATATTATCAGTTTGACGAGTTTACGGCTTTAGTGTTACAATTCGTTCTACGTCAAAGTTCTCTCCTATAGCGTCAAATAACATTATGCTGCTAGACCTATATAATAATTTACTATTACTCTACTGGACTAATTTACTATTATATGATTTCATGTCCATTGTGTGAAAAACATAACTAAAACTTCAGTGGGGCGGTGTTTTAAACATGATAATTCGTCTTTATCAGATATTAGACAGTATAACAGAAACGACTATTTTTTTTAGTAAAAACCAAAAAAAAAAATTTCCAGTACGAGTATAATATTAAGAGTATAATAATATTACGAGTATAATATTACGAAATACAGAAATTCCATTATTTGAAAAACAATGTACCGAAATTGCCTATACACCACGCCGGCCAACGAATATTATGAATAATAATATTATTTAAAAAAAACATTTATCCGTCATTACTGTTGTCTACAAACGAAATTCTTGATCATGAATATTGACCGGATTATTTTTTATTCATTTATGTCCTAATAATATATTATCATGTCATAAACAATTTAAATGTTTTTGTTTCTGAGAATATAATTATTATAAAATTAAAACTTTCAATGGGCTATAATATTATGAAGTGGGTATAATTATTAATTAATTAAAAACTGTTTACCTAAAATAGGTTAAACCCTGAGTCCTCGTCTCATTTGTCTCACCCCTGAACCCTTCACATTGGTGAATATAATTAAGTTTGAAAAATCAATATTGTCAAATAGTTTTGCTGAGTGACAACAAATAAATAAAATATTATAAACATAATTAATACTAATTATAACACGAGTTTGTATACAATTTAAAAAAAAATGCGTTCCTCATTTTTATTTATTTTTAGTATATATCATAGTTATTTGATGTTGTTTTTTGCAGTCTTAATAATTAAATACATTTAATAATTTAATGGTGCACTGTTATAGTTTATAAGTATGTTTTCTAAGTTTTCCCAAAGTCCATGATATCAAGTCAACAACTTAATGAACTCCATCAGTTGTAGTTTTAAAAAAATAAGTAAGTTTAATATAAAGAAAATATTATTATTTTTATGTCTTAAGTAAAAGTTAAATGGGAACTTAGGTGCACAGATTAAGCAACAATGAATTTGCTCTTTTAAAATAAAAAAAAAGTTATACTAAATATTTAACATTGGATGTGGTTATGACTTTAAAATCCAATGTTTTCGATGTTTTTTATAAGATTTATTTACAACAGACATTAAAAACAAAATAAATATAATTATATTTTAAAAATTAGGTGAATATTTTATGATAGTGTAAATGTAATAATGTCGGAAAATCATAGAAAACCGATTGGGTAAAATAATTAATTTAAACGACTTCACATACTAATTATATTTGTCAGCTTATTATTCGATGTACCTACTCGTCTTGGGTACACTATACTACGTTGCATGCATACCGACCAGGCGATCTTTGCGAGTTTGTGAAAATTAGCAGCACTCAACAACCTGTGGTTCGATATTCAAATAAATAACACATTGCTCAATCAATCATCCATTTTGTTAATATAAAGATTTCTATTAGGAATGACCGTTCTCTTCGTGCGAAAATCAAGCCGTTGATTAATATGTTTTTGTTTACTTCTGAAAATTATATGTGAGCATATCATATAATATATTATATATATTATATCATATTTTTGTAATTTAAACCACACCGTATACGGCTAGGTACTATTCCACAACAATATCATCACAACGACCGTCGGCCGAAAAACCATTTCGTTTGCCACTGCGATTCGGCAACACGATTACGCGTGTTTGTCGGCCGATTATGGGACACCTAAAGCGACCCGAAATAAATCAAGATTACGTGCGGGAATCGACTGCAACGTTGTCAAACATTTATTATACTGTTGAGACACACAATTCCGCTGCGGCAGTGCACAGAATGCTTTTTGAGGCGGTCCTTACGTGCTCTAAAAGGGATTACGTTAAGCTAGTCCAAACTCAATAGCAATTAATAACTTTTCAAATGTGATCGGTATAATAATTAATAACAGATCTCCCACTCACTCCCTCTGCAGCCCTATGCCTCCATGTCTGCCTGCTGTCTCTGGGTCTCTCTTCCACTCTCTCTCTCTCTCTCTCTCTCTCTACATCTCGCTGATCCCTTTGGAGTTTACAACTTTACATTCGTATGCTGCTTTTTAGAACGCCCTCGGGAAAAGCGACGGACAATAATATTATATTGTACGGAAATCCATTTTACGGCGTGCTATAACTTACTGAGATTTATCGTCAAGACTCTTAAATCGGACACCGGTGTAGTACAGCCGGAGACGAAGGCGAGAATACTCTGGGGCTGGAGGAAAACGTAGCTACAAGGATGACGAGACTGTAAGGTGACTAAAAAACGTTTACAAATTGAATTTACTGAAAATCCCGAGTGGTATGAAATGCGTGGTATACGGTGATAATAATATTTCGGTTAATATCCTGGAAGCCATCGACCATGCGATGCAGCCATATTTCACTCGCCGTCTGGACACGAATCGGACGGATTCACTTAGTGAAGGCATAGATGGTCATGGTTAGATTGTCTGGTTTTATATTCCGGTTGAATGGGTACTTTAAATGTTGTTTGCGTTCATTTATTTTTGACTTGTACAGTTTTACACGTCGAAGATAGTGATTTTAAGGAAATTACTTTAATCAATAAAAAAAATGAACCTACTTTCTATTGAAAAACCTACATTCCGCATCGAGAAGCAAGACGAACAACACCGATGGGATCGGTGCAATATTGAAGTAATGATTTATTCACCACAACCCGAGACACTGAATAGACATCATCATCGTACCGTGTGAGTATTCTTTCGGGTGGATCAATGAAAGTGCAGGGATGGACGCACAACAATAATTTTCATGATCCTTCAATCTGCAGTTCCCTCGCCGCGCTAGTTCCGACAGTATTTTAATTTCGTACACCCGCGGAATAGCACTGCACGAGCTCTTCTATAGGTAATCAATCATATTATTACACCTACTGCGAGAGCAAGTATCAAATCTCGATTTCCGAACGCACGTACGCGAAATAATAAATTACGAATTCCATTCGAACCGCTTCTAATGAGTTTTTAAACTAACCGAAACAACGAACAATCGGTTTAATATATTTTTCTCGTCGGCGATTTATACGCGAGCAAAACTTCTGGTGTAACTTGACGTTTTGAGTTGCTGTAAGTATTATTCTTGTTAGGTATTATTATTATTATTATTTTCGTCTCGGCTGAATAACGTAGGCCCCGTGGCCCCATTACTGCAACTATCACACCGTTCCATCGCTGCAGTCTCCATACCGCGCCAGTCGAAACTTTAACTTGCGGTAATATTTCTGCTGCACATGGTCGTCGCACACACCGTTGTTTCGGTCGTCCTTTGCGGTGGTATCTTTCCGTCGGACTTTTTTTCTATCGTTATAGCCATCGTGCTCTGCCCTTTTGTTATCGCTGTTCAGGATTTTCAAGCCATATATTCGGACTACCAAATAAGTCTCTGCCAGCTATACTTAATACCTACCTAGTCCAACATAGTATTACTTAAGTACACACACACACTCACACACACATACATATACACAAGTGTGTTATGTTAAAATGTATGACCTAAGTTATCTAACGAATAAAAAAAAAATATTAAAAATCACACTATCCACCGACAAACTCATCTTGTACGCTACCTACCACGCCATCAAATCTGTACAGTAAGTTATAGTTCTAACACAGCAAAGAAATGTTTTCATTTTTACAATGTTTAGTAGGTACATGAAACAAAGCACTGCATTTGTACAGAGACCTACTAAATTAAAGGGTGAAATATTAACACGAGACGCAACGAATATATGCTTTATAATCGTTAACTCCGAGAAAGACGTTTGGCCAGTATCAATTCATTAAAATAAAATAATATAAAAACAAGTTAATGAATAAATCTATACAGGTATAATATTAAGAAAATATAAATTACAGTTACATTTGACAACGGTAAAAATAACGTTATTGGCAAAAAAAAATATTTAATTTTGAATTATGTAAGTAATAAGGTTGTGTAATTGTTAGGTAGCATAGCACGCGACATACTTCGTCAGGTAACATTTCGCAGTAAGAAGCGTGCAAGTTTATCAAGCATCAATGTGCATCTCAATAATTTCACGTCGGTATAGAATTTTTAAAATAATGAAATGTACCATTTGGACGGATTATAACTCCACGTGACAGACAGACTGAAGTACTAAAGTTTTACTTTTGAACAACGATATTGCAAACATTAAATGTTCGTACAGTTTTGTTCGTGACATAACATTGCTTTCGGAATGGTAATCGTTTTGACCGTTTCCGGTTATTATACGGCCGCTGCGGTGCTACAACATTTCATTTGCCGCACATTATTATAAATAATAATACGGCCGGTGTACACTAGTGGATAAAAAATAAATGTATAAATTCAAAATTTAAGGGCCCCTTCAATATTGTATACGCTGTAACGTGCATTGTAGTGCGCTCGGCTGTTTATAGGTAGTGTGCATACTATATTATCAGCCGACCTTTACCCAATTTCAGAGGCGGTCGTAATATTACACTACGCCACATTATTGCTCCGTTTAAGTTGTTCGCGCTGTTCCGTAAAACGCCGCACATCATAACGTCTCGGCGAATTGCAGTAAGCGTGTTAAAATATACGTTGGCGTTAAGGCAATGCGATTATTAAATTCATGACAGTCGTCGTCCCTATTTCAGGTGTATTTCGTACGTCGACCAGAGGAACTGAAAATCGCGCCTGGACCGGTGCACCGGTCAACGGTGCAATTTTACCCGTTTGAGTATTACAAATCCTAACAACGTTTGGATATCTCTAAAACTATAACACATTATTTTGGGCATTGAGAATACAATTAGTTTATCATTCCTCTCGTTAATAAGTGTTTATCATAATATAACATACAATAATAATTTTAATTATACTTGTAACAAAATGAAGTCAATAAATTATACTTTAGCCGTAGTCCTATTTCTGTATTATGTTTAAGTTGTTTATTATAATAACTATTTTTTTTTTTTTAGATGCAATCCGAGGAGTACCTATTTAAAATTATTGGACGTAACATATTATGTAGTGAGAATGTGGTTTTTTCTCGATATAGGTAATTCGAGTAGATTGTGATCGCTTCTTGGTTTAGAGCGTCAGAAGGATGTAGATGTAGATTACCAATTCACTACTCTATCCTTCTCGTACGTTCTATATTCGGTAAGACGACGTGTTTAACTGTTAGGGGTTTCGCAGCAGACGCACACGGGAGGATCTTTTCTTTCCATAAAATGCAGGTGTGTGAAACGCGTATGTCCAGGGGTGGTTCGGAGGTCTCGTGTTTTCTCGCCGTGTTTCCGAGGAATGACCAAAGTTCAAGGACAGGTGAAGTTAAGTCCGGTGAAGTGGTTGAGATAATATTCATTCTCCCTCCGGTAGTAGTGCGTGTCCAATTCAATAACTATGTACGCTCCGGTAAGAGAAGAAAATATGGATTATGAGAACGTCGTCGTCGGACGAATGGGCTAGTTTAGCGGCCCCGTCGACTCGTTCATCGCGGTCTTTACGTTACAGCCGTTCGCCACTGAAGAAATGTGCGCCCTGCTAATAATAATATTTATATGCGCGTTTGGTATTTTCCTCGCAATACCGAAGGGATCGCGAAGACATATGCACCGTGCCCGTATTATACGTATATGGTGATACGCGGCTGTCGAATGAGACCGGCTACATATCACAGTCGGTAGGTATTCTAACGTATCACTCGCGTCCGCTCTGACAATGACAAATGGACGGTGTTAGGATGATGTACTCGTATCAATTTGTGCGCATAACGTCGCAGCATCATTTCGCGTCTATTTTAAAACTATTTGAGCCGTAAAATGTATAATATTATTATCAAGTCGTTCTTTATAAACGACAGTGACGTCGCCTGCCGGGTGTCTCGGCTGCGTTTTATAATAATAACAACGATATTGTAGTACTCGAACGGTTCTCGACAAGACGTTTATGTTTCGCCGTAGGTTTTTGATACCGCGACCGTGAATCGCGCCGAACCCGTTGAACACCGGACTCCGGGCAAAGAGTGCACGCATATTATAATAGGCAGCATAGGTACTCGTTAGGAAAATGGTGTCGCGACGAGTGATAAGCAATTCCGGAAAAAAAAATAAGCCAACAGTGACTCGCATAATGAGCCCGTCGTGTCGTATACCTAGTTATTCGCTCGACACCAAATTGTGTGGTCTGTGTCGGCTTTTCGACGATAAAACTATTTAAACGCCTGACGTGTATACCAACATTGTGCCTATACCTACATATAATATAGTTTTATCGAATTGGCTCGGTGTAACTTTGAGAGGAATGTGCACCACGATTATTCACAACCTCTTGTTCCATACAGAGTGATTATTTTATCCAGACAAAGTCGTTTTCTCTGTGATTTTCTGTGAAAAAACATTTTTTTTTTTCATTTTCAGATACAATTAGTTCTCGATAATCTATACGCAGCCAAACACAAATTATAAATGATATCGATAAATGGTTTGTAAATTGTTTTTTTTTCATATCATTACATAATTTGTAAAAAAAGTATTCTGCTTTGAAACGGGTATTACTAAAGAGTAAGAAACTTATCGAACAATATTAAAGCGATAAACTGAATACAATAAATACTGCTGGGCCGATATTTTTTAACAAAAATAGTTCCCACTAGAATGATGAACCTATTCAATAAAAACACGCTGTTCTACATCTAGTTTAATTTCCAATGCGACTATATAATATAATATATATATATTATATTGCAGGGCTCACGTCCGTTATAAGTATGAAATAAGCAAATAAATAATACAATACAGTGAAAAATATAAAAAAAATGTAGAACGATGTGTCGTGATTACTTCAAACTGTGTGAAAGATAATTATTTTCAAAAACGGTTTTATTTACCGATATAGAACTACGTGTATTTAGTGATGCGATAAAAACATCAACTCGTATAATATAGGCGTGGGCGAGTCACTAAGTTTAGGTTTTGATATTGCACTATAATATACGACCAATATACCATATTAATATTATGGGTAGGCACCGACCATAATGTACCTTACACGTATATATATATATATATATTGCATAATTTAATATATAACAGTACGCGGATGTACGCGTAAACCGTCTCTTTGCGTCAAACGCCGCCGCCGCCGTTGCGCTGAATAATTAATCGACTGGGGCGGCGCGTCGAAAATAATTAACCGGCAATTTTGCGGGGTCACACTTGCCGGGCCGAACAAATCAGACCGCGACGGGCATTTTAACCCCTCAGACGCGGTTCACGATGGGGTGGTGGTGGGTGGATAATTAATAGAGAATTTAGCGGAATATCATATATTACACGATCAGTAGTCGTCGTAGTAGTAGGTGCTTGTACGCGTACACACGATTTATGCGTGACAATCACGACGACGCTTTCTCGGTGAATTTTTTTCCCCGTCAAACGGCGGTCTGCGACAAGACCTCGTCTTAAAATCGGCGAGATGCATTTAAATCGTCAAATTCGAATACCGGAATCCGGAGTTAATATCGTTGCTCGATATCGCGGGGTAGATTTGCTTCGAGTATCGCAAGAACGACGGTCGTAACGCCGGTTTTTTAATGATGTTACAGAACGCAACGTGCTATTAAATTATTATTTAAATATATTTAGACGGCGTGCAACAGACCCTGATTTCCAAAATCTATTCTATTATAATGTTTATAGTGAACTTTCAAAAACAAAACTGCGATAAATAAAAAAAAAACCTATTAGATATTAATTTATCTTATCGAGATTTAAAAAAAAAAAGATTCGATTATGCTCAATATGACCTCATTTCCGGCCGATTAACAGACATTGATGCGATACCTAGTCGAATTTATTCATCTTACCTATGTGTTTTTATTTCAGCATATTGACAGTGGGTTCGTCGTCGGCAGCTGCCGTGATACGGTTTTTCTACTTTTCCAGTTTACATATGTTAACTTTATCTTATACAAAGTCCCGCGAATCGTACGATCGGGCGATCGTTGTGACCATTGATTAAAGGACAATAAATAATTATTATGCTCACAACGTCTAATCCACTACAGTCGAGAAAGTTCCATGTAGAGTAATCGGCTAACTGCGATAAATGTTATTGCTGGGGAAGGGGAGGAGAAAGGACTTCGTCCTGGTGTGATAATACACAGTCACAATCTCACTATCAGGTTAGGGTTTATCAGGGTTTCCCGACATGTCGAGTGATGAAATAGGAATCCGTCACTATGTTTTTCGGTTATCGAGTTGTAAAAGCCTCTTATTGAATCTTCCGACAGCTACCGCCGACCGTTAATACCTTGTTTATTGGGTATTAAGCAAATAAGATTTATCGATATTTAAATTTGATTCACTGGAAGTCTTAATGTGATGCCGATATGATTGCATGGTCTGTTTATCGAAACCAATTCACTTGGGTGATCTACTTAGAACAGAAATATGTTCAATCAAATATACGCTGTTAACGCAACATCATTACTAAGCAGAGAGACATCGGATTAATCAACACGATTGCATTCATTTACTTAAGGGGAGAAGTTAACCATACTAATGTACAGTAGGTGTCGAGTGTACTTCGTCATTGAGTAAGTCACTGTAATTTATGTGTCAAATTTGAACTCAATGATAAATCGTTGCATGCGAATAACAGTTCTGAGCTAGGCGCACAGTGGCCCAAAATTAAAGTTTAGCGCGTCGAAATTATTGTAATATGTTGGCTTCGCGTTAAAAATAAAATTAATCAAACATGAAAAATGAAGTATAATATACAACTTTTTTGACTTAAATATAATAATAGATATTTATTTAAATTATTTTGAACAGTTCTAGGGCACAATAATGAAAACAATAAGGTAGTACAATATTTTGAATCCGTTATTATTATATTTTAATATCAACTGTTATTTATTTTATTCATTTGATTCATCTTCATATTATTTATGAACATAAAAACACAATGTAATATCTAATATATGAATTTTCGTAGTAACTATCTAATAAAGTAATAATACATTTGTATTTGTACAGTAATAAAACTGACAGCATTTCAAAGACGGCTAAAGGCAAATAAATTATACATGATTAGAGAGGTGAGAACTTGTACTATAAACTACAATAGATTATTTAAAGGGAAATTTGGGCAATTGTCATTCATACCTATTTTAATTCACGATAACATAAATTACTCAGTAGTTATACTTCTGCAATACAAATAAATAAAGAAAAGAGTACCAATTTAAAATGTGAACAATTTACCATCAATTTCCATGTCTAGAATAATTAATAATATTTCAAAATAAAAAAAATAACATTTTACAACAATTTATGAAAAATTAAATACAAAGTACAAATTTGAACCTCAGATGGTTATAAAAAATATATATTATTTTTATGAATAATAATAAAAAAGAACAAAAATAAATAAATTAAAATTTTTTCATACCTATTTACAACACAAAAAGTGTCAAATTATATTTAAATTAAATTATGTATACAGAAATGGTTAAAAAAGCATTTTGTGAAAATGTCAAATAGGTTTAAATAATTTGCAACGGTATAAGAAAACTGGTTTTGCATAAAAATTAACATTTTCCCTAATTTTTTTTTTGTTTTTCCATTTAAAAAAATTATTGAAAAAAATACTTTAAATTTTTACTTTTAACGTTCCAAAATACCAATAAGTATCATTTCTCCACCATAAAAGATATAAGAATTGAAAATCAAAAAAATTATTGATTCTAATATAAAAACTGTATTCAGGCACAAAAATACTCACATTATTGTAAGATCACTTGTTCATAAGCTTAGAATTCAAAAATGGAAATAAGTCAACATATTTTAATATATTTTAATCATTTGTTATACATATAAATAAATATTGTCGGAGAGTTAGTTAAATATGGCAATTTTCTTTCCCACGTAATATCTTAAAGGACTGCAACTGTGTGTCTGTGACTCCCTAATCCTCTTTGTTTAAAAATATGATATTTAGTTTAACTTGAAAATTCCGAAAATCAGAATTTTAAGAAATGCATTATTAATAAATGAAATAGATTTAAGAAATGAAGGCGATTGGTGAATCAACTTGTACACTGATAAAACAGCTTTATAATTATTGAACATATCTATATTACATATTGTATTTACGATACGGCATGCTTACAGTGATTGTCTTCAATTGTATTCATGAACCACTTTAAGAGACTGTAAAAAAGATCAAGTTGTCTCATGTAGCACCCCTCTTTTGTATCTCACATATTTATTAAAATGATATGGCTCATCAAATTGGCCAGTGTTTTAAACAAATAATAACTACTTACAACATTAGGAGGTACACAACCAAGCACGTGGTTCTAGACGGTTTTCAACTTTTTTTGTCTGTTCAGATAGGTAAGTTTAAAAAAAAAAAAGTTTATGATGATTTATTTATCATTGCTTTTAAATCCAAAGACACTCATGTTAGTTAGTGCCCACTCAATACCTGCGTTATCGTTTTTTTTTTGGTGGTTTTCATATACCCTGGCACAGTAGAATTCGTGTTAATAAAGTTATGCCTTATATATTATTTGTACCAGCGGAATAATTTATAATCAGTAAAACGTTTTACTTAACTAGATTTTTCACTTAAATGTAGTATGTCGGTCATTTGTTTGTATTATCAATCCATTATTGAACTAAATGAATTCGAAAAGTATGTTCGTAAAAATCTATTTTAAGGGTTACACAATATATGAAAGAAGTTGTATTTCTGTTGCGACCAGTTAATTGTCATATAATTGTATATAAAAGTATTTCTACTGTTTACTTTGACGAGAGTCAAGAGTCTGATCGCAGTCCCTTAAATACAAATACATATTATATACTTTGTACAATCAATCAATTAGACGAAAACGGTTTTGGTTGTTTTAAAGTTATTTTAGTTTGTACCGTTATTGGACAAATTGATTTGACAACATTAAATAATGGAAATTAAAAATATCAAAAAAAAACCTTAGTTCCCCAGCTAAAATATCACACGATGACTAACCACTGGGTTTTCAGAGAACTATTACGATAACTAAATTACTAGAAACAATATCGATCAAATCAAACGCCTCCACCAATGCACGAAAATAGATATTAAAACATAATAGGACATACATTTATGACGAAGTTTCCAAATTAACCAATTACAATAATAATTTTAACTCTTGCATTATTTATTTGACTATTTATGTAAAAAAAATGGATTTCAGGTTTTATATTCGAATGGGTGAGTAAGTCATTCAATTTATTATTTACATAACGCACAACTTCCCGGCACTTTGTCGCTGTGCACTTATATTTATGATAATGTTTAATATGTTAAAGGTGATATCATGCTGGTTACTTCACCATAATATTATAATAAATAAATAAACTACGATGATAACGTTAGTACATTACGTATAGTATTAGTAATACCGAATTCGTGTATAGTTTGCGTTCGCACATTATTTATTTATCGATTATTCATTGTTAATACTAAGTATACATCGATGAAGTCGAAAGTCGAATACCGCTAAATAAACAACATTAATCCATCTCGAAGCCTTACAATTTTTAAGGATCAAAGAATTCCAAAAAATTGACATATGTCAATTACACGTATCAAACGATATTGCACTTTTTACGAAAAAAAAAAATAATAATAATAATAAATAAGAGTTTTTATTTTACATTTTTTTTTTTATTTGCTAACATTATGTTGATTATCTTTTAGAAAGACATGAATGTACAATTCCGATATTTATTTACAACCAATGAAAAAATAAAAACATGTATTCCATTCGGTAATCGAAATCAGGTATTAAGATCAACGTCCAAAAATACGAAAACAGGTGTACATTTAGTACCTCTATAAAATATGTAAAAGCTTTTCAACGATATAAATTTTTATATTCTTATGATTTTAATTAGAAAAAAACATCTATTACAATTTTATTTGTATACAATATAACTATAAAATGAATATCAGAAATAATATAAATGTTTTCTCCTTTTACTAATATACGCATAAATCAATCTCGTCTTGAACGTTATAAACTACAATGTTGTAATGTATTTTCAGTATTTTGTAATACAAATGATGTAGTTTATGGTTGACATTTCTTTATATAAATTTTAAATAATATATAAAAAAAAACAAGCACAATTTTACTGATTTAAAAATATTAAAATGTTGATACTCTTGTTTTTTTATTACTTTTTTCTAAAAACATAAATACTATCCATATACCTTGAAGAAAGCACAATTGAATACTTTTCCTACATAAAAAAATAGCTTTTAAATATTATTTTATGCTATCAACTCAAACTTTTTGCGAGGCATGAGAGAAGTATTTCATTCATGGCTCATATCACAACTAACATATTTTAGAAAGTATTTAAGTCGATTATATTTTGTGCGAGGTACTTACATTTCAAACATAAGTGCGGTTACTACAGTTAAAGAGCGATGGGTATTCATATTTGATAATATTTATATATATTTATTTACGTTAATTTGACTCATCAAATACGTAGCGCACTGTTCGATACAGTGAAATAAAATATCGATAAAGAGTTTGCAAAACGAAAATGCGAAGCCACTTAAAATTATAAATATGCGTGTACACCTGGCTTGGGAAATGTGAAAATCGCTTTAAAATGTACAAAAAAGTTGCGCTGAACTGGAAACTTGCAACAAAATGTTTCCGTTCACGAGCGTTTAGTGTGGCAGTCAAACAGTTAAAAGTTTAGATTTATAGCACGAGAAGAAGTAGACGATATATTATGCGGCGTGTACTAACTATACTAATGATGCTCAGGTTTAAACACACAAATAGGTAGGTAATATAATACACAAGGTTTATTTATACCTCATGGGTAGTGTTATTAAAACACGACGAGTTGATTCGTTTAGTAATTATTCCTCAGTGACAAATCTTAAAGAATTTTTTTAATACGCTCCATTATCTCGACTTTTATGATATTATAGATTAAATAATATATTATTACGCAAGAAGATAACCCGATCATTATATTTTTGTCTCAAATACACGTATAAAGTTTGCAATTGAAAAATAGTAAAAATTAAAATATGTATACGAAACTACATTTTTAACAAACTCGAGTAATATTTATTTATAAAACAACAAAAATATTCCCAGATATTTTATGAGAAATAAAATAAAATTATAGATTGTAATAAAGAAAAAGGTTTTACAATGATTTTGAAAAATTAATTATCGGTTGCATTCATTCCGTCGATTATTACTATTCAAATAGATACGTATAGTGTAACAATTAATGGAGGAATATATTGAAAAATATTGAAAAATACTGATCATTTTAGCGTTTATACGTTAATCTTATATAATCATTTTTAAGTATATTTCCACACAAAGTCCTATATTTGGTTTTTCACAAAAGCTTTTCATTTTATTTATTATGTTTTGTATAATGTATAAGACGTAATACATAGACCTTTTTGTGAAAAACAATCATTCTATGTAAATACATTTTATTAAATCGTTATTGCATGAAAAAATTTCATTCATAGAAAACACTAATCGAAATAATATTTTGAATTGTTGGTTATATTCTTTACCCGGTGTTTGTAAATTGTATACAAGTGTAATTAAGTTATAATTAAAATCCAGCAACTTCTACTCAAATACTAAATAATACAATTATCACGAAGTCGAAATATGTTTTTAATGCTGCAGCACGTCTCTGAAAAAAAAACTGTGGTACACATTATGTATGGGTGAACAATATTGCCTTTCTTTGTTTTCGAATAAAATGTACTTTCCATATTTTTATTTCATTTTTTTTTTATACACACAAAGGATGACAAATAAATAGCAATAACGTCACCTGGATTTACGTATATTTTTATAAAATTTGTTCTTTTAAATCACGTAGGTGCCCAATTTATGACATTTTTGACTTTAGATGAGCATTATAAACCCCGAATACTAGTCAGATTGATGTGTGTTAGTATTAAATTAGACTGACTCATTTTTTTTTTGTGTGATTTAAATTGTTTTATTTAAATAAATAGCAACGTATTGATCAATAACGGTGTACATTACGTTAGACACTCGACGGATACACGATTTCGATATTATTATTATAATTGTTTCCTAAAAGTTAAAACCGTGTTTATCAACTTTGCCGTAAATTAAAATCAAATTAAATTTCAATAAATAGCGCGTACTGTATTCGAACAGCCACACGAAACGCATAATATTTAGCACAGTGGAAAAAAATCAATATCTTCTCACGACGTTTAATAACATTAAATTAAACCACCGAAGTGATACTGACTGATTAAAAGAGTTCTTACGTATTACTATACGTCTTATTGATAATAAAATATCGTATTCCATCGTGCTGGTTGGATATGACAAGCGTACACCTTTGTTCGTCTTCACATTGTAAAATCGAGAAATATAACACGCGTTTCGAAGACGATACATTCTAATATGAGCCGCCTCGAGCGACGGAACGTTTACGTGAGGTTTATAATAATAATTACAAAACGAAACATTCAGAGCATAATATAATACGATTGAAACCCTAAGATGGGAACCGTTATGATATTTTCGGTTTTTGTTAGTGTCTTAGGAAAGACGGACAACATTTCGGTTCCGGTTCTTCAAAATTATAAATGTCTGTTCCAGTAGTTAATACTATAGAAGTAAATGAATTCCAAAAACAATGAATCGAAAAACTTATCGAAAATCCAAACAATCAAAGCCATTAACGCGGTTGGCGAATTTAGTACTCACAAAATATAAGGTTCTGGTTCCAGTCCCCGGCGTAAGTTCCAAACTATTGAATTTACTAAAAGTAAAAATACCGAGACAATGGACACAAATTGAATAAAGCAACAGTCCGACGAGACGTACAGCTAACTCATCGACCAAACTATAAAATACGCGGACTAGTTGCACCTAAACCAAAATAATTGTTATTTGAGTATCAGTGAAACAATTTATCGCACTCACTGCGTTTATAACTCGTCGATGATGCGAACTGCGCTTCTTATTTTTTACCAATAGCGCTTGCCTTTTAACTTTATTTTTAGGTAAGAAAATATTTTCGGGCAACATAGCGATGGGGCCAGATGCTTTTATATTATGTTCAATTCGAATTTATTAAATTATTTGTAATGCATCCTGTAATCTGTGTAATCCAATCTACAAAAAAATGTACAATCAAAGAGTATACTAATAAAAACGTATCTTGATTGATTTTTTTGTGGGTATTAGTTTCAATAGTTTCACGTTACAAAATTAATCATGTTCAACGCTTTCATAGTGTGATTGGCAAACAATTGTTTCTTCTTAATTGTTTTAAATATTGAATAACTATAGTTAAAACAAAATATGGAATTCTGTGTATATCTATGTCCTTCAAATGTATTTTCTTACAAAAGTGGAGTAGTAACTTTAATTTGAACCTTGCCAAGAGGCAAGTGCAATTAGTAACAAACAAGTTAATATTTATTTTAAAAAAAAACCATTAGTACAAGTAACATTTGACCACTATAATGAAGTGCAATCAAATCAAGTGGATTTGACATTAACGATGTGCATTCTTTCGACCAATAATTGTTTCAAGTAAATATACGTATTTTAGTATTTGTAAAAAAAACAACATCACAATTATCAAAATATTGAACAAAAGTTTAAACAATCAACAATTAAGAATTTTTATTGACTTGTAACAAAATATTTGTTGATGAAACTTTCGATTTTTGTTTCAAATAGTTTTATTAGTTTTTCACTGTAGCTGGTTTAAAAGTCAAGCATTAATTCCGTGTGTTTCACAAAATTACGCAATGCATGATGAATTACCATCGTTCCTAAATATAAATCCCCCGAAACACTATAATAACTTGACCTAAATTAAGGTTATAAAATGTATATAATATTATACAGCAGTCACCGGGTTATCTAAGTCCACTATGGAAGAACTCATTTTCGATTAATTGATTTTCAATATTTTAATAAATTATTTATTTTCGTTTGGATTATAAACTATTATTACCGTAATTTAGGTTATAATTAAATTTAAGTACACAACATTTTATCAGTAATTTACTCCATGTCTATAATTTTATATAATAATATGTAAACATGTGTATATTCTATATTATTATAATTTATGAATGTGAAAAAAAATATGCTTATTAATTAATACACAGTTATCTCTGTGTAATTCGTTAATTTATGGAATTATATTTTATTTAATCAATTTAAAAAATAAAATTAAATTACATCATTTGATCTTAATACACAGGTTTTTTTAATTTAAAACCACTCAATTGTACGCAATACACATTTTTCTAAGTTATAAAATATGGATACTTATAAGTTTAGCTTATTTATGAAAGTTTTGAAGTCATATAATTTGTTATATAATGTTATATAATGTTTTTACGAACAAACAAAGTCGTTTAGTAGGTTTTTTTTTATTCCAATGATGTAACTGATAAAACTTAACCCCGTTCATGAATAAACGATACATGAACAAATTGTATACTTTTCTAACAAAATAATTATATTAATAATAATAATAATAATATACTGTTCATAATATTAGTCGTGTCAATATTTTTAACACAATTTCTCATCACCAAACAATTTTTGCATCACTAAATTAACGTTTTATTTTATTAACGCTGTATTTTATCACTTACACTATACGACAGGGAAAAAATACTTCACCGTGTGGGGGGACCTCACAACCACCTCCAACACGACCGCTGCCGTATAAATATGAAGCGCGAGTGTTTGTTTTTAGCTGGTCTGTTTTACTAGTCGCACTCAAAATTACATTTCCATACACCGATTGAAACATTTGTTGGTCAATATAGAACGTCGATATTGTGCTCGGTCATTTTCAGGGTTAATAACATATTGTATTAAATGGAACCACTGAGATAGATAACGATAATATAATATACTGGATCGTGGACTCGTGTTATACTACGACCTTAATATACGACGATAATCGGGCTGTTTCCAAAGCTATACTGCCCATCACCATCGAAGTGCGAAATATTGAACGCTCGTAAGGTTAAACAATTAACGCTTTTTGGCTTTTTTTTTAAGGGATAAGAGGTCGTATCAAGTTTGGTATCAAATCGTTTGAACGATGGCTTTAAACAAACAAATAAATAGTTTACAAATATCGATATGATTATTGTATAACAGCCGCAAATCGTCCACGAAAAATTGTTGGTATTCGAACGAATTCTCTCCCGATCACCAACGATATATATATTCGTACGACATTATTAACACAAATTAACAATAAAATAAATTATGAACATGCAATTTATAAGTGATGGTATTAAATAGGAAAATAGGAATAAACATTTAGGCAATAATAATACAATACAGTAACATATATACTAAAATAACTCTAGATGGGTAACATAATATATTAGACTCGGGTGGTTATATATTGATATCTAATTTTTCAAGCCAATTAATACCATCTCTGGTAGCTTTGTTCAGCTCTGCTAACCCCCCTGGGAATGCTCTGATAGGGCATTCCTCCACTATGTGTCTTGCGAATTGGGTATGGTGTCCACAGCTACATTGTGGAGTGGGCCTTGATCCCCATCGATGCAGCATGAGTCCAGTTCGTCCATGTCCGGTTCTAGGTCTGTTTAGGACTATCCATTGTCTCCTGGGGAGGTTAAATCCAGGGGATTGCATCATAGGTTGGTCAAAGAAATGGTTCGAGTCGATATTGTTAGACCTCCAATCTTCAGTCCATTTAGACATAAGGTCAAATTTTTCTGTGGTGAGTTTCCCTGCCAGTTTCCAAGCCAGTCTCCTGGATTTTAATCTTTGCAGTGAGCCAGCGTTAGTGCAGTCGCTGTGGATAGGAAGTGCGGTGTTCCTAGAGCATTTAGTCCATTCTCGGAGCAATGAGTTCATCCGGCGAAGATTCGTTGGGACAATGTTACATAGTATGGGGAGCCATTGGGTGGGCGTTGATTTGACCGCTCCTGAAATGGTTTTCAACAATAATTTTCATAACGGTTTTAAATTAAAAAAAATATTAGTAGTATTTGTAACAATTACTGTGGTTATTTTCTGTGAAAATGCACTGTGACATGCGTTGGATAATGTTTTAATAATTAAATATTATATGTGTCCCATACATCGCAGTCGATCCTGTCCGGGTCAAATCATTGGTCGGTGGTCGCCTACGCCGGTGATAATAATGGACAGATATTACGTACATTATTATGCAGGCATTCTGTGCGCAGTTAACACACAATCGCAGTGATTTTGACAGGGCCGATGACAATATTATAGGGTTTTGTGCACAAGTCATCGACAACTGTCAGTGGCTTGAACACCTATTTCTATACAGATAATTAAACCGCAAAGCAATAATATATTATTTAACCGATGTGAAATCTGTGCGTCTGAGTCAACAATTACAATATCGAACGACAACACACGATTGGTATAATAATATTATATTATCGTCATGCTTACAACGCAGCACGAGGTTGAATAATTCGATTATTGGAATAAAAACGTACTACCGTTGACGATAAACCTTTGCCGATATACTACACGAGACACTTGTCGTTTAGTTAAGTAGCCTTAAATACACTTATATATTGTACCACTATATGATTGCACATAAGAATTCAATATTTTTAGTTTATTTTAAAATTGTTAAAACGGCGCAGACCATCTTTTTAATCCAGCATAATATTGACTGAAAGTTAATTTTTTTTTTCACATTTTTATGTGTGAAAACCGAATATTGTTAACTAATAAATTGTAATTTATTTATAATTATCTACAGTTTTGATAAGTGGAGTGGCGAGCGACCCACGAAACTGTGGAGCACTACTTTGCTAGTTCAAACTCGTATATCGTATACTCGTATTAATTGAATTAAAGTCTATTTTTGTACAATGTAATTTTGGCTTCATAACATAAAACTAAATAAATGGATTGAAATTAAAAATTAGTAAAAAAAATCGACCTCTGTGTAAAACCTAAAATTAAAAATATTTAAAGTTACATATTTATAAACAAGTCACGGATGCATATTTTAATTAGTGTAATGAATGTAAAGTACAAAATATTGCTTTAACCCTTATTAAAGTTTCAATAATCTCAAAAATATACATTCTGCTTTTATTTTACGTTTATCGCTTAAGTGTTGTTCAGCATTCGGTGTCCCGTAAAATCGTTTATTTTAATACCTACTATATATAGGTTAGGTATGGAATTTAAAATCATCAAAAAATAAAAACTCCGAAATTCTTCGACAAAAAATTATCACATACCTCTGGTCACATCGATGGGAAATGATATGTTGACGGTTGGATGAAAAAAATATTGATAAAAAATATCTTTTTATATACTCGTGATTTTACAAACGTGCTTTGTTGTACCGTTTTATAATATCGACTGAATAAGAGTACAAAGATGCATTATACATTTCAAAAATATATACGAACATCAAATAGAACTATGTATATAATTGTACCATTAAAGTGAAATTGTTGAACCATCTGAACCAAATGCTCGACTTTTTGTAAAGATTTTAGAAAAATAAAGTAATTGTTTAATTTTTCATCATTACGTGGCACAAAAATATTGTTTCCTTTAATTCGTGTTTTAAGTGTTTTTTGCTGTTCTTAAACCAACTACAATAAGAATATCTCCAAATGTGAATTGTGAATTTTGTGTCACACTTTTATACCACGAAACACTTTTACAAAGAAAACTTGCTGAAACTTAAGAGATAAAAAAATAAATTATTACAGAACCTACCTTCACAAAAATAAAACTTATTCACTTGTTTATTAAAATATTGTCTATTGCTAAATAAATTAGTCTGAGTACTTAATTTGAACTATAAAAAACAAACAACAACAAAAAACATATTAAAATGAACAAGACCAAATTAATTATAATTTTTATTTATTTATGTAATTGGATGCCAAATATAAAATTATAATAAATTAATACTTAATTTGTTTTGCTGGAAAACTCTATCAATCATCATATTCATATCCCAAATTATTTGTAAGAAAAAAAGTAGTAAAAAAATAGCAGTATAAAAATTAGTATAAAAAATCATTCGTAGAGTTAATATTACAGATGAATTTAATATTTTTTGATATTATATGTGTAGGCAATTAATTCGATTTTATTCTAATAATGATTTCGATTATTTTAATCTAGTTAAGCTGTGGCCCAGAAGTAAGCAAATTCATAAAAATAATTTAATTACTTTGTTTGATTTTATTATTGATTTAAGGATTGAGGTAAATAATACGTATTTACAAAATGTATTTTGTATATACATTTATTTAAAACAGTTTGAGATCTTTATTAAATTATTATGTTATTAGTTTGCTTTAAAAAAAGGGTTAATCATTAATTTTATGTAAAAAAAAGTAATTGATTTAGTTATATTATTATTAGTTTATTTGACTTAAATATGTTAAGTTACTTTTAGTTTCTAGTTAACTGAGTTTCTGGTTCAACTAAACTTAACGAGTTAAAAAAAAGGTTACTTGCCCAGTTTTGATAATCAGCATATCATTTAATAATCTGTAACAAATTAAAAAAAAAAATTTAATTGTGGTGCTTATAAAATTGTTTATATTATAGAACATACTAGTTCAGTGGGATTCATTATTCCGTTGTAATATTTAAAAACAACAAATAAAATCGTTAATACGAAAAAAACAGTATTTTTATTTAATGAACAATGCACATCGTTATACATTTAGAGAAGGAACCAGGTATGCAAAGACATTAGTGATGTGGGTTCCAAAAAAAAATTGTGCAAAGTTGCAACTCGCCATTGAACAAATAAAACAAAAACATATTATAGTAATGTAAAAATATAGAAAAATTAAAAAAAAAAACAATCACATGAGACTTAATTGGGGGTGGTAGTGGCACGGTATGGAATGATATAGCTTTGCGCAAAATTGTCATGCTATAAGTCGGTGTAAAAAGGCCACTGGTCACCACTGCGCCTCATACGTTTACAAGGCCGGTCCAGCGGGCAGACGAGAGTGCAGTCGCCACTGCATTTTGCTAGCGAACGACGACGACCACCGTCGTGATGGTGGGCGAGATCGCGAAAGACGGTCGACGCGGCGACAAAGTGGCTGGTGCGAACACGAATGTGTGACGATGACGGCTGTGTGACCTGAGCGAGCGAAGACATAGCTGTATTATTATATATCGACGCTGCAGGACCGGCGAGATTGCCGCCGGGTAAAAAGCTAAGAAAATCTCAAGTCGAAATTAATTGTAGGTATACACGTGATGGGACCAGACACTTTCCCGACTACAGAGCTCTAAAAACAAAATTAGGAGACATATTAAGCAAATGTAGGAAAAGTGTTTTTTATTTTTAATAGCACTAGCAAAACATAATATTATCGTCTTCCAGTGATCAATAAATACAAATTGTTTTCATTTTTTTTCTGAATTTTGTATACGACAACATGAATATGAACATGTAAATCATAAATCATTAATGTATTTTCTAAGAAACATTTCAAGGGCTATGAGTAGCTTCTATACGATAAGTACGACAAATACATCACCAGATCACCTTAAAATATTTTAACGTTCTTCAAAATGATTTATATTATAGTTTTTTGAAATAATGAACATAAATATTATACTACCATTGTGTATAACAAATTATGTGCATGAGTAACTTTCGTAAAATGTTTAATGTTTATTTATAATTCGTGAAAAAGTTCTAATGCTTTAGAAAATTTACTCAGAAACCCGTTTTATATCGTTTACAATACCATTCGATGAACTGAGAACCTAAAATAAAAAAAAAAAAACTATAAATATGTTTATGATGCGAATTCGCTGCACTGATGAATACACTGTATTATACTGTATTATAACATTATGGTATTTAAATAAATAATTCTCATTTAACATTTAACTTGAGAAGGTGGAAACATCACACAAAAGCTAACATTACATTTTAATAATATTTTTATACTTTTTGAGCTAATTATAAGAATAAAAGTGGTCGGTTTTTTTTTTTTTATAAATATCGATTGCATTTTGTTGGATTTAAAAACTTTGAAATGTAATAGGTACAAGGTTTTTCATAAGTTGTTATAATATCAGTTCAAAAATATTAAAAATATATAAAACACACTTTTTTCACAAACATTTAAAGTTCATATTTTAGCCAAAATCTTCAATGTTTGCAAATTATTTTATAGTTAAAAATGTATACAATTTTAAATTTGTATAGCTAAGAATTGAATATGTAAAACAAGGTGTCTCGTAAGTCGTTAATAGTGTTACCAAGAATTCAAAAAAATATATTAACATGACTGTTTTTTATTGACATTTAAAGTTCAAACTTGGTCGAAATTAGATATTTAAATGAAGAATAACAATGTTAGTTATTTCGTAGTAATTTAAAAATCTTTTTCGTGGGTTCTTGAAACATTATTTAAATTTATCTCATTTAAATCATTATTATATTAATTTATATACTCAAACACAATGACATTTTCAAATGCAATTTTTTCTCTAAAAATTAATTCAACCAACTGTGTTATTAATAGTAAAATTAATTATTTTAATAGCAATAATGCCATAAGTTATACTTAATAATGTAGGCTGACACGTCTTTGCTCAGAATTGTTTTTCGTATATAATAATTGTATATCATTGAATTAAAATTTAACACATCCATTACAGTGGTCCCACTCAACACCCACTGTACTGCAAAGCGGTACCCAACTTTTTTTATAAATTTATATAACTCTCTATTTAAATTAAATATAATTTTAAAAGTAACGTACTAGTAAAAAATAAGTAATACCTAATAGTAAATTGCATTGTAAGTATATTATACAGTTACGTTTTTCTTGATAATTAACCTTAACGTATTATTATAAATAACCAAAAAAAAGAAACAAACTTGAAGATTAAAACAGTATGTATTTTACATGTATTTTACAAATTATATAGGTTACGTTTTTGAATTTAGTTGAATATTTTATTTTAAAAAGAAGCACTTGAAAAATCTAAAAAATTGATATTACAATTAAAAACTATCTGAAAGTTTTAATTTTTATTTTCTATGCAATAAGTTATATCTAACAAGTTTAAAATTAAAAGTTAGGTGTATATTTTTTACGTAAATGATCTAATATCCATGTATAAGATTTAAATAAAAACTTTTATATTCAATTTTATAAAAAAATATATATATGAATGTTATGAATAGGTTTATTTATGATCAAATGTTTCATTCGTAAAGTCAGTTAATGTATCCTTAAACTTAAATTACTTTTGGGTATTTACGATAGCAGCAATAATAACAAAAAAAACAGAATTTATTAATAAAAAATATACTGCTAAGTATGATTTAAAAAAATAATGATAATAATAATAATAATAATAATAATAAAAAAATCATGAAATAAGCCTATAGAACTCTAAAAATAAAATTTAAAAGCAAAAATGGTAAGTTTTTGATACAAAAACAAAATAGTTAAACTTTAGTACTTGACAGATCAGGAACGTCAGTGTTTATCAGAAAAATAATCGTAAACATAATAACATAATATATTAATTACTTGACATACTTTACTATGGAATATGCACAAGCAACTTCATCAGGAATTGCGAGTTATAAGAATATTATAAATTAAACAGTTTTTATGTTAGTATTTACCGTGTGTACGACGTTTACGTTAAATATAAAGTCTAATATTTAAAATTATACTAACTGATTGAAGAAAAATGCTGTCGCTCTTTGGAGCAGAAAATAAAGCTTCAATCATCAACTTTGAGGGTGATTTTTGAATGAAACTTTATTTAATCAGTCATTTCGTCAGAACGGTCAGAACTTTTTTAAAAAAAAACAGGATGCACACATCGGATAGATAAATCTGGGTAAATAGGAATAATAAATTGATTTTGCTTTTCTGTTCTAATATTTATGTATGAACAACTAGCTGTAGATACTTTAAATATCACAAAATATTTATATTTGCATTCTATAGAATAAGTACAGTTTTTGCCATATTTTGTGTTATTTATAGACTAGTTTTTTTAAAATTTATATTTGATACAATTTTCGTTTTTGAGTAAAATGTCTCTACTTGGTTTCTCATAAGTTTTCCTTACATAAATTTAAAAATTTCCCATTTTCATTTTATTTATTACACTTTCATTTTTTAAAAATTTGATAAAATCTGGTTTTTAAGCAAAAAAAAACGATTTTAGTTTAATTATACGAAAAACAAAACTATTTGTAGGGACTTAAACCTTTATCCTACTACGAATTTTATTATTTTTATTGGCCAATGAAATTTTCAAAATATTTAGATTAACTTTAGGCTATTTAGTATTTATACAATGGACCTATAGCTTGTAGAACGTCTGGATTGACTTCTGCGTTAATATTAACTACAGTTATATTATATTATATTATCTATATTGAACCATATTATAATAGTTATTATATAATTTTTGCAATTTGTTGTAACTAAAAAATAGTTTAACCAACGGTAGGAAGTACCAGGTCGATATACCAGGAAAAAAAATTACTTTTAGCAATTTAAATATTATATTGTAAAATGTCCTTAGAAATATAAGCTAATAAATGCTTAAAATCGTTTTTTATTCGCATACAACTATTTACCATCGTTTGTTCATTGAACTTAAATTTGACACACCCATTGTATGGACCTATATGAACTGACCTATATATTATAATGACAAGTTACACTCGAAATATTCTATACGGCTGAGAGACATCTACGTTTTCTTTTTATTTCAACAAACTACTGTTTATTTTGTACAAATATATGGTTGTTATTTTTTCGCTAAAAAAATAGAACCTTTCATCTTAGTTTATACGGTTTACTTATAATGGTAAAATATCATTGACGTTCTATGGTATATTTAATATTATAAATTTTAAAATAAAGCATTGTTTTAACGGAAACCTTTTTATTTTCGTCGCTCATCATAAATTAGTTATTCTGTAATTCATATTTTTATTATTAAATAAAAAAAAGAAGAGAATGTTAAAGCACCTTGCATATATAAATAATATCAAGTCGACTTAGTGTTCCTAAAGCCATATAATGTATCACTTGACTCTAACAATGTTATATGCTGTTTGTATGCGCGAAAGGGTCATTCTTTCGATTGACTAATAAATTTGGGACGTTCCACCCTTATAATATCGCTTTGAAACCCATTTCAGTGAATTATTTAATGGAAAACATTTTTTTAGTGCTTTACACTGAAAAACGGGCTACTTGTCGTCTCGTTTCATAGTCCCTCGGGTTCGCTTTGATTTTCCGTGTTTAAATATATGAAACCGGAAATTCCCAAAACGCGACGCAAACCGTCCCAAACATTTTGCACCGAACTAAGAAATCTTTTGACCAATTTTGCAAAACTAAAATGTAACTAATATAGTATAAATTCTAAGTACAGATTCTAATAAAGTTTAGAGTCCACATTGAACCTCTTATATATAATAGTTGTAAAGTTTTGTGTTACTGTAGTGAACTTTGTGTTTAGTCGACAACTGATATTCCGGATGTATTATGGAACTGTTAAATATCGGAGACTATTGCATTTGTGTATTGGTAGAAAAACATTTGAATTACAAGACATGTATTTTATGTACACATACAAGGTGATTCACCTGGAATGTTCTCCCATTTCTTTTTTATTAATGAATTGGATTAAAGTATGATTTTCGAAAATGTTTAGTATACTTTAAGACTATATACTATAATATTATGAACAACTTTTGAATGACATTTAAGTAATGTCCTGCGAAACAAATTTATTATCCTAAAAACTATTTACTGTTTAAGTATTTTACAATAGAGTGTTTAGCAGATGATTTTTTTTTTAACGCACAGCAAAATCTGACGGTTCTTATAATCTTATAAGAAAAGAATCAGCATAAACCACAACAGGATTGTCGTTAAATTTGATAAAAATAGAAGTATCTGAATATTTGGTCTTTAAGTATACCAGAAAATTATGAAAATCAGAATTAAATTGTATTCTTACATGATAAAACAAGGCTAGCTTGCTGAAAAAACTATAAACTTTTATTTGTGGTCCTTCAGACCATTACGTTACACAGTTTATTATTATTCTTATATTATAAGCCCATTATGTACTTTTCAACAGTGAATCTTAAAACATAATACAATTGTAATTAATATCACAATTTAGTAAACAATAAAACATATACACAACTGCTGTAACTATCAACATTTCATACAATTAAACATAATGTTACATAATTTAAACTTAAAAAAGCATCGATACAGCGTGTTAAGACTCAAATAATAAATAAATTATTCATGAAATTTACATAAGCCGTTGTTTGCATCGAAAAAAATGATTTAGCATTAGTATAATAATATAGTTTACTGATAGGCAGCTATTAAACCTACATCGATATATTGTGTTAAAACCATTGTTGATAATCTACGCGTACATCGCTTTATCGTCACAAATATAAAAGGTGAATTCTCAAAAAAATAAAACGTAGGGATATAACTACACTTAAAGTCAGAAGTCGGTCTCGTGCGGTTTAAAACATTCAATTTAAGTATTTTTTTTTTTGTGATTGATTACTCGTAGTTTATTAATATTTCATAATATTGTTTTATAAATAAGCCTTCTCATTCTCCCCTCCCACCCCAGCCGTCATAACAATAAAGACACTCCTGTGCCGAGTGGATGTAGTTTACTGGACTGTGCAAAGGTATTCGCACACGGCCCGAATAGTTTTCCACGCGACTACGACACGCGATAACTGCCGAAGAACATTGCCGAGCAGTGTTGTACGTTATTATACAATAATGACATGACCGCGAAAATCAATTTCGTGTCACACGACTTCACGGTGAGGTTCACTCGGGACACTCGACGAAAGTTTTCGTTCGATAGGTTTTACGGTTTTTCGTATTTTTTTTTATATATTTTTATCTTACGATATTGGCCGGTGGAGCGAAAAATAAAAATAAATGTATACATTTTACACGCATATATATATATTATATATATATAATATACTTGTACAAGACTCGCCTGCGCGTGTAATGTAATATACAATATATATATATATATGTATACAGATCAACAACAGTTTTACATGTAATGCCGTCCCTCGTATATATGGCGTGTTAGGATAAACAACGAGTGCGCTGCGATTTACGGCTATAAATTCCCCGAGCCTGAAAGGGGCCGCCCGCCCGTGGAACGATCTTGTCGTATATGCGAATTCCAATTTTCGGGCGAAAAAAAAAAAAGGAAAAAAAAAACGACGACGAAATGGAGTCGGTTATACGGCATACGCGCGAAACCTTTACAGAAAAATATATCGATTCGCGAGATTTTCCGGTCGTCGTCGCGGTCGTCGGGGCGAAATGGACGTTTTGACGGTGGCGGTGTACAGTACACGGTGCGTATCGATAGTTCGGAATTTTCGAATTTCGTCCGTGTCAAAATCTATCCACTGCCACTCCCCCGCCCCCTCACAGTTTAAAAACAGCCCGTTTTTCCGAGTAGGTATATACAATGCGCAGTCGTACCTATACATGTATATAATATAATAATATATGTCGTTCTGTTGTGTGCGTACCGGCTCGTATCCTCTACTCGATAGTCGATATAGGTGTAACAGAAACGAACGGATTCGATTCGATGTCACACTGCCTGTACCGACTGCGGGTACGAGCGGGCGAAATGCCGCGGAAAATCTTTCGGTCGATGCCGTTACGATCGGTGACACGCGGCGGCGTTTGACGGTTTCCGTCGTAATTATTTTACGCATCTCGAACGCGGTACTCTCTCGCTACGACGACGACGACGGTGGCAACGTCGACGTGAAAAACCAATCGTACGCATTCGATTTCCTAGAAAACGCCGACGCGTTCGAAGTGCCGTGTCGTGTCTATAATATACAGAGGGTTTTTTTTTGTTTTTACCCTTTCCACGCGAATGACACTCGTTTTCTAGACAAGAGACACTATTATAGGTATCTATATTTTCGTACAGATAACTTTTAGATCACATGGATTTATTTCGAAACTACTGCGTCGTATTATACACAAAAATAGTGAAAAAATATATTTTTTATTGTTTTTTTTTTCGAGTCTTCGCTTTTTCTTCAAATGACGGCATACCCTTATTATACATTTTATAATACGCAAAATATGTTTCAAAGAATTATTTAAATGCATAAGAAATCGAACGTCAGACGAGAGTATAGTTGTTTGTAGGTAGTTCAGTAAGTAGTAAGTAGTGTTATACCAACTGTTGGACACCTGTCGCGCGCTGTGCTCACCTGCCCTTATCACACATCCACGGAATTAACCGTTGACTATAAAAATTGAAAGTCGGGCCCACTCGATCTAATTATCAAATTTCGTCTCTTGAAATCAGTTCTGTTGTTATTTCCATGATCGCAAGGACAAAAGTACACGCTTAGGTGTATTCCGCATGGCTTAGTAATTGTTATTACACAGGTCGTCGCACATATAATATTCTTATACCTTCACTTTCTGTGTGATTTTGATGGTTTTTAAAATATCAGCGTGTGTGGTAACTATTCTGACTATGAGGTCACCGCTTCCGCCAGTTAATATCGTGGTCTTCGACCTGATGTCCAACAAGTCGTTTCGTCTGCACCGACTTATCAAACTATTCGCTTCCACGAGTCCAGGTTGTGAGTTGCTAAAGTAATATGTAAGCCAGATGTATTGATTAGTTTGTATGTAATTTTATTACTTATCAATTATTATTATTACATACGTTTTGCGTATTAAATATTACTGTTTACGTACTTATAATCACCCCTACCCCTAGCTCGTTTCGTTTGTATGAATTAATCTAAATAATACAGTCCACTTTAATAGTTATCGTTAGGTAATCAATAATATATAGTTACCTCTTGTTATTTTACACTTTTACCATCTCGCAGGTTTTCTATTTCCCACCTAAACGAGCCGATAACATTTTCTGTTAAATCTTAGGTAAGCGCTTACGGAAACGTGAACAACAACTATTTATATTGAATATAATGTGTGTTATCATTTTAGAGAAAATCAATTCAAAAAGTATTCGAAAGCAAATAATTTACGAATGCTCTTCTTTTAATTCAAATCGATCACCTGGGTACATATTATTATTATCAAATCACCAAGTACGAACATTATTCTCCTCGTTAACTGACTGACTTACTATAACTGTTAACAGTAAATTATAATTTACAAAATATTATAATATCTAATTTTTGTTCGTTGCGTGGAGGCACTTTATTTGACATACTAAATATGATGCAATAGGCATTGATTTTACAATATTATAATACATTGATACACTTATAATGATTCGTATAACCCCATTTTTTATTTTTACAGAAGATTTGATTAAAAAATAACCATCTCATACAAGATAAGATTAAATCAAAGTACAGGAAAAATATTTGGAATATTAACTGTAACGATTTACAGATGTCTGTATATACAGGCTCATCGTTTTTGTCACATTCAGATTCTCTGGTGAATTTTGGTTGACAGAACACCGAATCGTTAACTACGAGCGTATATAATATCATTGGCATAGCCAGCAGTCAGGTTTTAATCACGAAATAAGGAGAAGCGTTCCTTTATACAATATACATTCATTAAAATAACATTTATAATTCGATTAACTATATATATAAAATAACCTACCATATTAAATAAATAAATCATAATAAATCAATTGTTTCTACTCGTACTCCGCTACTCATTTGATCTTCAATAAACCTCCCTCTTTCTAACTATTTCAAACATTTAATAAAAAATTGTTATTTATATCTGTCCAACAACCCGGTTCTCAAGATCAGTTCGCGTAACTATTATATTCATTATAAAAACGAAGAAATTCTAAAAAAAAATATTAATGCACTAAACACAATTTATAAGTACACACAGTCATGTGACAATGTAATAATTGTTATATTCAATAATCACAAAATAATTCATTTCAATTTTTCTCAATTTTTTTTTTAATATGAATAATTTATAGCGTCAATTACTTGGAAGTTGAATGTTGTACTGGGTTTTCATTGTTTGTTACAGCACTTTTAAAAAACGTATTTTAACAAATTATATTACTGAAACTCGATTTCTTTTTAAACATTGGACTCTGTAATAATATTTTTTGAAGTTTTCTCTTCATATTTTGGACATTTTTTAATAAATATAATATAAAACAGTTTATTAATTGATCGTATATACATATAAACAGCAAATTTCACCTTTTAGTAAGTTATATAATATTTTTCGAAGTACAGCAAAGAGCCAATTCACGAGGCAGCGTCTTCCTCGGATGCTATTTATTTTATTTATCGTACTTGAAGTTTAATCCCACATAAAAGTAATAACAGACAATAAAATATATAGCACCAGTGGTGGATTTTATGAACATCCAAAATAAATAAATTTAATTGTTGTAACCACTAGGGCCATGGATGTTGTCGTCACTAGTTATCTCCAGGTGAATTGAAACCTTCATCAACAGCCACCAAATTGGACAAACAGCAATCCCTTATCAATGATCATCTCGTGGTGAATACCAAACAGTCAAACGAATTTTAACTGAATGCAGAAACTATAATAAGGAGATTCGATTAGGAAATATTTCCATGAACAAGTCTAAATATCTCGACCAGTGTGGCCACAAATCATTAATGATATTATTTATAAAAATATCCAATGTCATGTAAGATTATAACTGTCATATTATGATATGACTGTTTAATATACTTATTGTGAATAATATTATAGTTTAAATTAAATAATAAATTCAATTTCCACTTTTTTATATATCTCAAAAACAGCTTAAAATCCAAAAAGTTTGTGAAAAATTCAATTAAATGACCAATATGGAGATTCATAATATTACAAAATTTGATGTTATTATAATGATATGAACTACAGAAAACTCGGGTAAATAGAACATTCTTAAATATTAGGACTTATACCTACGTTATAGTTATGATAGAAATCTAATACCTGTATTGTTTATGGATATTACTAGTGATAAGTTCTCTACATTATCTACTGAGAATTAGACAACTGTTTTATTAATTTTACTTGATTCTTTTTTAATTACGATTGTTTTACAATTAATTGTGTCTATAATTAACTAAACAATAAAATGAAGAGTTCTGATAATTTAAAATTATCAATACATTAAACATTCTTCTTTTATTTTAATTTATTGATTTATTCTATAATATATTTGTATATAATATCTCAAATTATCTAAAATATAAGTTTATAGTATGCGTAAGAACTATATTATTTAATTAATACAATTTTTAAAATAGCTAGGTATATAATTATCTCTTTTTTTATCTATATAAAAACAAGATTATCTTATCTTTTGTCTGGATAATTTATTTTTAGTTTATCTGGTATCTTATCTAAATAAACTTTCTACGCATTATATGTTATTTTATCTAGATAATTTTTAAGTTATCTGTGCACAACACTGGTTTTTGCCTGAGTAAAAAATATTATATTGTAGTGGTAAATAATTCTTCAGATTTTTTAAATTATTTTATGTCTATACACAAAGTTGAGGTGAATAGTGTTATTATCATGGTGCGCAGTGCATGTTTAAACATACTAAATCATCAAATTATTGACAAGTGAACTTATTTTTAAATCGAATTTGAATAAAGTGACAAAAATCGTGACTTGTGGAGAACGATTCAAGTTGATTGTAAATTGTATAATATACCGCCATACAATACAATATTGTATAGACCAGAAGTATGGCAAAACATTCTAGGTAGATACCACTCGACGACCTGTGAGCAGTGTGAGCACTTCGTCTGAACGAGGTTTGTAATATCCAAATGAGAAGAAAGAGCGCGGTTAAACTCTATGGTTGGTTTGCCGCAATTACACCGCTATTGTTCAATATAAACAAAATGTAATATGGTTTTATACTTTAATTTTTTTTTTGGATACATTTGTATTTATTTTAACAACAATAATTCTATTCAATATTGCACACAGACATTATTATTATTCAGCGGTGCCGTTATTAATTTTTTTTTAAGAGATTTTTAAAGAATAATAAATTGTGTATTAATTTCTTATAAATGGTATTTATTTATATTTTATCATTAATTTTCTGTTTGAATAGAAAACAAATATAAAACCATGCTTTGCCTTACTTAATATATTTAATGATATAATTTATTTCGTTTCAAACAGCTACAATTAACATTTAATTTACATATTTATACAAAATATTTACATTTCATAAATTCCCACGTAATTTAAAAAAAAATTGGCAAAGAGAATAGTAGAGGAAATTTATTTGTATAAATCATATTTCATTCTGCAGTTAATAATAATTGTAAAAAAATAATTTAATTTTTGATCAAACTTTAACGCGTAAGTTATATTTTTTTTTGTACATTTTGTTTGGATAATAAATAATTATTATACTTTAAAAGTTTTAACGAAGCAAATATATCTCCTCGTATAACCATATATATATATATAATATGTATAATATGAATTTAAGAATCATTTTTGGACAAAAATAAAAAATAATTCATTCATCTTTATATTTATAATATTATTGAATATTATATTTTATTCATAAAAGTCGATGGAAAAGGGTTTTCTAATTAAAACAAAGCCGTTTAGTTTATCAAGACTACGAGTACGACAGCCTCGCTTTTTGAATGACACGCTAAATCGAAATAATAATGAAAAACAACCGTGCTATTAAAATGTAAAACGGATAAAATATTGTGTATGTACGTCGCGTCACCATCAGGTAACTATGCAAAATTAAATTGTTGGCTTCAAAAATACAAGTCAAACGAAAAAAAAAAATGCCCTCGAGAAGATCTAATAACATCCAGTACGAGCGGGTATGTTCATGCAAATTTACGTATCCTTTATTAACGTACGCGAACCAGAACATTTATTTTATCGTCGACGTCGCGTTTGAAAATATGACAAAGAAAAACAAATTAAAATAATATCGTGTACATCTACGAGCGCGCGTAATATCGTGTACAACGCGCTTTCCCGCAAAGCGTTATTAATTTTAAAATATTATAATAATATTAATATGTAATACCGAGTGTCGCGTTTTTTTTCTTTTTTTTTTGTTAATTGATTTGATTACGATTTGAAAACGTCTTTTCGATCAGACGATAGTGACAGTTCAGTGTTGATTTTTTTTTAAGGTGGGGGGGGGGTATATTAATATTATTTTTATATTTTTATATTTTTATTTACCGTATTACTGTAATATATATTTTTACTTAATACTCTCTCCAAAGGCACCGTCGGTGGATAATATTATTTTAATCGCTATATTTCAAGAACGAATCGTTAATAAATGATATTATTATCATGCGTTTCGTTGATATTCTTCGAAGCGTGGTTTATAACACAGTTGGTTATGGTAAAAAAACATAATGATATTACAGTAACATAAAAACCAGTAGTGCAGACATTTGACCGTTTTCGAGAATCCATTCGAATTGGTTGGAGAAAAAAAATCGGTTTATTCACAAAATGTCATAATATAAAACTATATTATTTGGGATATTTTGTTATTTTACATTAATTAAAAGGCATATTTCAGGATTTAGTCAATTTTTTTTATTCGTGTATCAGACTGTATGACTTACATCAAATTAAAAAAAAAAAAACGTTTGGTTTGATTTTTTTGACTGGGGAAAAGAAAACACGTTCTGCCATCATGGGAAATATTTTTAAGTAACTTTCAATTTATTTTTTTGACATTTATGTCATATTTTTATCAGATAGGTTACACGTAGGTTATTTATGTACATATTTTAATCTATTTAATATTACATTTTAGTTTCAAAACATAATATACAACCACATGCAAGACGTCTTTAAACATATTTTTCTCTCGTAGTTTTGGTTTTAGATCGTCTATACGACTTCTCTGTCCTACTATTTGTTTATATATAATTTCATAGTGACAATATTGCGAAACACGCGTCGCGTATGAATTATTCTTCTTCTTATAATTAATAAGCCTTTGTGTTACGCATGCGAAAAAATTCGAATCACTTCACAAGTGCAGTGAATCGAGACGACGGTGTATATTGTACGCCACAATATCATCGCACAGGCGATACAATTCATATCATACACATCGCATCAGTGTTGAGACTTATCTCTTATCGTTTTCTATAGCCTTACAACCCGGTCTTATCCACGAAAAAATGATCAAATAAGGCGTTGTATTTATACAGTTGGTGTATATCGATTTTAAATAGTAGTTAGACTCTGTCCAACACTGTATACATCACTCGATGAATTCAAACAAACGGTTCATTATGTTTTCGCGCTGCCCTCGCGGCCCTCGCGCGCATACGTTCGTTCAGAATCCGAAAATCGTATAATTGTAAAATCTACATAATTTACGATTGAATAATATTGTAATATATACGTCGTGCACACACGACCACGCGATTAGGTTAATTCTAATTTAAATCGCCCCGTGACTCCAGACAAACAACCCCGAGGAGAGAGCAGGCATCGTCGTGTGGGTGAACAGTCTCGAAAGAGAGCTGGTTTCGTCGGCCCGAAGGATACTGCGGAATTAAAACGCGCCGTTGTTAGTAGCGCAAAAATACGTTTCCAAAACATTAATGTCAACGAGTTCGAGCGCACCTATGCGTAGGGCGATCGATTTATAATTGAATAGTTGGTTCACCGGAGTGGCCGAGTAAAAAAAAATTAAATCTTTTGAAAACAAAATAACAACGACTCTACGACCTACTACGATCTAGTAATAAATCGAACTCGTGCCGGGGTTTGACATATTTCGCTATTAAACTGAGCATTCAAACACTCGTTTGACAGAGAATAATTTCGTAAAATGTACACTGGTTTTAGAAACAAAATGTGGGTCTATAACCCTAGAGCATATTTTGTCACAATATTTATTGACCAAAAATGTTGGTTAGATTTGAGTCCTTCAAACTTGGATTTAGCGATTCCATAAAATCGTTAAACAGCACAAAGCTGCAGCTTATCCTAACCGTATTATTATTTTTTTTTTTATATATATAGAATACAACATGTATATTATTCTAAGTATAACCTAACAAGAGAAGCTATAGAAAATCAAAGTTATAAAACATAACTATAGACATATATAGTCACTATTATTATTATTATTATTATTATTATTGTCACTATAGAGTTTTTCCACATTCGTAGGATGCTTTGACTCACTGTTAATAAAGGTTGGGAACCTACCTTGATTTACGTAGACATCTGCAGTTTTACTTCGTGGAATCCACCGCCGTCCACTCGATCAAAATAATAAAATGGGGCCGGAGTGGCGCAGTGGTCACACAGTTGACTGCGACTCACACAGTCATCGGTTCGATTCATAGCAAGTGCAAAAAATTTGTGTGATTCTACGCAATCACCATTTTCCCGTGCTGTCGTCCGATTGCATCATCCGGTTTCCAAGTAGGTCCCACTCCACTGGGATTGAAGACCACACATGTCTCCTCTTGGAGAAGGGGGGTAGTATCATGCATATAGTAATATATACATAGATAAATAGATCACATGATCTCCCTACTACCCACTTGTGATAAGCATTGACGAAGACCTTGAGGTCGTTTCAATAAACATTAGTACAAAAAATTGTACATGGATTGATTGATTTTAATTCAATATAATGATAATGTTGTAATGTTGTTGCACACAGTAATATACCTATATAATATAATATCATATTATATTATATACCATACGCCGCCGCCGCGCCGTGTTAGACCTTATTTGAAAACCATCTGAAAAGAATATAAACTCATCGTGTCGGGTACTATCGTCTTGTTTCTCGTTTGTTTAAATTACACCGTGTTATGAAAAGATCCTGAGTGAAGCTTGTTTTACTGCAGAGTTTATCACAGGTTGATTATAGACACTTTTCGACCTTCATAAAAAAAATTAAATTATCATTGCTCGACAGTTTCCTATTCGCGTTTCCTATATCGTGATAATATTATAATATTATATTGTGTTTGATAGAACAATAGATTTTGAAAATAGTTTAAAAAACACTGCGGAAAAAGTGGTTAGTAAAAATATTTAACTATAATTCATACAAACACGAACCAAATGGTTTTATAATATTATGACTCGACAAATGAAGTGACATTATACTATGCGAAAACGCACACGTAGGATAACAAAAATTACGATTTTGGTGTGGTTTAAAGAATATTGTAAATCTTCATTTAGTTAAACTGAAAAAAAAAATGCACAAGGTTGCTCTGTGATGTTCTATATTATGGACCCTGTGAATCTAATTGCACCACTAAACAACTATATTTCTGCGCCATCTCCGGTGATCTACTCTAACCCATAATATTATAATATAATATACCCGTGGAAAAGTTTCAGCCACGTGTGAGGTTTGTTCTTGTTTTTAATTTCATTATTAATTCACTTTCGAATAATTCTATTACAGTTTACCGCGTTATTTTTGCTCCATGAATAATGGTGTATGTAAAATAGATACCTACTGTGTTTATGAAAAGTGACTGCTAAATCCCAGATGAGCTCGTAACAATTGATGAAAAATGGTACCTACATGACTGGATTATAAAAACATCGACAACAATTGGATATAATGTCTTATTGTATTATTGCACCACAGTCGTCAATTTTGTTCTTCTAGGATGATTAGGACATTTTTTTATCTCGATTTAAACATTTATGATGTATCTCAAAAACTACTTAAAATGCAACAAATATTTGGAAAATTAAATTTTATCACTGCTATTGATATTTATCATAATGTTGTAAATTTAATGTGAATTTAATGATCATATGAACTTTAGAAAAATCAGAAACAAAAACAAAAACTTTTCAAAAAAAAAATTTCCGTTTTATTGAGTTATAAAATATGTTACCTTGTCAAAATATAAAATTATGATTTAACTGTTGATTTGAAAATAAAAACATACAAAAAATAGTTTTAGATCAAACAATGATTAAAGTCACATATATTACAACATACAACTAACCAAACCACGCAATATGATGACAAATTTTATAAAAGTTACTTAAAGTAAATATTATATGATACTCCCTTCACAGCAGTATTATTACATTTTCAAATAGATTTTTAGAGCAGTAAAGTCTTTGAAGTGTAACAAATTGTATGATGTTAAAATATAACCGGAAGTTATTAGATTTTGAGTAAAAGTAATTGTGTGTATCTTTCATAGAGAAATATAATTTAAGTACATTGTATGTCCCCATTGAATAGATATTTCTAAACAAAATATTAAAAATGAAGTAAAATAAAAGTAAGTATGATAATGTCGTACGATAAATTTAAGCTGACAAACTTTCTTTTTGATTCAATGTATGTAAAATGTTGTGATAAATGTCATAACATACAATGTCTGTGCAATGCATAAACTATTTAAATTAAATTATTTTCAAACATTTCCATTTAATAAAATCATTATTTATTGAATTTAATTTGACTAGCAAAATTTAATTTGAATGTAAGTATAGGTAGTACATCTGTATTGATTTATTTTCAATTATAAAAACATATATATATATAGTTTAACTATTAATTAAATTTCTTTTTATTTTCATTTCAAATCAATAAATGTATTAATGTCTGGAAAACTTTATTTAAAATTATTTTTTTGTTATTTTTCTTAAATAAACGATGTCTGGGGAAATTAAATAACTAATAACTTATTACGCTTCATTTAATTTAAGTTATAGAGTTTATTTATTTTTATGAGTTTAATTTTCAAAGGAACAATGCAAATTTAAATAATTTTCAAAAGTTAACTCAAATAGATATTATATTTCTTAGGTATAGACACGTATTCTTGGAATATTATACTGTATTTATTTTATATTTTTTTTACGTTATTCTCTATTGCTTGTTTAGTGTTGCGAAATAAATTTACGGTTCAGAAATTAAAGCATACAAATTTGCGAACGGGAAAATATTGCCACGTTGAAATCTTAAGACCTGCAGACGACAATACTGTGTGATGGGTTTATTACTCAGCAATGACTCCGTAAACGATATTTTAAAACGAGAATATTGTACGAACACCGGATTTTTGAATCCAATAAGCATCCAGGCGATGACTAGTAATAATAATCATAAAATAACAAAACAGAGTGTTTATTATGCTATACGGACACAGTAAAGCATACTTTACGCGTATTCTGCCATTACGTAACGCGTTATTTGATTATTCATAAGCCCATATTACATGCATTTTATTAATTTATTAGAAACCATCACAATATTAATATGTGGTTGTTATCATAAAATACAATATGTAAGTAGGTCGTACTATGCTCGTGCGCCTTAAACACTTGTGGATGGTTATTTGAATTATTGTAATTCACACGGTCTACTATGTTGTACAGGTCCTTACTGGAAACTACCAATATGGAAGTTTCCGATTTTTTTTACGGTTTAAAATAAGGATTTTTTAAAATAGGTGAGCTGAATTATTTGTTTTTGTTTGAATTCGATAATTACTCCGGCTGTGGTCGAGTTAGTTTCAGCTGTTCTCACTAAGATGAGTGTCTGCGCAAGCACATTTCCTGATAACATTTTTAAATATTAATTGATTTATAAATAAAGAATATACTTATAGAATTTTTTATTTATATTATGAACATTTTTTATTTATTGATTTATAAAATAATTATTTGCTGGACATCTGACAAAAAGTGTTGAATATTGATGTAACTATTATTTTCGTACAATTATAATTGTAGTATAAAAAATAATATTATTTTATATTGTGACTGCGTTTGGTTAAATCAAACGATAGCCGACTCGTGCGGGGAATACGAGTAGATGCGACATGTTAACCAATTCGTCCAGTGGGGGATAAAGTCTCAGAAACTAGTTCTATATCAGCCTATACACCTGTACATCTTTTCGGGTGGTCGTACACCGCCCTCACCACACGGGTACTCTCGATTATTATTTTCGACTTAATTTTACTCGCGAGTTTAGTGACGGCGACGACGACGTCTTGACGTCAACTGACCTTTTTCACGACCGTACACACACGAGATTTGTTAAAAGTATTTCAACAAAATCCTAAAACATTTCCGTATGTTATTTCGCTCTGATGACTGTACCGATGCAACTAGTCAGGTCCAACACACGAAGTACAAACGCCGACTATCCGTAAAATATTATTTTTCGTTCGGCTATGAACATTTTTTTAACGAACGATAACATTAGCATATTATACTCTTAACTCTTATTGTAAAAAAAAAAACACATTATTCAAATACTGTTTTAATTGGGCTGAAATAATTGACGCCCGTGGTTATTTATTTTTTTCTTTGCTGAGAGAGTAGCAACATTAATTGTAACATAAAAATTGATACGCCGTTAATAATATTTATAGTGATAATAATATATGATATGTGATTTAGAAAAAAAAACCGTTTTTAAAAATACGATTTTTACCGGCCTACTCTCGGCCGTATTTTATTTATGGATGAGTAATGGTGCTAATTTTCCGAGTGGGAAAAGTGTCAACTCGCGAGCAAAAAAATATGCGTCTTCTTTCTCAGAATTATAAGTACAACCCACTACTCACGCGTATATTTTGTGTCATGTCCCAACAGTGCCGTAGTGATTGCTCACACAATTTCGGCCCACACTTCAATACATTAATTTAATTGCATTCGCGTATTACCTATATGTATTGTGTGATATTATTACGAGATGATTTCGTTTGAAATAATATTTCCGAAAATCTCCGTAAAAAATCTACATAATTTGTAGTATGAAATTTAAATAAACGAAACACGTGGAGTCACCTGCGTATAAATGCGAAATACGTAATTTGGGATTAAAAACAGTTTTCTTGGAAACAACAAAAATACGATATTATGACATTTTAATAATTATTACTGGATTACTGGGTTAGTAATATGTATAGTGAAAAAAATTTACCAAGGACAAATAATTAGACTCCTTAATTACCTGGTATAATGGGTTGAGCGTTACAGCAAAAAGTTGCGTAATGTCAAATGTTAAATATTTTTTAATATACTTAGTTTTTTTTATTATTAGGATCGATTTTTTCAACGCTATAGACATTCACTCTTCATTATTGTATGATATTCAATCTATAATATGCTATTGAAATGCACAAAAGGTATACACTAAATTAACGAAAAATTACTAAAAACGTTTATCAGTCTGACGTCCTCGAGATTCACACTTATTTTAATAACCTCACTACTATTTTCAATTTCGTATACTTGACCCGATTCTATTCAAATTTAAACTTATTGATGTTTTCGTATAAACGAGATACTTACCTACCATTCAATTTAGTCCAATAATCCTATCAAACCTTTGATGTTATAGGTTGGCAGTTCGAAAAATGATTTTCATAATAATTAGTTGAAATTTATCAATCTTATCGTTAAAAACGAATATACATTTTAAAATGCTCGATAATTACCAAACAAAAATAATTTTTAGTATATTTATAAACAATAATTTTTCAAACAACGCTTGTTTTTGATCTCGTTAATAAGTCACGCTGAAAGTTCTAATTTAGGTTTAATATATCTCTAATAGGTCTAATATAAATTTAAAAACTCTCATCTTTGAATAAAACTAATTAAGACCTTCGAAAGAGATTGAATTTTGACTCAATAAATTAATTAATTCCATATACTACTTCTGTGATTTGTGATCTATTACATAATATTCGTTAATTGTTGTCATAGCTATAATATTAAAACACAATATTATATTAGCGCTGATTCGCGTATCATCCTAATGTCATCAAAACATTATAATCACTGATTTAGACAAATAATAACGATAAGTAATGATTAATAACAATAATAACCTAATGATAACAATTTAATATTTGATCTAAAATATTATATTATTGTAAGAAAATCATTAATAAACAAATAAACAAAAAGTTGATTGCGCACAACTCGCTCCTTTTATATTATTATCGATTAAAGTCTATACTATTTTGTATTCAAATGATCCGTCTTAACAACCGTTGTTCGACTTGAAGAAAAATAGTTCGCAAGCACATAAAAAAACATTTTTTACTGGCTTTTATACACACGCACTTACCTATATTGTATCATAGTCCTGAGCTTAGTCCCCACTCAATTTATTATGAATTTGTATCATTGTCCACATACTATTTTGTATATAAGTTAGCTCGTGTAGCACATAAAATATTTTAAAATTAGTACTCTGACAATGCCATTTTGTAAAAAATAAAACGTAGAACCGATTGGAAATGTAATTCTACTAGATAATAGCAAATAATGTGACATGCCCTATTCTGCCACCTCTATAATAATCATGTCATTTCAATATGTCCTGTACGAAAAAAAAAAAAAAAAAAATGAAAACCCAGTGTATTATAATGAATCATTTTATTAAAATCCGAACAACATACTCGGAATGAAAAAAAAAACAGTAGTAATAATAATAAAAATACATTAAAACAATAGAATATTTTTTGTGTGTTATTAAACTCACAAGCGTATATTAATGACACGTACAGCGTGTTTATAGGGACAGGTAGTGGTGTGTTTTGAAACGACGATAACAAAATATAATTGGTTTTTCTCGTTTTGAAATAATATACTATATAACTGTGTATGGGAGGTACCTATTATAAATTGTTTTCTGAATTTTTATTGTGTATAATGACGGGTTTTCCCGACGAGTGTAGTAGCAGGACGTGTTTTTGTCGTCGTTAACGTCAACGTTGCGCATTTTCCATTCATTCCGTACGTTTTTAGAACACTCGGAACTATTGTGCGATAAATTGTTTGGACAGCGATCGCGGCAAATTCGCATACAAAGGTCTCGTAAAAAAAAATGGGCCGCGACAAGATCCTTTCACACTGCGCGTCATACAGTTTGCCGTGTGCCTTTTTCGCTTGTACGGATAATAATAATTGTCTACAAACAAATCAAAACAATTATCACGTTTCGTCGACACCGTTCCACGCTGCAGTCGCGACGGAGTCCCCTCTCGACGCGTTCCACTCAAAAGCCAAAGTGTCATATTTATTCGTGATTCGCGCGTAAAACGTAACAAAACACGAACACGCCATAATGATTATGGTAAAAATAATTTTTTACGGTAACGCTACTTGTGACGAGACTTTCAGTCGAAATAATACGGTTGGGCCACTTTTCGACCAGAATTCTACCATTTATTTTTTCACCAAGACTCGCCTTTTCTTTTTCGACTTCTGAACCAGTTTCTTCTCCAAAATTAAATAAGATGGTTAGGTCCCAACCGTCTATTAAATACTATATTTTAGTCTCGTCGTAGCTTTATTTGGAAATGATTTAAATATAGAAATTCTTCGTTTCGATTATTATTGTGTGCAGATTTTATATGGATATTATTATTAAATATCGGTGTTAAAAAATGTGAACATTATTTGTTTATTTATTATAATTTTTAAATCAGATTCGTAGGGAATTTAATATGTAATTTACCAAATTTTACCAACAGTTCTTATGGTTGTTTAGTTGTGTTATTATCATTTTCCACATTTACTTGGCTACTCTTAGCTAAATAAAACTAACTGGGTAGTGATCTTGATCGCCAGACCCTATTATATAATCCTGTCGTGTGGAGTTGTACTGGTTTTAAGACGATACAATATTACGCCTTATTATTACTATAAGAAAGTATACATCCGTACAAAGAATAAAGAAAACATCAGCCCATATTATACCTATATTGAAATATATTATTATAATCATACGACATTTTATAATAATATTATGTTACCTACTAATTATAATATGAATTATTCACATAATATATATTATATATTATTATTAAGTTGAATGAATAATGTCAAAAGTGGAAATGAAGTCAAATGTTACCAATGCACATGACGTTAAGGTCTAATTTTTAAACGATTCTATTTAAAAAAACGATTACATTTTCTAATGGAAATTTCTAAAAAATTACACTTCTGAAATCCTCCAACATTACGCTGTTATCACACAGACGACCACGACTGTCCTCGGGTTCGATCCTTCCTCGGGTAATGGTTGCGGCAATACGGACGCATCTACGGCCCAGTGTGGGGTTTACGGGAATAACATATTACAACTATATTCTGACGTCGCTGAGTTTTATTCGATCGTAAAAGCCTCCTAAATATCCATATTTCCTATTAATTCACAGCACGCACTGCGTCCGATCCAACAATCGATTTGCGGGCTTGCGGCGGCGGCGGCTGCCACGACCCGCACACATACGGAAAACAAAAACCGAATGCGAACGGTAATAATATTTTATCACCGATCGGACCACAGCCGCTGTGCATACATCACGGCATTATATTGTTATAATAATAATATAATACAACATTTATTATATGGGTAGACCGGTGGCGGCGATTGCGGTTACCGATAATGGAAACGCCAATATATTTCCGCGCATAAAACAGGTAACCCGCCACCGACTCTCTCGTCGTCGACGGGCTGTTGCTGCGTATAGTATCATTATTATTATAATTATTAATATTGCTACTATTGCGTCCAAAGTGTGCGATCGCATTATGAATTATTACCGGTACCGCGACCACCACACCACCGTCGGCCCCACGTCGCTCAAGTCGAGTACTCGAGCGAGTGTTCATCTCGTTTGTTGTACTAGACGAATACCGCCATGTCTTCCACATAATATTATATTACGCGTGGCTATTACTTTTTACGTCTGAGATGAAACGGCTCCAATACGTTTGGAGTGTGTCAGAGGCCGAAATATATTATATATTTAACGTCGGTACCGCACACATTATTATACGTCATACATTACCCGGCCTCTCTTCTCGTTCGTATCATCACAATGGAACTGCCTACCAGACATCTGAATGTTTAGAGCCGGTATCAGCAGCTAATGCAGATAATTGTTCATTCTCATAAACCTAGAAGAAAGATTTATGGGCAAAACGTTTTCTTAATTTACATAATTGAATTTGGATTATTTTAAATAGATGTTTACAATAGTTAGTTATATAGAACTATGAATATTAGTGTTGATATATGTGTAGTAGAATATTTTTAGAATTGGGATTAGTGGGTGTAGAACTATCAATTACAGTTTTTTTAATTACATTTGTGAAGTTAGGAACTGCTGAGTCGTTGCCTGCAGTCAATTTTAAAGAAATACTATAGTCGTCAGTCGTATAATTGAAATAATAACGAGTCATTGGAAATAGATTTCACGAATTCTTGAGTAAATTGTATTTATGGTGTACTATTTCAGAAACGATTGAATACACATGATCACGATTATCATTTGTTCGGTGTGCACATAAATGTTATTTACTTCATTCCCGAACTCCAAGGTGTGTTTTGATAATGGATTTATATATTTTACTAAAGGAGAAAATACCTCTTGAATATTTTTTGTGCATTTGAATTCGAATACAACTACCTGCATTAATATTGAAATTATTTTAGTACTCGAGTTATATGTTTTTGAATTTTCTCATTTCTGAAAGTAACGGTTGACCAAACAGCGCGTTCGAAACACCGTATGTAAAGCTCTCCGCATAAAGGGTCTATTTGGACGGAATATCCATTGCTGGTTTTTGGCAGTCTATTGTTAGACGATATTCACTGAATCATATACAAACAGAAAATAATAACGACAGTGGACTGTGCCCAAACTTTTGATTTTCCTTGTATGGGGCTTAATGTACACTGACATTTATAAACCTCTTTTTATATAATTAAAATCAGTTAAAAATGACCATTCATGATTTCGTTCTTTTTGATGATTAATTTTAACTGAATTATTTTAAATACCAACGAGTCGAGTTGTTTGTAATACAATGTCATCTACTCATTTTCTTAAAATGTAAAATCAATAATAGATTTGTATGAATTATAAGTACCAGACTAACTGTCTTCCGTAGATCGTGTAACTCGAACCATGTTCGATCACATTATGCCGTACTATATGCGCCTTGTTTAAAAAAGTAACTTATAAATTGGATATTTTTAAATGAATGTTAAAAAACAATTGATATGTTAACCTAAATTAAACATATTATATTTTTAAGTTTTTAGGATGTTTTAATTTGGGTTCTCTTCTATATTATTTCCGTTAAAATTAAACAAATATACGCTGTATACATGATGTGCATTTATTGGAATGTTTAGAAGATATAAATATTTTATTTCGCATTCATTGAGGGGTGGGGGGAATAAAAGCATATTGGAGATTTATTAATGAGTCGTATTATATGCAAATGCGTATTGTGCATAGATGGGCGTGTGTGTTAAATTCGATTGTCAAAATGTTAATATGGTATTAAAAAAAGTATATCTATAAATTAGGGAAAAAAAAGTAAAAGACAGACTGAATATACGGGCTTCATTGTTTATAATTTCACTGAACAAAAAAATTAAATCCATCAACTAAATTTTAATGGACATTTTCCATTTGATATTTCTATATATAACTCGAAAAATGTTGTATTTCGTATCTTTTTAACTATTCAACACTGTAGTTTTATTTTGTTCAATATTTTTATAATAATAATAAAGTTGATTTAATCGTCAATACTAATGATATATTTTATTATATAACGCTAAAAATCATTATAGAAATAAGAAGTCTTATGATTTGTTTTTTTTTTGTACCACTTTATTATTAATTTGTTTAAAACCATTCAAACAGTAAATATTTAATATAAATGGACTAGGTATAGTTTTATATCAATCAAAACACACAAAGTTTTTATTTTTTTTAGTTATTAGCACAAAACTAACATAAAAATGTAATTGTTAACATTTAAAATATTTTTAAAAATACTGTAGATATTTTATTTGAATATTATTTTACTCTTATGCTACAAAAAAAATCATAATTTAAATTATTTTCAAGTTACTGTTACTTATTTATATATTTTACGTATTTTGATGTCTGTACCTTATACAATTATAAAAGCTTAATAGTTTTGTTTGTTTTAAATTGACAGATGGAAATCTGATGATTACTACCTATGAATTAAAACAATTAAAAATGATATTATGCGCTGGAAAAAAAATGAGAGATCGTAAGTTGGACACATAATAATTGCTTCTTTCACCTTTTCGCGAGATATTTCACTCTAATTTTAAAACTTAAAAAAATAAAATGTTTTCTGCTGATTGAATCTCATTTTAATGCGATTAACGATAGCAAACTACACGCGAATACACAAAATATTTACTTTCGTGTATAGTTTAATACTTTAATAAATATCTCACCAGAAGGAAAAAAAATAAATTTATACTTAATAAACTACAATATTACAAGTATAAAGGTGACATTTAAAACTTAAGAGACCCAAGTTTTTGGAGAAATGTTTAGCATTAAACTCGATAATTTTTAATACGGTATATCCAAATATGGACAACTATCTAACTATCGAAGATTTAGTATTTAAAACGGTTTCCACTGAGCACAGTAATATTATTTACCCTCTATTAATTAGTTATTTTGTCATCGAAAAAATGTACTACCCTCGAGATGTTTAAGTCTAGTAGAAATTCGTATAGTGGTATAATCTAGTTAATCTTGTTGTGCAGCGTAGGCACGGCTGGACTGAGAACTTGTTGCGCCCTTAGCGAGGATGCTAATAACTTGTGGTGTCCGACAAGGACACCGTCTGAAAGGGATGAAAGTTTAAATCTCTATGGCAGAATAATATGGCCTTCTATAATATAGCCGCCATCGGCAGTGTCTTGTTCTCGGGTTTTCTTTTACGCTCTGTCGTAATATGTTTGAGATTAAACCCACACATCATTTTTATCGTAGGTATGCACATATTATATTTTTAAAAACATTTACGACTTTTACCAGAAACTCCGATAATGTACTTATGTACGAATCGATATGGTTCGAGGCATCTATTGATACTGTGCTAAACCATGTATAGATATATCTGTAAATCGTTCAGTCAAGTCTTTGAACGAAAAGTTTGTAAACGAAAAATAAATTATTCTATTCTGAGAATCGAACGGTTTAATATCGGAGTCAGAAAATATTGCTATTGCAGTAATGTCGTACAAAATTAAGGGAAATTCGAGAGTTTAGAGTCAATGAAATATAATATACAAATCAATACAAATATTGATGATTGTTAAATTTTCATATTATTTTCGAGTAATCTTTGAACAACCTTAACCATAATTTAAATTTATTTTATATATTAGTGAAGTTAAACACTTAACATATTATTCACTGTGCCCAAATTGTACTATTATTTTATTTAGTATTTACAGCTATTCGATACAATATATTTAATACGGTTTAAAATAAGTACAAAATAAATAATGCAGTTGAAAATTATTATTTTAAAATGACTTAATGTATCGTAGTGTATATAAGTACGTATATAAAGAATAATTAAAAAAAAAAATTGAAACTCAAGTCATAACTTTTGTTTTGTTGGATAATTACGGGTTATCGTTATTATAAAGCCCGACTTAATGATTTTTAGTGCATGAAAACAGCTAATAGTTTTTAGTGTTTTCACTGCCAATCACACGGCCGAATACATATACTTACGAATTCGTTAAAAATGTCGAGCAGTGTTTATTTACATAAATATTGTTTTAATACCGAAACTAAATATCAAAATAATATCATGGTATCCGCTCATATTCACGCTGACGTCTTAATAAATTAACCCTCTATACCGAAACCCGGTAAAGTATACCCATCTACATTGTATATTGTTTTATTTTTATGTTTTCATCTCCAACCTATCAATTTTGTCGAGATATGTGACGACCATATTATTATTATATAAATACTCGGTCGCGGTGACACCCGTCCAACATGAGATATTGGACGGCTCGCAATAATAATAAGAAACTCGAGAAATGATACTTGTCGTCCGGTCACTGGCGCTAATCTCGTTATCAAAAGTCACTTCTAAATCTATCCACGTTATTCTTTACACGTTGTCTGTTCGATTAACATCGGCAGAGGGAAACCCATTATACGTCATTTTTATTTCTAGTCGCCTAAAATAATTGACAAGTACAAAAGGGAGACGTTTTTTTTTTTAGGATGTCCGATTGGTATAGGTACCTATACATTATATTACACGCCATTCCATTAGTTAGATCGAGAGCAAGTTGTGTTATTGAGAGCAGGTTTATTTATCGATTGTGATATTCATTTGAAGGTTATTACACGATTTGACTGACGTGCCAGTGCAGAAAAATATAACATGATTTAGCAGGTATTTCCATAAGCAATAATTATTATTACATTTTTTTTATTTGACGAACGCATTTTATTAGGTTATAATACTAGGATGCGAAATAATAATAATTACAGCACAATTATCATTGTTTGATAGTTCACTGAGAGTACACAATTCAAAAAGTGTAATATTTCAACATGTTTTGATGTTTTCCTAATTTTAATTTAGATTAATTTATGTATGTTCATGAACATAAACTTGAAAATTAGTTAATCACAAATAGTTTTTATAAGCTAACACTTGTCTTAAATTAATCGAAGAATGATTCAAGAATTGTCAAAACGTATCTAGTATTATTGTTTATCAATCACTATATTATTATGTTGATCAACAAACAAAAAAATCAATTTAAAGTTAATTATTAATTCGTTAGTATAATTATTTTATATAAGGATCGCGTATAGTAAAATAATATCTAGATGTAGATTTTTAAATTGTATATAAATTTACTCTCATTAAAACAGCATGTTTAAAATAAGAAATTTGATGCTACATTTTAAATTATTCATATCATATTATTATTTAATTGTACAATAATCTTTGCTTAATTACAAAAAAATATTACAGAGTATCTTTTCATTAGGTCCATGAAAGTATAAGAGTTAATTAAAACACAAGAAATGCAAACTTTACTGAATGAGTCATCGTTATAAAAGTATTGGATAATAGTTTTGTAAGTTTGAGAATAGTTCAAATAATCCTTTAACTTGAAATTAATTAGTTCAAATTTGCGTAAGCACCTGCAAAATTATTTATGCTAAAACAGTTTTATCATAAAACAAACTCTAAATAAAAACATAAATGCTCATCCAAATTACTAAAAACCTTTACTAAAAAAAAAAAAAAATGGCAATTACAATCTAACCATTTATCAACAAAAAGTTACAAAATTAAACACTGATTATTGTAATTAAAAAATCAAATAAGCGTGTATTTGTACGACCGATTCCAAAACTTTATCGTTATCCCTTTGTTTGCAAAAACGAATTTTCTAATTAGTAAATGGACCCAGCCTCCTTCCTACAAAAAATACTTCAAACATTTTTTTTTCTGCACACATTTTTGGCGATCGGACAAATACATAGAAAACAAAGTTATTAAACAATGTAAGTTATTTAATCATTTGAGATTTCGATGAATTAATCTGAAGTCTTCATACACTTTTGCACAAAAGGTTTTTAAAGATAAATCCGATAATGATATAATAATTAAGTGGCTAATTCCCTAATACCTTTCCCAATTTCTCGTTAATAATTACATATTTGCCCATCAATGGATTAGGATTGCGTTACAAATAATTATGCAGTATTTGTCAATGTTTGCATACAAACCATTTTTAAAATCCCATTCAATAAATCAATGTATGTACCACTGGAGGTGTAATAAGGTTTTGAATAATCGCAAGACATTAATCCAAACCTCCGTATGATTTTTGGCTACATCTGAAATGACAAACTACAGTATTGTTATGGCTTTCTTCCAGACTCCGAAAACGAAAAATGTCATGTCTTACACTGCAACGCGTACGATATACATTTTTAAAAATATTCGACGGAGAGGAATATTTTGTGTGCAATTCATCCATATCAATGCATTTTTTCTAGACACTCTCCACAAATGGTTCCTCCAAATTATGCACTTTTAAAGCATAAAAAACTTAAAAACTGCCCAATTATTTCGACTCAACCTGGTCGTCTTTAAAACGTCCATTCATAGATGGAACGAAGTTTTCCTTTGTACTGTTATTTAGGGTAGGGATCCCCGACGCGTAGTTAAACAAATTATACCGTTACATCGGGTGGTTTTCGGCAATAATATTAAACACATGTTAATGAACACGCGGTAAACAAGTTTCAAATAACTCCACTCAGTCAATGTTCTACCTACGTGGTATATTATTGAATGTAGGTATTTGATGCTATTCAAAAAACACTGGTCTCGCTACCAATTTCGGTAACCGCTACGTCGTTAGGTTAGGTTGTGTGTACTTCTCTGATCACATTAATTGTCTTACGTATTATAACTCACAGCTACAAGTGCCAAAACTACGAGACTACAACAGTCGAAACAATTATTGACAAAGAATAAACGCGATCTCGTGAATCTTCTAAAATATTTTTATACGAATACCTGATCTTCTAATACTTTAAAAATATTACTCATTGACGGTTTAAATAAGTAATAACGCAATCAACTGTATTGCGAACCCGAGTTGTACCTGATTGTTTTTGTATGATCGTACCCGAATACCGTAGTCGAATCGAAATCAGTACATCTGATAATTTATTATGGCGATAATAATAATATACTGAACTGGTGTTGGAATGACATTTTTAACAGAGGTATAGAATAATTATCTCGTAATCGTGTGTAAAAATCAAAAAGTACACGATTTAGTATTTACATAATTGACTAGCTGAGTAGGTATGTAGTAGGTAATAAGTAATTGTGTTGGTTCTTTTAGACACTTTTTCGCCAGATACATTCAAAATGTGTCTCAATCGTTTATTTTAAAATATTATTACATCCCTATGTCTACGTTTATGTATAAATACAAAAAAATTGCTTTATAATTATTTATATAGATATAGTATCGTTCCGCCCGTAAACCACTATCATAGCCACGGCGTGGAGTAGCACTGCGCAGCACGACGTATGCCCCCAAACCCAAAACTATTCCGGTTTTCCCGAACACCTCGACCACCTATATGGAGGTGGTGGTACCTAACAACGTGTCCGTAACAATATTATAACACCGCGCGGGTGTGTGTAGTAAGCACATGCAAATAACACTATTGCTGCCGCCGTACCGTTTCGAGAGTACCTCCAAATAATGTCCTGGAATGTATATTATATTAATATAATATTTGTAATGCACTTCCGCCGCAGCCGTCTATAATAATAATGGCCTCGCGTTATATTTCGTCACTATAATATATCGTCTATCGAATCGTGTCCGCCGTCGAAATATACTATTAACGATACGATTTAATAATAATAATAATATAATAATAACGACGACGGCGACGACGATAATAACAGAGTGTCCAAACCAGCTCGAGACGGGGCGAGGACGAAAAATCGTGGCGGCGCGTGTAACTGGTGTCGGCGAATTTCGCGCGGACGGCCGGCGCGCTTGCGCTCCCTCCCCCGGGCCCACCCCGGATCACCCCTCCCACCGGCCCGAACGCCGTGGCGGGGGGGGGGGGTGGTGCGGTCGGAGGGTTGATTTAGGGGTGGCTGAGGTGGCGCGTTGGCCGTGTGTGGCGCCCGAACCGAACGCAGTACGACTCTGACCGACACGCAGGCAAGCCGTCCGACGTTTATCCAGCGCCCGCGCGCCACTCCGGTACGACTGCACTCGTCTCTCGTAGACGATACGTTTTCCTCGTGAAGGGCCGCAACCGCTGAACCACACGATCGCCGACTCTCCGGGGGCACGCGTGACGACGATATTTCGGGAAATTTTCACCGTTTTGAAAATTTTTTTTTTTTTGTTTAGTCGTTTTTTCCGGATATTTCCTTGTTTGTTTTCGAGTGTGAACGACGACGGTCCGCCCGAGCAAGAGACGGGAAGCCCCGAGCACAACGGTAAGACGACATCACAGAATATTATTGTAATTGATCGTATGATAAAAAAAAAAAAAAAAAAAACAATAATAATGATATACAATATATTATCATTATTATTCTCGAGCGGCTGCAGCGCTGGTCCTCGTGTGCACCACACACTACTTTTTCGCCCCCTTCGCCCACCGCCGCGCCGTTGGTCTAATGCACCGACATTAAAAAACCATTACGCGGCCACGGCTAGCCGCTACAAACATGATATTGTTATTACTTTCCGGCAGACGATCAATTTCCTATTTTCCGCACATTTTGTTCTTAAAAAAATATATATATATATATAATGTTGTGTTTGGTGCGTATGTGCGTGCCGTATAAATTATTTTATTATTATAATACTTAGGCCGAAGAGATTTCCCGCAAATAGGCGTTTCTCGCCACCACTCGTAATACCTATACTATATAATATTAGAGATGGGAGTGCAGTATATAATATTTACAAGGTAAAAAAAACGTACTATACACTTTACTGGGTAATTTTATTTTACCACTCGAAATGTTATGTGACCCCCTTAAATTAATTGTGATGGATTATGATTTATGAAACACGTTATCAATTTCTGGCAGCTGTCACTGTATTAATATCAGAAGCTATAGCTAACGGCAAACCATTAAATGGTTAACCTCATACATACCAAAATTATTGCTTTATGGTTAATTGTTACTTATTAAAGCATCAAACATCAATACATCACTATTTATTGTTTTTTGTGATTATATTTTGATTAAAATGTTTTCCTTTTTCTATTTTATACCAAGATTATTGTTTAAAACGTATCGATCACACCAAGTTTTGAGTATATTACCATTTTTACCATATTTACCTGTAAGTTTTGGGTAATAATTTTTACGTGAATTCACCAGCTCTAACTTTTATATACATATTCATGTGGTAATTTTAGTAAAATGGACTATGATAACTGTTGCAATAGATTACAATTTAGGCGTGGCGATGAAAAATCTCCATACATTTTGTGATATGATATTATGTTTTTTTGGGCCTCCACACGAGTTTTCTCAGTGAGGCCCAGTAATTGTTTTGATTTCAAATAAAAATAAAAAAAAAATAAAAATGTTAGTCCTGCGATGCACTCGAGTCGGCCCGGAATATTAATCGAGTTCGACGTGAATGTGTCCCGCGCACGAGGGACACCTCGATTAACGCTTTTCTGCTGTCGTTACTCCGGAAAATAGAAAACGTTTATAATATCTCAAACAAATAGAGTACTTACCTACTGAAAAATGGTTAGAAAAGAAATTCGAAATTGCATATCCGGAGGCACGCCAGCTCTCCGATCTCATTTTTCTTATAGCTTCTTAGGATTTGCCGTACCCATACAAAATTGTTCGTTAAATTTTTTTTCTGTAAATATTTTATTCAAAATAATAATATGCCAAGACGCGACTAGTATAATGATATCAGTGTTAAATTCGAATTATTTTAATTGACTACGGCATGGATAACGTTTTGTTACTTGTACGAATGGAGTATTGTATTAGTTTCTTGTGTTAAAATGAATCGTTGTCAAATCAACTGCCCACCTACCTAAATGGATTTATTATATGCCTTAACAAGCATGATAATGTCTGTTTCAGAATATCACATTAATTGAGATCACAATATTAATTATTTGTTTGAAAATATCGATATTCATCGCATTCAATTGATGTGTTGAGTTTTTTTCGCAATGATATAATTCAACATCTTTTAGTGCCATACCGTTTTGAATTAGATGTCTCTGGAGTTTTTTCATTTCATACTTTTAGATATTTAAATAGAGATTCATCATGATAATAAAAGTCCAAGTGTATTATATTAATATTGCTGAACGGTTAAATGTGGACATTTTTTTCGGAGAATTATCGTCTCTATAACGGTAAAATATAGGGTACTTAGATAATCATAAACAATTTTCTAGCTAAGATCAACAGCGTTTTAAATATTATATCGTATAATATTATACATACTTTGCAAATTGTATGCTTTCAAATTCATGAAAGGTTTTTGAAAAATACAATATATTTTAATATGGTACAAGACAATAGTTTCTTATGTACTTGATAAGTTGGCTATTTCTTTATGATGATGTACGTAGGTACCTGTGTAATAAGTAATTCTGATTCATATTACTATCACAACATAACCTTTAAGATGAAAAAAAAATATGATAAATCACTTTACAGAAATAATATAGTACATTAAATTTCCAATAATATTAATATTATTTGTTAACAAATATAATTTTTTTTTTAATACTCTAACGTCATGTTTCCAACAATTCACTTGAATAATTGATTATAAACTATATTATATTGTATTGGACTTCTGCTCGGCTAATATATGTTACACGAAACAAAGGAGCCGTTAAGATAGCTGTGTAAACTTCACTTCAAAGTCGATTTATTTACCCACAGCCTTACGCAAAAATAATAATAATATATCCTTTACACATTCGCGTACCTATGATTGTTTAAGATAATAACAATTTTGTTCTCTATTCCGTAATACCACGTTTATTTCTGACACGTTCGTTTTCAGCGTGTAAACATATTTTTCTTTCAGTCGACTATTAACCATTTTTTTATTTTTTTTTCCACTTTAACGTCTTGCCATCTTGGTGTGCAGCTATGCGTTGACACGTGGGAATTATAATATATCACATCACACGAATCGTATAAATTCCCCGATATCGACGGCAATGAGCTGGTTGCTTTGCTTTTGAGTCTATATAATAAATAAATATATATCAGGACTGTGACAAACTTTTTTTATTATTTAAAAAGTTTACGCTTGTGGTGTGATCCGTCTCCCAAGGTGATTACTCATAAAAAAAATATATAATAAAGTACATTTTAAAATATTACAAAACCTAGTTGAACAAAATCATACGGCTTTAGTGTGTAATATTATAAATTAGAATATACCAACACTTTGTGGATTAAAAAAAAGTGACAGACATTAAATGAATGGAAGAATATACTTCAAAAAATGTTTACATAGAAATACAAACTTCAGATGGAGTACTTAAAAACGATAACTGAGTAGTGACTGTCATAATTATTGAGCACTGTTGAAAATCATAATTTTGAATAAGTGCATAATGCATATTATAATGTAATTATTATGTTTGATATTTTAAAAATGGGTTTCTGGTTATTAATGAGCATAAAATACACAAAATATAAGTATATTTAATTATTGTCTTCTATTAAATTACCAACATTGGGTCAATTATAACCATAATACAAAGTTAATTTGAAAAAAAAACCTTGTAACAGGTTATTTCATAAGTTGTTATTTTGATATTTTCTATGTATCATAGCCAAAGTATCATAACCAAGACAATATTGTAACTTGCTTAGGTATTATACTTTTAAACATGTTTAGTCATTAAAGGGCAAATTGAAAAAAAAAAGTTGATCAACAAACAAAGTATTTTATAATGTTACATCCAAACAGTGAACACGTTTAAATAATACTGTAAAAATCATAAATAATGTGAATAAAAGGACAATATTAATGTTTTTAATATATCTTTAATCTGTTTGTAGTTTGACATGAAGGTAGTGTTTTCGTATTTATTATAAAAGCATATAATTTAAGTACGAATATTTAAAATTAAATACATTAAGAAGCTACGTAAATTATTGTCTACAATTAGAATTAATTACAAATCAAATAAGGGACTGTTTAAAAATTATAATTTAAGAAGCTTAAGTATTAAAACGAAAAATATTGCACGAAGACAAATGAAGATAAGAATGGCTGTTAGAAAAACTTGAGATACAAACTAACAGAGAAGTATTACTATATTTATTTGAATATATCGGTGCAATCAAATGAAAATTTCAACGAAAGTTGACGTCGTTTTTTTTTAAATATCTATTTATCTAAATTAAAAGCAACCGTTGTTCATTTAATCATCATTTAGAGTGCATATATATATATAGTATATACCCACATACAATTTATTATACATATTATAAAGGCTTTATGAATTCATGATATATTTTTCAAATTAAAATCAATTGAGGTACACACCATGAACTAATTCCAGCGCGTTTTATAAAATCAGCTTTATAAGACCACTCAATTACACCGTTATTACAAAACCGGGATCCAATGACAAGTATAAAAGTTTCAAAAGGTACCAACCAATCTATCCACCTTGCACACAAGCATGTAGTATTTATTATAGTATATTATACAACAAATATAAGTTCCAAAAATTAAGCACAGCTCCAAAATGTGATCTATAACAGTTCGTAACCAAATTTACAACAATATTACTAACAACTATCATCTAACAAGTTGTAATAATTAATTACCAAACTTCATTCAGTTGTCTTTTGTGTATAAAGTGAAATAAATCACACGACGTTCACAGACACACATAGTATTATTAGTTTTCCAGCGATATGAGTAATTTTTATCTTAAAAAATGACTACCGTAATGCACATACAGTTCAAATGTATAAATATTTAACCTATAATTTATTGTACGTGTATACTTTCTAATTTCGTATTAAACGAAATAGATTGTTATTTGTTTTAAACGGAAGTTATGAAAACAAAAACATAATTCATTCATTTTTAATTAAATTAAATATTTACCACAATTTTTGATGAAATAAAAAACAATACAAATGTATGTAGATAGTTCAATAATATCATCGATAGGGCATACTAGAATTTGAAATCCAAAAACCCAAGCCACATTAGATTTCATTCATACAAATTTAATAACGGTCGAAAATCGAAATGAATTTAATCAGAAAAGACACGAAAAGGCTTTGAGGTATATTATGGGGGGGAAAATAGACATCTTTAAATAATAATATATCAATTCCGTTACTTTATACGAGAAACTGAATTTTAATTTAACGAAATTGGTTTATTTATAAAGAAGGAAAACTTAATAATTAAAAAAATCGATTATATGCTGTTTAATATTAATGAATAGAATATTAGGTAAAGACGAAATGTGATTTATATGTACTATTATTGACCTCGTAGAATGTTTTACAATTGATTTTCTTTCAACATTTTTAACATTCCGTGGTTTTTATCGAATAATATTAAAGTAATAATTTATAAGCATATCGATATCTATATGTTTCGTATACAGACCTTTTGTAAATAAGACTGTAAACAGTAATCCATAGAGTAAACTCTACACATGTTATGGTTACAAATATTTTTTTCATGTCCCTCAGTGAATAGTTCCTTTTTTATCATTTGTATGTATTGATGTAAATTGCTAGTAACTTGTGACCAATATTATAAGTATCAATATAATTTTCAACATATCATTATTTATATGAATTTATAACATAATACACAAACTACAAGTTTCTGACTTATTTAAAATCTATAAAATTGAAATTCAATACTAGCAATGAGCAATGTAAACATATACATTGTCGAAGGAAAAAATATATTTATACATACAAATATTAAAATGTAAGTTATTCAAAATTAGAAACAATTTGTATTCTGTTACTTGTTAGGCAGTAATATATAATAATTATTATCTAATAAGTTTATTATTTTTTCGATTTTTTAAAACGTAAATAAAAAAATGTCTAAACGTATAATACGTGTGATAATAATATGTATGAGACGCTGTTATGAAGCTGAAGAAGCTACTATTAAAAGGTATTCTTAGTCCTTCACACCTTTGACGTCTCAAGCTAGTTTACATTTCATACAAAGGATACATGAAAGACACCTATATAGTTCTTTAGTCTTTTCTCTAACCAATCTTTTATATGTATGTTCGTACGTCACAAAATATTATGTTAAAAACCATGACTATGCGTTATGCCGTCATTTTATCTTCTTGAAAATTTGTTTTTATTCTTAGTTTTTGGGAACTAAATTAGATAAATTACATAAACAAATATATATTATATTATCTTATAATTAAAACTATAATATTATTATAATATATGAACTACCTACCACCTAATTCTGTTATGATAAATATTATCGTTGTCAACATTTAAACTATAGGCAATATTTATTAAGGTGATATCTGTTATCTAATAACTATTTATGAACAATATTATTTCAATTACACATTTTAATATCTATGATTATTGATAAAAATAATTTTAAAAAGCAATGAACAAATCTATATATTTTAAAATATGTGTTTACACAATATATATTACACCATAATGAAGTCGAATTTAAGATTTAAGTACCTAATTGATATTATCATATGATAAATAAAATAGACAAGTTAAATCGACTAATCAGGATTTGTTAGGCCGAAATAGACATAATCAGTTGTAAATATTAACTTTATGTACTTATCCAAATCCCTAAAAGTATGTGATCTACTTATTCAGAACTGTGTGAGCTGTCATTGAATATTAGTTGGACGTAAATTATTGAATTGATCCTGCGATTCAATAGTTTAAAGGCTAAACTACGATTAGTTATGTTATACTGTGCAACAATTTGTAAATTCTATTTCGATTTATTGAAAACAAAAAGTACGTATTATATGTACGTATAAAACAATTTTATTTACTGAAATAATATCTATAATAATCATCCATCTAACATTTTATTTTTAAATTAAAAAAGGGTAACTTATAAAATTAATTTTAGATTCTCTATCAAGTTTAATATTTTGATACCAAATTATTCACATCCGATGCAATACGCAAAAAATGAATGCCATAATTTGAATATTTTGTTGTTTAATAGTAAAACATTTTTCTAATATTAATTTACTTAAAATGCACATACATTGTTTTGTAATGTTTTTTTTTTTTATATATCAAACAAAGCCTTGTCATATAATATATAATACATACGTACTTTTAATATATATACTCATAAAAGAGAACATGCTATATATAAATAAAATAACGTTACTATGTTCGTCTGTGTGCGTAAATAGTATTATAAAATACAACTGAATTATTGAATAATATTGTTTCATGTATATATACTATTTGTTTGGTTTATTGTATAAAACAGCTAACATGATAACACAATTAATTACAATACAATTGTATGGGAGGGGGGGGGGGGAAACAACACACTTTATGACGTCTAAAATGACTATATTTTATTAGGTTGTAAAATTATTTTTCGAAAAAATTTATTTGAAAAACAATAATTCAAAAAAGATTAGTGACGACATGGGCATTAATCCGTTGGGTTTTAATCATTCACCGACAAATTTCAACAACGTCCATGATACTACTAAAAGGTTTTTTCAAGACTTGGCATTCAACGCGTGATCAGAAAAATAATTTTAAATATTTAAATTTTTTTCTTAAAAATTATTTCCAATACTTGAACTGAAGTCAAATTATTTTTTTAACTAAATCATACCATAACATGGTGCAACGGTTTTATTATATTCTCATTTATAACATAATATCACAGCGACAGCAAACGTTTACTAAAATGTATAATAAAACTCATAAAATTGGATGCTAAAAGCATGTCTGTCGTACGAAAAAAAATTCTAATCTGATGCCAAAAATCCATCGTAAGACGAGATTTAAAAATATATAATATGCTTTATTCCGTACATATTATAATAATGAATAATAATCTTATATAGGCGGTATTGGGTGTATCGAACTAAAAGTGTATACACCCGTTAGTGACGGCACAGACGATTTTCCGGTTTTTGATCGGGCCCCTCGAGTTTGTCGTGGGGATGTTTTCCCGCGGAAAAACACCTCGAAAATATTCACTAGGTTCACTTTTAATCCGATTGAAAAGTTCACCAAAAGTATATGGGTGCGAGTTTGGACGACGCGCCCGCGCACCAGGAACAGGTGTTCCCCGCGAGCGCGTTTTTTCGACTCATCAATCACGGCGGCGGGCACATAAATAATGATTAATAACGGCGGAAAAACGTATTGCCGGCAACGTCCGCTGCCGCCGCCGTCGACTCGCAATAATCTTCTCGAACCTAGTGGGGATTGTCCGCGAAACACGACCGAAACACAGTGCACAGTATATAATACTTACGTAGTATTAAATAATATTATATTACACGGAGTACGCTTGGTGGCTATATTATATATAGTGTTGCACAGAAATCTTCACGATCTTTGCGGTATTATTATTATTTGATAGTAGACCGCCTCACGACTTTGCTCCAGAGAAAAACTGCGATTTCGGTACAATATTGTTATTATATTAAAGTCATACCGTTGCGTACCTCTGTGATGATAATATGCTTTTTTTGGGGAAGTTTATATACCGACGACGAGCGTGGGGTAGGCTCACGAGGGATTTCGTATCCTTTGTTCCAAGACATAATATCATAACAATTATTTCGTATCTGCGAGTAGTAGCTAACAATCATTTTTACCTACAGAAACTTCTTCGATTTTCGGTAATTTCCATTTTCTCGAAAAGCGTATGACGTCCCCTGCCTCTTATTATACGTTTTTCACAAATCCACTCCACCTCCTCCAAATTAGTGATTACGGCTCGTACGTAATACACATTTTTTTTTTTTTTGCTAGGCACGATTTATTGATACTGAAAAGTGTTTGACGTGCGTTTCAATAGACTCTGAATAAATAATCAATGTTTTATGGTCGGTACGTTAAGTTTTTACGAATTTCGGTATTTTTCCGCATCGTAGAAAACTCATCCATTCCATACGAAAACATCAAACTAAACGATTGATTTTTTTATGTGAATTCGTTGATACTATCAGCCGGATGTTTGATTTCAAGTGATTTTAACGCCATAAGTTAAGTCATTATTTTCCGGAAACTTAAGGAGAGTGTAGTTCTTGACAATCTTCGCGGCAATATTAAATATCGGGAAGTGTATTATTACAATATCTTGTCAATAAAAAAAAAAAACTTTTTTTTATATTATTATTTTAATAATTGCATATTTTGGATTCAAGCGTTTGAACTGTTCAAAAGTCGTTTAATATAATTACATACGGACTACAGTTTATATTTTTTGGTTTTTACTCTGTATACATTTACATATAATTTGCGTATTATTAAATACATATCAATTCGAAACGCAATAACGATAATAATAATAATAATAATAACGAATATAATAAGTAAGATCATAATATTATATTATCATGTCAAACGTTTCCTACCTCATTAATTTCTACGTAGCGTGCAAACAGACACGACAAACAGCCACGCATCTGCACACGCGGACCGTAATAATATAGTTCAGACGACTGAGCTGAAATGCTTTTACCTACTTAATTGAAACGGGCTTTTCTCGGCCGAAGAATGGTTTTCGGACCCGACTTTTATATTATGATACCTACCATGGATAGGGTTTAGATTTGGACTCCCGTCTCGAAATAACCCAAATTCAGAGACGAGGACCACCATTTGAGCAGTTCGTCGAGCCGTGTGACCGGAAAACCACAAGCGAAATGATTTTCTTAAATATACCTACTCGGCCAGAAGACCCTCGTACCAGCAGCACATCTTTTGTACACATCGGGGCATGACAGAAATAAGTTATTTTTAATTGGAATTGGCCAACTATTTGATAACTTTTATTTTTATTAATATTTAAATATAATAATAACGATAGTGAATAAATTAAAAAAAAAAAAAAATCAGAATAAAATGATTGGGTACATGTCCAGATAGTCAATTACGTCCGTCGGTTATTTCTGTTTCGTCCTATGTATAATACTATATTATGATCATCTCGAGAATGACATTTTATGCCGTTACAATTAATGTTCAAGTGTCACGGCCGCCAGCGATCGTTCTATGCCAAAATATAATACTTTATTCAAGACCACTTCGATATTTATTCGAGCTGCCGTTCAAATCGAATTGAAAATAAATTAGCCATATAATCTTGGTTACATAGAACATAAAATATTAACAGGCTAAAGGAAGGACGGTCGGTCCGTCGGGACGTTTTCTTTTTTTCAATCGACTTGTGTAATAAAAATAACGAATAATTTTAGTTCGATTAGTTCAAAAAGAATTAATATTATTCTCCCCCAATGTCAGAAAGTATATTTTAACGTTGTTTAATATAGATTCTCGTGATTTTCGTATACACAAGTACACAGCATCAGAAAAAAATAGTGTTTTATATTTACAGTGGTTTTTTCATTAATATTGATTTACAGTGCATCTATATAATAATATATTTATCTCAAAAGTACTATATAAACAAAAAATATGTAATTCATGAACCTTAATAATATTGTTTACATCGCATGTTTAATACATTTTATATATAATTATAGACCCAATAACTTATAACTACTAAGAGTACTAAAAAAATGAAAATCCATCATTATACTATATATTTTCAATCTGTACATATTGGAAATTAGACAAGTAATAATATGAAAAATAAAATGTAAGTATAATATAATAAGTATTATATATAAGTATTATACTATATATTATAGTATATAATTATATTAGAACATATTATCATATGTATTTTACTATTTTATTACATGATGAGATTATATTTTAATCTGATCATAAATAAACAAATCAGTTTTCTAAAATAATACATTTATATTAAACAGGTACACCAATTTAACCAAAAAAAAAAAAAACTGTTCAAGATAAAAACGAAAAAATTATAGTTAAATATTTAGTTTTCTGAATGTGTAAATTTAAAATATGATATGATATAATCACTATATTATGTTTGATGGGCATACAATGAGTGCGACGAATTGAAAGTGTTTCATTAGTTCATACTACGCCTAGCCTCGTTACGTTTTTTCATACTATTAATAATAGTGTTATTATAAAAAAATAACTTATTCATTAATTTACACGACAATAAATAAATGATACCCATTTTAGAATCGTCCCAAAACGTTCGTCGTGTTCAACATTGTTTTATAACCTATACAAATTACGCCAGAGTTTCCGGTTAAATTGTTTCCAAATTGAGTATAAAAAGCGTCGATAGAAATAGTAAAATGTTAATTAACCGTACTGCTCTGAATACTATATATTATATTATTTACGCCGTGCTTTCAGATATTATGTAAACTGTATTCTCGTTGTTACATTTTTAATAAAACAAATTAATTTTTGAATCGATAAACAGTATATCTAACTGCAATTTGAAAATAAGTGTTATTCTGAAAACTATATTTACAGTTTTACGTTTTTTTTTATATCCACAGATAACAAAAAAAAAAAAAAATAATAACAATTTATCAATAATTAAGACTAACATTTTTTAAATGTTGAGGAAAATATATTTTTTTTTCATGTTTTGAATATCCTGTCATGTCGTAATTAACTAAAAACAAGTAGTGCAATGAAGATATCGAGTTTTATTCAAAGTGAAAAGTTTTTTTTTTTTTTTTAGGCGGTATCGTGTATACTACATAATGTGGGTGAGACAGAACAGGCGAAAACCCACACACAAGAATAGAAATGAGGGGGAAAAAAGAAACTTTGGAGCTATTAAAGGACATCTCCCAATAACGTAGCCATAACTTTTCCTATTAGCCAAGGCGTTTCAATATTGCGAGACCGTCGTAAAGTCTTGCTTTCCAGCTAAGGCCCCTCGTGTCCTCCTGCCATTTGAGAAATTACTCAAAACTTTCATATTGGGCTTTATTAAAGTTTTGTCAGAGTTTCACTATTTCACTGTTTCGACGACACCTATTCTATTTTATTCCATTTTTCATCTTCATCATCCTCCCTACTCTACTGTCAGTACCGATTTTTTTTTTTTTACAAATACGATTTGAAATGCTTCTTTTGTCAATAAACATGAAGTCGTGTCACGTATCATTGACCAAACCCAACTCCCTTCAACTTTTTTTGTAAACATCATTCACACGCACATACATACATACAACTATAATAAATTCATATAATACAATTTATAAGTCACGTACGGTTTATTCAAAAGTTATTTCTATACATTACTTTAAAATATTTTTAATTACAATATTATACTGTAAGTATAGTCAAAATAAAAACATTATCTTAATCTTTCTATTGCTTCATTGATTATAACTAAATGCATCGATATTCAAAATTTAATTTTGAATTAAAATACAATTTTTTTTTTTTAAGTATATTATTTTTTTTTTAGTTTTTCTCAATAGAGTTATATTTGTTTGAAATTTGAACCGACTACATTTGCCAATTTATTTATTTTAGGTGTATGTAACGTATTATACAAAAATGAACTTTTACTTTCACTTGAAAAGTTAAAAAAAAAATGCAAGCATTATTTGTCCTAAATTATTGAATACGTATTTGATGAATACATCGTTCTATCATTTGATTTATACATACATCGCAAATTCAACTTTCAAGTTTTAAGTAAACAACTGGTTAAAATATTTTAGTGGTGTATGTTTATATGCCACAGTTTGCATTTAATAGTACCTATAACTATTGACATTGTACCTATATTAATATGACAAAATTGTTATTGACAATAAATTACAAAGGGGAATTAAATAACTGAAATTATGTGTATACAGGGTGATTCTCCATACACCCTCACCCCCATTTTTTTCATTTCATATTGTACTCAATCAAATACCAGTTTTTGGAATTTTTTAAGTAATATACTTAAGGACTATATTTTAAAATTCCCGAGATTTTTGTAGTATTTAAAGGGCGTCCTACGGCGATACAAACTTATGTTACGATACAAACTTGTGTTGAGTATACTTGTAGAATCAATCTGTATGTATTTAATTACGATATATTCATAGCAAAACTATCTTGTAACAATTTTAATATATTTAGTAAAATAACGTATATTCATAAAATATATTATCAAACATGTATTACATTTGCATCGATAATATTGTCACTCATGTTAAAAATGCAAATGGTATTAATATTTACAAATCGTACCACTAGATAGAAATATTGCAGCAGTGAATAGATTATAAATATTTCAAAAATATGTTTACATTCATCGTTAACTGCATAGTAGTACATTTAAGATATTTTAATTTAATGCTATGTGGTTACGCATACACGATACTAATGAACCATATTGTGTTAGGTTAAGTTTCAACACAATTTTATAACAGAAAATAATGTAATATTAACAATAAATAATAACAATAATAATTATAGTATAACTAATAATTATTTCTCGTTTGGTATTAATTTATTATAATCTGAACAAATGGTCCATCGTCTTGTGTTCGATACCAATAAATTTCTGGAATTAGATAACAAAAAATAATATAGAATTAATTACATTTTTTTTAAGATATGAAAAAAAAGTAGGTGTAATAACACATACAGGATTACAAATAAGTTATTTAAAAATTAAATTGAGTTATTTTTTTTCGTTGTTGTTTACATCCGAGATTAATTTAATAGTGATATATTATTTAAATTAGAGTAATAATTTACCTTTAGTATTTTAACAAGGGTAAAAACGTAGATGACTATACAATTTTACGGGGTGAAAAAAAAATATACCAAGGTTAATTTTTACTGCGTACATTTTACTAGGAGGGTCGGGTAGAACTGTATACGATTTAATATATAAATGGGATGGATATTAAAATATCGTAAGGGAATCAAACCTAGGGTTATGGGTTAAGGGTCGCGGTAACACAGTTGATTTTTTTTTCTTTTTACTTTACCTCCCCGGGCCGAATAAACGAGAAAAGCGATATTTCGTTGATCGCGGGTTTAAACCTCCGGGCCGTCGCGGGTGATCTCCGGGAGTCCCTGCCAGTCGGTTGAGAATCGATAATTCAGTTTGATCCGCGTCTACGAGATCCCGCTGGCTTGTGCAGACCGAATGCATGTTTTTCGCAAAAAAGAAATTCGAAGCGAAACAATTTCGAACCACCACCGCAGAAATAATAACAATAATATAATAAGCTTATGTATACCCGCGCAAGCATCAGTATAATAGGGTTTTTTCTCTCTATCGAATTCGTTCCGGCCCGTGTTTCTAGTCCGGTCAAAATCCGTTCGTCGGAAGAAAAAATGGCGGATTTAAAATGCGAGTTGATGAATATATTAAATTGTTACCAATTTTCTCCGGGTGTCTCCAGTGAGCGATCCGAAGTCGGGTGCGACGAAGGTTTTCCCATAATACGTCCGTGTATATATAAGTTATTTTGTACCATTTCTCGGGTGAACCCATCGACGACGGGATGGCCACAGTATATATAATAATAATGCACTCGCCCGTATCGGCATTCCAATAAGTGATACGTTCGACAAGACCCGTATATAGTTTTTCATCATAATCTGCTTTATATTATAGAGCTAAAATATTTTATATATTATAATACTATGTATACGATATGTTATATTTATTTATTTATTTTTTATTTTTAAAACGCACAACGATGCACACAGATAATATTTTAATAGTTAAATTAACTCAGAAAATTTCTGTCAACGAACGATTTCTTTCCAACCATCTTCCCTATGCCTTTGCCCATATCTTCTCCTCGTAAATTGATTATTCACAAATAATTATCATATACGATCTATGCAACTATCAATTATATATTTTTGAAAAAAATAACTACCTAACTCACAATACCAATTATTAATGGTCATGGAAATATTTTTAACTCACATTTTACACAACAATTAAATTATGTATTAGCTAAATTAAATAAATATATAAGCAATTAATATATATAATTTTTTTTTAACTTCAGACATTTTAAATTGTATAAAAAAGTATACTTAGATTTGTCTGCCACGTATTGCGTAATAAAATACAATTTTACAAAAGAACAATTAAAAATAGTTAAAATTTAAAAAAAAACAGTAGCATTGGTCTTATGACAGTATTTTATTCTTTAGTTTTATATAAGTATTATTTTTTTTAAATGTTGATTAATTAGTATCAAATATTAGCTATATTTAAAACATACTTAACGTTTAAAGTTTAAACAGGACGACCATGAACTTTAAATATTGTATGAACTTAATTATAAAATATAACTAACATATCGTATATCGTCGTTTTAGTTGAAAATGTAAATACCATAAAAACTATACAATTTTAAATTTACTATTTTATGGCCAACTTGTTGTAAACATAAATTAGGTTAGGTTAGGTTATAAATTAGTGCAATCTTCAAATTAAAAAATAATTTGCACCTTGTTCATAATAAAAAATTACTTTAGTCAATATTATGTTATACAATATTATTGGGTAATTAATAAAAATAAAAAAAATAATAGAATTTCGTTTAGCTATTTTCACGAAAAAAACGTGATTGAAAGTTGAAAATGTTTATTGTTTATAAACGTTTACATAATAAAATATATCCTTTCACAACAGTGGTTTTCAATCTTTTTTAAACACAAAACGCTGTGGTCTTCGTATAGTGTGCATAGCACTGCCTCAGTCATCAACGTTTTCTTCAACAGAGACCATACTTTTTTTTAGGATTATTTAATCATTATTTTTGATTCATTTATATTTTATTGTATTAATTATTATATCATTATATTATATCCTCTCAAATATAATATTATTGAAAATAAAAAGCTTTCAGAGCTCTCGGAAAATGTATAAAGAATACTCAAGGCACACTGGTTGAAAATCACTGTACTACATCTTAACTATTATTATTTACTATTTTGAGACTTCTACTACAGATAATATTTTGGTTTTTGTATACAGTAATAATTGTGAAACTAATGAAATTATTATTATTTTATAAATATTAATTTACAACGTTGCTTGCGAACAGGACTTAACATTTAGTAAATAACGATTGATGACAAATGGAATTTATTATTAACGATAAACTATAACGTAATCCTCGTTTGTTGCTGAAATAAAATATGTGATGATACATTGGAGTGTATTTAGTCTTACTTTTATGAACCATGTATCTTATAAGATTTCTAACAATTAGTTATTAAATAGGTTTTCATTTTACTTTGCTAATTGAAATTTTAAAAACATTAGGTACTATTTTATCTAGTAAATTATATTACAGTACTGATTACTGATAATTAAAATAATTTGAAAAAAACTTTATAACCTGTATCACTTCCAAATAGTGTAAATCTTTAATTTAAAATGCATTCAAATAAGTGTACGTTATTGATTATATACGTATATGTTCTAAATGTCTTTGTATCTTGTATGAGACCCAACAAATAAACATTTTTCATAAATCTGAGGTCTTAAATGTAACATATATTATGTTGATAAATATAATTTATTTATTATACATTTTGTTTTTCAAATTAATAATATGTCGAATATTCAACTAAATGTTGGTACTCGATAGTTCATATATCGACAATAGTCAATACTCATGTTTAAGTATCGAGATATTTTTTCTTTACAAATTATGTTTGGTAACTCAAAGTTAATATTTTGTATTTAAAGTGATGAAAGAAGGTTTCTTTTTTAAGATTATATTGATTAAACGATGAATTCTTTTCACAATAAACATTTTTGTAGTGTTATTAATTGTGTTTATTTATACATACACATTACACATTATATATAAAATAAACTTTATTGAGTGTTTATTTATTATAATATATACAATGATTGATTGGATCCATAGTACATTACATATTTAATACATTAATTCATTTCATTGGAAATGATTAAATCGAAATCGCCTTTGAATTATTTATGAGAAGTCAATCCCAGAATTGAAGTTAAACTTTAAAAGTTATATTTATTTTACATTCAAATGTATCTTATGGAAATATTATTATTATTTTTATTTCAAACTCAGATATTTAAAATGATAAACTAATATATTATGTATTTAATGGTTTTTAATATGTAAGGACATTTATTTATATGCAGGTAATCCACTAACTTTAAAAAAACTAAACAGAGACATAATACCAATATAAAAATGTATGTCTCCGTATACATTAAACATTTCCGAATGAAAGACTCGTTAATAATTAAATATTTGACTTCTGAATAATATTTTTTTTGAAAAAACTTTGTTTTAATGTGTATAAACGAGATTTTATATTATAAATAAACTGAATTATAAATCATATTGTTTTTATTTAATATATTTAGTATTTTCCATCATTTGTTTGACTTTGATCATTTTAATAAGCACTTTATGTCCAACAACTTTCTTGAGATTATCACTGAAGTGTTTTTTTATGAATGAGACTATTGAAAAGTAATATATCGCAAGCGTTTATGTTTTTAAAGTTTAAAAAAATTGTTGATGAAATATATAAAATGTTGTTTAAATGTCTAGTTATTCCGTGTTTCTTTCACAATTTAAATTAAACTGCATTTTTTGATTCAAAAACTCAATTATTAGTATTTATTTTAATCTGATTGATTTACTATTACTATTACTTTGCAGTATAACTTGTGTTATATTATATCACAAAATTAGATAGGTTGATTGTTAAATTTATTGCAATATGTAGAGTTTGAGCTATTAAATTAATAAACAATTGAGGTATCCAGCAATTGGCAATTCAAACATTTAAAATATATATCTCAAAAAGTCATACATAGAATTATATTATACAAAGCAATCATTACCAAAATTAATTTCTTTGACCAATTTAGTGTAAACTTGACAATATATTAAGATCGCTAAGTCATTATGTACGTAATTTAATTGTTATTGTTGTAAAATCTATAAGGTATTGGTAAAATACGTATTATTTATTGCAATGTGTATAATGCCGTAGGTAGGTACTCGAATGCTCTTTTTATGCGTAGCAGATGAATATAAAATTGCGAAATACACCGAAAAAGAAAACACTAATATTAATATTTTAATGCAAGCCATATAATTAAGTACATCTACGTGTAATCACAGAAACGTGATTGTGAAACGTTCCATTTAAATATGAATTTTAATAACGTTATATCAATAAAAATAAAAAATTATCACTGAAAGAGCCAAATCGACCGGTATCAACATTCAGTTTTCAAACAATAATATTTTGCTTTTTCTTTTTAAAATGATAGAAAACAATTGCTGTTAGGTTAGTATTATTTATTCGTATTTTTATTGGCATGCATAATATAATGACTTATGTCAAAAACTTCATTGCAAATACATAGGAATCATTTACATATTTACAACCCTTGAAGAGGTCGTTAAAGAAGAAGATTTTATCTAGAGAAGGTTCTAGTGCTGAATAATGTTAGATTTTCTACAACATCGCTTCCGTATATATATATATAATATTGTATATATTGTTTTTTGTTGCCCTCTAAGCCTATAGTGCTCTCGAAAGTACACGAAAACGAATTCCAACCGCACAAAAAAGGTCAGCGATAAAAGTTTTGGGACGCGTTTCAATGGACAAAACACTATTTGTTAAGGACAACATCATTGTTTTGATATGATGTAAAAATAATAAAATAACGAAATTATTGCACGAAATCCGTTTATACAGCTTCCCAGCAGTCACTAACGTATCTATATTCTATAGTATTTTGTGGGTATGTGGGTTTTTTTTACGTTTTTCTTCTATAGTCAATGGTGTGGGCATACCATATCGTGTAATGTAGTTTTATCTAATATCGTAAAACTATATAACATGTTTCACATACTACACTATAATAGTTCTTAGGTAAGGTTAGGATATGTCATGTTTCGCATACAGATCATGACGAGAAATTACAACTTAACAACTGTTTGAACTAAGGATAATAGGCTTTAAAACGGTTTTAAAATAATATAAAATAGATGGACTGGGCATTATATCTAGTATGTATTATACTTCGACTAATTTTTACAGTTTATATTAATTACTAACGTTTTTAAAACGCTATGTAGCCGCCATATCTTTAAAACAATTTTTTAGAAAAATTATTCATTAAATTATTTACAATAAAAAATTGGAGATTTTATCTCCATTGGTGCACTCTATACATTGTAAAATTCCAAGAATTATATTTAATAATTCCAAAAATCAGATTTGAAATAATTGCATTACCTTTTTAAAATAAAAGGGGATGAGAACGCTAGGTGAACACTCTGTATATATATATATTATAGTGTTATACTTACGCTGGGTAGGTAGTGATGTGCTTGCGTAAAAATACTACAAGACATAATCACAGTGAAATCAATTGATCAAATAATAATAATTACAACGCCAATAACAACAATAATATGATAAAATAGGTATGCGATAAGAGCTGCATATTTTATTAGATTTACAGCTGATATACGGAATAAGGTGAATATTTATAATCAAATTTTCGTTTGTCGGATTACTTAAAAAATGTGTGACGATTTGGGAAATGTATTTTTTTCTGATAGTCATATCTAAATCAACACTTTTATGTTACTTATACTGATAAGCCAATACAAGAAAGTTAATCTAGACAAATGTTGTTCTGGTAATTTAAAAATTTCATATGGTACTTGTGTTATAATAACCGTAAGTTGAACACACATACATGAAAGATAGTTTTTAAGTTATGAAGTATATACATATACGGATTAAAATTAATGAAGCATCTACTAAAATTTGTGATTAAAAGATAAATTTACTAGATATTATAAGCAAAATCTGTATGCCATATTATCTTCTTCTATATAATTGTAATTATAAAAAATGAATGTTTCATTGCTTGTCTTATAAAGACTCAAAAACTTCTGGATCGTCATATCAATAATCTTGACTCTCTGTGGATGTTTAAGGCTCATGAAAATTGAAAATATTTGTGTATATAAAAATGGTTGCCATTGGTTACAGATTTTAACTATTATAACCAAACAAAATAAACAAAAAACATTCAATTTTCGTGAGCCAAAACTACATTCATGTGTTGCCTCCTTACAACCAATATGGGAGTCTAAAATATGCTATAATCCCCCTTAAGTCCTTAATAAATCCAAATGGTCCAGTAGTTTTTGATTCTATTGAGGACAAACAATGAAGTATTATTATTTATATAATATACTATCTGTATAATAAACAAATAAACAAACATTTAATTGTATATATTAGGTTGCACGATAGATAAAATTTTAGGTTTACAAAAACTTTAGATATTTATACAAAATTAATTGTAATAATCATATAAATATGATTATATAACACAATCATTTTTACCTAACCAAATTAAAAAAGGAAAAATTTCTTTTTTTTATATGATTTTACCTAAAAATGTCATTATTATAATTGTTGTTTCTGAATTCAAATATGAAGTAAATGTTTTAATTTTAAATTTTCATACAACATTCGTTTTTGTAGTTTAAGTGTTGAGCGATGCAAGGACGAGTGATCACTGTTCACACCTGGAGTCTGTATTATCCTGTCAGTAATGTTTACATTTGTATATCGACTGAAAGCAAACTGATAAATTGAATTATTCACAAACAATATCTGATTCATATACAAGAAAAAAAAAGTATATTTAGAGCCATCATAAAAATTATGTAAAACTCAATTGTGTAAGAATTCAAACACTCTAATATGCTTAAACAATATTTATCCATTTATAAAATTGTTGAAAGCTCTAAAACCATTAGATGATTAGAATAATAAAACAAAATATAAATGTTTACCATTAAATAACAATAAATGATTACATTTTATTGTATAATAACTTCTACTCTCTTACTATTACATGTGATACTCTTTATTTTTAAAACTAGATGTTATATTGAATATTTTTAAATAATTATACTCAATTGGAAAATATCTGAAATTAATTCTGTACGTACAATTAAAAAAGATACCTAAACATTATGATAATTTGAATACAAAAAGAATACTATTTTTATTTTTTATCATACAATAAACTCAAAAATAAACAATATTCATGTCGTAATAATTGCGTATACACACTAGCAATATTATATTTTGATGATTTTTAATAATAAAAAAGAGCGTACATATTGTACAGTTGCAAATTACCTAACATAAAGTATTTTTTTATATATACAAAAAAAAAAGCTGGAATATAAAAAATCATAAAAATATTTGAGTATTTTTATTCTATATAATATATGATTTAAAAACTTTTTACTTAAAAAAATATCAAATGTAATAAATGTGAATAATATGAAAATGCATTACCTGTGGGCTATGAATTCAACTTAATTCGGGTTTAGGTATGTTCATAAATGTTGGTATACCATTATTTATATATATATATATGTGCAACATATTTTTTATTTGATATGACACCAAAAGAGATTATAAACTTACTCTATCATTTAAAATTTATAATCCAGTTTGATGTTTTTAAACATGAGCTTTATTATAGAATTTAAAATAATCATTGCAAATGAAGTTATTTTTAATTGGTAATAGGTACAATAAACTCATTTGAGAATATATAAGTAGAAAAAACATTTAATTTAAAGACGTTATAAACGTGATTATATTGTTAGTAAGAAAGAATTCTTGTTAATGTATTTAATTTTTTTATAAGGATAGAGTGATTGGACAAATTTATTTTGATCTTTTTTTTTAATTAAAATAAAACCTGAACATTTTATAGAATTTGCAATTATTTTGTGAACTACTGTTTTTAAGCACTGAAATACTGCAGAATCGTAACAGATGATACAATATGGGTAAAATATATTTTGTTTTTAGATTATTAACTTTCCTAACCTTAAAAAAGACAAATATATAATTTACCATCTTAAATTTTACATTTATGACTTACTAACGTTTTAAAAATGTCCAATAAATATATTTTACAACGAATCGAAAAGGTTTATTATCTCAAAACCATTTTACAATTTGATGCGATTTGTGTGAAGATCTAGCAAAACAACTATTGCTTCCGTTTATTTTTTTAAACATAATTTAGGAAGTATGATAATATAATGTAATCAATAGGCAAATTTTCATTAAAATATTTAAATTGACTTATTTTGTGCTCGTTGTAAGTATTGTGTTTTATCTCTTAGTTTTAGTTTTGTTATAAATGGGAGGTGGGAGAGTTGTAAAGTACTACTGTCGCTTAAGACTATGATCAATTCTCTTTTTAGCGTGATGTAGCCTAACTTTATTTTATTAAAAACTGAAAATATGATATACTTATTGAAAAATAAAGAATAAAATAATGAAAAACGCATACGACCGTGAGTATTGAAAAGGAAAAAATAACGACTCAAACGACTAAATCCGTATTAGGTTCTTACATTCTATCCTGATTTTATATTTTAATTCGTTTTAAGAAAAAAACAAAGTTTCGTTTATAATTTCCCGAGCGGACCTCTCTGACACGATCATCTCGACAATTATAACATATACCGCGTATGTAACAACCTACTGCATCTATGATAATTAGAGTTTAAATTTTAAATATTTCAAAATTGAAAATTTCCAATTTCACAAAATATTTCAATGAAATATTGAAAAATATTTATATATATATCTACGTGTTTACAAATGCCGTAGAACCGTAGATGATATTACTATATTAGTATTTATTTATTATTATTTATTAGTTATGATTCATATCTTATTTTGTAAACGAAACCTAAAGACCTAAAGTACCTGGTAGTAAATTAAGTATTATTGTATTATTTCATATCTGTATTTGTTTGGAGATGAATAATATTATTTTAAACGTTTTGAGAAAAAAAGAAAAATACATAATAGAGAAATTGTATTGAAATGTGAATTAATAATATATATAAATAAATAATAATTCACAAATGTATTGGTAAGTATATGATTAGTGATTAGTGATTACTGATTAGGTCTAGCAGGTCTAGGCCATCTTCGGAAAGCCATGGACACTATTGCACTAGTCATTATAATAACTTTTTTATGTATTCATACAATACACATAGTTTATTTCAAACATCTTCCGTCATGAAATTTTAAATCCCTAATGATAATCATAATATATACATATAAACGTATTGAGTTATATGTATAAAGTGGCCACGCTTAATTTCCAACCGTATAACAATCTGGACGTCTGAAATTTACGTACCTACATTACGGTCAGTGGTCGTAAACAGATCCAACGGGGAGGCCATTTAAGATGTTTATTCAGGTCACACGTCATCCGGGTAAAACCAATATCCCTTAGCCAAATTCGTTATCTCGACATTCGAAAAACGAATTGCCCCCTTTTTTATTTTTATATACATCTGGTGTGGGTTTTTTTTTCGTCGTCGTCCAGATCCCAGAGTATATGTATATTATGTCCATGTAAGTGCACATACGGGGAGTTTCACCAATCGTTATCGACCCCTCTCTTATCCCTAAATGTTGCATTTTGTTAATAAAGAAATATTATAATATTTATAATTTTCAAGTATTCTTATTAGTTCTAGTCTAGTCCAACACGGCATTCAATTCTTCTAAACATATTATTGTAATTTGTGAGTACCTACGTAACGTTACACATTTTCGAAACGACTCGTTAATATACGTATACATCAAAACGTCCAAATAAATCATCTAATCATAAATATACCTACCAAAAGTATAATGGTGATTCAAATTTGAAAAAAAAATTACGTAGCTATAGACACTATATAAATATCATAGGAAATACAAATATTTCATAAAACGGTTAGGTTATGGAATATAATACTTAACATTTTGAAAAATCAGTATATTCGAATGGATGCACAGTTTGAGGATAAAATATGGAGGTAGCATGCATGTGGTGAATCATCCTGTATAATAATATGTTCATAATATGCACACAATGTAACGATCACGTGCGTATATGTGTATGCACTTTGTGGCCGAAGTCGAACCGCGACAAAAGACGTAATGGTCGCACTGGCGCTGGATAGGAGAGGCGCAGACGGAATAAAATACGGAAATCCGGGAGAGTCGCTTTGCAACCGTTGTAGCGCGGACGGAACAGAATATAGTAGGAGCGGAAAAAACCTATAAGGCGACTGTTATTCAGGTCTTGTCCCAGTGCAACAATCTTTTCACGGTGACATTATTATTTTCTTTTTCTTCCCCCCCCCCCCCCCACCAGACACATTTTTTCTCCCTCTTTTACCTCTTTAAAGGTCGACGGCGGTGACTGTCGTTAAGACGTATATAGTGGAAAATTGAATTCGGATGTGTCTCTCTCCCCCGGCATCCGATAGAGAGACTTCCTTCACACTAAAAATCGTAAATTTTTATGATGTAAAAACGTCACTGGCAGGAGAATAAGCCTATGTTTTTTCTTTTTTTCAGAATCTATTACATATGCGTCGCGGGACTTGGAACATCGATCAGACTAACTGGTGACTGCAGAATAACCGGTAAATACGAAATACGTGTTTTATTCCTCTTTCCCGGCTGCGCACACATCGCACGCACACACATACAATATATCTGCAAGAATCTAAATTTGTTTTTATTCGATTAATTATTGTCAATTCTTTTCGAAATTCCGACGCGCGCCAGCACATTTTTCGTGTTGTTATACATACTAATAAAATATTAAACGTCATTAAATGTGGTTGATACTACGAGCTTAGAATAATTATTATAGTATACCTATTGAAAAATACATTCTAAGTTAATTCGAAATAATTGTGATACGATTTTAATAAAAATAAAAGTTTATATTATTATGAATTTACAAATAATTGGATAGTGTCCAAATTAAAATATCCAACGAATATTGAATACAATATACTATTGTATTTTATTATTTGTATAATAATTATACATTAGTTATTATTGTTTATAGAAAAAAAACCGGGGTACTGCACGTGCAGTCCAACTCGATTTACAACCTTTGAATACAACTCACTAGATTTCTTTTCAAACCACATAAAAACTCAACAAATACTAGGGTCCATCTATATACGATTGTAAATTAGCTATAACTTTTTTTAATAAAATAATGTTATTTATGCTCACTTTAACGATAACTAAAAATATTTGTTAGCAATGTCTTAATGATGTATTTGTATTCAATTCAACTGCTGACTACAAAATATTTATGATTAATTATTTGCTGTGTATTTATTACTGCACGACTATATTGTTTACTGCTATATCAAAATTACTTATAAACTAGATACATTGAAAATGTTTCTTAATTGTCTAAAAAACCATCAATCACATTGGACGTGACTAATTTTTAAATTATTGATTTCAAATATTTTATAATTTCCAATTTACTTTCAAATATTTTTCAATACACTTAAGCACAGCTTACACAGCTGTTTTGACATTTATTTACCGATTCGAATACATTCATTATCTATTAAGAAGTCATACAATAATTGGAATTTTCCACAGAATATTTATAGCGCTTGAAATTGTATTTAACATTGCAATGAGCTAAACAATATTCTTGCTACTCAATTGATTTAGGTAGACTATAAAATTATGAATTAATGAATTGACAAAATAATCATTTTACTTTAACGGTTAGATACATAATATTATTAAAGTTTGTTGTTTATAAATATTTTTTTTTCTAAATATTGAAACAACCCCAAGATAAGTAAATTATTGATAGGTTTTATGTTTTATTAATGACACCATTAAACTTCTGTAACTGTAAATACAAGAATTGTTTTCATTAGTTTTAGTTTGGTATGTGTATAATAGAAAATAATATATTATGAAATATAGACCAGGGATGATAAATTAAAAGATACTAGAGGGCCCATCATTTTTAGAATTCATAAAAAATCTAGTGAGCCAGAGCTTAGAAAGCAAAAACAAAACAGATGATAAAAAAAAACGGTTTATGATTAGCATATATTTTGTATAGTTTGTTCAACTTGTTTAATGTGAGTTCGACTTTTGAGGATGAATGACTATCAATGATAAGACATCAAAATCAGCTCCTATTTCGGAAATGGAAACACAAGTAGGTGCCAATGTTTCCTGTGTAAGATATTATTTTTGTTTTGATTTGATTTGCTTCGTATTAGAAAACGTAGCAAGGATAAGATAAAAAAGGTACGTGTGCCACCAGTTACTAATCCCTGAAATATATCATTTCGATGAATACTATAGCGTTTTTAATAAATTGTATTTTTAATAGCGATTGCTTAAGCTAAAATTGAATAATGTGCAAATAAAAAAATATGAGTATTTTCACCAGGAATCAGTTAAATGATATTTGAGAAATTATGTATAAATGTAATACATTTTTTAAAATAAATAAAGTAGTATAATACATAAATGTCCGTTATTTTAAATTGTAAAATATAAGTACAATTTTACATTTCAAAATATAAAAAAATTTAATTTGTAAATGTAAAGAAATATACTGAATAATTATGTTATTTTATAGAATGTAAATCACTTGGTACATGTTGTTACAAAAATGGATACTATTCATCTACAGCGTATTTTTATTTAATATCGTAAAAATATAAGTATATAAAAAAATATCATCCACAATTAATGTTTGAAAAAAACCAATATTAATTTAAAATTGAATACATTGTTTTTGTTACTTTTTGGTAATGAAGTAATTATTTACTTGTTCGATAGAATAACATTAAAACATAACAATTCAACGATATATTCCAAAAATAGATGAACTGTTTATACTACGCAGAAATGCCCCTCCGTTATATATATTTATATTATATTATACATTATAATATTATACTATTACTTGTATTTACAATGTATCATTTGAATTACTAAATTTGTATACAAGTCTATATTTTATGGATACATTAAAGAACAGGAAATAGAAGAAAATAAATTAAGTAATTTTTTACGTTCGTGTCAAGAACTTTTAATAGGTTTTTCCGGTAATGAAATAATTTTTTTTCTTCTTAACTTCCTGAATATTAAATTGCTATAAACTTATAAATTATGTTTTTTTTTCCTTTTTAATTTTTTTTTTTTTTGTGAGTGTGTGAGTGAATAACAATTAGGTTTGTTTATACTCCCGTACCAACACTTATTATAATGTTACATATATCCACATATTATTATTAAATATTATAATAATATCAAATATTAGAGACTTTATTATTATCATACCCTATGAATATTTAAGGTGAGACATAGTTTCAGCATTTTATAAATGTTATAAAAATTAAATATAGACAAAAATAATCAATAGTTTTATTTTTAGATTTTGACCTAGGTACTTTTTTCTCCAATAGCTATTAAGTGCTAGAAACATTTCAACTAGTTCAAGTAGTCTTAATCGTTAGGTAATTGAAAATCAAGTCTAGTCGGCACTTTGAAAAAGTAATTTTCACAGAATTGTGCTCGACGTAATGAAACACTGATAACCCCTAAGAATGATTGAAGACAATATAATGCCCGGTTCATTTTTCTCGAACACAACATCTACATCTTTATTGAATATTGATAAATTCTGCGTTTTCGTCAAATGCAGAAAATGTCTACGTTTCTAAATTCAAACCGATGACGATTGTTAATATAATTTCATATCGATTGGAGAGGCGGTGCTTTTTTCACCAAAATTATCCTCGATCATCATTATCACTAGGTATTATTGAACGTGCGTTAACCTTGGACGTATTATAGTATTCGAGCGATACATTTAGGCGTCGAATATTATTTATAATACTAGTAAATATAGATAGTAAATTCTAGTGTGTTTATTTACAATGATTTAGGTCAATATATAATATACAATATAGACGTTATGCGGCGTTTGGCACGTTTTATTCACAAATCGAAAATATTTCCACGGCTTGCTGCAGCAGCAGCCCTAATGGCTTCCATTGCATTGTGATAACGTACATTATAGGCAGGTATACTGCTATATAATACGCGTACACACACAATACACATTTACCTACTGTAAATATCTAGGGGCTTTCTAAGAGGTTTTTATCTCATTTCGGTGGAAAATGGAAACACCTAAATTACTTCTATGGCAAAAAAAAAAAAAAGTACAATGCCCATACTTTATATATTATATGCCGTACAATGTATACGTAGCACACTACGCGCAAAATGTAATATCGCTCTCGAGTCTTGACGTAATGTGTGTTTGTCATCGTTTACCAGCAGCTGTTAATATAATGTTTATTTTTTTTAAACTACAATTTATTTTCATACTGCATTATATGGGTAGTTTTTAAAAACGTGTTTTTTTCGGCAGTGATAACCGTAATAATAAAAAAAAAAACACATAAACTATCATTGATAAATTCACTTTCTTGTAATTTTTCGTAAATTTATTCCCAGCATTATACTGTTTCCAATATTTACACAATAATCAATTGTTCATGATATTTTTTTTATTTTTTTTTTTAGCACGAACGAATTTATAATTCAACAATAATGCTTGGATTGATTTCCTTAAATACATTAGGTAACAAACTCAGATAAGTACCTATTGGCTATCAGTTATTACACAAGATCATTTTAATTTAAGAACGTAAGTAAGAGATAGAACAAGTGGTAAGGGAACATATAAAATAGACATGCACTCTGTGATTTTTGTCCATTTTTTAAAACCAACTTAACTTTATATTGGGAATAAATTTAGATGATTATAATTTTATTCTCTGACTTAATATTGTTTGAGTGTAACGTCCAAAGCCAACCTGAAAACTCAAAGGTGAAATATTAAAGTAAATGTAGTGACTTTTGAATCAATTAGATTTCCAAGTGTTTCTTTAACAGATTAAATATTATTCATCTATATTTTATAATAGGTACTCATGGTGTTTGTATATTATATTTCATTTCATTTTCTAGAAAAAGGTCTTTCAATTGCAAACATTATATGTATTCACAAAGTGTCTAACGTTTTATTTACTTAAAAATATATTTTTTTTTTTTAAATAAAAATTATAATAAATTATCCCTGTGAATGAAAACTGCAATATCAAATTATTTACTTTTTATGAAGTTTCTACATAAATCAGTTTTTTGAATTCAGTGAATAAATACTTAGAAAACATACATGCATCATTATTAATGAGATACCAAACACGCGAACAAACTAGGCCTCAGTTCTACTCACAGCCAATACACGACATAAAAAAAAAGTATATAATGTTCAGAATGATTTACCGAGCACACTCACCCCACTTATATCCTTTAAAAATGCATTTATTCAAATTTTGATTTTTAGAATTTTCAAGGATATATACTTTAAAGTACATATTTTCAAGTACTTAGATTTTCTATACCATTAAATAGTATCAGTTTGCGATACAAACTACTTTTTTTAATGATAACCATACCTATTGGCTGTAAATTATTAGTCTGATTATTTTTAAACATTTTTAAGCATCTTAATCGAAATTCAAATGTAGTTTCTGAGGAATTCAACTTTATACAGTAGGTCCCAAATGTCTCGTATCACCCTTAGTATCTCCACAGAAAATCAGTTTATTGAAATGCAGTTTTTGTTACACTAATAAGTATATCAATTAAAATGCAATGGCATTAGATTCAATTTATTTTTCGAAAAACTCAAACATTTTAATACAATTAATATTGTCTGATCTTTAATTTATATACATGGACATTAAAAAAAAAATTAAAATCTGAATCTTTTACAGTAAAAACAGCTTGGTACTCAGTTGAAATAAAACGTGTGATTCGCCACAGAATACTATCTGAATTCCATAACAATCTAAGTATTACAAATATAATTGGATTGTTACATAATATACTTCAATTTCAAATTTATTATTAAAGGAAAAAAGGTGGGCAAGTGGGTACTACTCTGATGTACATTAGGTGCTGTGTAAAACTCAGTAATGGGTGTTATTTTGAATTCAATAATAAAAAGTCGGTAAACAAAAAAAACATTTTGAGCGAAGAATGCGTCTACCAGCATGTATATTATTATTTATTACTATAAAACCATATTTCATTGCTATTATAGTAATACATTTCACTTTTAGTAATACAGTAGATAGGTTGAATTATTTTTTCCTAAAACATTGAATTACAATTCTTAATCTTTGTTTGAGTATCTAATTTGGTTCAAATTTGAAATTACAATACCTATAAAAATAAAATGGAGATAAAATTATGTTTTTTTAGATTTTTTGGTTACAGTATGAACTACTTGTGAGAAACCTTGATTTACATTTTTAATCATAAGCTATACAAGTTGAACATATTATGATACATTTTTATTTTTTTCTTTAAAATAATTTAAGATTTTTGTGATTTTGATGAATTTTTTCAAAGTATGAACTTATAATGCGTACAAAAAAAAATTGCTAACTTTTTATTTAATTTTACTAATATTAATTTATGAAGAAATTGGTATTACATTTGCAAGTGTTTTGAAAACGCAAAAATAAATTTGGCTTCCAAAAATAATTTTAAAAAAACTGAAATAAATAAGAAATGTCTAATAATTATAAATAGCTAAAAAAAAAACAAATTGTTTTGAAAATGTTATCATTTAAGGACAATTTGAATATACAAATGTGATGATCATAGTATCTATGGATATAAGTTTTTGAGTAACACCAAAACAACTGGTTTTGTGTCAAAATGACTGTTTTATCGACACTTTTGAAACTACACTTCACCCGTTATATCTTATGATTTATGATATACAAATTTGCTTAATAGTTGAACCCATCTAGAACATATTAATTTCTATGGTTTTTTTGAATTATAATTCGTGTCTTGTGTTATTAATTATAATTAAATTGAATACATGCTGTACTAACTGTACTAGTATTTAGAAATAACATTTGTACAAACAAATCGAGTTATTATTGCTGACTGTTAGTGAAACATGGTCATCACGGGTTTCTTTCCAAACGTTGGCAATTCTTATCGTTATTGCGTATACTCGAAGTGGGTATTACTCGTATACTCGTATGCAATTATAATATAAAATAATATAATAATTAACTAAATGTAAATTTCGTATAAATAAATCAATAGTTTAATACAATTATAAAGGTATTATTCGATGGAAAGTTAGCACAGCGCTACAGCCTACAACAGACGAAGCCTGGTTCTCGGAAATATTTTTTGTTCGTAAAAAAATCAAAGTCTCCACGACAAACTGTTATTCATTTCTCCGGGTTGTATTATTTAATATATTGAAAACTATTTTCCAATAAATATAATATTACAAACATCGATAGCCGAGGGATGAAATATTTAATTTCTTGTGAAACTTGGTGGTAGCTTTGAAATGTTATGGATTTTCCAGAATCGTATATTATTATTACGAGAACCAACATAATATGGTTTTGATTCATAAATCTAATTTTTTTTCCATTAAAAAAAAAATGAATTACACTCTTTCATTTGCATAGTAAATAATTTAAAATAAGGCAATAATCATCAAAGCATTTTTTTTTGTATTGGATCGTGTATTATATATTTTTGGATTCAAAAAATGAAAGATTTCATTTGATTTTGTTTCAAGTATATAATATGTAAACAAAATTGAGAACTTAAAACATATTGGTTTGAGCTTGAAATGTTGTATTAATTATTATTAATAGCAACATTTTTGTATACCCATTAAGGTAGCGTCATGTAATCAAATAATAATATGCCGATAAGGAGGATTTTTTACGTTAACACACTCTTCGAGTAAGACTCGTAGTTACCATAGTGACCAGTGTGTTACCGAATTTTCGGTTCTATAAAAAGGTACATATTTTTATTACGTCTGCACAAAACCACGCATTTTTGAGCAATACATGTGAAACGTTGAGGCTTATGACTGATTGAGCGTCCAAGCGGTAGCACGACTTCAGAAAAGAAATCAATAAAATAGATAATACCTCATAGCAATATTATACTGTTATGTAAACATAGTTTTCCGATAGATAATAATAATATTGTAAGCTATTTGGCTGTCAGCCAACCGACTGCTGGCCAGAACGCTCGAAAAATAAGGTACGACATGGTTTTCGGAGGAGTAACCGAGTTATTTTTCGTCGACCTCGCCGATCGCGATACTGGAACATCAACCGCAAGAGCTGTAAGCTATTTATTCGAAAAATGTCGCCCGTACCGTATACCGATTTATATGACGTATATTATAAGTAAATGAATTCCTAGTCTCTCAGCTATCATTTTAATACATATTGACAATATTATGCAACGCATTAAATATTATATATATTACACAAAACATGCGATTGCATACAAATTCTGAAGTCAGTATAGAAATTAATTTAAAGTATCTTCAATACTCTTCTACCAGGTCTAAAATTTCCAAAAATGCTTAATTTTTTTTTTATCTTAAACTTGATTATTTTTAAATGTAAAACACTTAAATTTTACATATTTTTTGTTACCCTTACAGGTATATCGGCATAATAAGTGAATTATTGTAATATTTGTTTGTTTTTTTACAAATATGAAACACTCATAAGTCATAATAAAAGGTATATTTAAATAATAAATACATTTCAATGCGTTCATGGGCGGAGAATATCTTATCAGTTAAAATCACACTTGTCAAATCAACATCGACATTTTATCGGTAGATATTATCTTCAAAAAGTATTTTTTGTAGACATACCCACCTCACTATTAAAATCGAGGAAAAATTGTTTGCTCCATACTTGCATTGACCATTAATCCAGTTCCGATCTTCGGTAAGTAACTCACTCAGTTGGGTGGACTGCGTTTATCATTTTAAAATGGTCAATTTTTCCAAGTTGAACCACTTTATTATTATTTTTTTTTTATTGCGAACACGCTATTAATGGTCGGCTGGGCGATGTATACACAGATATATATTTTTATTTCTGGAATTTTTCTGAGGTAAATTGTCGCACAGTTTGTTTCTACCAACGACTAGGAATCATCTAGTTTTTATTAGCAGTCTGATATTGGAATATCGACACATTATTTTCATTTGTAAACTGACAGTGTTTGTGTTTTATTATTATCTTCTACATTACGTCATGGTGTCTCACGATTATTATTGACGGGCTGTCGTTTCATGTGAATCTATTCTTTACGTTTTCGATTAGTATATTTATATATTATTATAGTTACATAATAAGGTATTGAGTAAGTCACCCATACACACGATAATCACTATCGCGTGCATTGGCATTCAGTTGAAAATTTCTAGAAATTAATGCTTAAATATTTATGATCTACAATATAACGAGTTTTTGACGTAATGGACAAATAAAATGGAACAAAATCGATACTTGTGGTTCGTTTAATCTAATTTTCGAGTAAACAATTATTTTATAATATGATATTTTCATACGATATACTGAACTTTATTTTTTTTTCGCTTTGGGTATACATTAATCATTAAGTACCACAACATTCCCCTTTTAACTTACAGTAATTTTATTATAGGTAACACTATGGAATTGTTTATTTGTAGAAGGTAGTAGACAAATACAATTGTAGTTGAGTGTACCACAACTTACTGTATTATGAACGTATATACTCATGACCTTAAATATAAAAGCTCAAACCATATTAAATTAATTTAAATTTAAAAATTAGTTTTTAATTATTTATGAAAATGTAAAACATCATATACATTATAAGTATAGATTTTAAATACATACATCGTGCATTTCTTACTACATTATTGCAGTAAGTATTGATTAATAATATAATTAGAACGTCTTTAAATATACAGTAAAGTTGTATGTGGGTATACATGTATTATATTATAATTTTATTTTATTTTAAGGTACTCGAAGATTCGTGACTGATGATATTTTCATACATATGTTTGTACCATATGCAATGAGTAGAATAAACTATTGTGAAAATATGAAGTTATTTATTTTTTTTTTTTAATAGTGTTTGTATATTACAAATGGTTGTCAATGTAGGGAGTGAGTGCAAGCGAACTACTTTGATAGTTATGTCAAATAGCGTGTTTTCATATTTAGGCCTACAGTATTTAATAATACCTTGGAACTGATCTAATACCTATATTTTGTGTACACACTTGTATGAAATATGCAATATATTATATCATTGATTGGCACTGGTTAGGAATTAAGTATTAAAATATGAACTATGTTTTCCCACCGAATAAAACAAACTCGGGAACTCAATTATTGAAAGTTAAGAGTGTGCACTAGCACTGGGTACTCGACTACTACCTACTCGAGTGTCACTGTAAATTAAAATCGTGATTTGCATATAAGTAATAAAAATAAAATCACTCCCTAGACGAGAACTCCCTTGCTGTGTATTAAGCAAACACGCGAGAGGTGGTCTTTGTAGGTGTATGACTAGGTATAAAATGTTTGATCCCATACAAGCGTGATTTTCAAATATTGTTATAGTGGAAATTTAGGTTAATCCTATGTAAACGCAATAAACGCAGATTATAGTGGTTCTAATATAGCGACACCGACAAGGACACTGAAAGTGCCAAAATTGTATCGTAACAAGTTTAAGAATTATTCTCAAACCTTCTTTTTAATTATTACTTACCTAGTATGTTATAAACTGCCGATTATAATACTATTAATAATATTCTTTATTACAGCTGATGTGTATTTTTTGAAATTATAGTGTAAGTAATTCGTGCAATTAACATAATATTTAAATAATAGTTATCATAACAGTAGTTTAGTATGCTGAATGTATTAATTTTTTTTGGTTTTATAAAAACAATAACGAAAAACTAAAAAAGTCAGGATGTAAGACAAGGAAATGACATGTTACAATCGGTTAGCATTAATTGATGCATTTATGTTTTACATATGATTATAATTTCACAGTAAATCAACTCGAATGAAAATAATTATAATTAAAAATATAAAAACTTACAAGAGTTGTATATGTATATGATATAAAAAAAAAGTAAATCGTATAAAGTAGATTATGCAGTGATATTTCAAAAAATAAAACCATTATCCAATTTTATTGAGAATAAACCTACAAACAAATCAAGGAATAATTTATACCAGTAGTTATAAATAGTATTTATGATCATTATTGATATTAATATATTATTTTATCTGAAATGATAAACTTTGAAAGTGTGTAAGTTTAACAGTAAGCACTCATCAAAGCAATTACTGGCCAATCTCAATTATTTTCCATTCGCCAAAAACATTTGAAACACTTATCCCGGGCTGCATTACGCCTATTTTACTTGTTACATTAATTAACAAAAAAACATGAATATTACCCTGTACGTCCATCTATAATATTATGTAGTATTACTTTTACAAATATATCTATGATGTTTTTTTAAAATGATTGGCGAGTAGGCTTTAAATAACAAATTTCGCGAAATTAATTGAATAAAAACTATTATGTCCTCTTTTTTCTTAAAGCCCCAAGATTTAGTTTCCCTTTATTATTATACTTTTGTTTCTATACAAGCTAAATCTACTTCAGTGGGTTAAATCTTTTGGTTCTTAAATCCTACGTCATCAATTCTGCGTTTGGTTTCCCACAAGACAGACACAATAATGTCATGTCACTTGTTCTCTTCACGCTATTTGTAAATAACTTATCTTATATTTTTCTAAACAGTACAAGTTCTCATGTTTCACTAATAATTTTAAATAATTGCAAAATTAACAGATTAGAAGAATGTAAATCTTTACAGAGTGACTTAGACTAATTAGTAAATCCAGACTGTTCTTTTTTTTTTTTTTAAATAAAACATTTTATATTTAAGATTTTATATTTTTCACTGCCCATGAAGGGTGAACTTTTTTATTGAGTTGATATGGTATGACTCCATCAGAATCACCCAACGAAAAGCCAAACTTTTCATTGCTTTTTTAAGTAATTTGAAATCAAATATGAGCTTGGTTCTGTTCACTTTTAATTCTAAAAAGTGATAACAGTTATTATTTTAAGTCAAAAGGTTCTATTGCACAATGTCAAGTTTTATGGAAAAGGTAATTAATCTTTACATTGTATAATTTAATACAAGGCATGTTCCTATATAAAATTTAAAGGAAACATGCAGATACCTATATTTATTTATAACAGTTATCATATTATAAAATATAAATTGTAAGATAAAAATATTACAGTGTAATACATATTTAGAACAATTAATAGTTCTCATAATGAGTTTATTTATAACGATTTTTAGATCATTTTATGAGTATTATAGTGCTAAGTAAATATTTTCGCATAGTCATAAATCATATTTTTTTTAAAGTGTAATTTTTTCAAAAAAATAATCATTATTATATAATATTATATACTTTTTTCATTGATTTGAACATCAACAGGCAACTGTTTTTAATGCTATAACTTAAACTATAGCCATAAAATTCAAAGTTTGCCTATCAAAGTTATCGTATTAAAAAGCGGACATCATTTAAAAAAGTTAATCCATTTAAGCATGCAATTCGATTCCAAGTTAAAGTTTTATTGAAAACAATAACTTTTTTTAATGCTGAACATACACTTTTATTGTAAGTACGTCAGCTATAATGATTTACATACACAATACTATGGACATTCACAAATCATTTTATTTTTAACGAGACGTTTTCAAAATTATCTAGCCTACTTAATATTAGATTTGTATTTAAGGAAAAACTCCCAGTAAACCCTAATGGCTGATTAAATTTAATTGTAATACATTTTATGTTTTTACGTAACGTATTAAGCAATTTTGATATTGCATGATATTGTTTTTATATGTTTGAGTAAAAAATATAACTATTGATAACATACAATTTTTATCAGTAGGTAACTATTTATTTAGTATAATATTATTCAATAATACCATTTACTTTGTTACTCGATCCTTGTTGGTTTATACTTTATAGTAATAAATATACAAATTCTATTCACCTACCCATTTATACATTATTATAAAAATATCCTAGATAATTGCATAATAATTAGAACTTAATTTTTGCTATAGGTATACTAATTATTGGACATTGAATTTATTTTCATTTAATTATTTATACTTTCTTAATTATACGTATTAACTTTTGATTGCACAAGTGGAAATTTGGCGAAATTACTGAGGGGACTGAGCTTATAATGCTCATTATACCCAAATAGGTACTAAAGCCACTCGCTTCGCCGTCAATTATTAACTCCAACATGACAACTTACAAGCTTACAACGTTTTGCAAACTAAACAATTTAAACATTAAAAAAAAAATACAATAACAATTTAGTGCCTATATTCTATCAATTTATTTATTTGATTTTAAATGACGGATTTCCTAGTCCTATGGTTAATCCAACATCACTAATTATTGTTTTTAAGAGCTAATTTTATAATCTTATAATAATATCAAATGTGCTTTTCTTATAAGATAAAAAAAGTTTTAATGGTATAATTAGTTTGTGTAATAATATACTTCTAATAAATGGTGGTTCGATACAAATTAATGATGACAATTTTCTAAAATTTTTGTGATGGTCTTTAATCTCGTGAAAAACTACAGTGTCATGAAAACGATGTTTTACAAGAAGAATAAGAGAAATAAATTTCAAGATAAAATCTATGTTCAAGAAAAAATTTTAGAGGTCGATATGATTACCTATAAACGACGAAATAATAATATTTCATTCTTTTTCTTTTTTTTAATCTTAATTAAATTAATAACAAAATGTGTAATATATTTTGCTTCATAAATTATAATTGTACAGTCAATGTAATTATTATGGTATTATTATTATATATTTTTTTATAGTGCAATTATTATAGAATTTTGACCTTTAAAAATGGGTTGTGGTGTCAATTTACGTGAAGGGAATATTATGTGGATTTTTATTGTATTGAATTTAAAGAGAAAAACTTATTCCATAAACTTTTCATTAACATAATTTTAGTTGGCAACACCCTTTTGGGCGTGTGCCAATTTGGTAAGTTTTATACTTAGGTTCTTTTGTAACTTTTTTGACATTACATGGCTTTGTTGACAAATTGTCAATTATAATTTAAAGAATAAGATAAATATTCAATTAATATAAATTTGTTTTTTGTTAAAAAAAAATAATATATTTTGAATACATAATTCTTGAATATTTATTAAATATCATTCCATATCAATGAGTGCTCAAAAATATAAAAATACTGTGTTACACTCATCTATATATTGTAAATGTATTTTCTTTACTTTTGTACACAGTAGACCTTTAGATAAAATACTCGTTGCTATTTTGTATCAGCCTCATCAATTGTATACTGTTGTATCCCTAACGATTGGGTACCTACTTATTAAACCCAGTTCAAGTTATACGTAATACGTATATGATTATAAATTTATAATACAATATTTAAAATAGAATATAATTTGAGATACAGTAGAGATAGTGAAGTAATTACAAAATCATGATTATTCGATTGGTTGATTTAGAATAAGTTCATTAAACATTAACATTTAATAATTAAATTTTGATTTACCAGAGCAACTTGATTGTATAAAATATAAATATATTGTTTGGAAATAGTATTGCTATTGGTTTCCGCCTACTGTACCTACGTATTTACGGATTTGAACTCTGCCATTTTGATAAATATGCTTTGAAACTTCCCTTATCATTTGGTGGTTATCATATTTGTATTATAGTCATCGAAACATATCCTTACATTTATTCTATAATTGATCTGATCTTTATGTTTGTAAGCTCACAGTCTCTTAAAAGCTTTGTTAACAAACACTCCTTATTAGCGCGGACACATTTTAATTTCACTACGGTGTCCACCATAGAGTGGTTTTACTGTAACATCTTGAAAAAACGGCTTATTTTCAATACACAAGAATGCAAGATATATAATAAGGTCGTATAAAGAGAGTGACAATCTATAGCAAATAAAATTATTCCTTGTAAAAAAAAAAAATGGTCTAATAGCTATACGTGATTATTATTTTATAATGTAGAAAATTGATTTAAAAAATATTGTAATATTGCGTTTTGTGTAATAATTCATAACTTATATAGTAGAATAATAATTGAATGTATTACGTATGTCAATATATGTAGAATTATATGATTAATACTCATGTTAATATAATTTATTACATTTTTCAATTATGGTTTTTAACAAATTAATACATTAGAGATAAAAATAAATTAAAAAATTTAAATTGCATAAAATTGATTTTTTTATTAAGTCATAGGTAATCCGGCCGACCCATTTCCCCATTCTTGTTTGGATTAACAAGTCGCTACTGCAGTTATGTAAATCAACAACTAACAATTAATTAACCTCTTTGTCTAAATTCTAAACAAATAAAATTAAACACGAAGTTATCAATGACAAAAAAAAACAACAAATAATGAACCATATAATATTATACTATTGCCCAATTCAAATAGATCGGTGTAGGTCTCATGAACAATAATACTGAGTATTTAATGGTAGACATATACAATATTAACTTATGTTAAACATTATTTTTTGTTTGAAGTAGCATTAGTTTATAGTACGGAATTATGAATGATAGAGTATGTTCTGGTTTAACCAAAAATCCGGATGAAAGGAACACGATAATAATTGTACGTCATTTATTTAGTTAATTATTCACTAGAATAAGTTCAATATTATATTATTTTGTTGTTTAAAGTATTGTTAATGTTTATTAAAGCATATAATATTATAATATATTTTTCTTATTTTTATCGCTTAATAGATTGAAAAAAGAGATGAGTAACGTTGGTTCACGCATAATCTATTTGAGGGCGTTCTAAAGAACAAAAACGGTATATTATAAGAATTATTTTAATCGGTCTCACGGAAGTATCACGATTAAATGCGGAATTGTTACTTGAAGCTTTTGGAGGAAATGGTCCTCGAAATTACTCCTGTCAGTAACACTGTAAAAGTGTTACGGGCCGTAATTTGGCGAATAAAAGAATTTTTTTTCATTTGTTTTACAGTTCTCATCAAAATTGTTTCAACTGAATAATATACCTTATTATTTACTACCTATTTATCATATCTCTATATTTGACACTAATAAATTCCAGCTTCTAGAATTTATTTAATTATTTATGTACGAAAATCTTATATGATGGATATAATTATATTATTGTAAAATAAAAGTAAAAACCACACGTTTTTTTTTTTTTTTTGATTAGTTTTTTAAATTGTGATCTAAAAATGTTACTTACATTTATAATTGTTGGCAATATATTTTTTATTGCAGCTTATTAGTACTTATATTCTATGTAATATATTATTTACGCTGCGTATGATATTTGTCTATGGTATAATTATTATAGTTGATTAAAATGACTAATCAAAAATTAAATGTACTTATAAATACAAATACATTTGAGTATGATTTTAAAAATTCATTATTTTAGTAGAATGATATTGTCATATTTTAAATTTACATATTATTTTAATCATTTTAGTATATTAAGATTAATTAAATAATTTTTGGAAACTAGGTAGGTACCTCATTTATATTAAATTATATACAAAGTGGATTCGCTTTATTCTTTCTTTAAAACAAAAATCATAAGGTATACATAATAGTTACGATTTTAGTTTTATTAAACTCAGTTCAAGTTATACAAATATTGTAGAATGTAGTTTTATTAGTAAACAAAATAAAAACAATAAAAAAAAATGAAACATGAAAAGTTATTACTTTCACCACAGGTGTTACGTAATTGTTTTACCAGTCAATATATCGGGGAAATACATGCATACAGTGTTTTACTTTAAATTTTTTTGACATACCGTATAGGTAAACATTTAAAAAAATATCCCAACAATTTTATTTGAAAAACGTGTATGGTTTTTTTTATAATACATAAATCATAGTTTTTTACAAATGAAAAAATTATCCCTTTTTAGTTATTACTATTTTTATGATACCTATACTATATTCTTACTGATAACTATAATTTATGATTATAGATCCTTTTTAGAAATTGTATTATTTTTTACATATCAATTATATAATTTAAATACATATTTACAGTACAATATATATATTTACAGAAATTTAAGAAATCGTTATTTATGATATTATAGCAGACAGTTTTACACTTATTTGTTATATATAGAATATAAATTCATACTCACTTATTTTTAGTAAATAATATAAAACGAGTTTAAAAAAAAAAAATTCTATTTTTTAGTGTCCACTTGCTTGTCACAAATTACAGATGTAAACGTTCGTTTGACATCAAACGAAATGTTTACATTTTGAAGAACGTTGATACGACCAACAAAGCAGATCATAATTAATTACAGAAAAATATGAGGGTTAAATGTTACGGACTTGGGATTTTACATCAATTTACATAAAATGTAGCTCTAAGTTTCAATTAAATTAATTCTAATGTTCCAGTAAAGTGGGCTTGGAAAGTTTACACAACTCAACTGAATATTTACATTTTTTACTACAAAAGAATTGTATTTACAATGACCCTTCACAATTTATAAAATATATTTCTCGATCAAATAAATCCTATCTCATTATTGTATAGACTAAAATCGATTTCTAATAAACATATCTAAAATGTATTAAATTATGTGTATCTATTAGATAATGTATAAATGTAAATCGCACTGAAATATTTTATTTGATAATTTCTTTCTGCATAAAAACAAAAAATTAATTTTAATAAAATCATATAGCTCTCAACTAGCAATAAAGAAAATAGGGTCAACTTTAAATTGTAATAACCTCGTGGGATCTAGGGCAACAGTCATTAACATATTACATCGCGCGGAACTTAGTTGATTAAAATAAATTGATATTGTAAAACAAATTGAAGACATTAAGGTCTAATTAAAAGTAAAGAGTAAAATGTAAATTATATCCCTAATAATTACCTCAACTTTTCATCAGTACCGGATAAACGTCTCATCAAATTAAAATGCTTTGTACTAGAGAATATTTTTTTATTGCAAAACTCAACTATGTATCAGTAACATTTTAAAATATAGTAGTATTATTATTATTAATAATGTTTGATTACAAAAAAACCAAACAAATTAATTGTGAATCGTTTAATAAATTGTAAACTTACAAAATATTCAGTATTTTTTGACCCACCATTAAAAAAAAAAAAAATTGCGATAGTACATAAATTATATTTTAATGAAGCGTTCTTAACAAGTAACCGGATATCGTTAATTATTTCATTATTACTAATTATGAATAGTTTGTTTAAAATGATAATAATAACTAAATAATAGTGATCATGTTAACGTGGTTGGATCGATTGCATAAACGAAATTATAAACGTACAATTTATAAACCAAACGAGGAGTTAAGACTTAAACATTACAAATAACAATATAATTGACAGGTACATTATTTATTATTTGTTTTTATTTAATAGGTAGTAAACTAATGGAGTAATATTGCACATTAAAAAAACAAATTAAATAGTGATTTTTCAAGTTTATTATTAAAATTAAATTATACATATATGAGTGCAATATAATTTATTAAACTTAGAATTTTAATTGTTAAAGTATAGTCTTAAAATAAAAATATTAAATGATAACGTACTAGAAATACTGAATTTATCTAAGTCCAATGTATATTCTAAGTTATTTTGTTTTTTTTTATATAACTAATATATGTAAACCATTCATATTATATTCGCACTATGATAACAACTATAAACTTTTTTATTCTTTAAATGGCATATGTTTCAATGAAAGCTATCAAATGGAAATTGTCAATACATTTTCAAACTTGAAAAATCGCTGTAAAAATATATTTATTTATAAAAAATTATAATTTTACTGAATTATATTATAATAAAACAAGTTGAAACAGTCGCCTTCTGGCTTGTTTCGTAAAAGTGAATGACAACACTAGGTAATGGTATCACTTTCTCTATTTATTCTTATATAAATATCTACAAAAATATATACAAGAATGCGGGGCCGATACGCTAATGCGGCAGCCAGGCTTGAGAGCGGGCTGTCGGATAGGGCGTATTATCACGTCGAGCTGGAAGCTGTCCTATCGACACTTAAGGGTTACATACTTGGATAACATACAACTCAGGGTATGGGGCCGACCACGGGTAGTGTCTAGCTATGAAGCGACTGCTATCGTGAATCTGACCCGGGAAGGCAAGCTCTCAAAAGCGGCCGTGGGTGACTTGGGAGTTTTTATATGTATTTCACTCGTGCTCCGTGCGAAGTGCGCGGACTGTCTGGCGTCTCGTCAGGGTTGCCGATTACGGTGTAGACCCGTACGGAAAGAGTGTGGCGATGCCCGTATGGGTGGCTCACGGTCCGTACGAGGAATGTTTATTCTGGTCATCGGGTTGCGGCTGGTCGTTGAACTGAAGCTGGTCGTCTGACTGCGGCTGGACGTCAGGCTGCGGTTGGTCGTCGGGTCGCTCCTGGATTCTTCTTTTCTTCGTACTCATCGGAACTATGTTCTGGTAGAAGAAATTGTGTTGAATGAAGAAGAAGAAGTGATTATTGTGGTCGGACAATGACCGGTATACAACCCGTGCGCCGTACCGACTAGTAAACCATCGTGTGTGCCGCCGTGACGTTTGTGCTTCCCGTCGGTACAGATCTGCGTGCTATTAGTTGGGTTTTTCGATTACGGCCATGGGGAGGGTCTCATTATATTTGTCCTGATCTCCCCTATCCATGGCCGTATTTGTCAGGTTGTTAGCGTAGTTGGAAGAGCTTATATTTTGTAAAACAGCTCTGACTACTGTCATTTCCTGTATGGCGTGTTCTGATTGGCTGATATTGTGTAGTCCTGATAAGGACTGTTTTAGTGAAGGGTGTACTGTTACAAAGTAACAGCCAGAGTCTATTCCAAGGAGCTAAATTTGTTTCACAACACTTACGAGTGGTGTGCTCGGGGTCATCTAAGCATTGTATATAATTATTTCGTTAATAATATATTAGGTATAATGTGTTTCTAGTTTAAGAGCATTGGCTGTGTACTTTTCTTACATTATTAGTAGCACTTAAGTTTGACTCTGTAAGAACTATTGATCTTAGACTTGATCCTCTAGTTTTCTCTCCGTACATAAATATAAATGATAATGCTGTAAATTATTCGCACTATTGCTCTGAAAACTATAACCAATACCGTATTTAACGGTCCACCAGGTAGAGTTCGGATTACCAGTAATATCGAACATTGATCTATCGTGGTGACTGAATAATGACACTTCTGTCCAGCAGGTACTTAGTAAAAGTAATTTTTGGATGATGCTATGAAGCCAACTTGCAAACTTCATAGTTTAATGTCCTTATATTTTGTTTCCGATGGAACCTTTTTGGATAAGTACTGCGATATATTACAATAAATTTGTCAAGAATGTTATGACGAACTCAAATAATATTATTTGTATTCATTCGTTAATACTGGTGTCCAAACACTTAGGTTTATCTAATATTATGTTTGCTAATTGATTACAATTTCAATATTTGTAAATATTTATTCCACGCGCGTATGCAATTCCGGGAACTTAAAAGAATAAGAATACAAACCAAAAACTTTATTCAAAACCTGACTAGAATAATGTGTTATCAAAATCAAATAAGCAAATACATTATGTAGGTAAATACAAATCCTCAAACAAAAAATAAAATTTGAATTTCTAGTAGGGGATTTCAGAAAAATAATATTAGTAACTAATATGTTGTTTTAACAACTGTTGTCTTATATAATTATCTCGGATACATTGTAATTAGTATTTCACTACGATAAACTACTAGACAAATGTTGTTTACGAGAATAATTATTTTAATTGTTGCACCATACTGATAAATTGATTAAAGGCTAAAAAAACTTATTTTAGGCAAAATTAGTGATTACTGTCTAGTGCATATATTTAAATTTTAATATACATTGCAGTCACAGGTTGTAATTAACAAACAATGTTCTGTATTTTTTATCTATAAGAAATTAATATTAATTAATACATATATTTTACAAAAAAAAAAGGTATTATATATTATATGAATGTTCAATTTAATTTGAATAATTTTAAATTATCACTCAAAAGATTTTGATTATTTAATTTAATAAAATCAAATATATATTGCATGTGCGATTAAAATAAATATTAGCATATTAGCATATTAGGTACTTGTTTTGTTTCTTAATTTTAGCCATGTTAAGAAAAATCAGAAAACCATAAACTGACGTTTCATAAATATGACTATTTCAGCAACTATGTTTACATACCAGTTGAATGTGAAGGTTTATTTTTTTTAATGAGCGGTTCGTCAGATTTACAACCACAAAACTGAAAGTCAAACATGTAAAACGTTATTTTCAGAGAAGTGTATTTTAACGAGCTGGTAAATTGCATTTGAAAAAATACTGAATGACAGAATATATCTAAAAATGTATGGCATTGAAGCAATCATATGATTTGATAGTTTTTTGAAGTTAGTTTCTACTTCCTTGGGAAACAAAAAAATCAAAAGTGAAAATCGAGAAACTATTCATCATTAATTTTTTACCGATATCGTTGCATAAACACATTCAACGACTCTGACTGAGTGTAAAATCTATGATAACATTAAGCTGGAAATAATTAAAGTTTGATACATGCGGTATGCCAAGAACGTTAATTATCTGTAAAAAGTTCATCGATGAAACAAACTAATGAATTGATATCATACACTCTCCTCGGTGGCTCGGTTGTAAGGCACAAATCCATTTATATATAATTAGCTAACTATTAATTATATCAGTAGTTAGTTGAGATTTCGATTCGAGGGTATTTGCTGAACATATTTGTTGGTTTGGTCTGTCAACAAAATCAATGGAGAGACTTCAAAATGATTCATTTCAGACTAATCACAATGGGGAATTTAGAGAATCAGCTGTTGTTGTAAAAGCATTATCATTTCATCAAACCAGTAACTAGAACATATTATTTAGTTAATTGTGTACTTATTCCACACATTTTATTGTCAGTTATTTCTAGTGGTTATAAATGTTCACTTGAGTCGATAATTACTGATTTTAATCCCTGTGTATAAAAAAAATATTTTTATAAACTAGGTACATTATTTTTCATTTAGTAAATATATTACATAAGCAATTATTTTGTTTTAAGTATGGATTAGTTATAACATACTACATAACACGGTACCAATAATAAATACATTTTAACATAATATCCAATACAATGTATATTAAACCTGTTAAATAGTTTTGAATTAATACCATTGGAATATATTTTATTTATTTTTTAAGAATAATTAAATTTTGAATAAAATGTGGTTCTGCAGAGAATAAGAGAATAAAGTAATAAGGGACTATTATAAACTTTTCTTGCTGAACTTTATAAGTGAAAGTTAAATCTAAATATTCTCTAAGGACCATTTTTAGATTAAAAAACAATTTCCAAATGGATTTTGACAGTGCAAACATGCACTGAATACTGTAGTGGTGATAAACTTGTGATTGAAGAGTTCAAGTAGAGCATAAATGGTTACGTCATTTAAAAAAAAATGGTTTTACAAACTTTATAACAATGGCAATCGTGTTTGAGATAATGGTTTTAGTTTTATATAATCTATTCGAAAAAATGCTACCATCTGTATTGACTGTATCTATAATTATAATAACTATCATATATTTAGAAGATAATATTAGTTATTATAAATGTTCACTTTTTGGGATAAATTAAATGAGAAATAAGAAGTGTATGGCTGTATTTTAAATTAATTTAAATATATATACATATTAAGTTATTTTAAACTAATGAATTACCTAATTCTCAAAATATTTATTTTACTAAAATATGATTACATTCAAATTGTATATTATCTTATATTAAACTCTTATCTCTATATTTTTGGTTTGTGGTATTCTATTTTATGGTTTCTTAAATGATAGTTCATTACATTTTCGTTTAAAGTAAATTAAATCTTATTCATCAGCTTTCATAAAACGTCAAAAACAGGTGGTGTATGCTAAAATAATTTATCTATAGATAAACCTTAAGTCACATTATGTACGCAATATGCATAAATTATATTTCTATAGATAAAATCTTGTAATATTTAAATATTATCATCATGACTCACGGTCTTACATTTCACTTAAAGTCCATATGAAATGCAATTAACTTTAAGATGAAGATTCAACTATGATAACTTAATAACTATAATACAGCAATAATTTGTAATTTAATGATGTTGTCAGATTATTATATTTTATTTTGTGAAGAAATATAAGTTTCAAATACAATTTTGTTTGTTTTTTTTCTCAATATATTGTCCAACTCAATTATGTAGAATACAATAATTTTTGATGATAAGTTATACAATCACCAACATACATTAATCAGTTACGAATATAACTAATTTCAATGTAACTAAAAGTTCAATTAAATTGAAAAGTGTTCTTTTTTTCAACCTATACATTTTTTAGATAATTATTTTTTAAATTAGCAACTGCCTTAAAAAGTGTCACATGTGTTGTTTTTTTTTTTGTATAAAACAATGTATTATACTTTCAATAGTTTCTTATTGCTTCATTCGAAATCATATTAATACATAGGTACATTAATCAATTTATTATAATCAGTATGTTAATTATTTATAGCTAATAAACAATATTCATTCAAAATAGTACCCATCTACTATATTATGATACACTACAATTGTATAGAACTATCGAGTTCGTCAGAGTATTAATGAAAATATGATCATTAGATCATAAATGTAAGAAGCAGTATGCGTTTTGTAGCTGATGTATTTATTTTAATTTATTTGATTTACTTTAGTATACACAGTAATGCAACCCCAGATGTAAATAGTATTTAACTTTAAATTACACAACTTACTCTCTTGATTACAAACATTAATTACATTTTACAAACTGTTTATTTTATGATTTACTCAACTAGTTTTCAGGAGTCACCGGGTATACCCATAATAATTCGCTGACTTATAGAAAAAAAAGTATTCTCCGTGTACATTATTGTAGTGTGTTCCAAAATATGTGATACCGCTTTTAAGATGTATATTTTTACTGGCAGTAAACAAATGTATCGATACTATCGTCTGCTTACTTTTCAAATGTCCGTTGTCGATTAGTTTCAGCGCGGGAGCGAAGTACGAATATTAAATAAAACGTAACAAAACAACAATATTATTGGAAGACAACGGGGCATTGTTTAAAATACATTATCTTCGATTTCGTCACAAATATTCCACGGAAAACAACGACCGTGGCTGTAAATAAAAATTGCAGCTCATGGTTGGGGGGGGGGGGGGGTGACACGCCCTTGAATTCGCGGCGACTTGAATTCCACCGCGCGCCATCGTATCTCCTCTCACGCACATTGCCTGCCTTTGTATATAATGTCACCAACCGCTGGCGGTTATTAAAAGTCGTGCAGTGACACCGGGGGTGACGATGTGGGGGGTGAAGCGGCCAGGGTAGTAAACGGGACGACGCGCGTGGTGGTAAACGTTAAACGTCGTTGCCACAGAGTCCTTCCTCCCGTCACCGTTACCCCCCCCCCCCACAGCGCCACCACCACACAAATACACCCTCGTCGTCATTACCTCTCAGTCGTCATCGTTCTCGTTTATTGTACGTGCGCTGCGCGTACTGTCGCGGTATTAGAAGTAAACACTAGCGCACACGCACACGCACAAATATATAATATATATATATATACACTATACCTATATACGTATATGTATAAATAAGAGTTAGGAAATTATTGTGGTCGCGGTGTAATGCAGTAGGTCGCTTTCGCGGGATTAACCGGGAAAAGGATTGCCGGCGCGGCGGAGAATATATGGAGAATAATCCTTTCGGGCGCGCGGGGCACCGCGGGCAAACCGTCGCCGCCGCCCTGGGTTTTTGGCAACCTGACACGATTTCCACCGGCCGCGTTTTATCCGATCCTGCTCGGGCGTCTCGACACAAACCTTGAAAGTCCTTCCCCGCTCATCCCCTCGGCCGCCACCGTACGCGTATATACTATACACCTATACCGTGTACGTGTACACTTGTATACTATATATATACACACTTTTGTTTGTGCGTAACACCGTATGTTAAGGGTGTATGTGTGTGTGTGTGTGTGTGTGTTGATGTCAGTGGCACCGACTACGGTGGTAGAGGTAGTTAATCAATACGTGGAAAAGAATTAGCACTCTGCACACTCCTGCCGCGGGCATAAGTTTCGTTCCAAACCGATATATAGATAAACAAAACAATAGCAAAGAAATGAAGATAGCATAATATGTTTTAGTTATAAAAAAGTGGTCACTGAAAATGTGTCTTGTTATTTCTAGTGAAAAATACTAATTTTATTTTGAGTCCTATTTACTTGTACAACCTATATGGAAATGAACACAATTAAAATACATATAAAATTGTCTTTATTGTCTATATAAACGTCATACAACTCTAAAAGTAATCACGCTATACTTATAAACTGTATTTTTGATTATTTTTTTATTTTGAAAATAGACTAGTCTCGTCTTCACTTTCTTTAAATTATATTCCTTGTATACTTATATTTTGAGCCAATTGTATAACACATTGGATATTTTACAATAATGTTGTTTGTTTTTAATTTAAATAAACATTTTGGTGTGTAGACTTATTTGATCCAAAAATATAGTGCTCCGAAGTCTCTTTAGTATCCCAATCTATCGATTTTTAATCCAGTCTTTTTGGTAGTTTAAAGAGGTATAATTTTTCAAAGTTCACAAAAGTTTCCATTGCAGTTTGAAATAAAAACTGTATAAAAGTATTGAAGAATTGAAATTAATTTTAACAAGTGCGGTTTTAATCAAATCTTAAAAAAGTCCTCTCAGAACCATTTTTTAATTTTACTGCGTAAAAAATAATTGAAGCCTTAAACCCTCATAATTTATTGAATTGTATCAGTTATTGTACTATTGCCACACATAGTGTTTTATAGTATTATTGTTTACTTTATTATTGAACGTGTTTTTTCAACAGCAATTTCAACAGAGTTATTTCACTAATTAGCTTAACTAGAATTTTTATTTTGGGAAAGTAAATAATAATCTAATATTATTATTATTTATAATTGGTGAGAGATAACTACTGTTAGAACATTAATGTGTATTTAGATTTAGTATTTATATTGATTTAGCTATAGTCTTTACTTATACTTTGACTTAAGACTTGGTCTTCATTTAGGTCTTCTATGACATTTTAGGGATAGTTAGAAAACAGTTTTGTATCTTACACTCTTTTTAAGATTTTTAAGTAGTAATACTAATAATTTTCATTTTTGATAATATGTCTCAACAACTATAAAACATTTTATTTTTAAGGAAATTGAGTAATGACGCAGATTTGTCTATTAAATATTTGACATATTAAAATATAATTAAAATACATTTAGAAAACAATGAGAGTATTATTTATTTAATTAGGAAGATAATTACTATTTGCACAATACTTATTTTTGCGCACAATCGTTACCGTTGAATAGCCATTTATAATATTTAGCAAATAGCAACTACGTGCCTAATTCTTCAGACGGTTACGAAGTTTGAAGAGGGTCTACTCCCATAGGGAAAACCACCGTGCAAATATACCTGGACCTACAATCCCTGTGGTGTCGTATCAACAAAATCTGTTGAGCAGTTATTCACAGAAACATACCCGATGGTCAGAATACGAATAAGCCTCAGCACATATATGTATGGATATAAAGTATTATATATGTATTCGTGTAAGTATGTAGGAGCTTGTGTGTGTGTGTGTGTAAGTGTGTAGTTCTGGGCCGTTTTGATATGAACATATGAATATCCATGAATAATGGACCTCGTAACATTATTATTATTCTAAGTCGAAAATCAATTTAATTTTAATTTTTAACAAATGATTAGTAGCATATAACATTATAAAATATGCCCCAGAAACTTCTAGACGTATAATACAATAGGTACAATTTATAAAATAGTTAAATACAAGGAGATTCGATTTAGAAATGTTTTATTATATTTTTTATTTGAATTACACGTCGTATTCGTAGGTAGCGTCTAACTTAGAACATACAAATACTAATTTAAGTATATTATATTCATGAAAGAATAATTTATAATTTTGTAATTTTATTTTCACTTTGAAAATGTATAAATAAGTACCCATAATGGTCTACAAATATACAATCATCCCAGTTGACAATGCATAAAAGTATTTGATTTCGACACTGTAATTTCAAATTGAATAGGGTTGAGTAAATGTGTGTCGGTCGGATCAGAATACCATACACAGCTTACACATTTTAGTAAGCTTATTGATCCGCAACAGAAATAAGTTAGTTTGAAAAAAAATAAAAACACTTGAATAAACAAAAATACATAACATGTACGATGAATTGATTAGTAAGTTGAAATGCTTTTTTGTACAAATTGGTGGTGGTCAATTTCAACATGCGGCGTAAAAGGTGGACCGTAACGATTGGCTTTGACCTTCACGTACAAGACAGTAGTATAAAAAAACACACGTAATTTAGTTACTTTGCCCTTTAAAAATAAATATAAAAAAGGTTGGAAACGAAGAATGGGGGGAATAATGTTAAAATTGTTTAGATTTTCCCCTAGGAAAACAGAAGTTTAAGGAAAATCGATTTTCAGGAAAAGAATTGTGTTCCAGGTACGTCCGTCCGTACGTTGATGGAAAACAAGTGTAAAGGTATTCTACAGAGAAAACCCTAGAGAACCTATATACTTATTAGTACAAAAGGAATAGTTCTCCATTTTGTAGTCTTCGTATTGTACGTGCTATTGGAACCAGCCAACATGTACGCGTCCAGTTCTATTTCGATTACTTTCCATAACATGATAATTGATTTTAATTCATTTCAAATATCCCACTCCTTCCACTGGCCACCGGATAACTCATTTTTAATAAGCAAAATCAAAAAAATTACTAAAATAACTACTATCAAATTGAGTATTTTATTATATTTTAGAATTTGAGAACATTTGTAGTAAAATGTATTATTTTTGTAGCCACTCGTCGAGTCATGTGCATAATAATATTTATATAATTTAGTTACGCTCGGTGTAACATTATAACGTCATCAAATTATGTATCATTGCGTATTTCGGGAACCATTACACGTTTGCGATTGAAGAGTCAATACAAACTGAGTAATTAAGTCGATATTGCAATGCACGTAATATATTTATGTTATTATTGTTTCGAGGTGTACTTATGCCATGCAAGACGGAAGACAGAATTAAATTATTGAAACATTATTATTTTATACAAAGTTGAGTATACATCGTTAACAGTCGTTTTACAATGCATGCATATTAATATTACCAGCTAAAACAAATACGAGAATATAAGTCGGAGTGAGTTTTCTATGCGGGTAACCAAACCGGTCAATAATTTTAACAATTAGGTATAAAATATAAAATGATATTATATTATGATGTGCATACATTTTTAAACTTTGATCATAACGCGCATACAAACACCTCATTTATTTGATGTTGTATAAAATCAGTTACTCTATTTATCAAAAATAAATAAACTACTATACGAAGACAATAATTAGATAATATTATTAAGCAACAACTGTGATTTATATTTATTAATAATACGCATTTAATCAGTTTATCGTGTAATTATATTATGGCGATTTATCGAGGGGATGAATAGAACATTTGGGCGTTCATAGTTGAGCTCATTAGACGTCCTTTTGCCTTCGACCAAAACTTGTGTAGAACGGGATTTTCCAATCCATGTAGTTATATACCAAGGAATTAGCTTATAAATCGAGGAATACAGTGTCCGGGACAGTAATCACAGATTTAAGGGTCTTTAAATATCAACTCGCAAGCAATGTAATCATTGTGTCAACTGACAATGCATATACTACTATAATGAAAATGTGAAGTTCGTATTTTATTATAACGTATAATTTGTTGCTCGCAATTCGGTTGTGGTATATGGGTCTATTAATCAATCGGGGTCAGAACTGAAAATGGGAATCTATACAATATTCTGTATATGCATTGTACATTTCGTAGTGTAATAGGTCATTATTTATTCTATTTTAAAATAATTTTCTACATTTTTTATAATTTTATAAATTTTATTTGGTAAGACATTATTTTTTTAAAACTTTTGTATTACTTTAGATCAGATGTAAAATAATAGCACATATTATATTTCTGGCCTGTAATTTTTAGTTATTTAAGAATATGGAATAATTAATACTTCTACTCCTTACCATACGCATTGGTATTTCATACATTTGACTATGATATTATTATGAGTATATTTTAATTACGTTTATTTTTTTTACAAATTACTGCATCTTCACACAATTATTCATTTGGATTATTATTAGTTCAAGAGTACTAGTTCCAGTTTACCAATAATAAACTTTAGCACATAGTTTTATATAAAATACATAAATTCAAAAATAACGCTGAGTATACTAAAATTTAATGAAAAACTTCTTTCAGTCATCCAATTATTAAGGAAGTTCAATAGATTTCATTCTATATCCATGTTATAGGATTACATATTACAGTTATTATCATACAAAATGAAAAACTTCCCAGTTTGCGTAAACTTAATGGTACATATTTTTAAACAAAAACAATTTTTTTTTTTATTATAGATGGTTTACATCATAGTATTTGTTCAAAATAATAATAATAATAATAATGCATTATCTGTATTTATACAAAAAAATAGATTACACGAAATAAAATTAAATACGTTTTACTTAATTTCAAAATTGTACACAAATTATATCAATTTATACTTTTTACTATTTTATATTGACTTTGTATTTAATTGACTATAGTAGTTATTAGTTATAGTATTTTAGTGAAAGTAAAAAGATCAATTGCTTATTATATTTAAATCTTTGGAATAGTACGTAAAAAGGTTTTTTAAAAACATAATAATAATTATTAAAACCCCCAGTTGAATTTCATGTTAAAATCTCAATGTATTTAAAAATAAAAATATCAAACTATAATATGCTATAATTTAATTATAATAAAAAAATAATATTACAGCAATAATAAAATAATTATTTTACGTTCTATAAATAATATTACACAAATGGCACAATAATCATATTATATGATATCAGTGTGAAGTGTGATAGTGTGAAGCACATTTAGGATAAATTTAAAGGTGAAACTAGAAACTACATCGTTTATTTTTAAGATGTCTGTAAGGGTTATCTGGAATTTATCTTGATGCAAGACTATTTATAAGATGATTCGAGTGGTTCTAAATCATTAATGCGTTTTTAAAGTAAGAGAAGCAACTTTATTTAATTTCAGAATAAAGTTCTTTAGTGAGCCTCATTAGTGATATTCCATTAAGTTCCTGTTATTCGGAGTAAACATATTGACTGAAAATACTGTATGGGTTTTAGTATGGACATCTCAGCATAGGACCAAAGTTAAATTGCGTACAATTTTAGAACAATTACATAATTATTTTCATTTTGTTTTTAAATGGAGTTTAGAACAGAAAGAAAAGGTTCAAATAGAATTCGCGAGGATTGGCGTTTAGCCATTAGGAGTAATAAAAAATGTACAAAATAATTTGTCATTAATTTTAAATTGTATTTTATCATTGCAGATACTAGTCAATTCCTGAAAATCAAAAATTAAGTCAAATATCCAACGTGAGTATTAACGATTTTTTTTTTAAGTTTTATAGCTGGTAAATTAAAATTATTGTTTTAATGTATCATATACAAATACAAAGAAACATCTATATAATGACGTGTAATCATTAATTGTGAAACTAATACATACTACGAATGTAAACAATTAATATTTTATTTTATATTTAAGATTGAGTAAAATGTTTTTTATATACCTAATAATACAAATTAAATATGATTAGTTTATTATGTAAAACATTGACATAAAAATTGTATTACAAATATAGATTATTTTTATTATTTATAAACACATCTTTGTATTTATATACTTAGAATATAGATACATTAAAATAAATTGTCATTTTTTTTTTATCTATGTATCAAAATATGCATACATAGGTAAAAGTATATATTTTTATGAAATAAGTTATAATTTCTGTTGTTTTCAAAGGTAATTAGATTTAATTTTTAATTTAATTTTAATCATTTTTTTTTATTTGAATATAACGATAAATTATTTAACTATTTTTTTTTTTTACAATTTTTTATTGCTATTCATAATTGATACGAAAAAGGATTCAAACCAAATACTTGTTTTCGTCAAAATCAATTTATTTGATTACACTGAAAATCCAATTATATTTTGTTTACAAATTCAATTTAGAAAGGATTATCGAAGACATAATCAAAAAATGAATATAAAAACTTGTTTTTTTTATGACTAACACGTGTCTTCCTGTCAAAATATTAGATGAGCAATTTGAATATAAATTAAACCAGATATAAAAAAATATATTATTTAGTCCTTTATAAGCTACAAAACTCAGTACACCTATTGAAGCCCGCTATAAAATAAAAAAAATTGTATTTTCCTTAGGTAGGATATAATACCGTTTTATATATTCCACGGAAACTGATATGTGAAGTATGTAGACCTTATGCAAATGCTGGTGGATGAGTATTTGCATAGTTTTGTTTACTTTCGTGTGATTAAGTTGTACTATTTATATAGATTTGAAAGTAGTTTTTTCCCCTTAATAACTATTGATAATCGAATTTGTATCATATTCTATAATGTAATTTCTGATCACATCAATATATAGCAAGTACGCGTTTCCAATACAAAACAAACTAATATTTTGTATAAAATATATGAGTAAGAATGATTAAAAATCGGATTTTTTAATAACAGTTTAGCCAGTCAGGCTTCAGTTCTTAAAAATGTTCATGTGATTTATAAGTTTATAACATAAGAAGAACTTTTTAGACATCTTAAATATGATGTTTCCATGTGTTTAATTTGGAAATATAATGTATTTGGAAATGTAGTTGTAATTATGTAATTGTATACCAATTATAATGTCTTATTTGGCTAATTTTTAATTTGTCTATTTACGGATATTTTTTATAAATTAAATAGAGCAGAATGAACTTAATATTTTTTTTTTCATTTCTCGTGCAAATAATGGTTTCTATTTATTTACCATTTTTTGTTTTATATAACTCAATTCATATTTTAATCAATGGTATATATTATGAGTACGATTGTTGGACAGTTTTAATACAAAGGGTGAAAATACATTCGAAAGGAAAAGTTTCGTTTGAAAACAATTGTTTAATTTGGATAAAGTTTGTTTATATTATTTGTGTAAATTTAACATAATATGGACGTGATACCTTTTTTGATCGACCATGCGGATACAATACGATAAGTAGTTAATGGAAATACCAATGAAGAATATAATATTGTGTTGTATATAGGAAAATAAACTTATCTCTGTATTGCGACCGATAAATATTTCGACAGTTGCTACAAATGAAAAATAGGTAGTTTTTGTCTAATTTTTATGTTAAATTAAATATTAATATTAATATTTTGTATTTTATTGTTTTATAAACGATATAATGGTCCGACTTCTAGTGCCTTTCCAGTGTTATTTTCTTTCCGCTTCTTTACATAATGAATATAGAAGTCGTTAGGACGAACGCGACAGAGTTTTTAATAAAAGAAAACTTTTCACTCTTAATTTCCGGAAAAAATGCCATTTTCCTAAAGACGCGTTGAATTGAGTGTATAATAACTCGGTAACAGTTTTCACAATGTAAATATAAAATGTATAACTGTTTGCAGCGACACAGTGAAATAAAATAAGGGAGAGAATCGCAATGAAAATTAAAAGTCGATTACCACTGTTTCTGGAAGTTGTAGATTTAACAGTCTATGATAAATATATTGTTGGAACACTTTGGATGGTAAACAATTTCCCTTCTTATTTAATGCTCATTAAAAATAAAATGTAGGATACTGATGTATAAAATCGTACGATTATATAATCTGATATGTATATAGTACTCACCTTAGAAATTACATCCTTATTTTGCAGAGTAACTGACACTTGTTGAATCCTTCGTATCATTAATAAATGACAATATTTCAAAACGGTTTTGTTTTCATTATAATATTTATAATTAAATTAATTTAACACTGACGGTAAAGTATATCTTAGTATAACAAGATAACAGCGTTTGACCTTATAAACGAAGCACTTTGTGTTTGCTTATGGAGTTAGATAAATACTTTAAATATTAATATAGTTAAAAGAGCAAGTATAAAGTATATAATAAACATCAAATAATAATATTATAAAAAGTTTATGGTAACATTATTCTAGGTTGTATTCATCGACACTCATAATTATAATACAAATTGTAATATATTTTACTTTCATATAATAAAACAGCTATAATACATAAAAAGTAGAGTTGTGAAAATTATTATATCATATTATATCTTATTATGCTACCTATTCCATGACGATATTTCCCCGTAAATTAGATTTGGTAAGGTATATCATTCTGTACTACAAATTCACAATCTTTTCGTTTTCGTATAATTATATACCTAACTAATAATAATGTTTGTCTTAGAACGTATTATGGAAATATTATTATCTTACTTTCGTATTTGTAACTAAAAACTTGACTCATATATCTATAAACAATTTTAAAATCTAGTTATTTTATGTAGGTAAGGTTTGTATAAAATGTATTATAATTTGATAAGAGAATACATTTAAATGAGCTCAGCAAAACCTTATAATGTCCTTGTACCGTTACAAAAAAAAAAAAAATTCCAAATAGGTACTTTTAAACATTTTCCAGGTGTACATGGTTTTTAGTTATTGTATAAAAGTAAACAGATGTGCATTACGGTAGTAGTTTTCAGAGTATTTTATTGTCTTGACTTCTTGAGTTGTGCTTTTAAAATTGGTTAAAATTATATAAAAAGTAAATACATCCAAACAGAACACAAATGAGGGTACTGTACTTTATGTATCTCACTTTTCTAAGTTATCAGCGCAAGCCAGTGTTTAAAACATGATTGATAAACTTTTAAATTCAAAATCAATTTAGATTTATTAAAAATTCATGTTTAACATGTTTTTTTTCTCCAGTAATTAAAGATTTTTAAGATAAATACCTTGAAAATGCATGCTTAATATGTTCAATGCATATGTTACATTTTCGAATAAATATGTACTTTTAGATATACATATATATATATACATAAACGTACTATATAAAATGTAATCATTTACATTTTAAGGACCGTCGCTTATCGTATACACAGCAAAAATATACTCCATTAGGATTGATAATGATATATTTGTACTGTGTTCGGTAGCATATGATAGTCTCTTCTGCAGCAATCGAGTCATTCGGCCAGCTTAATTGGCTTGGAAACACACACACACACACACACACACACACACACACACACACACACACACACACACACGCACGTATATATATTATCCTTGTGTGTCCAATATACGCAATTGGATCCTCCCACCGAACACGGGGACAAGTCGTAAACATTTGTGGCCGAGAAAATCGTAAACCGTTCGGTTAATTAACACAAATTTCGGGCCAGGTGAGTGTTGTCCCGCCTTTGTAGACCGAAACTTGGGCGTATAGGAATGCGAGCCAAGCAGTTTGTGTAGGGAAACTGCAGCAACCGTATACGGGACGGGACGAAACGGCAAACGGATCATTACAAGGGTTCAAAGGCACACAGAATTTGTGCTTATCGATTCGAATAGTAAACTCGAAATTTTCGACGTAGACATTTTTTCTTGGTATACGAGCATTACCGTGTGATTTAACGCTGTTATATTTCCACATAGGTTATTCCGTACGTACCTTTATGTACTTTATAATGTCGTATACTTATTATTATATTATTGCGATTTCCTCGGGCGTAAGTGAAGTATAGAAATCATCACATAAATATTATTTGATATTATATACTCAATGTTTTGAAATATTATAAAAATGGAAACGAATACTTGAGTTTTGATTTCGAGATAAGTGTTATCGATATCTGTATACTTTAAATATATTATTATAAGTGTTCACGTCTCATAAAAAAGAAGCAAAAGTTAAGTTGATTTGAAAACAATATAATATTATATGCACTTATTGTACTTTGATAAACGATCAGTGCCATATTATCTTATTGTACTTTCGGAAATAATTTCAGTTTTAAATGTTCAATATTTTTTCAAGGATATGTGTCATTCAATGTTAAACAAACATATTACAGTTTATATGTGTGTTTAAAATTTAAAGACACACATTGGTGATTATTGAAGGGGCAAAGAGATTAACAGTTTCCTGTCTTGTACACGTTTGTTTAAACTTTAAACGCTTACAGTTCGTAAACTATTTACTATTTATCCAATATAAGTAGTATGTACCTACACATCATATTAACCACTAACATGTACGGACACATATTTATTTAACTTTTTTTTTTTTTTTGACTGATTATATTTTCTTTTAATTATTATATTTTTTTTTTAGTTTTTATGTTAAGTAAGAGTGCTAACGATTTTAAAAATATGATAAAATATAGAATTTTAAGGGTATCAAAGTTGTAAAAACATCAAAAAGAAAATGTTATTTAAGTTATGAATAGGTATTCAGAAATAATGAGTGAATCATTTAAAAACCATCACAAATTATAAATATTTATTTTTCACATTAAATATCAATTAACTTTGGTTTTATAAAAATGTAAATCTTTTTTATATATTAATTTAACAAGTGGTTCTCATGTAGTATTTTACAGTAAATCATGTCACAATTGTTTAATTAATATTGAAAACTCGTTTGCCGTTATACTCGGAAGTCAAAAACTATCTTAACTAAATCAAATCGAATGCTGAAACAAAATAAAACTATAGATATAAGATTAAGTTTTACATTGTTTATGAAAAATAGGTACTCTTTTATAAAATTATTCCTTATCAATAAATTATAAATCTGAAACCGAACGTATACTATACTTGTTTTGTGTTGATATTTAGAGTTTGAAAGAAATATAATAAGTAATTGAAGCAATAGAATATTTTTGTTTAAATAATACTATTTATTGTATTTAATGACGATTTAAACCAGAAACAAAATAGATCTCATCAATTATTTAAATAATTATGATAAATCATAATATTTTTTAAAAATTACAAAAAAATACTGTTACAGTGATGATATATTTAATAATACATTATTATTGTAACCCGTACCGTTTGATATTAATTGTTATATGTTGAGCAAGTGTGATTTTTTGGACTTTAACTGGGTCAGTGTGTCATAAATAAATGATTTTAAGATAATAAGATATTTAATTACACTTTTACTCTTTTGCTATTTTATTGTTTTTAATATTAAAATAAAATTTAGATATTCAAACTCTTAACGTAATATTATAATTTTTTTCATAAAATAAATATTTGTTCCCTCGAATGAATTTATACAGTTACAATAGAAATTAATTTGAACGCATTTCAATAGTTGAATCTTGTAACACTTAGGTTTAATTGTAAAATGCACAAATAACAAATTTAATTGTTTAACATAATAATTTTTAAATTAACATTTTATAATCTGCATCAAAATATACAAGATTACTTTGGAAATACTCGACTAATTTGTATTAAATTAAATTTATTCTAATTTATTCCCAAACGAGTTATTTAATTTATTCACTATAATACTATTTTCAAACAGTTTTAAATCTTAATACAATTTAGATTTTATGTTAAATAACTGACGGTATTATTATATTTTAAGAATTGAATACATTTAAGGAACATGTTGTAGAATTGTAGATGCTACTGTAACCTATTTTAGAAAAGTATTCATCAATTAATATTTAATAATAATATGAATTACTAAATTTCCCTTTCCGAGGAGAACCGTCCGTCGATAATATGGTCGGATTAGAATTAGAGCTTTTGTAAAGTTATATTACACACACAGTCCGAGAAAATTGCATTAGGATTTTACTTCCAATAATATTTCTATCGGATTTAATCCATTTGGATGGCTATACCCATTGCCCATACATCATGGGTCATATAATTCGGCGGTTCTATCAGTATAACCCGCAGGCAGTCTAATGATTCAAAGATACGATTATAGCACTTCTAAAAGGAGAATATCAATTTTTTCGATATAATTCTGAACTAAAGGTTCTAATACGTAATATATTAGTACAATATGATATAATTTATAAGATTTATTTTCTGTCAGATATTAACGTCATTACTTTCGCAATATGGTAATTTTGTTTTTTGTATAAGTCTTTTGTTAAATTCAATGTCAACAATTTTTTTTAAATACCTTTTTATTTTCGTAGTATAGATTTTCCTAACATTTACATCTAAATATTAAGTTTGACACAGATGCTACTAATGATATCTAATTTTTGACTTTTTAGTACCTAGTTTCCTGGAAATTTTTTAAGTACTGGATAAATGTGTAACATCTAGCATTTATTAAATGATAGTGATATATTTTTTAATACTGTTCGACCAAAGTGGATTCTTTTAAAAAAATTGAAACTCGAGCGTTTATTATTTCAAATAATTATTAAGTTAAATTCAAATACTTCCAGTTTACAACATATTATGGTATTTCACGATAATAATATGAAATATTACACTTAAACTTCTCAAGAATCGTTCTGTATCGTAATTTTATAAGCTTTTAATATGTTAATACTTATTGCATAATTTTGAATATTTGTCATTTCAAAGAAATAAATGAATATGCATTTACAATATCCAGTTATAATATATTTTGATACAATATAAATTTTAGGGTTGAACGAGGATTAAATGTTTGCAGGTGATTATTAGTCTTTTAGTTATTAATTACTTTAACTTAAAAACATATTGTTTCTCATAAGTTTGCAGGTTTGTTTAGAATGCAAAATACTTGCAGATGAAATAATTTTATAATATTGTTTGTGTCTTAGCGTAACGGCAAAGTAAATCTGAATAGATTCACAAAATAAAGAATCTATGACGGTCACAATGTTATCTTGTGTGCTATTTAATACAAACTTAATATTGAATAATATGTGTAAATGTTATATAATGTTAACAATGAAAAAAAAATGTATTAATTTAATTATCAAATGTGTCTTGAAAAGTGCCTTTAATAGTTATATCTATTTGAATATACATATTTTAGTCTTGTTGAAACCAAATAACATTCAAAATAATAACTATTTCACAAAAACAATTTAAGCACTGTTCTATGATTCTACTTTTTTTTTGCGACCTTGTAAAAACTACACAAAATGTTAATGCAAATTTAACTTGTACTTACAAATATTTATGTTAGTCTTTTAAGAGTATTATAGTTGTTATATTATCAATGTTTATGTTTGTACCGATTGGTCTTGTTAAGCAATAGGTTTATGAATATAGAAAAAGACCTATTTTGTTTGTATGTTTTGTAGGATAAAGGTACCCATTCTGACAAGGTCCGTTGTGTGATTCAAATATCTTGAAATATTATTACTCTCCCTATAGTTCATTACATTATGGTTTTTTAATACATAATTGATTTATGATTATAGTAATATTTTTAAGAACCCACGTCGTATACCGTTATTTGTCACAGATTCCGGTTTTATTCTTTACCGTCAAACGTTTTGTTGGATAACTCTAATTTTGTATACTAAGTGAAGCTTATCAAAATAAGTTCCTAAAATTGTATTTAAAAAAATGTGTGTCCATTGGTGTGGTTTTCTACTAAATAAAAACTCTTGCCGTTTAACCCTAAATAGTGTGCTGCAAATAATTTATGATTATCTGGCCCTTGGTTCACAACGTTTCGTCTACCCTCTTAATTAGGTATATTTGACAACAAGAAATGGAACTGCATGAAAACAACAGCCACGGATTAGATATTTGGCTTCGACTCAGTGACACTAATCCTATTATCGACAAACATAATAGGACCAGAAAATTTGATTAGAACTTTTATATTATGTCCTCAATCAATAACCCGTGTAGTACCCAAAGTGGTTTATATTTGCATATATTAATTTTAAATGGCAAATGTTTTTTGAAACACGTATTCCTTTTATAAAATACAACCTAAAAATAGAACAACATTTAAACGTATCATTACTCGTATATAATGACAAAAGTATAACCACAATAATAATCGAATTTGGTCGACGGTATATTTTATTTTTCATGCGATTCAATATAGCTTATTATAGGCATACCTCAATTCACCATGTAATTTTGACTATTACTTTTTAGTTCAGTTTTGATCCACTCACGTCATATATAGATTATAAGTCAAAACCACAATTTCATCAAACATCTGGGTGAATTCTAAGCCCTTAAATTGGAAAACAGACTTGAAACTTTAGACAAGTGAAGTTTAGTTTATTGTTATGTGACTAAAACATTTCATATAATCATGCGTTGTTATGAGCTGTAAAATATAAGAAGTAACTTTAATGTAAGATATAAGTTACAATATTATATATTAAAATAAAATGATTGTTTTTTTTTTCATTACATTTTTACCCATATTATGCTATTTATTTTGTGATTTATTTATAATGTTTAAAAATAACTATTTATAAATTATAAAATATGTAATACTATTCCTGGTAGAACTTTTCAACCAATAATTATTGGTTAAATACGTTTGAATCAAAAATGTTATTTAAAATTGTTTATAATTAAAGGCTATCCAATCATTACTTTTTTAATTACCTATTGTGTCGATAATTATAAAACATTATCAATATTTTATAGATATTATTTAAAATTGTGGTAATAATCATGGCTCTTAATATATTCATTTTATAAGTATAAAAATAATATGTACTAACTCTTAATGAGTAACAAATATTTACATACTATAAAGAAAGAAGAGGATGATCATCGTATTTTAGACGAGAATATGAGTACGATTAACTCAAACTGAAAATTCACGCTTCTTCTTCAAAGGGGGAACATAATATGACTACTATATCTGCTGAATAATGTATGAGGCATACTCGTTGCAAGATATAAACAAAGTCTGTAATTTATTGATAAATAAAAAAAAAAAACGTTTAAAGTAAGCACCAAAGAACAAACTAATTTAGTACAATAGTATTTTTATCTTAACTAAATATATGACAGTCAAATATTAATAATTCAATAGTTGTAGTTGTAATATAAAATGCCACTCTGAACAAATCAGTTATAATTACACACTAAGCAGTTGCTAAGTATATATGGTAACTTAAATGATTGAATATGTTAGTAGTTACTATTGATCTATCGATATAAACAATTTATTAAAATGGTCCAAGTATAATGAATACTATATTATCTAATATTTCTTATAGTTAATAATTTTGTAAAAACATTTTTAAGGATTGTTGTCTTTAGTATAAACATTTTAATAACTCAGAAACATCTCATTAGAATTTTGTTTTAGATACATTAACATTTTTAAGAAAACCTTCTACTAAATAATTTGTAATAAGACATAACATTTCTCATTTTAAAAATAGAAGTTTTTATCACCACAGGATATTCCTCACAAAAGAATCAGGAATTTAAAAATATAGTATTTAGGTATACTTAACAGTTTTAAAAATCAAAATGTGAATAATTGTACTATCAAAGGGAAAAATAGGCGCGAGTATGCTTAAAAAATCACCTCGTATAGATTATTATCAATTACTAAAATGTTTAAACCCTTTATCTTACAAACCCGTTATCATGGACCTACTACTACATATCCAATGTACACAAAGTTAAATAACTCAAAAACTTCGAGTAGAAATTTTGAATCTGATACACCAACATTTCATAAAAAATATCCACTAAATAATTTACAGTAGAACTAACTAGATTACAGGACCCCCCTAGGGTTTTAATTTGAAATACAGAAGTTTGTTTCTCTACGGGACACTTCTTAAGTAGTTCATAAAATCTTCAGAATTTGAAAACATGTCTTTAAGTATATTTGAAAATTTCAAAAATCAGAATAAGAATAAATCCATTGTTGATGAAAAAAATGGGGTTGAGCATGCTTGATGAATCATCTCATCTAAGGTACTTAGAACCAGCAAGTGATTTAACGTAAAATGTAATTTATAATATATTCTAACCTATCACAAAATAGTTCATTGAATAAAGTCGCATATCATTTCAGATTTGTTGAAGATTTTAGACATTTTTTCAGTTTTGTAATAAAACACTTTGTTCAATGACTTTATTCTTATTGACGTACATAGAATTCTCCATGGTGTATACGTAATACTTTTTTTGTCATTGACTATTAGGACTTTTTTTTACATCAAAATAAATAATTTTACATACATTTTTTTTATACAAACACTATATATTATATTATAATAGTCAAAAACAAGACGTATGTTCTTGTTTGTATTGATTTCAATAGTAGACTTATCATTAAGTGGAGTCCTAGATATGAAATCTCACTGTATCATAGGTCCATCGTTCTGTAATTTGATGATTTATGAAGGAAGGATAATCAATAGTTTTCGCCATTATAGTGAACACGTAATTATTTAATTTTAAATGTACAACAATACTATAATTATTATTTATTTTACCTACCTACTGGACTTATCATAAAAACGTTATTTACATTTTTCAATCAAGTCACTATAATGCTAACTCCGAACCTCTTTTGTGCGGGGGTTTTTTTAAACACGAATAATTTGCATAACTTACCGGTATCCAAAATACGACTAGATAGGTAGGTACATACATAATTATAAATTATAATCAACGTGATTACTGATGACAGAATACTGTTCCGATAGGTGTTCACATTATTTTACGTCTGGAATGCAGACAATAGTAAAGTGTAGAGCATTATCTATACCTACCTTTCGGCAAACATTTCCTTATTGTTTTCGTATAATCCCGAGGAACTCGCAGGCACGTCGGTTGTTTATTACAGTTCAGTGGTATATACTCGTGATGTGAATACATGACCTGTCATCAAATGAAATAATGTACCCTTCAAATAGTTGATAATGTTTTGTCCCGTACTGATACCCCCGGTGTTATATTATTATCGTAATGAACATTAGGAATTAAGTGGAAAACTACAATATAATATATAGGTACGCTTTATCCACATCTATTATTCATAATAATATATTCGATTGTTATTAGGCACCAAAAGTAAATGTAAAACAGTTCAGTGTACTATTATTTATATCACGAGCATAATCCGAATAATTAAATATGTTGAATTAATACAATGCGCGGTACCTACCTAAAATGTTTGTAAATCCTCCACGCGCTGAATTTATTTCGTGAAAATTCGCAAACGATTTTATAGGTAAAACTAAAAACAAAGTTCATTTTAATGACCTTATTAAGCAGTAAGCTTGACGATATTATACGACATTTATGATATATAATAACTGAATTTTTTTTTTTCATTTTAATAATAATATATTTACAATCTGTATTTACAAGTTATACAATGGGTAAATTTGATGACATTGATTGGCAGGAAGGGGAAAGTCACCCATTGGCAGCACCCCGAAATAACTAAAATTTAAAAATGAATTACAGACAATAGTTTTTAGTGGCGTTTGAACAAAAAAAAATATTCAAAAAAAAATTATACATCTAAACAAAAGTAACGATTTTTTTTATCAAACAATTCATATTATTGAAAAAAACACTGACATTTGTAATATTATTGAATTTAAAAATATTTAGGGCTATTTATATGCTATTTATGCAACGAATTCACCATAATTCCACCGATAAATTATTATGATAAGTATTAGATGCTAATCCGACTCATCTACTTCACTCAGCATCGTTTTTTCTTTAACATAATAATTATAGTTGTTCATGAGATTAGAATTCAACACATTCATTAAATTATAGCGACTCACTCAATAATGAGGTTCCTGGAAATCACTACCATGTAACACAAGCGAGTTCCCCAGTTTTAGTTTTTGAAAATTGTATAATTATTTAATAATTGATTAAGAATTTAATTTTAAAAATAAAACAAAAATTAAATACTTTTAAACTGTATCCGTGATATCAGTGATTCACATAATTGTGTGTGCCAATTACATTTTACGACCAAGAACTGCATTCTTGGAATTTATAAGTGCTTTTCTTAAATAAAAATGTATCAAAAAACTTGAATATTTTAATTGAAATTAACCATTATCTAGCCTTATGATAATAATAACTTATTATAACTTAACTACAATTCATTCCCACGATTTATGTATGATTCCTGTACAATTCCACAAGTACCCTAGATTTTTTGAGAATTTTTTTCACATTGAATTCCTGAGAACTTCTCATTCATATATTAGACGACTGAATTATTAAAGACAAAGCTATAAAAATAGACCTAAACATAATCTCATATCACAAATTCCGATCATAATAATGTAACAGAATACCAGAACTTTACTCAAAAGAGACATCATCTCGGAAATAAAAAAAAAAAATCGTTTTGTTGCAAATCAGTGTTTTCCGTGAATGTACAATAATCTACGTTTCTGTTTCCCAGATTTTATATTAATTTAAGTAAACACAGATTTTTCTAAAACTCAGTGTCACCAGAAAGGTTGAATAATATAAAATACTATCATTAACTCTTCATACAGACAGTACCGGTTTGCCAATAGGCGTGATAAAACTATTTTTCAACGAGATGTCAATATTTTGGCCTACAGGTCCAGTGACTGTTCTCTTTCACGTTGACACAATTATTTTAACCAGTCTGTAGGTGTGTCGACTGATGAAAACTGATGGACGCTCGCCAGGAAAAACTCCAGTGTACCGAGAAATATAGTCTATAAATGAAAATCTCCCAAAAATAAACACAATGGATCCAATTTGCGAGATGTACTTCACGGGCTAGAGTTGGAACAACAATTTTACGACGACGTACCCGATGGAGGAGCTGACTTAAGAGATCGGATGAATAATTATTGCAATATATCAAAAACCTAGTTTAATGTGATGGATAATTAAATTACTGCCAATTAATTGAAGGTTTCTACATTTCCAAGTTTTTTTTTTTTTAATACCTTTCAAAAAATACTTATTATATTATTTATGTCGTATACGCGTACATGATATTATACGTTGTTAAGTCTTAAATTACTATAATATAATATTATTTTACCAGCAAGTTCACATAATTTGTTATAAGATATTATAATATTAATATCTTGTGTGCCAGCAGGTAACTTTTTTTTGAAGACAATATATTATTATATTTACTGTAAATAAATTAACACAATTATTAATATCTATACAAAACCCATGGAACATTAAATATTATGCTAAAATGCTTGTCTGTGGCCACTGAAACGCTGTCCACGGCAAAATACCTTCCTATTAAAATGCTTTATTTTTCGATGTTGTCGCATTATTGTTTAATGTTTCCACCGTAATAGTTATTGGTTGATATTTGACACAAATAATTGAAATACACTAATACATAAACATTAAGAATATTTTCACAAATTTAAGTTTGGTATACTTTTAATGTTTTGATAATGTTTATTATTTTCAATTATTTTGATAAACAATATCACATGTAATTACATTTTAATAATGAATTGTATGTCAATTATTATTTATTAAAATAACGTCAAGGATTTATACTTTTTAATTTGAAATTGTATTTATTTAAAAAAAAAAAAATTGTATGGTGCACCTTTTAGGTACTTTTTTATAGGTAATTTTCTTTAAATTCGTTGACTCTAGTCATTACGTTTAATATATTATTTAATCACGAAAAAATAACCATCAATACATATTATTTTTGAACATTGATAACATCACCTCAATCGAATAACGCATAATTGGTTTTTACAAAATTACTTTTATAAAAAGGATAAATTATACAGTATTACAGACTATAGTGTAATTTACCAAACATGTTACTTCATTTTATCTTTATTGATTAATTTATTCAGACTCTGATTGCTGGAAATGTCTTTTTAGATTCTAAGCGGAGCGATGAATGTATTGATTTTACAATGATGTGTGTTTTTTCCACTGTTTTCGTCTCTTAAGGCAGTAGAAATACTTCGATTTTCTGGTAGAAAAGTGAATCTAGTTGATACTTTGGGGGATACGAAGTTTTTAAAATATTATGGCTGTTTTTGAGCTATTTATGGGCATGAAAAATTGCATAATTCTTTTTTTAAAATTATTTTCGATAATTAACTGTTTGCTCTGTTTAAAAACATGAACATTTGATATAGGTTTCTCATAAATTGTTATCAGTGTAACAGTTCATAGAAAATTTGCTAATTATTTTAAGTTGAGGATTTAAATTTTTATTTTTATTTTAATATCTATCATTTCAATTGAAATTTAATAAATGATTCCCCGTAAGTTTTTCTACATTGATCAAAATAAAAAAAGTTTACCTACAAGTCACATTACATTTTTATGAGCATTTGAAGTTCAAATATTTACGACAATCGGGCGGCCCTCGACTAGTAAACTACAATATTTCCCAATAGACACACGAAATACAATTGTAAGCAAATTTAACAAACTTAGTTTTACTGATTTATCATTAAAAAAAATAGATTCTTATAACCTTGGAGAAAACATGATATAAATTATTTCTGTTTACCATAGAGTCACCGACTAATATACAAATGTAAAAGTAACATTCGCGGCCGTCACAATAATACTAATAATCACTCGCCGGCCCACTGACTTTCCTAGCAGTGTTGAAATGAGTTTTATCACTCCCATCGAATTGAATAGTATAAAGGTTATAATATGCATATATTGTACATTATATTTACACATTATTATACGGTTCACAACGTGCACTTGTCTTAGATTTATTGAATTATGAAAATATTTCGTTTTATTTTGACCTACTGAACAATTACGTTATTACTCGTCTGACGAAATCAGAAATTATGTGAGTCTGAAAACAATTTAAAGTTATAGGTAGTCATGATAGTATAAAAAATACTGTGTAATCGTAAAAGTCCAGATTTGGTGAAGTTTGCATAACACGTAACTTGACTACCCGTCCTATTATATTTTCATTAAAATATATTTTAACTATTATATGCAGCTGAATGAATACGATGTGTGCCTACCGAAGGACGTAACTGCCAAAAAGTTGCGATCATAACCTATGTCGTTTTATCATGGTTATAGTGTACAGTAATGCTTCTCAATCTTTTTTTACGGTGACACCTGAATTAAGATCCATAAAAATCGTGACACACTTTACACAATTTATGGATTTTTGAAAAAGTAACAATTTAAAACCTATGTAAACCATTCTATAAATATGTTTATTACAATTTAAATAAACAAATTTTTGGGGTGACTTACATCACGGTTATAATAATTATGTGATTAGTATCTCGCTACAGACCGGTTGAGAACCACTGGTCTACAATATACCAGAAGTTGGCAACCAGCAGTCTGTATCCACGGCTGTTTGATACTGTTACACGCATTAATATTTGTACTGGCAAAATTAGAGAAATTAAAATTGTTTTCAGATTTCATAGACCTTTTTTTTATAATAGATATAGATTATTTCTAGTGCAGGGATGGAAAATCGAAAACAATTGACACCATCGATCAAGTGTTTGCATTTAATTTTACTGATACCGTAAATTAAATCACTAAATTTTAATTGTGATTACCTATACCTATAACTGTCTATCAAAAATGTCCAGATCACAAAACGGCAAAGTTAATATTAACAGCAAATGTTTATAGATTGCTTCCTGCTTATGACTTTAGCATAATGTTGACTGCATTGTGGCTTTTGTTTATTTATATTTTTTTTATATTTTTTTTGATAACGTAACAAATAGGGACCCTACTTTGGTAATTGCCTAGGGACTGTGCAATTCTATAAGTCCTACTAAATTTCTAACGAGGTATAAATAAATAAAATATTTCCAAGTACATAGATTATCTTTACCATTTAAGGAGTATCCTGGGGCAATATTTCCTTCTTTAATTGAGAACCATAATTTTTTTTCTTATAACTGCTAAACGGTTAAATTTTTGAAAACTTTGACGCATCTAGATCAAAATTCAAACACGTGATTTCTGAATTATTAAACTTAATGTAATAATATTACTTAACAAAATCTTATAAATATATAAAAATAAATGTAAGCCTAGATGTGGCTATAGGCACGGAATCTACTAAACCAATTGAAATAAAATGATGTGATTATACTTTATAGCTTCGTTCATCAACTTCTATATAGCAACCAGTAGAGTGACTCACATATTAATTTTGATTTAACTCACGAAAAGCTGAAGTTATTTTGTTTATGTATAAGATTGATATAGGTTTCAAAGAAAAAATTTAAAAAAACTGTCCAATAAACTTGTGTTTATTTATATTATTAAGATTTTCAAACGAAAAAATCATTTTCATAGTAATTTAGAATAACAAATGGCGGTTCTCATTTGAAGAAATAATTTTTTATCGTCAAATGACATTCCATAAGATGGATAAAATATATAAGTTTTTTAATAAAATAAAAATTTCAAAAATCAGAATTTGAATTAATTCCTTCTTTGGGAAAAATTAAGATGTGTATTATACTAGATAAATCCTCCGTATGAAATAATAATCTGTACATTTTATTATGTAGTCATTTTTTAAGAGTAAAATGTATATTGTACAACTAAAACAATTTACAAATTTCGTTTGCAGTAGGTATTGTGCTTATGATAATGACTATTTTTTTTTAAGTAAAACAAAAAGTTGCTGCTTTTTCTTCGACTCCGGGATTCATTGTGTTTTTAAATGTAGTAAACTGTGTTTTATGTCTTCGAACATTGTCAAATGTGTAAACAATATTTTCATTAAAAAGTAAGTAAGTAATACCTGTTCCGCAAAGTTCCTATATTACGAGGCTATTGCATAACATATTTTATGAATATCTTTTTTTGTGTCTTATTCTAATCTTACCTTATCTTTTTTAATACACCACATTTATTCCGGACGAATACGTTTTTATAGAGCTGGTGGCAAGATAATAACAACTATTCAAGTGTCACGATATTTCTTCGTTAAAACAACAAAAAACAAATTATACAGAAACGTTCAAGTATTTTATTCTAAACGTATCTTAACTGCAATGTTACAAGGTAGGACATCCATCAAAAGGGACTCGAGTTGAATGAATAAAAATCCAAAAGAAAATATGGATTTTAATACAAATAGTACACATTATAATATTTTTTTTTTTTTCGAAAATAAAGTTATAAGTCCGACGTTTATTCAGGAATTGTATTTTATTTTTTAGGTAAATCGGCATTTTTACAAAGATCAATGTATTAAGTCCACTGAACAATATTGGTAGTTGGTTTGATCCTGCAGTAAAACACTGTTTATTAAAACATTCGTAGGTTTCATTTCCAGAGAAAAGTGTTGATTACATTTCTATCGAATATTATGTCGACTAAAAATTATAATATAACAACAGTCTTATAAGCGCGGCTGAGTTTATTTTTGAATTTTCTCTCCGGCTCTCTGTATAAAAAAATCTACAAAAAAATCGTTAGACATAATATTTTTATTCTCTCTTTTTTTTCCTTTAAACTCTCTTTTACATAATATTAAAGATCGATTTTTATCTTAGAAATATTCACAATTTCATAATTTAAAATCGTTTACATTATTTGTACTTATTTTCGTTACGGCATAGTAGCCGCAGTTAAATGTATTACTCTATTACTTTCGAAAATAATGATGTTCATTATAATTTATGACGAAAAAAATAAGTAATACGAAATTAATAACATATTAAATAGTTTATGTAGCCAGCTATAATATTATATCGTTGTATAATAATAATATGTTAAATTTAGGTTTTAAATAAAATATGATATCATACAGCCTTAAAATACAAAATATTTTTTTTACATTGACTCAAGGTTTTCCTAATTTTGTTATTTATAAAAGCTTATTGATTAAGTACCAATGATATGATTGTTAACCAGGTCACAGTACATTCATCTTCAAATACAAAAATAAAAATTTAAAAAATGTTTATAATTGTTGCAAGGATAATTAATTGGAATTAACACGAGTTCCGGCATTGCAGTATTTTATTATGCACAGTTGATTATTTTTCAACAAAACCGGATGAGAGAAAGTAAATTAAACAAGGGATTTTTACATTATCATTAATTAAATAATTACACAAGGTGAAGTTAAAAAAAAAAATATGTTAATATTATATACAATCGAAAATCAGTTTAATAATTTTGTGCAAAAACTCAAACGAGGCTTTTTTTTTATTTATTTAAAACTTTTCACGTGGGGGTCGTTTTCAAATAAAAGGTTTCGTTTCCGTCTATGAAACCATAAAACATGTCAATGAAGTAGTAAATCACAAAATCCAATCGTTTATAAGTTGATTTATTTACGTTGGACATTTTTACAACAAAGGTTTTTTTAAATTCTTTTTTTTTGTTTTCAACGAATATTATCAATCAGTTACTTGGGAACTATTTGAATTCACTCTGAGCACAAACCACAATAATAATTTCTCCTGTGTTGTTCGCTTTAATTATATTTCTATTCACTGGTTTAATCGTTCATAAGTTACCGCGTCGATTGTCTACACCGCAGTTGATACAATTTAAATAGTTGCCATCGAACTATTAAATCGTGTTGAAATTAATCGGAAAACGATTATAATGTGCATATCTAATAGGTAGAAGGTACAAATTGTGTATTTAATATTATGTACGAATATAAAATGTAGAAAAGAAAACAAATCGAACGAATTACGTAATTCGTGTTCGGCGAGATGAACGAATAGCGATGAATAAAATGTTTTTTATTGTTTTTAATATTTGGACTTGCGCACATTAAATACTTTACGATCCAAAATAATGTTTTACGATGAACGAGTAACGACTCGTTACACGAATTAAAATCTTAGTCTCGTGCGTTTGCAAAGAATCAGGGTTAGTTTTATTACACTTCTTGTATAATAATATATGCACAGGAAAGTTAGGTAGTAGGTATATTTATACAATCGCTATATTATCATAAGCATACTTGGCATGTTGTATGTTAGAATAAAAACAAAAAAAAAAAATGCCTGGATATAAAGAGTTTCGAGTTTTTCAAAATAAATATTAGCTCACGCGAAATAAATTTTCTCGACGGATAAACATTTTTTTTCTGTGCATTTTGCAAAGTTCGTATAGAATCATAAGTGTCAAAAGACTTAAGTGTATTTAATATTTTTTTGTTATTGGTCCTTCACAAACTTCATATTATATTTTTTATAAATTCGCTTTATGTGATTATTATGTCCATGCAATACAAAAATGTTTAAGTAGTATTTTTAATTTTTTCTTTTAATATTTCTTTTCAATAACTAAAATATATTAAACACTTGTTGAAAAAATAATTATCTTCTGCATATTTTAAAATAAATTATATAAAAAATAAAAACATGGTTGAGAGATTTCATTTTTATGATAATTCTCGGTACCTATATTATTTTGATATATCTCAAAAATCTTTAAATCAGACCGCATTATATTATTATGGTGATTATAATATTATACAATCCTTTTATTTTTTTATATAACAATGGGATGTTCTCAATTATAGATTTTACGACACGAAAGTTTTTTGTCGCTTACTCCCTCTTATATTAATTAATAATTAAACGGAATTTTGTATTTAATCACTTTCCGTTCACATTAAATCTGCTGACGAAGGTTCTGTGGTTAAGATTATTTACAAAATACGTATATTGTATATAGCACGATGTATATCATACCCATGTTAAGCACATGTTATGTTTGATTAATTTACTTAAAATCCTTTTTAAAGGATTTTCGGTCGCATGAAAAAGCTACACTCGGTTCTATTTGACATTTTATCTGATAATATAAATACGATTTGTAAGTTTGTAACATTTAAAAAATAATGATTGTATAGTTCAATAATATTATTCATTATAATATTTTGATTCATGTTTCTTTTAACTTAACAAAAAGTTCAATTTAAGAATGTATTTATTTTCAAATCATTCATGTGTTTTTTTTAAACGTATTTAAAACATGTTCCAACCAATGTTATAGGTATTTAAATTTAATAAATATTCATAAAAAAAATGTTTGGATTAAAAAATAGTTCAATTACTTAATAATATTATTATGTCTTTAACTATTGTGCTAAGTCATAATATGTTGAAATGCACACAAAAATAAATAATATTAATATGTAGGTACATCATTATATTTTTTGATTAAGGTGGGTCTGTAACTCAAATCTACTAATATTTTTCTACATTAATTTTTAGCATGTGCTAGTACAAAACTTTTATGTAGTTTAAAATAGTTAATTGATAGTTTAAATTTATAATGCTATTCTTGAAAACGACAAAAGTTTTTATTTTATAAAATTATAATTTAATATGTTACCACCCGCTTAATATCCAGTTCAGTCGTATCACATAGGTACATTTTAAATTAAATATAGACACACGATTCAGCTGAGTATAATTATACTGTGTTTATTATCACTATTAATTTTTTTTTAATTCTATGTTTGTTTAGTCCCAATGGTACCAAGTACCAACACAAAAAATTCATTAAGTATAATATTACTTGAATATTATGTGTATCATATTCGCACTAAATAGTAACATAATATCAAACTATTTTACTACTCCTTAACTACTTTTTATTTTATGACTAATAATATTTTGTGTATCAAAAGTCGGTCACGAAATGTAAATTCTACGAAAGATATTCCAAAACATTTAATATGTTTTTTTTTTATATAATTTATATAGTTATTAAAGTATTGACTGCGTATTTATATAAATACGTAATACGAGTAAATGGTATAATGTGAGCTCAAAAATAGATGGCAAACTAATTACGACCATCGGACTATCTAACAATAACAATATTAAAATACCGTAAAAAAAATGTTTATAATACAAGTTATTTTAAATTATTACTTATGAATAGGTAATATAAACGTATTTTATTTAGATGAAATAACCAAATAAGAACATACCTAATTAACCATACGGTCTAATGTAATATTATGCGAAGTTATGGTAAAATTCAGATTTATAGTTATATAACTCTTTTGAATTTTTAAGCCTGTGCTTCTTTCGTAAAGTATTGTATTTACTGGATTTGTATATTTTATTCAGTATGTCTAATAATGGAAAAATATAATTTATTGTTTATATTAAGAAAACTAAACTATAAATTAACAGACCCAAACATTGAATTGTATAGTAGATTGTCTAATTAATTGCACATTCTTACAATATCTTTGCAAAATTACATTGTTCTTTTTTTTTTAGTGTTTTTGGTATCAAAATGGTAGTTTTCAGACGTTTATTAACTTAACAGGAGTTATTTAAATTCATTGAATTAGCCGTTATTTAAATTGTATTGTTTTTGTCTGTTACAGGGGACGATAAAATGCAACCTCTGTAGGAGGTTTAACAGGCAGTGATGCTGTTTTTCACATTAATTGTCTGTGCAATAGCCGTCAACAATGTTTCGTCGAAAATAGGTAAGCAGAATGAATTAATAGACTACCTTGCAATTAAAACCTCGTAAAACTGCTTTTTGCGCGTACAATTATCCACTTCGTCTGGTCCTTATTCTTTTCTCCTTTATACCAAGTACACATCAAACAGCTATGCATTTATAAAATATGTAGGGTACTGAACGGTAATATTCAGATGAAACTCGAGATATGTCCATAGTCTATGAACAAATTCACAAGGTATGGTTTTAAAAATAGCTTCCTAGAAATATATCTAGAAATAACTAATATTTCGACCGTTGACATAATAATATGACGAGTCACCTATAATATTGTATTTACATTGTATATAATATTGTTCAATATTCGTGTTATGTTATGTTTTCCCCGGTTAAAATTTCTTGAAATCGTATCCTCTGGAAAAATTAAATGTTTTCCAGTGCAAAAGAGAGCACTCGAATAAAATTTAGTCTGCAGATCATATATTTTGTAAAACTAAAATTTTTCCGGGAGTTAAAATGCACCTTATGCAGTGTGTGTGTGTCTCTCTGCGTGGACTTATTTAAACCAGGCCGGTTCGAGACAAAACGCAAACGACCGTTGCGATGGCCCGCAAACAAAACACGGCCGCGGCGCCGTAATAATAATATAATAATTCCACGCTGCGTCCGCCGCACGTAATATATCATTGGAAAACGCGACATATTGTACATAAATTTAACAATTTATTAAGAGGCTTAAAAACGGTTGCCGACCGGCGTCATATCGGACGTAGCCTGTGGTGGCGGAATCGTATCGCGTTTAAACCTAACATAATGCGGCGTCGTATATTAATATCCGATTTCGAGAGTTTCCTCGTCCGCCGCCACTGCCATCGCCGACCAACAAACACACACACAAACACACATATATTATTTAATATAATATATAATCGGGCGAGCCTCAGCCATCACCCCCGAAACCGCCACCCCAGCCTCCACCACCCCTGATCTAGCTGTATACATAATATTAAAATATAATACCGTCGTCTGCGGGAGAAGTCACTATTTTTCATTTAAAGTACGCGATCGAGGGCGGAAACGATTCCGGTCACCCACCCACCCTGTCTTGTCGCCCTGCAATCTCACCATAGTGTTATTATTATTATTATTATTATTAGTATTATTATTATTATTATAAAAACTGTATGAAAATATCCCTTAATAAAACCCTTAACACAACCCGTTTAGTCGTCTTTGTCCCATCATGACGTTGACATAATTAAATCGTTGATTGTCTAATTCCATCTTTCTGCCTCTCTCTCACTCTCTCTTTCTCACTCTTTCCCTCTCTGTCTCTCTTTATTATTTGAAACCACCCTGTCACTTTCAAAGTGCCCACCAAACGATGATACTTCATATTAATTGCAAACCATTGGCACGCGAGATATATTATTTTGAAAAGAAAAAAAATGAACAGTCACACCAACAACGATGCTGCTGCACGCACGATACGAAACGCTGGAAATATTTCATAATAACATAACAACGAAAAAAATTCTAACTGTACGTCACACATTTTGTTCGGTGAATTATGTATAAGTTAGGTACTGCCTATGTGATGTACGAACCGTTATTATATTTCCCAAGACTAAAATTGATCAAATTCAGAATTCCTGTGACATAATTATGTGTTTGAATGAACAGATAGGCGCAGATATTCTGCGCGTATATTTGCACTGTAGTATTATCACAAAATAAATATGGTTATTAGATTTTTCCGGAAAAAAAACATTTAAAAAGATTGATTGGAAGAGGAAATGACATCGATTAAATAGATTATCCGATGATTCATACGATTTTCCGAATGCTTCGATTGTTTTGAAGATAAATCTTATTACATGTACGACAAATTTAACCAGCCGAAACTTTAGACAACTTTTAAACGAAATCTTTCTTCGCTGCGCTTACTATATTCCACTCCAACAACAGCCGGCTGGGCCTTAAGTCATGTACGTACTATATATTATACACACAGAATCGGGACGACATATTAAACACATTAGATACTCTGAGTTTGACAAATTTCGACCAAGAACTTTAATGGAGCGAAAGTTGCCGTCATGTCATAGTCGCGTACCGAATTCCTGACGAATTTTCTCCCGAGACATTTTAAAAACACGCCTTAAGTCACTACGTTGATTTAGATTGAATACTCTTACGCATATCGATTATTCTTAAGGTACCGAGGAGACGTATATCAAGCGCTTATAATAAATTATTCGAAGAGGATTTTCTACTTTATCGAAACAACAATACGTCGTGTAGGCACTAACTCCGATCGGTTTAGTTTGAGAATTCCACATAATTAAGTGCAATAATTAAAATACATGTACGGTATCGTGTAGAGTAATATTATTAATGAAATCAATAATTATTTACGCAATAATGATATCTTATATTGGTCAAAAAAAAAAAGTTTATGTTCTAAGAAATGGTTATTGTATTCTATGTACAATTTTTTAATTATTATAAAATGTGATTTTATAGTTTTTTAAAAATCAAATGTCATTACCATTATTCCATAAATAATTCCAGAACTTAACTGTGTGCTAATACCTTAATCCTTATTAACAACTAACCAATATTTAAATATGTAACTAAAAACCTAATGTTCATAATAATATTATACACCACGTATTTGTACTCGATATAACATGCATGGCCATAATAAAAATCCTAACACGGCGCACTGGTTATGCAAAACAGCTACATTCGTGTCAATTATTAACGAAATAAAGAATAATTATTATTTTGGTACAATAATAATATAATAGATGACGCGTGTTCATTCAACATTCGGAAACCATTAAAATCGAGAATAATATCGTAATCTCGGTTTTTACTGAATACACAACGCCGAACATACAAACAAACACTGACCCCAAAACAATGAAACTGTAATAGTAATGCCATCGGGGTGTAAAGTTTTAATCTGAGTAGCAAAACAAAAATAAAACCTTTCCTGGTGATTTATAGGAGATTTTCCGACACCCTTAGAACTCGCGCTGCCACCGTATAATATCGAATAGATTGGAATTTACAAAAGAAGAGAGGAAAAAAGGAAAACGACCCCAAACTTTTCGACCGGTAGGCGGGTGCTTTTTTTTCCACTCGTCACACACACTCGTTTCAGCAACCACGAAATGTACACCACCGGCCTCGTGTGTACACGGTAGTACAGGCACCTACATTGCGTGAACGAGAAAAAAAAATGCGTCGACCACAATGGTTGACGTTTGCTGCTGTAGTGAGTTAGTAATTCGCGTAAAAATATATTAGGTAAATACCAAACCGACCTGTGGAGAACAAGTCGAGTAACCGCCGCGACGTTCTGATCTTTGACGTGTCGACGAGTCGCTGATAAATCAAAGAGGCCACAGATGGTGTGTCAGACCAAAAATCGTTTTGTCCGACACTTAATCAATACCCACACCGATGACGTCGAATTTCGTCGATAGTTATACCGCTGGCTGAGAGATCAGTTAGTGTTGACAATGCGTGGACACAAGACATAGCAATTTATTTTCAGAAAAAAAAGAAAAAATCGCCGTTTGGCAGACCCTCAGTGATTGAATCGGAGAGAAAAGGTATCTTGAAGGAGCTCTTCTGTTTTTTTTTATTTATGCGTACTCCAACTATTTTTTTTTTACTGGACCAGGAGGACGGCGCTAACCAATGACGAAAATTATTTTTGATATTCAATTATTATTTTTTCATTAGTTTAGACTACCTACCTTATACATTTCTATTTTTTTTTTTTTTGTAGTTTTTTAATATTCCATTACTATTATTTCACCCTTATTTGCCTAGTGCAGCTGTAGTACATAGATATAAATAATACTTTTTTGTATTATCGAATATCTGTGGAATAGTACTGACATGAGTCCTAACCATGATTTGAGATAATATCACATATAATAATTATTTTTATTATTTTTATTTGGAATTTATATTTTGTATGCAGCTGAAATGTAGTATTCAACAATTAGTCAAAGAAGGCTGAAGGAAAAGCCTCTACGTGTCTGTGTTAAATAATTTTGCACTTGGAACGCAGTTTTCAAATCGTTTGATTGAGATACTCTATTAATTTTTTTACAATTCGAGCATTTGAGATCCTGATTATAAAATCAGCCATTTTTATTGTGAAATGTCCACCAGACGTTATGACGTATCCGAAATACATTTATATTGAGAAAATATAAAATTGAAAAATTAAAACCTGGTAGTTAAAAATAATTTGATACTTTTTTTTCAATTTTTAAAGTACTTATACTTAAGGATTATTATTTTTGTAATTTTCAGGATTTTCAATTACAATTTAAAGTCACTAGGATATATGTTAATTTTCTTATAATATATCATACATAACTATAAATATATAAATTAATATTGATATATATTTGATGAATATTAAAGTTTCAATTTTTTTATCGTGTAAATATGGCTGACCTGTGTGAGGTTGTTATCGGATTTTAATTCAAACAGATGGCAATTAGCTATATACTAAATGTCAAAATGTGATGGTATGAATATGGTTTTTGAAATATAATTGTATCATTCAATGAAAAGGCTTTAATGTTATTTTAACTATATAAATACAATCAATAAAACATTTTCATTTGAACGGCTTTTAAGTGCCACCGTTTGAAGTAATGTGGAGTCTGTTATAAACTCGAATTTGTAATCAGCATACTTTTAACCATTAAACAGTATCTATTGAGTGCTAACCAATAGCATTGTTTGTAATGATAGTAATTTATTTGAATTATATTTTTACGGTTACAAGTGAAACAATAAATTTAAAAAAAGAAAAATCCCAAAATGAGCTTTATTGTTTGAAAAACACAATGTATAATACCATGATATTATGTTGAACACATATTTCGAAACGTATAAAAAGACACGGCAATATTGTGCTCCTGAATATGCTGTACCAATTTAATAGTGCTCAAAAGATTCACGAGCACGTCGCATTCAAGAGAGACTGAATAAATCGCTGACGTCTTTGTTTTATATATGATTATCTCGAACGACGGTTAATGTGTTTATAATAATAGTTATTAAAAATAAAACGCATCTTTCTAGTATATTTTAACATTGAAGTCTCGAAGTATGACCGTCGTCTGTTCGAATGGAATTTATTACAATATTATAATAATTATTATGAACGGAATAATTATTCGTTCGGACAACAATGAGGCAGGCTTGAAGACCGAAAGAAAAAAACCATTAACAGCAGCGTATTATAGTGGTCGGCGTCTTGGCCGGACAACGAGAAATTCAAACAATGGTGTATTCTCGATTGTGCAACATTTTAAAATTACGTTTCCGATGCGGAGATAAACCGCAAAACGCCGGTGGATTTATATATGTGCGTTCGATAAGCACGGCGATTATTCCGAAAACGCTCCCTCGTTCGGCTTTTGAGTGCGGCGGATAGCAATACAATATTATTACTACTCCCTGTATAGCGTTGCCTTCATTTAATATTCTAGCGGTTTCGGTGTGGTTTCGGCGGTTTTGGCGGTCCGGCGACAAGTCTTTTTTGAACAAAATAATATAACAAAAGTAGCTATCTGACGGCGAACCGCGATAACCGCTGTTTGCTCGCACGCTGCAACCATCGTGCATGCGTCAAAAAAAAGCGCAAAGAGACTCAATCGAAGCGTGCAAGACCGTCGAGCACCGCGTATAACGTCAATCGCTCGCGAAAAACACGCCTTTGTCGATAAAATATGTAACAGGAGCTCGATGCACTCACGCGTGGGGCTTTGGGTCCGGATAAAATTCCTGGTTCTTCCAGTATAATATTGACCCGAACAAAGTGTGTCTGATAAAAAAATAAAATAAAATTGACACGTAACATTGAGGAGTGCGTTAAATTCATATTTTCGAGAGGAATCGGTCACTTCTTTTCCCCTCCTCATCACCGTCGCCACGAATTCTGCTGTTCTCGCTTACGTCTCATTACGACCGGTGGAGGCCGCCTTCGAGTAACGTTGTTAGTAGGTATATACGACAGCATTAGACAAATTATTTACAATATCATTACACTATACTCGAGCGTAGGAATAGGTGTAATGCCGCGTATTATAATTGCGTTTAATTCCCGGCACGTTATTAACATGCCCCAAACCGACCGTAACGTCCTATAATATACACTACGCGGCGATACGGTAAAATGGTAAATGTCCAATTGCATATTATAATAATTTAATATGTAATATTTTATCGTTTGTATACAAAATAATTAACACGTACGACGCGACCTACGACTAATAATAATGTAGATAATAATATATAGGCATAGAGTACACGACAACTATTATTATTCTCATCGACGGTAACAACTCTACACGCGGGTATAATATTATTTAATCTATACAATACCATATTGTCTCGTGTTTTCCCTTTCATAAATTATTATAGTTTATTCGGATGAATAATAAAAATCTACTGTTACGCGTTACCGCAACGACGTCCTTCTACGTTTTGGTTCCGAGTGAGCGTTTTTTTTTTCTTCCTTTTATGTATACGTATTTATGTATATATATACATATTTTTTTTATTTTTTTTTTTTGGGGGAGCCAACTATCCTTTTCGAGTCCATTACCACTATCGGATATGAATATGGTAATGTGTAATCCATACACGTATCACAAGCCGATATCAAAATAACTCCAGATATATTTTATATCCGGCCATATTATAATATGCCGTCGTTTCACATATAAATTGGTGATTATGCATTTTCGCCATCATTCTTTTGAACAACAATGGGAAATTTCGAGTGCATATTTGTTGTGTTTTTTTTTTTATCCGACACAGTGTTTTTTTTTTTAGTTAGAGTGTTCACATATCAAAATATACACACATAGTATATTATACCTATATGCACCTAATGACCGGGAAACAGTCGTAATGTTTATTTATTTCAACAAGCCCTACGTACGCGTAAACTGTGCAGGTACCGAAATACATTTTGTCGGACGAATATTATTACACAATATATTATAGTACTTATGACTGCATTAATTTCTAATAAATGTTTGGTTTTGGACGCAAAAGTTTAATTTGACATTGGCGTTTATTTTTCGCGTTTATTAAACTTCGCGCAAAATAAAACAATCCGTACAGTTAAAATCAAGGAAAATATTGTTATCAGTCATAGCCTGCAGGCAACGGTGAGTTTTTTTTATGCGTATAAACTAAGAATGGTGTTCTATAGTAATTATTATCGTGTGGGGATCGTGTTGGACGATAAACATAAAAATACATTACGAGCTGATAATGAAAAAGTAGAAAGTGGGAGAAAAGCTGTTAAACAGCGTTTATAGTGCACCGAAAAGGGTGACTTTTCTCGTGTAGGTATATTTTAATACTCTGTTACGCTACAGCCTGACATACTATATACCCACATACCCACGTGTGCAATACATATTGATAATATAAAACTAACAATAATTATTGCAAAACATATCGGACGATGATTTAGACATTTTGAAAAAATGCGAGACAATATTCCGAGTTCCTAGATTATTTCTGTTGTAGGTCACGAATTCTCGCAACTAACTACACGCCGTTGCTCGACATGATGCTGAAAACCCTGAGGACTGACAGAACTTGACATTTTTATTCGGGACCGAATCAAACTATTGAAATTTGTTATAAATAATTCGATTTTATTATGTTTTTTTTATTATTTATCAAAATAAGTACAAATTTTTGTTGGTTTTATTTTCGTTAATCAAACTATAAACACATTTTAAACAGTTCGAAATATCAGTAATTATGATAATATTAAATTTTGAGAACAATCTAAAGCACTAGATCTTGCCGATTATTTTTGTCAGCTTCTATATCTTGATAACAAGCATCTACAAACCATATATGTAATACTTTAATAAACTTATTTTTAAATGTAAGCAAAAAAATATATTAATTACTATATAGATAGGTGAGCAATGTATCAACAACAATTTGTATGTTTTCACTAATACGATGCACTGGTCACATAAAAATAAATAACACATATCGTCGACTAAGCTTATTTTTTTTAAAAAATTTTTGTATTATCAAAGTATTAATATTATAAATTATTGCCAATCGTACCAGAAACACATCCATATTACGTATTACATTCGTTATACTATTTATTGGTGTTCTTGCATTACCTAATGCGATTTTAATGTTTAAAAATATTCTAACTACCAATAAATAAGAAAAAACCCACAAATATAACGGTGAGTTTCAATATTAATAAATTATATCGAATGTGCTTGCAGTTTATATTATAATATATTCAAACGTGAAAATTGAAGACCCCCGAGAGTGTATTGTTACATAACATTCATTTTTCAGACATAATTTCTTTTACGGATTTTCAAGCGAACATAATTAATTAATTTTATTACCATCAATCATGAGCCCAATGTTTACGTTTGAATGTTATCAACTTTTTCATAGTGTGAAACACGATTTTTTTTTAATTTAAATATTTAGCTATAGTGTTCAGAATAAATAATTATAATTTTAATAATTCTGTTAATTTGAATAACATCTGATTAAAAGTATAATAAATTGTATTATATTTTACGTTTTAATTTAAAATATATTTTGTTTGAAAGAATAATATTACATAGGTACTTCGTATTATATTTTTTATTTGTTGACATACACTATGACTTTATTTCTTTCGATAAACAGCTGATTGCATAATATTATTTAACTGTATATATTTTAGTATTTTTAAACCAAGTATAATATTGGAAGGTGGTCAGTTAAAATAACACGTGATTCCACACCGTCGACTTCTTTTCGATTAGAATGCCGATTATATTTTAAAACATTTAAAACCGTTATAACAAATCCATTTTCACTATCGACAAAAACGTCATCAATCAATTTAAATAACACTTATTTCGTTTTCAAAATACGGTAGTCGAGCCCGATCGTTCTAATAATGTAGTTACGGAAGTCAAATCAGCAATAACACGACAACACTCGAAATGATATACTAAGTAAGAACGTTGCGCGACGTAACGAATTTATTATCACAAGGACTATATTTCTGCTTTTGCGCACCGTCTAGGCGAGGGCGAAAAGTGCGTCGGGTCGGGCGAACAAGTAAATCGCGATAGTTTTTTCGGTTATTTTTGTCGTACACAGGTAGTATAGGTACCTTACCTAGTGTCTACGCGTATTTCGGTGATATATCATTCGCGTTAAGTCGCCTCGCCGATAATAATTTGCAATCCAGTCACGGCCGCATAAGAAATTGCCGGCTGGGCACTGAACACGTTTCGAGTATTTAATACATTTCGGATAGGTCGGTTTGATTCCCGTTGCATCGACACCGCCGTTGATTAACTACTAGCACGTCGTCGGCTCTTGTTGTAGGTGCCTATTGTCTCGTTCGTAAGACATATACTATTATAGTATTATAATATTACGATATTATATTTTATTATTATAATATCGTATTTATGTATTATTCGAAAACACCCTATTACAATAATATAGGTCTTGTATCCGTCTTACATATCTGACACGTAATAACGAAAATCGAAAGACGACTTTATACGAGTAACGGCGAGTTTATGCAAACCATAATATTTATTTACACATTAATATCATCATAATCTTAATATTATGTATGTATAATTCTCAGGGATTCCCAGACTTTTAAACTCGACTGCTTATTTGGTCGATTTGTCGATTTTCGTGGTTCACACATAAAGTAAAATATATTAATATACAATACTCGTTGTTCGAGGAGTATTATTATAGCTGTAGGTAGGGTCACGGTTATCGGGGCGATTACAATAAACTCCAATAACCAATAATTATTAAAATATCCGAAATAATGCAATATTATAATACGAAATATATTTAACACACGTTGTTATTTTAGACAAATATTACGCAACACATCTAAGAAGCAGCCAGGTGGTTTTGAATTCCTAGCACCAACTTGTTAAGTCGTAGCTAGACACTATTGTTTATTGCGTCTAAAAACTGCAATAATCTAAAATGGTGAGAATTTAAAATTGTATTAATTAAAACGTGTACTATTTTATTACGTGTTTCTTGAGATAATAAAATATTAAGTTATTTTTTTCGTGACGACTGTACACAATCACTTTTGTATTTTTATTTGTTTTTATTCTTTTTCTTCGTATTTTGATAAATGACCGGCTGGAAATAACTTAAGACTTTGTGTTTGTTTCTTTATTAATTACAATAAAAACTTTTATCCTAATTTAATTTGTTTAGTAAATTACACAGTCCAGTGACATGAATCAAATGATGAAAATGTTTTAATGTCATTAAAAATGTAAAATAAAACTTTTTTTTCGTAATAATCAAATCAAGTCTAATGTACGTGCATCGCCATTACACCTAGTTGTTAGAACCAGCGATTTTTCAGTGCGAAATTTAATCAAAATTCTACCATAAAAACGTTACGATAAAAATAAGAATAATAAAAAATGTATTATTTGTTCTTTATCTCAAAATGCGAAAACGTTTAAAAGTTTGTATCTTTCTTTTCTAATCATCGTCAAAAAGGATTAACCAAAGTTTTTTTGATATGCCAATGGAAAAAAAGTTAGAAAGAATAAACATAATTTAGAAACAATTAAAATATAAAATATATATTAATTATTATGAAATATATTCACATTTATGCTTAATCTCAACTATCCTGTTTTCTTGATCATAATAATTCGTTGCGTTTAGAATAAATAAATATTAGCAGGTATTCAACTGGTGTTCCAGATAAAATTAATTTTAACCCTCGTTTCCTTACTATACAATGTTTTATACGTAAATCTGTGTTTAAATATTTAGTACAATAAATTATCTGTAAATATGTAAGACTTTATATTTAGAAAACCAAATATTATATTCGTTTTACAAAAAAATATCATTATGTGACATGTCATAAAACTAATTGAATTATGGACTTAAATAAAACCATGATTATGACAAAATATTGGATATATAATTTACTGTGCAATGTAACTTTGTTTGTAAACAGGTACTAAAACTATTTTAATCTATTGTTTTATTTTTATTTTTTAAGAAGTTTTTGTTCATAATGTTTTTTTATAACACAACGTTTGGAAACATCTGTTTAGAAAAACTCTTTAGGTACCTATAGGTAAAATTTAGTTTTTGAGCATATTGAGGAAGCTATTATTTTTGTAATAACGATGAACGTATATTTTTCTCTTTGAATATTTTCTTTCATGTGTTCGCCTGTAGTCAATGAGTTGGAAATGTAATGTGCGATGTGTATTAAGTTTTCAAAAATGTTGCACTATATTCTACAATAATAATCATCATAATAATAATAAGTGAGCAGTAGGAGATATTATATAAAGCGAAATTCACACAATATTAATTATATTATTATGTATCAAACCCAATGTCGTATTCATTTTTTCTTCAACTTTGTTATAGTTATAAAAATAACTGTATAGACTGAAGGTTAAATTCAAAACGATATAATACTAGGTACCCTATAATATTATACTAGTATAATTATAATATTTTAAAATATGTATTACCGTTTTTGATTTTAGATACATTAGTTTTAAACTGATATTTTTTAAATGTACCCTTCCCACGGTGTTTTTAAATCAAGAAGCGACTGTTCAGTGTCAATAAACGTATTTTTAGTGTTTTCATATACGACAAAATCGAACGGTTTTGTCGCCATATTATATTATTATAGTTTCTGCCGTAAACTTTTAACACAATTGTTCGCAGGTTTTCGCGATATTACGGAAACATACCATACTTGTATAATATCATTATAACACACTGCCTGTAATAATTTATGGACTAATTCAATCGTAGTTAATGCATTGTGTATCATAGTGACTATATATGTATGTGACATGTGTATAGTATAATATATACGTTTATGTATACGTATTATATGTATATATACGAGAAACGACATGGTTTGTCGAGGTAGCAGAAGAAAATCATAAATAATTGCTTTTTATCGAGATTATAATATTATTTTGTCGGCGGCGTGCTGACGGGAGCTTCGCAGGGATGTGGGGGGGGGAGAGCAGGAGGCATCGACTGAAACGTACTTCGGCCCTTTAGAAGGGACCGAAATAATTGATATTTATAAATTGCTCGGAGCTGAAAGCCATATTATGCCATAACATCCCGACATGTCCTCTCTCTCCTCTCAGCTCTCGCTCCCTCACACCCCCTCTCCGGCGGCGGTCACCGCATCCGACACCTCTCGCTCACTCCCCGTCGTCATACCTATATACCACGAGGCGACGGTGGCAGTCCGACCACGCAACTCGCCGCTTTTGCCGAACCGCCGAGTACCCTCCGTACGCGCGTGCATATTATATATATATGTGTGTGTGTGTGTGTGTGTGTGTGTGGGTGTGCGTGGGTGTGCGCGTGTTTTGTATGTGTCCCAAGCGCGTTCAGTATGCATTGCCCGTAAAGTTATTAATACTAATTTGCTCTAATCCGTGACACATTGTAAGCCCCTCGTCCAGCTCTCCCGAGGGAGCGGCGCGGCGGCGTCCCGAATCCGGCTGCTCCGCACGGTTCCAGCGCCGTGCACTCCGCGTATTGCGTATAATAATACGGCAGCTGCGCGCGCAAACCCGCGTGCCCCCCTACGGTCTCACCACCCACACGAAAACCCCCGAACGGGACAACGACGACTGGATCTCCTCCCCAACCCCCGTTCCTATATAACGCCGAATCGTCCTCCACTCCCGCCTGCACCTCCACCGTACGAGTTGCGGTGACGGTGGGTCTCGAGGGACCGGCCCAAAGTTCTAGCAACGGACCGGATGAAAATTTATCTTCTCTTGTTTCAGGATACTTTTGGCACATCACCGACATACACTATGACGCGAATTACGTAGCGACCGGCGATTACGCGCAAAGTGAGTATATATTATTATATTATATTATATTACAATATTATAGAGATAGGTATAAGTTTATTATTTTATCGGTATATTTGAGTGTCATGATCGAGAGCTGCACGCGCAGGTGGAGACGACCGATTAGACCGCCAGAATCGTCGGACGGTGAAAACTGCGAAACGCTCGCACCGTGATAGCGAAAAATTGTTGTCCGCGCATTATGGTAATATGCGTTCCGAATATTTTATCGATCGAATTCTTGCGATATGATAAAATTGGGTGCCCCGGGGATGTCATTCGGACGCGAACCGAATATGCATTTCTCTCCCACGAGTCACCGGCGGCATCATAAACATTTTTCCCTCCCCGCACCGAAAAGTTTGCCACCGAAAGATTGGACTAAACACAAATAATGTATGATTCGGTTTTATATACATACGCATTCTGGTGGAGGGCAGTAAAATGTCGGAATTCGTGTGATTGCCGTCTTTGATGAAATCAAACCAAAATTTTGGTTAACGATATATACGTATGTTTATCACCACGCACACACGTGACTGGACGTTTTTCAGCGTGACTGAGATTGGTCGCTCGTAACCGCCACCACAACTTTCAGGCATACTCAGGCTCGAGGTGCTTTCGTAAAGTTTTTAACCACATTTAATTTCGAAAAGCCTAATTTTTTATAGCAGTTTGTGTGAGTTTTGTGTGGTGGGTTTTATGTAAACAATTTATAGCCGACAAACAGTTTTTAGATTTACAAGTGTTATATTACTGTGATAGGAAATTCGATTAGACTATAGGACGAATTTCTAAAATAAATATTTGTCGTAAGAAAAAAAAAGTTAATATTCTAGAATTTGGTTAGGTCGATTAATGATGATAATTGTCGAATAAGCTGATTGAGAAACGTTGATACCTTTTTTCAATATTATTTTAAGAAGTATTATTTTAAGTGAACGAAAGAGGATATTATTCTGTACTTACGTATGCAAATTATTACTTTATTTTTTTATACAAACGGAAAACGGGTTTTAATACCCGAAACACTAACAAAAATACAACAAAATATCTTAAACTAACAAGTTTACATAATTTTTGACGCAGGTATTTATTTTAAAAATCTTCTATTGTCAAAGCCATGGTTCTCATTTACCAAACGACCCAAAATCTATAGAGGAGAATCATAAGGAAAGTTTATGGTTGCGAGAGGTACGATAAAGGGAGTGGAATTTTTCAGTTGACGAGAATGCACTTAAAAGTTGATAACCATATATAAGTTGGTTTAGAAACGCTATATTAGCTGTTTGCAGTGGTTTGATAAACTGCTTAGCCCAAGCGGCTGACTAATTATAGAAGTGGTGTAGTCATGCGGATGGACATTTTTATTTAGAAGAAAAGAAACAAAACGCAAAACTTTTCCTCGTACCCGCTCAATTATTTGGCAATCGCAAGGAGTCGATGAATCCCATAAGACGAACCCACACTCAAGAATGGGCCTCACTAAAGTGCAGTTTAAAGGAACTAAAAACTTAAAACATGTGTGATCCTCTGTAGGAATCCAAGAAGTTAAAAAAACACAACGGCATGTCCTGAATGTACAATCGGGGACTTAATGTACGTGATAGGAGGAAACTAAGATCATGAACTGATTTACCAGAAAATTGGATAGCTGACCCGTCTATTGTGTATATAAATTTAGCATACATTTTTTGAACGTGTGTCATTACCTGGCATTTGTATACATAAACCTAATTTATGCTATGATTATAGCTATAGGAGGTAAAATTCATTTACAATATTTTATCGTAAAATAAAGTTACTTAATTGTAACTAGTTTCTTTTTTTAGAATTTTAATTTAATGAAAACAAAACAAATTTACACTTGATGATAAACACATATTATAATACTATTTTACAAACTTTTATTGTATAAAATAAAAATAAAAATAATATTTTTATAATATTATTATAATGCACGAGATAACCCATTTATTTGAAGTTTAAACTTTTTGAAATATTAATTGTAGCCACTTACATGAATCACATGGTATATTACACCGCAACTAGGTAGGACCAGGTAATTTCCTTTTGTTGTTGTCTAAACTAAATTTCTAGATAGTAATAATACAAATATTTATTCAATTGTTTTGTATTGTATACATCAATAAAAAAAATTTAATTTTTTTCTATTAATTAAAAAAAATATAATAATATAGATGTGATTTTCGAAATATTAAAAAAATTATTTACAAGACTATTTTTAATTTGAATGTTATAATACTTCAAACAGTTCAAGTAATATAAAAACATAAAAATTAATACTATTTTTTGTGAATTAAAAATGAGTGGGCAATTTAAACAGAGCATCCTCTATGTATCTTGTAGATTCGTTTTCATAATATTATGATACGAGTTGTTACATAAACATTCATCGAATTTTCGAATGGCTGTGTCGAACTTTAAAAAAACGTCTAAACCTACTTTTAAATTTACATAAAATTACCATTACTAAAACGTTTCCAATTCTCGAACTATCTTATGTATCTACCTATTTATCTGTACTATTACTTTTATTTTCAAACAAAGCGTTCAGATGAGATGAATTACAAATATCTGGGATTACTAAACACACACGTCATACAGCGTTTTAGAATAAAGAATTCACACGGAATGATATAAAACGATGTGACATTTTAGTCATTTTTTTTTTTTTTTTTATTCGAATTACATTTATTACTTTATGTGTATATGGTGTTTATGTATATATAGCCAATAAACATTTATGTAAACCGGAGTCGTTGTTGACTTTTAAAATATCGTGTATAAGTCGTACTTTAAACTTTTAGGAATGAAAAATAGCGTTGGTCGCGTATTTATCGCGTAAAGAACTAAAAATAAACGTGTGCATGCTATGTTAAGTATCACGTTCTATTGCACCAAAAAAAAACAGTATTCAACCTACTAAAGATGAACATATTAAAAACTTTTTAGGATGTCACAGTGCGTCATTATCGTCGAATAATAAAACTACATTAATATATTATCTATAGATTGTTATGGGGGAGATTGGGTATTATTATTGACACGGGACAATTGTAACACATGCAATTCGTACGACATCTGTGTTTATAACTGTGCGGACTATCAAAAAATAACTCACGTCGAAAATTAATGAATAAAACCCTCCTCGTTCGGATCAGAACCGTATAGGTAAAATGTCCTACTGTATGCGATAAACAATATCCACTTATCAATACGGTTAGGCATGTTTACCGGCAGAGAAAAATAATAAAATATGTTTTTCAACTCGGAAATGTATTTAAAATACTAGGTCGTTATTATTTTTTAGTTGTGCATAGTATGTTATTTGTTATTTGTTGATATTTTTTTATGTTCGTTAAAGAAAAAAAATGTTGAATGGTTAAGGTTGATTTTGTTTGAATATGTCTCTGTTGATAGATATTTTTCATTTTATATATTATGTATATATTTTTTTATTTGAATGGAGACACAATTTGTAACATTTTATTTCTTAATAAAACGCCATTAGTTTTGATTACAAAAAACAATTTAATTAGACTTAAAGGATTGTTTGTATGATATAAAAGTCAAAAACACGTACCTAACTTGGATGGTTAATTATTTAATTTTTTTTACCGTAAGTTTTATTCTATTCTGCAAATATTATTTCATTATAAGTATTTTAGAACTTTAAATTATACACTCAAACAACATTTAATTTTAGCAGTTATTTTTTATTTATCACGATTTCATTAAGTTTTCAGTTTAATCTAGCTAAACGAATTTAAACTTTCAAACTATAGTATTTAAAATTGATAAAATAGTATTATGTTACATAACCTCTGTGGCATGTATAGAGAATCGGAATACGTAACATTTTTTTTTCTAAAAATAAAACTAGTTAATTTAATTATATATTGAAATTAAAATTCAACATAAACATATTTATTTGTTTATTAGTAAATTTATTGATTGAAATAGCATAAACAAAATAATGTTAAAATTGTATATCTTGTCAGATAGAAATAAAAATATTACATGTGTTACAATCGTACCGGTATCTCAATCCCATCGATGATAGGCTTTTTCAGAATTTTAAACATTCATTTCAATAACAATTATATTTATAATGTATTATGCACTGTTCTCCAATGATTCCAAACAAATAATGATAAATTAACTTTCAGAGAAATGGTTATACCCTATAAGAACAATAAATTTAAAATGTATACACAGCCAATGGGACCTTAGAAACAGGGCTTTAAGCCAAGAAAATAATTGCAAGCATCGATACTTTTTCGTTGGCGAGTTCAACAATAGATTTATCTCAGAAATGCTTTTGATTGAACCACGAAAGTTTAATGAATACATTTTTTTAACTGTAGCAGTTACTATATTTTTGATAAACAGAGTTGGGTTGACAAACCACTGAGGTTATTTTATGTTTATAAAAGTTTGCCACAGTAATGTGTAATTTTTGAAACTTTTTTGGTTTTTAATGACCATATATAATAATATATCGTGTAAACATAGTCGTCTGGTAAGTTTGAAAACATTTAGTTTGTTGTGGGCGTATAATAATAGAGTTATTATGTGCAAAGTCGATACGATTGTTATCTATGTATTTATATCAAAAAAACAATATATAGATTCGAATACATGTCTTCGAAGCGTTCAAATAATTCATCAACGGTCGAAGACCTTCTTCGACGTCACACTAATACAGTTATTATCGATAATTTATATTATGTATTATGATAATATTATTGGCCGTAACACGTTTGGGTACAGTAGACCCTAAACGCAACACGTTTGGGTACAAATGAATACACCGTTTGGGTACACCATATCTTTAAAAAAATAACACGTTTGGGTACATAGGTTAGGTGGTTTGGATCCGGTGCAGATGCGTACGTCTCATTTGCGTACAGCCTATTTTTAGTTACAAATTTTCTCACTTGCACACATAAAAACAAATAAAATCACATAAAATCTATTCAAATATACATGTATTTTATACATTTGAAGAAAATATTTTGGTGCATACAAAAAAGTTCCATCAGCAAAAACATGCTTTGAACTATTTAAAAGAGACATGTTAGTAGCATATTTTGTAAAAATAGGTACACTACTCTCCGAATCCATGAAACAAAATGGTTCATTATTTGAAACTAAATCTTTTTTATTTTGAAAAATCATAGCCTCTGCTTCGAATAAAGATTTTGGTATTTTAGGAAATATTTTATCTATTGGCAATTAGCGTATGTACCCAAACGTGTTCTACATTTACAGGTAAAAATAATGTAATGTACCCAAACGTGCTTCGCCCATATTATTATACGGATGTAACAAAAATGACTGACAGATGTAATTGGGTAACTAAAATAGTGCAATAATAACAATAACCTACAACGATATCGATCCGAAAATATTTGTGTTTATTTTTCCTAATAATTATTATCATAAACATTTTTAATTATATAGTATAAAAAAAAAAAACTGAATCTCAACTACAAGGATAAAATGCAATATGTAGTTATAGTTAATATTACATTTGTCGGTCATTTGTTTCTGTTCAACCTCGTTCCCGTACTATTTTTAATATATCGTCATGGTTTTAAATATTTCATAATATAATATTAATAGATACTAAATACTCGCAAACGGTTCGGTTTTGCAGGTTGCAAGAGGTCGGCGGTCGATCCGGAACTGTTGGTCATGGAACAGCCCAGTCTGCCGTCCGGCGGCGGTAGACTGGGCGATTACGGGTGCGACTCGCCGTGGACGCTGGTCCAGTCTGCTGTGAAGGCGATGAAGGAGAAGCACGGGGACAACATCGAATTCGTGCTGTGGTCCGGGTAAGGTGTTTTGTTTGTTGTCCGCAGAGAAAAAGAAGAAAACAATAATGACAATAGTAAAAAAAAAAAAAAGAATAATAAGAAAAACAAAGCAATTCCCTTAATCCTTTTCCGGTCCGCGCGACCGCGGGACGGATACGCGTATAATACGGTAGGTGTATATACTCGTATATATATATAAATATATTTAGGTACAACCCGAAGAGCGAAGGGTCGCCGAACAGAAGTTTAGAGTGGTTTCTACCCTTATCTCGGTCCGCTGCTACTGATTGGCAAATTAAAAACGCCCTGTAAAGTGTTTTAATTCTTGCGGTTGTGCGTGACGAAAAAAAAAAATTATAATCATATATAATATTATGTTTGTTTGTTGAGTTCGTCTGTTGTTTATTTTTTTGTGTACGCTCACCGTCGGTTTAGATTAACCCATTGAAACTGTCTATATATATATATATATATATACGGCGGTGACCATAATTAATTAGCATAATGTAACTCACGTCTCCCCTGTGACTACACCCAATTATACGAATCGTGTGAAGATGTCATTGTTCATGTCCATACCCACACGACGGTCGGTGGATTGTCGTCGAAGCGTCGGTGATGTGCGGACCGTTACTATTCGACCAGTTCGAAGTCTAATAGATGTGTTCTAAAAGTATCGTACCGAGAACTTGACTTTCTAAAATATTTGAAAAATGTCAGCCCTGATTGTTAGGTAAATTAAATCAACATTATCTGTTGTAGAACTTTTTTGTTTGCCGTCGAATGCAAGTACGGTTTTGAACAATAACAATATAATGTAATAATAAAATGCAATAATGAAATGTTTTTCACTATGATTTGTGTACAAAAATAAATATTTCGGCAATACTTATTTCATCTTATGACTTGATCGGTGGTCCCCGCGACTGCAGGTGAGGTCCGTCGACTCATCTCGGGTATTCCGCAGCGTTAAAGATTTTTGATCTGTTTTCGTCAATTTCAAACGAGTTTTATTGTATTCCATGTTATGATCCATTTTTCGCTACGACATCGCGTTGACGCTGTTGAAGGTTGAAAATAATTCCACCACCGATAATAACTCAGCAAAGAAATGCTCGCAAACAATTTATATTGATTAATTACCAATATTAACTTTTATAATTAGCATACTAAATTAGTCCCTGCAGGTGTCAATAAAAAAAGTATTTAATACTTTTCCCAGTGTTTAATATATTGCTAATTGAATTACCCGTCCCCTACAGTTATTGTCCAATGTAAAATATTACAATAAAAAATAAATTAAAAAGTGTCCGCGGTGGTTGACAATTTGAACAATCGGTCCTATCATTGATAGGTATTATGAAATGTAGCCGGTGGAATCGATGTATACTTTATTAAAAATCTTATTAGGAAACATATTATGATGTTTCGGTAGAATATTAATTCATACATCTAAACACACTTCCGTTTTACCTACACGATAAAATATTATATATTGTATTAATTTTTCGTTTTCTCTACTCCTCGCACAATAATGGCAGGGCAACGCGCAATTATTCGTATGATAAGACTAAGAGGTGATACGAATTATGTTTACAGTGCAGCGCCGATGAAGTTGGCGTGCAGCAGAAATAATAAAAATAAAAATGTTGCGTTAATATTGTTGTTAAAAGTACTATTATAGGTAGTTACCGTTGAATACATAAAAAAAACAAAAAAAAACCATCGCTTTGTTGTGTTTTTACACGGTGATTTGTGTAAACAATAACCAATTGCGTTCATAATATTAAATATTATTTTTGCAATGTTTTCGTACTTTTTTTCCCCATATACGGCTCGGTGAGTATCGATAAAAATTATTTTCAAAAATTCGTATTGTTTGAACGAGATGAGACTACCTATATCGTAAATCGACCTAGTTTTTTTTTTTATGTCCCCGTTAAATATTATAGTAAAATATCAATGAAATACCATATACACACACGTGTGGGGGAAATCATTAGGTATACAGTTTATTGCAATATGTAATATTTTTTAACACGATTATGTACGAAAAGATGAATATAATAATAAACAACGGTATAAATGAATAATGTGTGCTTAGTTGTTATTGTATACAATGGGGTATTTTTCAAAACAAAAAAAAACACACACACACAATATGTTTCAATTGACTTATAAAATTGAAATTTATTGAAGTATATTTATGTTTTCAACATGTCATGAAAAAATTGTTGAAACACACTGTAAATCAAGTTTTCTATATTCATACACAATGTGCATCATACACGCATTACAAAAATACGCATGTGCCCTGTATTAATATTACAATATCATGACAGTTGAAATCTTCGTTTTGACCAAAAAAAAAAAGAATAATAAATAATACAGTGTAGTTTATTTTACGACGAGTCTGTATGATATCATTAACAGTCGAAAGTTTTGATCGATACGATATGACCCGTAAACGTATGTCATTAGTTTTCCTGTGACGTGCACAATTAATACGTCTCCAATATTTGCGTTGAATGATTAAAATATGTTATCATTACGACGTATCAAAGTTATATGACACTTGAAATATTATAATAATAATATAATGCTTTACCTTTTGAAACGTATAATAATCAATCGAAGCGTACAACGTATACTATTATGGTATCGCGATTGCGTGGCGTTGACAACTTTGAGCAAAAAATGTATCGTGTCGTTTGTTAAACCTTCGTTTCCATAATATAATAATATGTCCCTATACTTTCTAGTAAAGCTCGGTCAAGAGTCAATACTGACAGTAGAGTCGAGACGTCTTATCCGAGGATAATACTATTTTTTCGTTATCTCATAATATGGATATAAATGTGTACGTAATCTTGGTGCCCGTTTTGCACGAAGACCTGAGTCATCTACTGTAATTTATTATCCACGTAGCAGAATATTATAGATGTATTTTGTTAATGTATATTTTATTGATAATAATAAACGGTTTGCTTAAAACATTCAGTAATGATATTATTATGATCGTATACCTACGTAATTCGTCAAAATTACCAACTTTTGAAGGTGATTAAGCTTTTGATGGAATCTAAAACGTCTCTGACGGACTATATTATAATTGTTGCTTTATTTTGGGATCTGTGACGGCGGCCACGAAGAAAAACGCTGTAATTTCGAGGTGTGTTATTTTAGTGTTTAAAAAACTATGTTGCATTACTGGGCATAAAGTTTTAAACGTTTTAGCCATTTTTCCGGGAATACTATAACTGCGTGTATCTTAATACCGGCGGGTTCACGTGGGAAAATATAATATAATACTATGACGGGCTTGAGCACAGAGGTCGCTTCGTATTATAAGGGCTGGAACCCGATTGAGCACGATTGACTCTTTCACAACCCGAATGAGCACAGCTACAATCAAACAATGGGATACCCCGAAAAACCCCAAAAAACAACACGATCGAGCATGAAAACAGATGCGACGTTGCTACTTTGCGCCGTAGAATATTATTATTATAAAATTAAATACATTTTTGAACATTTCATAAATATTTATAAATAAAAATCTTTTATTGGTATTTTATTAGTACGATATTTTTCTCTTGCCCAGAATAGATTATAACTGTACAGTCTTTTTTTGTAGATCGCCATTTCGACAATTCACATTTTTTTTCTCATCCCAATAAACCTGTACTTGAAAGCTCCAACATTTGCCAACTCTTTGCCTCTCTCGGATAAAACAATTTGTATTTCATTATTTTCCATCATAAAAATCGTAAAATATGCAAAAAAAACACATAAGCACGAGACAACAGAACAGACTCACTGTGACCAAGTCTTATTTACAGCGTAGGTACATACAATAACAGTAGTTATTCACAGTTTAATACAATCGTTGTAGATAAAATTATGGTAGGTATCTCCTATCCATCTCAGTTGTTTTAAACTTTCGTGGGTGCCCATCGATCGGCAACAAAATCTTTTTCGACCAATATGTTAGTATAACCTATTAGTGATCTACATAACGTACGCTTACTAGTGAGAATCTGACAACTTTGTACACAATATTTATTTTTTTAATCGTGCTCAGTCGGTCGTCAAAAAGGTCGGCCCGTAACGACCGCTCTCGATCGGGTCATCGCCGATCATACGAAACAATACCTGCTGCTACTCGATTTTGCCCGGATAAAAACACTGGTTTATCTTTTACCAGACGCTTTTGGATTACTCGTATCGGTAACCCATTTCGGCGGTCGTCGAATCTCGAGAGGGCGCCGACACGATTTAACGGTTACGAATGTTATAATACGAAACGGACCTGCCCGCGATTACAATATTTTGTCCGATACGCGTCCCGTCGAGCGGAACAGCGTGCTACGCCGCCGCAGGCATAACGACAATCGAACACGAGCACAATTTTCACAGACGTCCTGACGTCACATATAATAATAATAATAATAATTGTTCTACTAACGTCGCGTATCCGCACTGCCGCTCTGCGATATATGACAATAATATTATGCGAGCTACGCGTCCCAGTATTATTGTATATTATTATTATTATTACTGTATTATTATTATATTGGTGTTGCCGTTCGTGTATGAGCGCGGACGCGGAGTGGTAATAATTAGATTAAGAGCGCGCTCCGGAGTCGCGCCCGCCGCCGCGGGTTTATAATATACCCGGGTGCCTTTGAACACGTCGCGTTCAACGACGTAAAATATATTATTATTATTATATCGTGTGCTCCACTGTTATATATAATAATAATAATACATATTATAACACTCCGCCCGTAAAGTTTATATACGGATGTACACATATTATTATTATAATTATTAATTTATTAACGAGAGACCGAGGGAGGGAACGCGTCGCGGGGGGTCGCGACGACGGGTCTTGCGGTCGGCCGCAGTGGGCGTGGTGCCGGGGTGGTGGCGTGAGGGTTGGAGGTAATCTTATGTATTACTCGGCTTGGCGTGGCACGGTGTACGGTAAATAGTGTCCGCGCGGGATAAGAGTTCACGTACACACAAAACGACGACGACTACGACGACGACGACCTTATAATGTAATAATATTACGAGATCGCATATCTAACGTGAAAGGGATTACATATTATTCGAGCGCAGCGTAAGTATATATATATGTGGTATGCGGAGGATAATACGTGTAATGGTATATATTATATGTAGGTATAGAGCTATTTACGAGAATTTATTTGGCCCGTGTCCATCTCGCGTCAACCGTCTGGTGAAACTTATAATCATGTCCCTCGAGCGCGAGCTGCTTTTTACTGGCGGCGGCGGCGGTGACTATGTATTGAAAAAGTTTCGCGCGTTTACTGATTAAAAGTCAAAATCGTCGTGTCTTTAATAATTATATTATTATTGTTTACAATAGATTCGTGTGTGTTTCATCATCAAAAACAGTACATATATATATAATATGTATATAATTATGGTGATAATAATATGACGACGACATAATATAATATATAATGCGTTGTTCGATGATGATTATTGCAGATTTATACGTGATTATTAAATCCATACGTACAACACGTGAAAACAAAAATTTTCTCGTAAAAACAATATCGGTCTTTACTCATTAGCGATTAAATTCCTTTAAATTGGCTTTTCCAATACGTGGTTACAATTAATACGAGTATAGACAAGGATATGACGTCAAGACAGCAATTTATCATCAAAGTCGACTACAATATTATTATGCATTATATTATCAAAGGATTTATATCATAACTACTCGAACAGTTTAAGTTTATAGCTAGTTGTTTTTTGGTAACAGTTTAAGTAGATATATATTAAAATAATTTAGATTTTTCTAGTTAATTTCGAAAAATTCATTCGTTAATATAATTTCAATACATAATATTTATAACTGAGCTAATAACAATTGATTAATTTTTTTTTTTAATCTTGCTGTTTACAACGATATTAAATAAAGTTAAACAAACAAATATTCCTCGAACGTCTAATTTTCTAAATTAAAACAGATATTGTAGTGTGCAACAATAAAGAATAATATAATTATTATTATGAGTTTTTAACAAAATGTGTAGGTAAATATAATTTAAAATATTTAAAACTGTACATGTCATTGCTGACTCAGACGTTACCAAATTAAAAAAATGTAATCAAATATATATTATACTTAACTTAGTTAATAAATACTACTCCGCATTACCTTTACCACTTTTAAAATGAATAACATCATAGTTAAGTATTATGTTACGATGTACAACGTTGACTTATCTCAACTCGAATTAATGTTTTATAATATAAACTCACACAGTATAGCATATTGATATTATGCTTTTACAGTATATTTTTTTGGGGGACTGACATTTTATGCTTACAAATAATTCACAAAAATACAATACATGAAACAAAAGTATTTCTAAAAACTCTGCGCACGGTTTTTTCATCGCTTATTGTTTTACGCGTGTATACACTGCAGCACTAGGTGCGATCTACAAAAATCACATATTCCATCCATTCTTTATACACACACGAACAGTTTTTTTTTATTTCACCGAGCGACGCGACTTCCCATTATGATGTTTTATTCATTACGAATATTATTGTGCATGCAAAGAGTTCACGTGTCGTATACGAATACCTGCTATAGTAAAACACATGCGAGATTATACAGTGGCACACGGTGCCGTTCCGTTAGTTTATCCCACCGTGTTTAACTACATACCGAGTATGTAAACCGTATTTATATTATAATATTATAATAATATACGGCAAATAGTGATAAAAACCGAAAGAATAAAAATTTTAAATTACTTATTTTATTGGGAGACGAATTTTTTTTCGACGAAAGCACATTATAATAATAATATATAATATACTTTAACAACGTGACATTACGATGGTATATCGTGTACATGTAAGTTTAACAGTTTCGTATTTGAATTCGTAGGATTTGCCGGTCTTAGTCGAGGCGTGCTCGCCGCCTCGTAGGTCGAAATAATAATAACTTATTTTCTTCATAAAATGCACTGTGCACAAGAATCTTTACAGTATTTTTGTATTATTTCGGTTAACGCTCCGGCCCGAAGTCGCGTAATGCAGCAGAGCACTGCTTTACTCGCGCGATACGGCGGTTATACGAATAATAATTAATAATAATTAATATAATATACACATAAATCTAAATATACAAAGTAGGTACAGTGGGGTTCTTTAAACACAAACAAAACACTCATTAGCTCTCATTAAGACGTATTAACGTTTTTAAAAATGTTATTTTTACACGATTTCGGACAAAATGTTGTTGTTACAATGAAAACTAGGAAAGTATGATTTTGTTCAGAGCCGGTAATACGCGTTTTGAGATCATGAGCGATTACTGTTAAAATAATTACCCAGTATACGTATATTATTATATACGATGAGTTGGTTGTATTTATTTTTTTTCAAAAAAACAAATCACGCCGATCTATCATCATTGCGGTTTCAGTCGCAGATGCCGCGAAACGGTTTTCTTGTAAACTCGTGTAACCCATCACGCGTGTGAATAGTTTTTATGTATTTTTTCGAAAAGTTTACGTTCGAAGTTGTTAATCGTGTTGCAAGGAATAGTAAAAATATACTGCGTATTATTGTACTCGTACGCGATAATATATTATGGTGTGTATCGCGAAAACAAAACCGAAAAAACACCCCACTTATTGTGTGTGTGTGCAATGTAATCGGAATCTGTATTGTTCGGTCTTGTGGAATTGTTGTGTGAAGCGGCACGACAGTATATCGTATGTGTAATAATATAAATATATATATATGTTTCGCGTATATAATTCGCGGGACGCGTTACTTTGCGCGAAGAAAAAAAAAAGCGATTCCGCCCCGTTGTTTGGAATTCGGAAAATGTTCAGAAAAACTCCGGAACCGCGAGCGAAAAAACGCGCGTACGCGAACGACGATATATTACAATGCGATGACATCATTTTTCCTCGTTTATTCGCTTTATGAGCTCGCGACGCGCATGCGGAGAATCGCATCCGAAACGCTTTAATAATTATTGTTCATAGTACCATATTATTAATATTTTTATCATCATCATTAATGTATTGTGATATGGATATTATTATGAAACGTTGTCAGGACGTGTTACGAGGGTTCTCGGTGTTCGCGTTTATTATTTCGATTTCAGCAAGCCTGCACAGCGACGAGGACATAACTAACGTTGTCCCGCTCTTCATAATTATTTTATTACCTAAGTGGACATAATATTTCGCATATAAGTCACATCAGTTTCCGATGAAAACATTGATCGACCATCGATTTATTCGACATATTTTAAAAGTCACCTTGCCCCCTTTGACATACATTTTTTTTTTTTATAGCTCTTTAAGGGTGACCGGACCATTTCTTCAATAAGTGTTGTATAAAATGCAAACACGCACAAATTAATGACCACAATTGTTTTTCAAATACTGTTGCTTATAGAATGTGGTAATGGGGAGGTTTTCCCCAACACGCCTTTGCGTTATCGTTTAAAGAAGAGCTCAGAAAATATTAAAACAGGAAATTTTGTCAAGGGAGTATTCATAGGAAGTTTGTTTTCCGTATTTTAAATAATTATAAATCAGTTCAATTATACCAGTTAATTATTTCTTGGTCAAGTTGAGTAATACGTTTTTATTTTAAAACAGAATCATTGTTTCCAAACAGTACTTATTTTGTCGTTCGTAGTAATAGTGATCCATTGCAGCCACTATTGTAAACACATGCCCACCGGATTCGTATTTTTTTTTTTTGTTTAAATTCAAGAAATAAAATATTTTTTTAAACTAGTTTGTGTTTATTTATCTTTATAGTTAAACACTCCATTACTGACATAATACATACTCATTATATTATATCGAATGTAGATTATACTATTATATGACTGTGAAATGTGAAAAAATATTAAGTATATAAAACATTTAGTTGAAAAATGTATCTTAATAACTTTTTATATACCTAACTGCATAATATAATATATTTTCCCTTTTAACCGTAAATTAGGTAATTACCCGGTTCAGCATTTAATGTGATATCTTATGTTTAGAATTCAAATTCAGCTCTTAAAACCGTCCTAAATTCGTGGGACGTACGTTCTCATCACGACCATACATATTATATGTACAGTATACGGAGAGGATAATAGTATATATATACATTATACATACGTATTGTACAGTTGTGTGTATCATTATTATCATTTGGGCTTACAAAAGCCCTTTCGGCTCAATAGGTCGACCGACAATGAAGCGCGAGGACTACGGTGTCCCGCACAATGCAGTGAAGATTTATATAATATTATCATACCACGGCCATGTCCATAATATATTATATTATTATAAACTGCGGCGTCCCACTTCAATTTATACAGAGTGATTCTCTTATCGCTAAACAAAAATCCTCACTTTTTGTGGTAAATTTATTTGTCTACAATTTTTGTATTCTCAATTTTTTAGTATATTAAGTAAAGTGTTTTCCTATTATATTTCTATGATTTTCGATACAACCGTTTGTTGAACCGTAGTTTTCTTATTTCAATGAGCATTTCAGTTGAAGAATTTAGACACTGCTGAGATACCCGTGGCAACTCGTCTGTGTCTTACTTAGAATTAAAAATGTAATTGAATGCAGTCCCACTGAAGAAACTATTAGACGTGAGCTCAAGAATTAGTTTGAAATTAAATAGTAGTGAATATAACGTTTAATTATTATAATATATATTTATACAATTGAATAGGTACATTAATTATTAATAAATTACAACAATTGGTACAATTGTGAGTAAGTAGATACGGCACTATCATATTCTTAACTTTTTTTGAATGAATTAGCTGTAAATTTATGAGTAAAAATAATATTTATCTATTTTAAATAACAAACTGCATTCGGCGTTTTTTTACAGTATTTACAAACACACGTATTTTACAAAATACACTTTAGTATGTAAGAAATCCGATATGACCTACTGTAAATTATTATCGAGATTTACTAGAAACATAGCCTACTTTAGAGTATCGGCCTTTAGGTAATTGGTTTTTACCTCAGGTTTATGGCTCCCAAGTCTTCACACGTAACACCGGTATTCCAAATCAAACTCTTGGTAATAACATCTGCCCATCGATTTTTGACCCAGAATCTAAACGATAAAAACAATTTAATTAGATGATTTTGTGTGCATTTGGAGATTTTTGTCGAATCATTTTTAATACGCTTTAGTTTTTTCTTTGACCACAGACAATTAATGGCAATACCATTGTGTGTTAATAGTTATTTGTTACATATAATTATAAAAATATACGTTGAAAAGGGTTAAATACGATTGGTTTAAGAGATTTTCGAGGATCTTGTAATTTTAGGTTTTTTATGTACCTAACAAATTCCTCACAAAATTTTTCTGCTCACTCCTAGCTGTACCCGTACAGCATCGGGCACTATCACACCGATGACAATAATAATGTTTACACACAGCTCGTGAACTGCGATCGCATAATATATATATAAACATGTACATGTATATAATATATATAGATAGTATATACATTTAACGCAGATACAGGCGTGTCACGATATTATTGTATACATTACAAGGTAGGTTGTGGGCAGCTGTGAATCGGTCAATTTTCGACCAGGCGTCGGGTCACCGGGTTTCTGTGGACCGCGTTATGATGTTTGTTTTATATATTATACACATGTGTTGTCATCGTCGAGTCGTGTCGTTCCAGCCGCTGACCGTCGTATGAAAATAACCATGAAAATACAAAGCATACTTTATTTATCGTGTGTGTCGACGAATCGGTCAATATTGTCAAACATATTATTTTCCTGTATAATATTATACGAGCATTGGTCGGGGAGCGTGATGGCTACGTTTAAATTATACGTATAATTGAAAAGCCCGAGTCAATTGTGATATAATAACAACGCGCCGAATAGCACAGCGTAGGAATTTAAATAATAATATCATTATTATGGCATCGGTCGTATCCATATAATTAAAAACGAATACGTTTCCCTCTTATTTTAATATTAAACGTAGTTCTAGTATTTCGTTCGTTTCGTTAAAATTATTTCAAAAACACGATAATATTCCTTTTGATATTCAAATTATTATTCTTGGGTTCGTCCGATGGGCGTTTCAATGTATCCGAATTCAAGCAAGTGATAAGTGGCCAATTGCAGTTCAAAGTTTGAATGCGAAAGTTAAATTGCCAAATAATTATTTCGTCCCCGCGCTATTGTAAAACTTGGCGTGTTAGCTTAGAAGTGTGATGCATCGATGCTACTAATTTATTGATTGTTTGGTCGAATGTCAACGGATATGATAATACAATATAACATTGTATAAATAATATACTCAACGACGATCATTCCTAATTAAAAGTCAACCAGGTGAAAATTTAATCGATATACAATTATTGTCAATTCTTAGTTTATGCCGCAGAAACCGCGTCGCGTCGAGTTTAATAATGACACGCCGATCGTACGACATTATTTCCGTGGACAGCGTCAATAAAATAGTTTTTTTTTTATATTTTATGTGAAATGTAGTCCCTGTGCACAACAATGCGCACAGCTTTCATCACTATATTTAGCACGAAAACCGCGTACAGTATAATATAATAAACTACCTTCAACACACTGAATTGTTGGTGATTTTTAAGAGAATGTCTGCGAGTTTATTTTCGCATATTATGAAGAACCAGTGTCGACGAATCGTTTTAATTTAAAACGAGTAGAATTAACATACGATACTATTTATTACGAAAAAAAGAATTCGATCTAGAATTTGAAATATAATTTTCACACAGTAAGAACACTGAAAAAAGTTATAGCTGTTTAATTTTCCGAAAAATCAATTTAAAAAGTGTCATCAAAATATATGTCTACTAATCCAAACGTTGAAACTAAAAATGTATATTTCATACACTAGATACTATTTTAGCTAACATTGTGAAAATACAGATGTTTTTGTTCTAAATTCATTCTGAACCAGCATTATTTTACCCAATCATAGCGAGCATGTTTTTACACTTTCTTTGTTGATGTGATTTAAGCAACAATTAATCGCCGTAAGACTTGGTACTTCTTGTAAATTACTTTGAAATATTACCTACCCAATTACACGGGTACATTCAAATTTTTATACTGTCTTTATAAAACCCCCTTAAAAAATTAATGCTTGCGATGACATACTCTCGTTTACAAAAATCTAATAAATTATAAAATGTGAAGATGAACCGTATAATTTATACATTAAACCTAATTGATACCACGACCGAGTAACCTATGACGAGCAACTGAATATTATTAAATCACATAATATTGTATTATATCCCGAACTCTGTTTTGGACCTTAAGCTCCAACGACGACCGGCGAAAACGTTATATCGATTGCAAGTTGTATGATATTATAATATCCACGATAACTGTATATTATGATATATCTTATGTGAAGGACGCTTGTAAGTCGCGCAAAAACGGTCGTTCCGATGAAATCTGAAAATTTACCACCCAGAAAAAACCGAAACAAAATAAAGTCCCGGGACGGCGGATAAACAATAAAATATAATATTCGATTACTCCGAAATCGTTTTATGATTATGTTTTTGGAAACCTGGCCGATAGTCTGCACTGTGCTGTTTATCGAACTGAGAAAAAACGTAACAGTTTTAAATGTCGTTTTTTTTTTTTAATATGCCGGATGTAAAGGTTTATAGATACCAATAAATTCATAAAATCGAATAGCTTTAGTGGTATAATCTGTAGTTATGGTCATAGGTACAAAAATAAAACGCTAACGACAAACAGCTAAAATGACACAGCTCGAAGACAATATTTCTATATCATATTATGTTTCTTTATGTTAGTCATTAGACATTTTATCGAAACGGCATTACGTCCAAGTATATGGGTTTGGCTGATGTCGATCATTTTTTATCAATGCCTGACAAACTGTTCTATGTAATATTCCTACAGCCAGTTCAAATGGGTAAATGAACATGTCTTGAAAGTCGGTCACGTTGGCATAACGAACGTTGGCATTCACAAGAATCACCCGACCACCGTTCTGAAATTTATTATAATACATATTTTTATAATATTTTTTTCTCCGTTTGTATATTATAATATCTCGCCTCCTAACATTGAAACGAATTTTAGGGTATTAAAACTATTGTAATAATTTGCCGTCGATTTGTTGGTGAAATATATTTATAACATTGCATTTTTTATGAAGATATTTTCTTAAATTATTTCGCATAATGGTGAGAAATGAATACTTTATACTACAACAATGAGTTAAATAAATTGTTATTACATTATAAAAAAAATCGCAGACATGACACTGATCCGGATAGGCTGCCCGCTGACAGCGACTTACCACCATCGAGGTGGGTGCGTGTTATGAGTTACATTATAAATAAAGTTGCAGGAAATGAATCAACATTTTTCGCCCCCCCCCTCATAAATAAACAACTTATTTCGTAAAGTGTTATAACTGGCGGCATCGTGGCCCGTGGGCCGTATATAGCATAATATACGCACAAAATGACATTATTGATACTTAAATACCACGGAAAAACACTTGACTTAATAATTGAATGTATTTAATGGGGATTGGAGAATATAATTTTGACAATAAGTCGAAAAACACAATGATAACCTAGCGTAGTTCGCCGTAGATTTATAGTCAATTTAAAATAAACAAAACGATTCGTAATATTAAATCGTTAAATCGATGGTTTCTGTTCGGATAAGTATAGAACATTAAAAATTCAGTAAACTCAAATATGACGTTCATCCGATTGGTGTTCGTTTACAAAATATTGTAATGTTAATTACCTATATAACTCAAATAATTGTGTTATTGAAAAAGTCCTACAATAATAACCACGATGATAGTAAGATCAAACACGTGGCACTCGCTTTTCGCTTCGCTCTCTGTATCGTATATTATAATATTATATTAAACAAACGAGTGAACTTTTTTTACAATTTAAATATTTTCATGAAAATGAGATTTATAAAATTTTCTGAAACATTCCTAGAAAATGTCGAACATTTCAAGTTATAAAGTAAATCCACGTGTGTCTAACTTTGCATCTATAGTTGGTAGATAAAGCAGGTATCCAGAGTGGTCTATGAATAAATGTATGTACTTTTGCTACCAAAACAATGTTCACGAATAAAACTTTAAACAGACACATATCAGTGTAGAACTTATCTTTGTGTAGTTATGCTAATACCTAAGAGAACACTTAATAAAAAAAAAAAAACAACAACAATGGATGTACGTATTATGTAAAACAATATTTTATTTTTATATTAAAGTCATTACAATATCATATTTGTGTTAATATTTAAAATGAAACTAGTAGTTATATACACATAATATATCGTTAAAATAAAAGTAATATAGTATAACATAAAGTTGTGAATCACTAAGCATGCTTACCTCTCATCTCACTTTATCCTTTAATAAAGCGTTTACTAAAATTTTGATTTTTTGAATTTTCAAGTAGGTAAAACTTAAAGATTAGATATCTAATTTTCTTAGATGTTTATTTCATTTAAATTGTATTGTACCTACTAATATCGTGTTGTGATACAAATTTGGTATTTTCAAATAAATTTTTTTTTCCTTTTTATTTTAATATTGATATATCTAAACCAACATTCTAACGAGTAGTTTATAAGTTATACAATTTTGAATGGTTAAAAAATCGTTCATGTTTAATATAAAAAATTAAACATGTGAATTACAAATATTAGTCAAATACATTTTTTAATCAATTTGTTTTTATAAGCTATTAAATATTAATATATTAATTGTACGAGAATAATTAAACTTTTTCCAGAGTTCACAGCCCCTATAATATGTATTCTTCTAAACGTATTATCTATATTTTGGACTATTATCATTAGACTATGGAGTTTAATAACTCAGAAACTACAGGTCCAAATTTAGATTTTTATATATTTCGAATAAATTCTTAACAATTTCCTGTAAAAGAGGGCATTTATTTTTTGAACTTCAGTAGTTTGTATCACTACTGATCAAATTTCATAACAAATCAAATATTTTGAAAACAATTAGGTAGGTACTGATGATGTATACTCGTTTCATAAATCAGAACAAGTATAATCGCACAATAATATTAAAGCACAAACGGGGATGGACGTGTTTTGTGATCAACCCACTAGGTATACTATATATTATACAATTTTATGATATAATGTCGATAGATGGTTTCACGAGGGATGGTTCATTCGCCAAAACGTATTCAAACCGTTTTTTTTTTCGTTTTGTTTTCAATTCGAATCGGCGCTCTCTGCGATGATAATGTAATAATATATTGTGTATAATAATATAAAAACAGTATCTACTCGTGGGGCACAATATTGTACGGGTTGATGATATCCGCGGAAGCACCATAAAAGACGATAAACAGAACTCGTCCGCAGAAACTGAACGCACGAGAGGTAGGTACCTACCTATATAATGCACGGTTAACACTTCCCAGAGGTCTAGTTTGACGGTACCGAAACTATCCTCGCCGGTCGGCAGAGACACGGTGATAATAATATACCGGTAGTGCCGGCGGGTGTGCGGGCGGAGGGCGTGGTGGGTATCGACAGGTATATGTGTGTATAACGTCGTAATGGGTTTATCCACCGTCGTCGGCTCTTCCAGAGTTTTTGGGTACGGTATGGAGGCGAGAGAGAAAAAAAAACCGCGTGACCGGAAAACGTGTTTTTTACGGCGGCTGTAAACGCCAACAACCGCAACGACGACGACGACGACGACGACGACGACGATGATAACATATAATGACGATATTATACCGTAGGCTTGTGGTGTCCAAAAAAACGCGAAAACCGAACGACGCTAAAAGGCGTATAGGCATAGGTACTTTTCACTTTTCAGAGGTCCCCGAGGCCACGTGTCGTTCGGTCGGAAAACACGACGGCCGGGGCTAGCGTTCAGCCCCTGTGACAAGACTTTTCAGCCACGAGTTTTTTCTCTCATTTATGTAATAATAATGTGCGAATGTAATAATAATAATAATAATAATAACTACAATATCGTATTATTATTATTATAGTGGTTCGTTCCCACAGGTGTAGGCGCGTCGTCGTAATAAATAGTTATCGCGCAGTAAATGTTTAACGGGATCGCCGGGGCGTTTATACCCACAACAGTGAATTATATATTATAATATTATATTTTATGGTTCCGGTCGGCGGCGGTGGCAATATAACACGATATTATATTATATTATAGTCTTACGTCTCGGGTCTCACACTTTTTTTCCATCACACTCGACGTACGGCCGAAAGCTTATTCGCCTAGTCGATCGGACCGGTTTGTAGACAACCGACCGCCGCCGCCGCCCTTCGCGAAAACGCTGTGCCAATATTCCAAAAACTTTTCGACTTAATATTATTATAATTTTTTTGGATGGAACGAGACGACGGCGACGAAGATTCTTCCGAATGTTTTAGAATTCTTTTATTTTTCCACACGCTGCAGCTATATAGTATTGTTGCATTTATAGGTGTTTGACTTTCTCGACAAAATTAAACAAAAACCAATCGTCGTCGTCACTAGAACAAGATAATATAATGATCCTTTGACGGACAAACGTTTTTAATGACATTTATATGTTTAGTGGAATAGCAAGAGTCGTGTAGAGTACATTATTAGATTATTATCACACTAGCTAATCAATCGTTATTTTATTTTATAACGCCTAAGCAGACAATGTTTCAATGATAACAATTTAAGTAGTATACAATAATTATAAACAGGGTGATAACATTAATACATTTATAGTTAAGCAATCTCGTAAAAACTGGTGATACATAATATCACTCGTTGCTGCAAGAGGTTTATTGGCCCGACGAGGATATCAATTCAATGGCCGACTGGTTTTAAAAAACCCATTTCATTAGTTAAATCTTCCTTTCCTGCATAAAAAGTTTCTCAGCCTGTAACATTGGATCCCTGCCCGTTTTGCAAAGTGCATTTAACTCAATACGATTTTATATTTCGTTTTGTCATAATAGAAAATGTATTTTTGCTAATTATTATATTCAATATTTATTGAATTCTGAATTTCATTATATCCAAAACAAACATGTCAATTATTAGTTTCATATGATGGTTTTTTGGGTACAACAATAGTGTATTGCTTTAACCACTGTAGTCGATAAAATAATATTAAATATGATATTTTGGGATAACTTTTATCGAACGGAAAAAATAAACGATTTCAACGTTTTAAAACGAAATACCTACAACGTCCGCTTATTATATATAGTTTTTAGACAAAATGATATACCTAATCCTTATTTTATACGTAATTTCCCAAAAGCGTTTGATACTGTAAAACATTCCGTCTTAATTATTAGAACCTTAGATCTTGTTGCGTGGTTTCAAAGAATATTAATGTTTGTGTTTCTGGATGGTACCTCTTTGAGCGATTTCAGATTGTCAAAACAATTTATGCTGCACTCGTATGATTTATAACGTATTAATAGTTATTTACCTTCATTACATGTTACGTTTGGAATTCAGTGGTACTCGAGATATATTATATATTTCTCGGAGCTTTCAAAACTTTTAGTTACAGACGATAGCAGATACTCTATCTCTCGTTAACCGCTTATATCTGAAGTTTAGGACTCTATGGTTTTGTGAAACGATGCCAATATAACAGTCTGTCTACAATTTTTAACTGAATGTCAAGATAATATTGATTTTCTTGTAGTCCTTATATAATATTCTATCCAAATATTTCAGGAAAACCATCGAATCTATACGATCGATGCGCATGATGAGGACCGTTATCCTCAATATCTATTCGTCTGAATTTACTCTAATTTGTTATAACGACAGCATTCGATCAATTTAAGCGACTCGTTTTGCACGCCATGTTGTTTATACCACCATAATACTATTACGGTGTCTGAATAATATCGATGAGACTATGTATTATAATAATACGTAAATCTATTACTCGATTGTTATTCGGTTGAATTTATTTTGAAGTACGATTCAATGGTCTGGAATCTCCATACATGGTTGAAATGAATAGAACGTTATACAAAATCGAAAATTTTAAAGTCGTTTACGTATTAACTAGCACTTTCAATCTAGTTTTTTGCCCCGCATATTATATAATCGAAATATTAGTATGAAATACCACATTTTTTTCTTTGCTACTGTTTAAATAAGTTAACTAATTTATACATAACTTATACCACGTGACCTGATATCGATTTACATAATGAAGTCACCAGTAAAAAAATATTATTATTTTATAAGTTTTGAGACCTTTGGAATTCAACTCCATTGGGAACCTATCAATTAAAAGGTGCTATTTAATCACAAACTTGGGTTCGTCGATATTGGTGCACCTTATCTAATATCCGTATGATGTTAATAGCTTACAAGTGGCATTATGATCTATAAATATAACTTTTATTTGGGTTTAATGAAATTAAATTTTTGATTCTCTTTTCAGTTATTTTGGTTTCTATAATAAAATGGTATTCTCAACTTTTGATCGAAAACGTGATACAATTTCAAAAATCTGTACCATCACGTTCAATGTAAATCTGTTTCTAAAATAAAAATAAGAATAATAATATTATACATTATAAGTTATAACTAATAACATTGTTACTTAAAAATATATAATATAGAAGTCTGATCTACGTATTACATGGTATAACCTACCTGCATATAATATTGTATAAACAAAAACATAATTAAGATATAAATTATTCTGTTATAAGTCATACGTGCATTTTATAACCAGATTTAATATAATTAAAGTGATCAAAAGAGACAAAAATTATGAATAAAAAACAATTTTTACATAAAGTAATTATTTTTTAATTATTTTTTTATTCCAAAAAAATGCTTTATATTATATTCACGATTTACCAATAATTAAAAATAATTTATGACGGTATTAATTCCATAGTTTTCAAATTAATCAACATTGCAGTGGACTAATTTAATAACATCAGGGAATTGGGCCTAGTAATTTATGTTTTTTAAGTTTGATCGGTACGAAGAAAATTAAATTTTAAAATTAATCAGAGTAGGTACATAAGTTGTGACGTAGAATATAATGACTAATAAAGGATCAATAAAAATATAGCTAAATGTAGTAATAAACTCAATTTTAAACCATTGCGTGTAGTAAATTTGATTTTTATTATAACCCCTAAACCGTATAGGGAATTTAAATTTATACATATTACATATTGTCAAATGTTATACGCAGTTATAAACTATAATTAAATTATTATACATTATATTATGGAAGCAACGTTTTAAAAGCATTGATTAGAGAATACAACTCAAAAACTAATTGTTTTATATTTTCACCTATAGCGCAATACGTATTTTTTTATTATTTGAATTGTATTCAAATCAATTGAACCGTTTTAACTGTTTTAAATTTGATTTAATGTTCATTTCTTGTAAATATTATGTTAAGTATCTATGTTCTTTTTGGAAATTATGAGCTATAATAAATGCATTACATTCCTATTTAATCTTAAAAGTTCAAATGTACGCTATTATTTTATTTTATAGTGCAGCTTTATGCTCTCACGAGTATATTCACGTCGACTTATCACATCTTACTATTATACTATTTTCCCAGTATATTATTTAAATTTTCCTGTAAAGGAAAAATAACAGTTGGAAAACGCAACAAAAGACGTATGTAGTTTTGAAACTCGAAAACATGACGTTTTCTCTTAAAGCATCATTGTTTTGCGCTTCCGTCGTGCATACGTACACCTACATCATATACCGCCTATACTCTTTCGAGTAAATTCCATTAACACTAGAACCGTATAACATCCGCCCAGTCAATATAGCCTATTAAGGCTGACCCTTGAACTAACCATTTGGTGCTACCACACCCTCACGTTCAAAAGATTTATGTACCGCGATCAGCGTTGGGAACTTTTTACACAGTCGTTTATTAATATTACGTTGGATTCGCATTGTATCTCTATTTTCGTGCACGCGAATTCAATAATCATAATAATATTTCAAAAAAAAAAAAAATTAACGGCCCCGCGACTGCACGAGAGTTAGTTATTAGTGTTTAACGCGGGCTTAAAATAAAACGACGTGGGGCGTTTTAAATCGCTCTTCTCACTGACTGCAGATATTTACAGACAGACATTGTTCGATATTATAATATACATTTAAGCCCATTGATTATTTCCTCCGATTTTATCGCGTATCAATGTCAACGTCAATATATTTAACCGGAATAATCGAGTCAGCCGACCCTAATCAATGACTTTACGAATATTCTGAAAACAAAAAAACGTTATTCGCCGGCTATCAAGAAGTTTTATCCACTCGTAATTCGAAAAAGATTGTTTTCACTGAGAAAATAATATCGACACTGAGCACACGCAGTCACTTATCGATTTGACGATATTAACATAATAAAAATCTTATGGTCCGTCACGCTATTATTGGACGTCTTAAACGGGCACCGATGTAGCCCCCGTGATGGCTAACACACATTTCCATAACTTACGTATGTAAGTTACGTGCACACATTTCAAAACGACATGATGTACAATATTGTGTCGCTTATCGATGAAATGCTCATAATAAACAAATCAAAAGCTACCACTGACATTTGTGATATTTTTTTATAAACCCAAATTGAAGAGTTCAAACATTATTATGATTATTTAAAAAAAAAAAAAAAACGATTCGTCCCGGAACACCGTGGCATATCACTGTGACGTGAACAAATTAAAATTTGTAATTGAAATTCGAATAAGTTTTAATTATTTCAATACAATTCAATTATTTTAATGTATTCATTATTTTCCAGCCACTTTGATGATAGTAGAAAACTATCTAACCGAATAACAATTAAGTGTAAATAAACAAATTGTATGGTTCATATGAAATATTTATCATTTAGGTACATCGAATTAATTTTGATTTAGTTTTTCATGAAACTGAACACAATATAATTTAGAAATGTAATTGTAATTTGTTAAAATCTATCTGATACGTTTTTTTCAGAAAATTAAAATATATTAAACTAAATAATCATAATTCATAAAAATAAAACAGTAATGTTCTAAATCTATTTTATTCTATTTGATTGGTAATGTTATGACAACATATTGTATACTTATCAGTTAATTAAGTAAACACAAAACAATTGTTCATAAAACATAGTCGTAGGTTTTATTAATTATATAAACAAAATGTTTCTTTTATTTGAATAAAATAATATATTTATAATGAGTTTGATTATTTGTCATAATGTCTTACCAAATATGTACACCGTTTAAATAAACATGCCTAATAATATTCAAATAAACTAAATATTTTATGCCGACGATATTTACTCAATATTAAATATTAAATATTCAATAATAATAATTACATAAAATAATATATAATAACACTTCAAGTAAAATAAAAAAATGTGTATTTATACGGAAAAAAATGTTTAATACCACTATTTAAATACCGATTTCCCTGTCTACAGCATTAAAATTGTCATTCTAGTGAACGTATACATTTTATGAATTGGCTATTGAAGTACTCCACTGAAACTTAAAAATACTTCCAGGCATAAAAAAATACATGCAAACACTTCATATTGTTAAACTAATATCCTCTCCTCGGGCGTTTTACTGCAGTTTGTATATACAATTTAAAAAAAATAAAAATGTAATGAAAAATATGCTTTGCACTTTATGTGGATACATATAAATATAGTGCACAATACAGTGATTAGCAGTTCAAAAAGTTTTTTTTTTTTAATAGTTGTTTTGTTTGTTTCATCCTATTTGTAAACACGAGTTGAACCAACTGTATTATCCGTACAGCATTTACGTTTTTATACATAGTCATATATTTTTCAATCACTCTAAAATCATGCAAAAATAAGCCAATAAACAATTCAGCAAAAAATACTATCCGAGTTTTACTGCCGATAGTGACTTAACTCAAATCCCCCATTAAACATAATCGTAAACAGTGAAAACAAACTATTTGTATCGCTCAATAATAGATTATTGTCAACCATAATGTAACAATCGGATAGTTTTGCAAATGGCATTAACAATGATTTAGCTCTCCCACCTCCAGGCGACGGTGTGAGTACAAGGCACTACAATTGCATTTTGAATATTATAAAATGGCTTGTAAGTAGAAACGAACTAAAGTTTTACTGCAGCGTAAAACACAAATTCTTTTCTTCTCCGCATACCTCATAAAGATTAATAATCGTTGTTTGCCGAGGCAAAGAAAAAAAATCGTGTAAGGGAAAAAAATATAAATACGTTAAACAAAAATTAACCAACACCGCAACAACCGCAACAGCCTCGTTTTTAGACCTTTCTGTTCAAAAAGTCCTTTATATACTATGTGGCACAACCCAAACTGACATTTTTACCACATGATAATAATAGTACTAGTGCAATGCTAAGAATAAAAATAATATACTCAAAATTACAAAATAAAAGTACTATTTATTCTTAGAGTGTAAAATGTAAAATTTAACTGGCAACATATTTATTCAGTTGCACGATTTTACACTGTACTTGATATTGCCATTCGATACGTTTAATTTACAAAATTCCAAAGCCACCTCACAGAATAATTTTAATTTCTGTTTGGTTGTTATAATATATTTATGACTATTGCCGAAAACATCGTTATACGCGCACACACAAATATCAATCGGTTTCGATCGATACTATTATTGCGGTAGAATTAAAAACAATATTAATCTATAATATCTGATTCAACGTATTTCTCTATCCATATTATTATACGCAAAAAATATTCAACTGAAACGTCTTATTGTTGAAGTACATCGTGTTTATTGGACGTTTTCTTAATTTTAACGGTGTCAATACGTACTTTTCGCAGAGACTCCGTGTCGTCGGAAGTGGTGGACATGCACACCCGCGTGATGGCAATCCAGAACGTCACTAATCTGCTCATCCAAACGTTCAGCAGCCAGTTCGTGTTTCCGGTGCTCGGCCATGACGACCCCGGCGCCCTGAAAAACCAGCTGATCGACTACACCAGCCTGGGACACTATTGGAGGCAGTGGTTGCCCACGGACGCCATACAGACGTTCAACAAAGGTCAGTCGTGTTTTGTGCATATTACAATATTATATTTATTATTGTTTCGTAGTGACGATTAGTGACTCAAATATTACCGTCAGATAGCTGCGATGTGCACGATAGTATTATGCACAAAAATTAAGAATTTATACTAACAACAAAATATATTATTATAATGATATCAGTTTCTGGATCAAAGAAATATGATTTTTAATATATTCAAGCCTTACCGATAGACGCCTTAATTGATATTCTATTGATATTATATACATACAAAACGCAAGGAAAATAAAATAACCAGTTGTCATTCGTCATTAAATAATATGACTAAATTATTATTATTTATCATTATCAAAATAACGAGGGCGTGAAACGTTTAATACCGCGTGGGCGTGTGCGAACTGTTTATTACAGTAGCACAATTCTGATAAATGATAAGTTAATTGGAATGGACTATAATATTACACTTTTTGGCATCATTCAAATGTGTTTATTTACAATACAAATTGACGTTTAAAAAAAACACTTTAGCCATAGCGTAATTTAATTTGATATTAATTCTATCGCATTCAGTTTAAAACATAATAATAATACGTTTAGAGGTAAAATAAGTGTGCCCGTTATATGTACTTTGACCCGCGTACAGTGAAGAAAATAATATAATATTTTACGCGATATAATACTATAACGTGTAGTCTACTGTCCACTAATTTTAGCACGTTTGAAACTGTCGCGTGTATTGACAGCCGCATTTATATTAACTGTCAACCGTCGTCGACGCCACCGTAGGCCGACGAAATAATATTTTATCGTCAATATTATTATCGTTGCCGTTGTCATCGAGCATGGTATGGGCTGATTATGTATGGTTTAGTGGTTTTGGCTTTTTCCGTAGTGTAAACACATATTTTGTCACTCGAAAATGAGTCCGCAAAGTTTTGAACACAGTGCAAACAATTTCGTATATTAATATATAATCAGCTAGCGATGGATAAATATAATATTATGTCCTTAAAGTTTAGTTTTTATCATAATATACACGTACGCGTACAGCTACGCAGCCATGACATTTTTTGTCGCCACCGATCATTATGACGTACAAAATATGCAAAATACATTGGGAGTGAAATATTTTAAGTGTTTTACATTTTTCCGACTTATGCGAAATAATTTATTTTATATTCTAGTAGTGTGTTTATCGTGCAAATAGTAAATAAAATGATATTAATGCACACGCACGCCAATTTTCGATTTAAGTTTTTGAAAATTATTTAAATTAGACGTCTTATAATTGCTATTATGGACTATACGTCAATCTGTGTAGTCAATCTCCGTTTCACCACCAATCTCACCGGTCATATCGTCAAATATTTAATACGTTACAGACGAATTAAATAGGCACAATATAATATTTTAAATAACGGACTTGAAAACATTGCTTAATATTTTGTGCATTTCAATTGAATCTATAGAGAATTTGAAGCTTGCGACTCACGACAGGATAGACCGCAGCGATATTTCCGTGCGAAGCGAATCGTTAGTCGTTTCCCTAAAAAAATATTGCGAGAATCTACAACAATGACCTGTGTGTGTATAGGCACCATCTGTGTCCACTTTCCGATCAATGAAGGGTCAATGTATGTGACTTTTAGGGTTCTTTTATACCGCCCCAAAAAGCGATTTCGGAAAAACGAAAAAAAAACAACCAATGCGTCATTTTAAAGCCGATAACTTTCTAGCCGCTTTCCAGAATCTAAGATTAAAACATTAGTGCACTGCGCGTGCAGTATACTGTCTAATGCTTAAAACTTTCCGCCCTTAAGGGCTGTTTGCAGGTGCTCATGCGTTCTACTCGTAATGCGAATATTACAGTGTTGCCGAAGGGATATTATAATATCTCCTAAAACATGACGACGCGCGAGCATTTATCACTTCGCAGAAGTAGTCGTGATCTGCAGCGAGATGTGTTCTCAATAACACGCGACACTGAGTATATCATTTTGCTCGCGGTGGAAAATCGAAAAGATCTCTGTGGTAGCAGTGGCGTAATGAAATGTCGTCGTTATCTTTAAATAGAGAACATAATACGACGGCGATACGACAGTAATGCTATACTATAATATTATGACGTTCATAAAAAAAATATATATATTTAAAACGAGTCCTTTTTGAGTACCCGAATGCAAATACGCGATTATTATTATAATATGTTATTATCGTGCACGCGTTAAAGCGAACAAAATATAATAATATGAACTCGTAGTATAACCGTAACAATATTATGTCGTCGTCGGCACGGCATTATGTGTGTCGTGCGGGTATAACGCGTTCGGTAAAAACCGCGCCAAAAAACATTAAACCGCGAACCGTATTTCAGGCGCACATCCCGCTCGACGGGTGGTTTAGGTCCGTTTCGACAGCATCAGCACATCAAACGCCGAAATATTATATTTTGATCTCGTCTTGAACACACACATACAATCATTGTTAAAATATTGCGTGCCTAGCAGTGTGCACTCACCACGAACTTCGACGTTTCAATATTACAAACCATCGCCGACGATCCGAAATAATAATATTTCAATTTTATCGCGTCCCGCGGTGGTCTTGATGACTCGTCGGTTTGCCGTGTTTAACGTTTGCCGTGCCGCTCGAATTAAAGTTTAAAACGGCCGACCATTTTGGACTTAACGTTTTACGCGGTCCAGATTTGCTTATAAATAATGTGAAATCCCTAATTCCCGCAGAGCGAACCGTCGTCCCGGGATATTATGTTCCGCGCGGGTATATAAATTTCATACGTAGTATCCCATTTGAGCCGTCTAAACATTTTTCGCGGTATTTATACCTTCGCAAATAGAATTCCGTCCACGTCAGATGGTAAACAGCGGAATGTCCGTTTACTGTAAACCCGACAAAAACAACAACAACAACAAAAAACCTGCGTAATAAAAAGGTAACTAAATGGTATCTAAAGTACCTATAAGAACGTACGACGGATTAGAAAAACTGACTACTTAAATATTAATCGTATTATGAATGTTTTATTTGAATATATAGTAAAATGAAATAAACAGTAAAAATATAATATATATTAATACATAGAAATGTTTAATAACGCAGGTCACAAAAAGCTGCAAAACATTTACTTCAGTAATGTTTACATCATAATGCCACATTTTAAGACAATAGCACTTGATTGTGGCTATAAAAACATTGCGACTGAACAATTTAATTTAATTTTCACTTTTCGACTTATGATTCCCTACAATTGTATAGTATGTAATTAATCGATAATATTATTCATTAGTTACTAGAAGGTTATAGGGATTTTCGGGTATACGATATAGACATAATTGTAGAGTAGTACATAATATTTTTCTGGACGTAGATAATCTATTTTTACTTTTTAAGACATTTACATTATAATTTTCTAATATATTATGTATCCATTTATTGGAAATTGCATTTATACATTAATAATACATAATATCACATATCAAATATTTTGTATTTAATTCAAATATTAAACCGCGAATGTCATATATTTTATTAAACTTAATAAATTGTTATACGAAGTGTCATTGATGGCTATGATGGTCATGTTTTGAGCCAATAAAAATACGTTTTTTTGTGAGTGCTCTCGAGTATTATTCTTCGAAACAAAATATATGATGTGTTATTTTATCACCCGAAGAGATACTTAAATTTATAACAAAGTACATAAAATCTATTCATCAACAATTATCCAATTTAATTTTTAATTTTATTAAACCTTTTTAAACATAAAAATATATGTATTTATAATAAATTTAGCATAATATATACAATAAATAAATAAACAATAAACATGATAAAATTAGCTCCATAAGTTGCTGAATTAATTTAATTTCATTAAGTACAATTACTTTTTACCTTTTTTTAGATTATTGTTTTAAATTTTCTATCTCTCGACAAACTTCTATAATATTATTATATTTTGACTCAAAAACACTAACTTATGACGTCATATCATATACACATATAAGAAACATTTTATATTCAAATGTTTTTCATACAATAAGATTATTCAATTTTAAGTACAACTTTTATCTCGGAAAATGAGGTTTTTCATGATTTTCATTGATCAATTTGTCCTGTTTTTTATTAAAACTCAAATAAATTGAACAATCCATAAAATACTAATGAATAATTAACAATATAGGTTATGGCATTTCATAATGCATAGTTAACGAATCGTCTCATTAATACATACTTAAAACTTTTCAAAATTATTTGCGCATACTCTTCCTTCTAATTATATCCACGATTATGTTTTATTCAGTTGCAATCAACTCAAATTTTATTCCAAGTAACGTCAATCCGCATTAATTTTGCTCTTAAAAATTATAACTATCTAATTAAAATGTAGGGGTCATCAAATATGCTTGAACAAATAATCTCTTAGTAACCGTTGTGTTCACAAATAGTTACTTTTTTTAAAGTAATAGATATTTTAATTTTTGGATATTTCATGTAGGTATTTGCAGCGTATACAATTCAAGAACGTTGCTTGTACTTCATTCACACCAAACAAAGACTTTGTACATACCTTTTTTTTAAAAAATGATTTTAGTGTTTGAAACGTGTTTGAAAAAATCAATAATAATAGTAAATAGAAAAGTAGTTTTCCCCGTGACGAGCTTTGTTGATTAAAAACCCAGTAATAACGATTGCATCGTTTTATAATCATAAGCCGAAATAATGATAGAACGGATCGAAAATCTGCAGCCATGACCTCGGGACCCCCGAGAGGTTTTTAATAATTTAATACTTATTTTACACAGCAAGTGTAGGTACTGAAAATATTTTCCAATCACCCATAATGGAATTTTTTATAAGCCCCTGTGCGTACCACGGGCCTCTACAACTTTGCTTTATTAATGTACAATCGATATAAAAGTTTATTTTTATTTTTCACCGACCAAGCTATAAAAACTCTATGTTGTATAATAATAGAGGCTCAACACAGATATGTGCAGACGACGGCTGATCGAGATTAAGTCTCAAACAACATTATTTTACCTTTTCATATAGTAAATGGTTCAGTTTATGATTCGGGTATTAATAGGTATAGTAAGTATATTAGTAAACCTACACCCTCTCTTATGCATAACACTGTAGAATGTATTTTTTATAATATTATTCTGCATTCGTCTAAATTGGTCTTCGTCGGGATGGCCGTGTTGTGCTGAATTAATTAAATTACCGAGCTGTTTTTTTTTCGTATCAATCGTAAATGATTTAATAGGACCAGTATAATTGATTTTGTATCACAATTTCGAATTTAATTTGTCCCATATAAATTTATTAAGTAATTTCAATTGAGAAAATAATTAACTTTAGTTAATGTAAATTAAACACAAAATATAATATACCTAGCTATTAAATATATAACTAAAATTGATTAATTTTGTGTAACCTTTGATCTTTATATTAAATTTGGTTTAAAATTATTGATCATTAAAACTATTGTTTACAAATTGATGTATTAGGAATTTATTATTGTTGCTTATTTAATTGTATTTAATTATTGACGAAAAAATATATATACATGGTATTATGGATTATGATAGATTGAAAATTATTGATACCATAATGGTGTTAACCATAAATTGTAAAAAGTGTAGATAAATAATGTGTAAAACATATTTCAAATTGTTATTTTGAATAGAATATACAATAAACATAATTAAATTTGAACACATTAGTTTAATAAGAGAAAATAAAACATGCTAAAAATTTTAAAAAAATCCCTTTGACACTTCACTACTTGAATGGTTGCAAACATAAAAATTGCCGCTCAATAGAAATTCTATACGAGTAAAAATGTAAAAGGTTCAGTTGTCACTTTAAAATGTTTTAAATAACTTTTAAAATAGTGTGATTAAATTTTGTTTTGAATTACAGTTTCTTTTACTTAAAGCGAGCACTGCTGTTTAAGTTTCAAGAAAGGATAAAGTTTATTCAAGACCTTGGAAATTAAAATGAAACAATTTATATGTCACTTTATATCTAAAATGGTGCCCGTCAAAAAGTTCTTCTTTTTAGAAACACAAACTGCAATAAAACAATATAATATAGTCTCGTCGCTACAATAAAGGTCGAAAAAGCTACGCATAAAATAATATAGAAACGGGTTATTAGAATAATACGACCGTTGTATACGGTCATACGGGTTATGTTTAATAAGTTTTGAAAAATAGATAGGTAAGTACGTAGGTACATCTAATATTATTTTATACTATTACAAACGAATAGTTTTCGACGTGAACAATATATTTTAGAAGCGCAAGTTTGTCTTTAATATTATTATAATGGTTAAGGTATGCGTTAAACGTGCTCAAAAACATCAACACGCTCCAATTGCGATGTTTGGGAGTAATTTCCTTTCTTTTTAAACGTCGTTGCCCGCCATGAAAACTCGGAAAGTCGACATTATGTTATACAGGGCGATACACCAAGCATGTTCACACATTTCAAAACAATCACTGGATCTTTACAACATTTATGTCCTGTGGTGGTGTAAACTCTTGGTTTTCAAATGAGAACCATCTTTTTTTCATGTACATAATTAAACAAGTGATTGTTTTGACAATTATGAAATATTTGAATTAAAATTTTAACAAGTAGCTTCTGAATTACTAAGAAGCATAGTTTATTTCTCAAAAACGGTTTTATGAAAATATACGATTGTTTTAACATTTTATTTAACTATTATTTATTATACTCAAACAATTTTCAAGAATTATTTAATCGCGAATAGACTAATATTAGTAACTGTAATGTTTAAATCACCTCCGACTCCATATCCGCCAGACCTATTATCACAATGGATCTATATTATAGTTCTAATTCCTAAGTATAGACTAATTAAATAATTCAAAAACTACTCGTTAGAAGTTAAATTTAGATGCCGACTTCTGTATTTACAATACATTTATCAGATTAATTATCTGAAGGATAAAAACGTGATTCTCCAATGATGAATTAGTTTGGCCACAGGTCACTCCTCTGATGGTATGGGGGAAAATGTGGTCGAGCGTGCTAGGTAAATCGTTCTGTAAAGTATGATAATAATAATAATAATAATAATAACAACAATATAGTATTATGATAACGACATTATCCCGCACAAAAGCGAGTTAAGAAACGAACAAAATAATAATAATATGTTCAAACGCAGCGTGCGTACATAATTTGTCATTAGTTTCGGTCCCGATGTACGAACGATAATATATTATTGGTGTTATTATTATTATTTCGGGGCTTTATATACGCGCGTACTCTAACTAACACACACACACACACACACACACACGCGTAATGATAACTCAGGCATAATTTCAAATCGCTCTCCGAGTAAACAAAGGATTCTCCAAGGCGTCCCCTAAAACCACAAGCTGTTGTTTCCGACTGCTTTCGCCGTGCACGCGTACTACACGCGTATACGTACACTCATTAAACATATATATATATATATATACACACACGCGTTTATATTCTCTCTTCGCGCAGTTTACACCGAACAGTTTTCCGTGCACTGCACACAGTACTTATGTGAGAGTGTGTGTGTCGAGACGCGAGACTCTTGCGATCCGTTCGGAGGAAACTTATAACAGTGCTCCGGCGCGCGAACATTGCAAAACCATCGACCGAAACTCGCAGCGGTGTGTAGGTATTACGCGCGGCGTACTGTGTAATAATAATAATAATAATAATAATATGCACAGTGTGTTGACGTTTCGGGAGATGACATTTTTCGTTTCATATTACCGCAATACGTTAACGTGCGTTCCGCCGGTAATCTCGTACGAGTCCCGCGAGACGTTTCGTTTCCGCGATAATCGAAAAAAAAAAAAATAGAACATCGGGTACCCGTCAGACCTTTGATATGTATGTTATAATAATGATATGGAAACGACATTAATATAATATTATGAATGATTACAATACTATTTCGGTCTCTAGTAAAAATAAAGTTTAGTTTTAGTTTTCTAAGCAAAAACATTACATTTGAATGAAAACACAAACGTTTAACCGACACAGTCGGACTTGGTTAACTTGAAGTTGAAAGAACCGACAAGAGAGTTCGAGTTTTCCAAAAATGTGTGTTAAATTAATAGGATCCTTTAAATAGAAAATTCTAAGGACCGGTGAAAAAGTTCGAAATAACGACGATTTTGAGTTAAAAAAGTTAGAGTTAACCAAATCTGACTGTATAATCAAAACGTCTAGTTGGGTGTCATAATACTGTTTACAGAACATATTGTTTATAATTAAAATCTATTTATTGGTAAAATATCGATTCATGATGCTATTACTTAATATTATTCTTCATTAAAATCATTTTCAATCGTAAATTTATTTTTACTTACTGATTATTTACGTATACCTACATTTAAAATTTTAACAATATACTAACCGGAAACATTAAAAAAATACTATAAATAAAACATTAGTGTTATAATATTATCTATTATATATTTATATATGATGTTTGTCTTTAAGTTTATATAAGTAAAATATTTATTTTTCAAACAAAAATTAATTTTGCTCAATATTTGCGTTGTAGAATATTCATAGTGGAGATCACTTGAAATAAATTAACAGTTCCGATTAGCCATGTACATTATGGTAATTTTGATTGAATATTGTTCGTACACGTTTATAATTTCCTGTGAAATGTACCTCATTGTGGTGGTCATAATGGACATTATAAAAGGTCCACTGTCATCGTCTTTCGATGTACGATACGGTTGATACCCGAACCCGTGGTCGGGAGTGAGGAGAGACTCGCGAAGACGTTTCCGGGAAATGCTAAGTGAGCCCCTTTAGAGCTCCCCGTAGAGTCCGCTGCTGGTTGGCTCGAGGGGAATTATGGTGCTGTTGGGGTAGAAACCCGATAAGTCCCGAGCGATTAATCTTACGTGGCTATGTGTGTGTATCGAGGCACGATGGGATCGTTTTGTCCTTAACGGCCCGGAAACGGTCCTTTTCGTACGGTTTCCGGTGACCTTTGATTCGTGCACGCTGATTTGTGGTTTTCCACGTGTGCAGTTGACTAATGCCCGTGTAACTATTATATCCGAATTATCTTTATACCCCAGAGGTATAGCGGCCATACAGTTTTGGCGGTGACATAGGAGCTGTTTACGTTGGCCAACGATTTTCAACATCTACAATCGGTCCGGATGAAATTAATATGGTCATTGTTTTTATTTTGTGTGTGTGTGTGTGTGTGTGTCTACGCAAGCAACATAAAAATTAATTTCACGCATCATTAGCCAATTTAATTTACTTAGGATTCATTAATTACCAGCTACCTTGTGGTTGGGCTTAATAATTTTTATACGACGTGTACATCATGACGTATTTAGAATACCTATCTATTTTTTTTTTTATGTAAACGCAGAGAACGTCAAACATATAGTGAAATTAAAATATTTTTCCCCCTCTATTTTTACTAATGCAATGCGGTTTACCTCTCTTGGGTTTTAGTTTATATGATTTATTGGTTTTAGAATAAAGCTAATAGATGGCCATTGAATTAATTACATCGATTGATTATATTTACATAATATTTGAAGTTTGAACGATATGTAATTTGATTCGATATTATAATCTACTATGTTTATCCGAACCACTAAAACCGTGGCCACCTTTGCATGAAATTCATATCTGATTCATTTTTTACATTCCAAGTTAACTAAAATTTACTCAACGCACTAGTAAACACACTTATGGTAAATTTATTTGTTCGATAAGTCAAGTAAGTAGATATCTTGGCTTGTTGGTATACTTGGTTGAAAAACGGTTAACTCGCCTGTTAGGTAACTAACACTTGAAAAAGTTTAAACTATTATGCATTCTTATTCAACTGGTGGATTACAAAAATATTATACAGTAATGGCGTGATAATAAAATGTTAATTTTACCTTAGCGTCTTAGAACTTAACTACAATTTTATTGTGATGATACTATCTTGAGACTTGGTAATAATTCAATTAAATTATAATAACAATACGTCGGCTTTAGATTTTGAACATATTATCCAGCACGAACAATCGTGCATGTACCCATTATATAGATTTACATCTCACAGTCATTCGAAAATGAAGGATATTTTTATAATACAAATCGTGTGCCCATTCAATTCACTTATTAACGCGTTAAATGCCTTCGTCAGATACCCTCCGACGAATTTTTAATGTATTTTCACATATTATAACCCTTTTCAAAAAATAAATATTTTAGTTCGAACAAATTTAATCACGTCAGACACGTTGGCCATACGATTATGCGGTGCCTTATCGTCACTTATCCTACGACGTCCATGTTCTTAAAATATTGGCGTGGCGGGTAGCGTGTGATAGGCCAAAATAATTTCGGCATTGAACTTGTTAAGTGCACATCGTGGAATTCAAAATTGTTTTTTAGCGCCGAATGTAATTTTTTATTTAAACTTTAAAGTGAATTAAATTCCACATGACATACGTGTAATAATTGAATTTTTACATTAGATTTTTAGAAATATATTGCGAATGAGAAGGTATGGAAATATATTTATTATACACCCATATCTATTCAATAATTTAATAGTTTGTATTTAACTTTTCCTCAAGGATATCTTTAGATGAATCTCATCCGAGTAATAGTTCAGTCGAAGCGATTAAAGCGGGAAATTGTCGGTGATAATAATACCAAAATAATATATCTATATCGCTACTCTTTAGTAGGTATAGCTAAGTTTTTACGAATAGAATTGTAATTTTAAAATCTTAAAACCGATGTAAATTCAATAGAGCTCGAATGTCCACTAATGTACGAGAAATCGATCTTACAATAACGACGTCCTCCCATACTAATATAATAGTTTAGTCTAAACGTGCGCAATAATAACTGGGAGGATGATTTTGGATTCGAAGTACGATAAACGGGACGAGTCGTACGCATCCGTTGGCTCGAGTTCACGGGGTCGTAAAGTCGTTATACCGTGGTATATGCGTGCAGTGCGCACACTGATGGCGAGAGAATAGTTGGTTGCGCGGTAAGTTAACCGTCACCCCCTCCCACCCACGGCCACTTCTGTAACGGCTACCGCTAACGACGCGAGACCACCGCCAATCGCCACTTTGCCGGCTGCTTGTCCGACGACGACGACGGCGACGGCGACGTTTGCGTGTAAAATAATATCCTCTTAAAACGTTCCGCACAAGTACGCTCATAGTTTATTCAAAATTCCCGAGCGTTTATCTCCCGAGGTCCGCCATGGGACGAACTATTGTTATAATAACACAACGCCAAACACCCAAACACCCGCACATATTGGTCACACCTACATTGTTTTTTTGTTTTATTTAAATGTTCGTTTTAACGTGTTATGCGTTGGTTATTATTTAACCGGATGACTTAGTTGGACACTGTTTTTGAAAATGTTTGTTAATCTTACACAGTATTTACATACTATTTTTTGAAAGAAATGAATGTCATTTTTAATACGATTTTTTAAATGACACCTTCTGTTTTTGATTTCGTTATCTTGAGCAGTTTGTATTTTTCGAAAACAAAAAAAATCAAATATCGAACGTTCAATCCAATTTCGGTAATGTGAACTATCGATTATCCGTGGGCGGACTATCTGCTGCGGTCTTAAGTGAAACCATATATAGTACTAAAAATGGTGTTAATCAACATTATATAATATAAAATCATTTTTAATTTTAAGTTATATTTATTATAAAAAAATAAATAAAAATAAAAAAACTGTACGAGAAAATTTGCATTAGAAAAAAAACACTTTGTGGTCCAAAGTACGTTAAAATTAGTCCGAAGTTTGCCCAAGGCGTTTTAAAATTTCAAGTGATCTCGTACAATAATAATTATTGTTGCAATTCCAAAATGTCGAAACAATAAAATATAATTCCGTAAAACGACAAATAATCGTTTGTTAAATAAACCGTACATACGACCAACTACACTGATCTCTGAAAATGACATCTTAACGATGTATAACCGTTTAATATACAACTAAACTTCGAATAATTGTATTATTTCAAACTTTAATTTGCAAAATCTACTCTATTTGAATCTTTATTTTTTTTCGACGAAATTGCATTCAGCTTTTTAATATAATATTAATTGAATTCATATAGAAATAAATACGTATCGCATTACGTTTTCACCGCTGAAAATGTATATTACGAAAGTATTTTCGAATCTTGGTTCAAACTGTTTTCGAGGAACTCGATTATTATAAACTATAATGCCATATTGGGATTGTTTAGTTGAGTAAAAATATAAAATAGTATACATTGAGTATATTACGCATATTTTAATTTATACATAAAACAAGTTTGATGGATAACTTATATAATAACGTAAGAACGTATTACTTAAGGTATCTAGAAGATGTGTATTTTTTTTTAATTTGCTTAAACAACTTGTATTGAATTTGAATTTTGAATTTTTTTAATTGGAAACTGTGTATTAATCATAATAATATCTGTAAAGAAAAATAATTTATGTATAAGTTATTCACTATCACTATCAGTTCTCTGGGCATTTAAGAATACTGTTATATAACATAAGAAATATCTTAAAAACATTAATAATATTGTATTATAAATATTAATTTTAATTTTAACCAGAATATTAAAACTTCAGCAGAAATTAATAAAATAAACACTTAGTTTTATATTATTTTTTGGTTGTATATCAACTACGATAATTACGTCGATTGCTTGAAACCATATTTTAATTTATAGGCATATAATTTCATTAGAATGACACTATTTAGACGAATTGAAGAATAAGATGTGTAGGAATACTTAACACAAAACAAATTTTCTTTCAGCATACATAATAATCAGGGCTCGGGACTTATAGCACTTAAAATCATTAAAATAAGCGTTTAAAAAATCACTTAAAAACATCATTATAAGCACTCAAATTAGCATTTAAAAAACTTAAATTTAAGCAAAAATATTTATTAAAAAAAAAAAAACAATAAAATAAAAAATAAATCTTAACTTAATATTAAAAAAAAAAAATAATTAAAAAAATATTTTATTTGATAAACATGAACTCAATTATATTAATTTGTTTCCTCGAAATCCAATTCAATTTTGAGCGTTGGAATATTTTTGTTGGCCCTGCAACGATGCCGCGGACGGCGACAGACTACGCGACAACGTAGATAAGATAAGAATTATTTTTAATTTTAATTCAATCAAAAACAACTTTGCAGGAGAAAATAAAAAAGAATAAAAACAGGTAAAAAAAGCAATAATTATCAGAAAAACTTGAAATAAGCATTTCTTTGAAAAATCACTGAAAAAAGCAAAAAAAAGCACTCTCAAATTTCAAAATCGAACGTGTTGTAACATGACATACACTTCTATAGCACTCTGCTTCATTTTAAGTCAATCCATAAAAATAAGCAAATGCTTTAAGTCCCGAGCCCTGATAATAATAATATAAATTATCGACCCGAATAATCTGTATTTTATTAATATACCTATATATTTAAAAAATTATTTTATTGTTTTTGATGACAAAAGTGAATGAAAACCTCATCCTCGATGGATTTTAGTTTTAAGAGAAAACGTTGATAAAGATAAAAGAATTTATTTAGGACGTGTAACACTCTGCCACTCTGATTGCTTTTCTATATAATCGTACTGGCAACATAAGGCACTCAATGAAAAGTTTTGGAAATTTAAAGCACAGGTGTGTGTGGGTGTGTGTGTAATAGTATGTTAAGGTGTATATAGGCTTGTCGTGTGTCGTGTGGGCAGTGTTTTCCAACCTATAAGTCACAACACATTTTTAATGGGTTCCAAATATTGAATTATATTATTGAATTAAAAGATTAAATTATACAGTTACACCAGCATAATAGTACTACTAGAGTTTTACTTTATGTGTTTCTTGTAATGGGTAACCCTATCAAAAAGTTTTGAACCCGTATAGGAATATTAGTGTCAACGTATACGGTGGCATAACGCTCATAAGGAAAATAAATTTGTTTTAATGAAAAAAAAATTGATTGAATACCATTTATTTTGTGAAATAAAAATTGTACAACTTTCGTATTATATAAATTAAACCTACCTAAACAGCCATATAACCATAAAAAGGATCATTTCGATTAGTTTTATTGTTTATTATGTATGCGTGAATTAATTACGTTCATTTTTTACTTGTATTAATACGTTCAAAATACGCGTCATTGTGCTTCATTATAAACATTAATTAAAATAATCGATTTAACAATTTAAAAATAAATAAATACTTCAATTTAAAAATATCGTTTAATGTACCAGCAATTTATGTTTGACTAAACCGATTGGACGAGCAAAACCTTTTTCGAAATCATCTCGAGGATTTTTCCCTTGAAATTGCATTTTGAGTAAATATCTTAAGCTATGAATCATTTAAAAAAGATGGCAAACATCTGTAGTACGACCAAAACGTTTTATTCTGAATATAATCAAAATATAATCATCAACCAATTCTCTACCAAGGATAACGCAGAAGTGATGATGAATAATAAAATACAATTTTCTTCTTAAATGTACTTTTTAATTTAATTGTATTTTTGTATATAATATATAATATAACACAATACCTACATAATATTAATATATTAAACGATTGTATAGGTTTTAATTTTTTAAATATATATTAGGTTTATTGAAGGCGTTATTCGAGAATATGTGGTAAAAAAAAAACCGTATTTTTACGTCACCTGTCTGGTTAGTGTAAATCATAATGACTCGTCAATCCTCATCAGGCGGAAACATGTTCGGTAAATATATGGTTTCCTCCCATGGAACGCATACAATATTCAACGCTACTTTCATTCTTTTATTTTTTTGGTATTTGCAGTGTTCATAAAAATATTTTTTCTTACATCGCTCAAAATTCAACAATATTTCCACCGATGTCATTAATTTATATTTGTTCAATACAACAGTCCAAATACAATTGATTTTACTACACGTGGTTCTGAATTTTTAACGTAAACCACAACTTCATACCATAAGTCAATAAAATAACATATGAGTATGTAACCTATGTGAACCGCAAATCAAATTTCCCACAGTCGAAATAATATAATATGACGTTTATTTTAATACATTTGATCTATGCTCTTATTAGTTTTTCAATCTTAAAATTAAAACTGTGTATCGTATTACCCACCAAGGTCATAATACATAATATAAATGTACACAAAATATTAAGACTTCAATCGTATTGTGAAGTAGTAAAATTAACTTCACTTTACGTTTATGTTTTCAATATAAATGTATAGTATTATTATTATTAATACTTGCATACCTAATATGTCACTTAATTCATACCCAATCGATGTAAATAAATTTAAACAAAGTTGATTTATATTTACTATCCAAGATCCAATTACCAATATGTTTATATTTTTTTATATTTTATGTTTATAGAATCAAGCAATTATTATACAATTATTTTATTAATAGAAATACCAAATACTTAGGTTTGTAGCAAGTCAATGCTTAACTTATAAAAATAGTATTATAATTGTACAATATCGTTGAATAATATGATAAAAAAAATTAAAAATTGAAAAAGTGCCATTGTTCTCCATTTGCAAAGAACTAAATTTTTATTTAGCAAAAAAAAATATTTATATAGTTAAAATATTAGAAGTAATTTAATCTTTACATAATATTCTTAAGAGTATTCATAATATTGTGAAAATTTGTAATAATGTATAATTATGTATGCTAAAACACTTGATTCCAAAAAAAACGTGATTATTAGAATATTATACTCTCTGCAGTCTTTTAATGTAAAATTTGGTTTTTTCATCAGTTGATTTAATTATTACTCTAAAATACCTCAGTATCTTATAAAAATATACAATATACAATTTTGTTTACACGGCGCCTTGTATATGCAATTTAGCTACACCACTGTCAAGGATTCATTTTCCGGTATCTCTTGTCATCGTATGGTTTTTTTTTTTTTAAATTAAATCTATTCTTTAAAGTGTACAATTGCATTTCAATGAATCAAAATAATATAATATTACAACTGTCATTATTGACGCGGCTACGGCGGTGCTCGATAGCGGTAAGCCGGTCTTGTCGTGTGGTTACCAATAGATAAAGACACAGAATGTTTTATACGTACGCATTGTTTATTGATTGACAACAGAAAGATAAAACAAAGACTGGCGGCGGCGTGTTGCACATACGTTTCTGGAGTAACGTCTCTCGTCGGTGTCGATAAGTATTGGTGACGTCTATCATCACAGGTAGTTGGCGAACGACCCAGAGACCGCCGGCGGCTGGTACTCGTCCAGCACGACTTATGTGCCTTTGCAGGCCGGTGGGGAGTCGGCCGTGTCGCACCGTTGTCACCCATGGAGGTGGTTGGTAAGAGAGCAGACCGGTCGCTGCGGTACCTGTACTTTGTACCGGTTTGCCGTTGCGTACCGTGTCATTATAAACCATATAGCTATGAGATTACAGATTGATCCGGAAAGACAAAAAACCCTGCGCATTATATAACCGAAATTGGTTAAGTAAGTTAAAAAACGAAATAATGTTGAGCGATCGATGGTGTTAATGTATTATATTATCATACTATTTTTTATGTGATTTATACAATATGATATAAGATGTGTTGTGAACAATGTTAGAAATTATTTCACACATTACGTAAAAGTGGGTTAAAGTGTGCCGTAATAATATGACCATTATCGTGATTTACCGTGACAGTGTGGTTCACAGATATGACGGTAATAATGGTTTAACACCCACACTGGAATAATTATGAAGTACCGTTTCGAGCATGTATATAACTCATCCTGTTACCGCCATTTCATATGAAATTCAAAACCGACAATCCGTACAACTGATGAGGTTGGCTGGTTTTAAAATTTAAATTATATTCTGACACGAGTCATTGATGATTAATAATGTCTGTTGTTTCTCATATCGTACAACCTAGTGTTAATGCGTCGCCAAGAGTGTGACGAGGAGCCAAAAGTACAACAATTTAAAACTTTGAGTGATAACTTTTTGAACTTTGTAACAACCAGAGTCACGAGTCTTAGGAAATGATAAAAGTACGTGCATTGTTATGTGATGGAAGTTGAAAAAATTCCTGGAAATGTTTGTGACACGTGAAACGAACTACTCAGCTTTCTGACGTTCATTGAACGACTTGGAAGTTAAATAAGTCGTTGAAAATCAACACAACGTTGACGAATTTAAACGAGTTGTGTGAGAAATGTGAGTTTAGTTTTCTTCAAAAAATAATATTTCCTTAAAACGGATATTATATTTGAAATTTTTGTTTTTGTACTTTTGTAATATACCTTTTCAGTAGTTTAATAAATTAGTCTATGCATATTATTATTATAATGTTTGTGTTTTAATTAGTGTTCACTTCGATATTTTACAACAAAATGAACAATAACCGAGTATGTTATAGAGTTTGAAATATTTTCCCAGTATTAAACAAAAGTACGGCTGTTCATTAGTTAAAGTCCTATAGCTTTTGAATTTGTTATTTACTTATAGTTCAGAAGAAAAGAAATAAGGAAATACTAATAATAATAAATAAGTCGACGGATTAGTGGAGGAAATCTCTGTTTCAGTTTCATTTTGGGTTTCGCCGGTTAGGATTACACGAGGGGATGTGGATATTCGCTAGATTGGATATGAAAGGATTTTGTAGATAGTAAATGTTTTTTGTGGAATTTGAGATAAATTATTTTGACTCATCAAAAATATTCAAACTTTTGAGATCCGTATGAAGTGTTTGATTTTGTATACAAAATGAAGAGCTTATTAATAATGGCATATTATTCCATCGATTGTATTCAAACAATTTGAAATATGTTATTTTAAAATAGTTTGTTTTTAGAAAAGGTATTCATATTACAAAAAATAAAATATTTTTTATCATTTTTATTTTGATACTTGTTTTTGACAAAATCGATTTAGTTTTTTTTGCGTAACTCGAAAACTAATTCCAGTAGATAATTTAAATTTACAGTAATCCTACAGTATAGACAAAATGCGAATGATCTTAAACGTTGAGCACATTTTTGCCCGATAATCGGATCTATAGTTGGTATGTCTGAGGCGTAAGATTTTTCCTCAAAAGTACTTTTAATTAGGGAAAACAGCAAAACTGTGTATGAAAAAAACGGGAATATTATTACGCAGGTACCAGATTTCGTCAAAATCAATTTTCTTATTTTGTTGTTATTCAAAAACGATTGACCGTTGTTGACGAACTTTAAGTTTTTACCAAATGTTTTTATTAACATACTAGTGTGCCCATCAATCTCGTTGTAGGTGTGTACCGATTTCGGAGACAATGTGTCGTTATAATTCTAAAAGTCGTGCCTGTTATGTTAATCCTAGCTGGCTATCGTAAAATAGAATATACGGTCAAAAAAATAAAAATATCTTGATTTATAATTTATTGATTATTGTTTTTTAAGTTCATTTACTGCCAGCGTGATCACTTGCTCACTACGCTCGTTCAGACATTAAAATTGAAAATATTCCTCGACTTGTTGTGTAAAACCACACTGACTGGACCTCGGATTTCGTCAATATTTCATGTTTCAGTGAGCACTTTATATCAAACATGTAAAAGCATTACAAAGTTATTTCAAATCCACAATTTAAAATATTACATTAGTCAATTACCAAAAATATATATTTTTTAATTATATAATATTTTTTGAATATTCGAGACTATACATCAACATAATATAATAAAGGGTAACAAGAACCCTACCTATTTAAGGGATTACTGTTTTTTAAGATATTTAATTATTTATATTATTATTACATTTTCGTCTACATCTGAAACTATTAATTTGTTTATTTATAGCATAATAAATTATGTACTTCTGAGCCAATGTATAACGCTGGTTAAATATCAAAATAAATCATTAATTAGTTAAGTATCTATAATTTCTGTGGATTACTATTTATTTTCATTTCTAAAATATTTTTGCATTAGAAATTGCGAAGTCATCGTAATCGGAATTATTTTTATTCAAATTATTTGGATAGATCCCACTTGATATAAGATACAATGTCAAAGAGTATATCAATATTCAACACGTTTAAGTTTGTAATTGACAACAATTGTGAATAATGTATCGATTTTTTTTATAATTTTGATATTCACCGAAATATTTACATTCACTTTCTATAATATTGTATTATAACTACAAATGTATAGTTAAGTTTTATCGATTGAAGAAATTATCCGTACTTCAGTGACTTTAACTTGTAATTAATGTAACTGTGCAGATTATTGTGTTTATTTTCTTAGCTTACAGCATATTTGTATATACGTACTATGTTTCGACAATGTGAACCAAGTGATTTCGGCTCTCGGGTATCCAGGAATTTCGTTATCTCGGTGAAATATTTCGGCCTTTCGACATTCTCCATTATATATATTGGGTTTTACATTTCGAATTATACTCGCCTCGTGTTATGAAACGCATATATGGATACTCTTTTTCGCCGATATTGCGCGAACGATTTATCACAATATTTCTTATTTCCCGTTCAATACATTTTGGTCGTTCTATTTTTGTCACACGCTGTTTTCTCTTCGAATTTCGTGTATGTTTTATTTATTTTTTAATCTATTTGTTCTATTAGTACACCAATAATAACATTTTTACTAAATCGGTATTGGGTTCTTCGTGTTGGCTTGGAATAGCAGTAATAGTGTTGTTCGCCCGTCTAACTCTTAATGCCCGTACGGTTTTGTGTAATGAAAACTTAACCAATGTACACATAAACAAACGAAAATTCCAATGCAGGAATCCTTTTGAACCCTGCATATATATTCGAAGTCACAATAGTAACATTCTGGAAACGTTATAGTTACATCTAGTGCGATAGCAAGTAGGCACCCAGTATGTTTTCCGGTCGAGTATTTGAATAATATATAATAATATAATATATATATATATATAAGTATGTGTATACATAAACGAGAATACCACAAGTGCACTCGATAAACTTCAGAAACGGTGGAACACTATCGATTGAGAGTTTTAGTACATTGTCATATTCTAACGGCCACAAAGAGTGAGAATTGTCCATGAACATTCTATTAGTAACTGAGAAGTACGAACGTACAAAGTTTCAGGCCTTACTGTTTTTGTCGAATAGAGAATTTCGTTTATCGTGCATACCACAAATTCGATATAAAATAATATTATACAAACGCGTCATAGCGACTTATGATATTGTAAATGATCGATAAGAAGTTATAGAAGTGGTACATTATCATTCCTAAGATGATATTTTTAGTGTTTATTGTTCGTTTGACCAAACTTTGGAAAACTTATACAACTAAATAAATAAACTAAACTAAATAATAGCTATCTTATGGAATCTTAATTAGAGGTAAAGAAAAGGTTACATTTTTTGTTGAACTCTGTCATTTTGTTCAGTATTTATATTATATTTCGTGCAATGGGATCCTGTTAGGTCTTTTCGAAGTGTGATTAGTTAATTAAAAGATCTCTGCTCGCTGTGTGTAAACACCAAAGACGACGTTCAATAGTGGTTTTAATAACGATCCTTTGAAGTAAATTTAAATCAAAATTTATCATACACGTGCACTAACTAGGGTAATACTACAACGCGTTTGCTTACTCAAAAATAATTAAATTCTGTTTCCCGTGTTAAAATCACGACCACTCTTGTACAGTAATTTTCATTTAAAATTCTCTTATCGTGATCCCGTGGTCGGTTTTTGAATATTATTTCAAAGAACACCAGATTAAACTTATGAATAAAGATTTGACTAAAAGTCTCACAAGTTTATAGATTTGATACTTGGCCGTGGTTTCCAACACCGGGTACCGGATAATCGTAAATTTAAATGTCACATTATTTTTAGATCTCTATTTAATATCTGTCAAAGTTGGAGAGAACAGAAAGAATTAAACTTTCTTATTTCAAGCACTTTGCATTTTTTCTTTTAAGTTATGATTTTACAATAGTTAACTGTTTATAAATCTACATAGATCCACATATTGTATGATAATAATTCAAATCATTAAAATGTATAAACATATTGAATTTAAATTTAATTATCAATATTCTGTGAAATCAATTTCGTTCTTTAATATTTTTACTGATATTTAAATTTTTTTGGAAACAAATTGGGACATTTTATCATTTAATATATTGATATAGATTAATACTTGAATAATATGTAATACACATTCGACCCTAAAAGACGTTCTATGAAAACAAATATGTATTTATAACATAAACTAATCAACTTTGATTAACTGCATTTGTTTACCTTTAAAAATATAAAATAATTACTTTATTTTATAGCTAAAATACGTATTAAATTGTGATATAATAATAAAGTATTGAACACACTCGTTGTGTTATTTTCTAATCATTATTTAGAGTAAGTCAGTGTAAATCCATTGTTTTAATACATTTTCAATCATTCAAATGCCATGAAGATTGTGTCTAAACTAAACGTATGTATATACTGCAGTTTATGGTGTAACGATAATGAGGATTTTCATCGCTGATAATATTATTGACTATGAAACGAGGTTCGTACAACCCAAATAAACAAAACGTTCATTTATTCAAATTTCTCGTTTCCTATTCGTTTTGATTACTGCTCGGCTTACAAACACAACCGAGTCGTAGGTACTCGCGGATCATGTCCCAGAGTATTCTCCATATTTGACATCGGCTCGCGTAAGACTACAACTGGTACGTGCCGTGCGGAATTTCCGTAAAATTCGTCCGCGTAATAACGGTAATAACATTAATCCCTCGTTTGACTTGCGGCATTCGTCCGGCGGCGGCCGTATAAACTCTTTGGATTAGACACGTTTCGAATGCGTTGCCAGACGCACGCACGTGTCCGTCGGTGGGTTTTGACTTGATTTATAAATGTAGAGCTGCTCCTGGCTACGCGCAAGGTAGGTTACCGAGTAATAAAACATCCAGTTAGTCTTGGGCCCGCCACAGTCTGAAAAATAAAAACGAATCCGGAATCCTAAACACCTTGTATGATAAATGTCGGTTTGTCGTTGCCGATTATTTTTTTTTTCTGCTATAGTGCATAGGTGAGTCCGTTTGATTTATGGGTGATTAACCTACCTCGACGACAATAAATCCGTTCCGAGGTCCCCAAAACCAAATAAAAATCTTTTATGCGATTCAATGCTCGCGCTAATGTTATTGATGAAAAGAAACGTATTTGGTAGGCCGTTGGAAATTGAACCGGACAATAAATAACGATTCGGCTTATTTCAAAGACTATTCAATTACCGTCATTTGTCATATGTAATGGATAGCTACACAAAATCAGCAACGTAGTATGTGTCCGATGGAATAATGAATTGAAAAAAATGTTTGGATACAGTTTAGATAAACGCAGAAACTAGAAAAATTATTTTTGATATTTTGAAAGAATCGAGTACATCAAATAAATAAAAAAAACTCACATCGTTGTATCAATCAATACATTCCTCACTCAGAATCTAAAATTTAAAAACTAATTCGACGATATAAATCGTTAATATCGTCATAATATGTTTTCATCATCTATTGTTTATTAAAATAAAACTTTTTCATTTATACATAGAATGCAAAATTTTATAAATGTATTAACATCGAGTATTTCTTTCAATAATTATTTTTATAGAGTACGCATAATAATATTATATAAAGTCAGAGCATTTGAGTGATCATACGTTTTATTCGAGAGTTTTAAACTGTATTTTATTAGTTGCTTTGAAATATTCGGAAAATTGAATACTTCGTGCACTGAGGGAATACAAGACAAAAAAGTTGAACGATGGAATTGCGATTTAGTTAATTCCTCGAATGGGTATATCATAAGCGCTCTACTTTTGTTCTGGTGCGCGGATGAGACCATATTTGAAAAAGGTTTTCTGAGAACTGCTAGCTGCTTTGAAACGGTTAGTAAGAAATAAACGTGAGTTTTGCAATGATGGGATATTCGAGACAATCCGATACTCAAAAGGCAACCACGTTGTCCGCGAGAGTTTTCGTTTTAAATATGTAATTCATTGAATCAAAATACGCACAAGTCAACGATTTTCAAAAAAATTATGACCTAATCAGAAAAACGAGTCGTCGCGCGATATCTAGTGTTTATTTTTTTCACGATTTTACAATAAATAATAGACTAGCTTTAAGTAGGCGCCTAACTACCACCTACCACCTGTACACCACCCCTCGTCGTGGGCTATTATAACTGCTTTTAATGCTGCCGGAGTCTAGTGCATTGAGCAGCAGCAGCAGCAACATTACACATACAACTCGATTGTCGGAGAAGACTTTCATACGCGAGGAAATTATTTTATGAAGTCCGCGAACCGTGAAAAGTACTTTGCACAAACGGTGTCTTGGACTTCGCGTATTGAGGTGCGTTCTGTCGAAAGGAAACCGCGAAGAGTGAACCGAGACGGAAATGATGCGTGGAGATCGGCCTGTGCGGCCGTGCGGGTACAACTGTGGGTGCACGCGTGTTGCGGTGTTTAAATGCAATTGCCAAATTATTATTAACGTTTTACATAAAAAAAAGTGCATAATATATTATTATAATGTGATGTGTGCACTCGATACACGTACACGCGTTATGCGATGAGTCGATGATCGAACACAAAGTACCCGACTCGCCGAACAGTGAGCCGCGTAATACGATATTATTGCCGGTAAAGTTTTTAATTTATCGAAATAATGTTCACACACCGCAGACTGAAAAGATAAATCAACGAGTATAATATTAATACTATATTATTCAATAACTGTACATTATATTTGCCATGGTGTACTCGAAAAACGTGTTGACGGTTTGCATAATATTTTCGCAAAGTGCGTATCGCGTGTCAAAATCGTATACCTATCACATTAAATTATTATGGAAATGGTCGTTCAAATGCACGCGGTCACTATTACAAGAATACCAGTAATAATAGTTATAACCAAAAAAACTTCCGATCGATGAGTTGTTTTTTTTATTTTTACAGAAAAACCGACTCGTTCGATTTCATTAGTAGTATCGTCGATGTTATTGCGTTTATAATAGTCTTCGTGATTTTTTTTTTTTTGATTTTATTCGCCAACAGAAGATAATAATTACGATACTCGGTCAAAACGGAAAACATAACGATCGGAACGCGTAACTCGCTCTACACGGTCAGCAGCGTGGTAGGCGTAATTAAAGTGGCCTCGAGCGAGGATTATTTTTGAAGAAGTTATTTACAATATTATTATACGACATCATCTAAATTTAATGCATTTTTCTTAATGATGCCTATTGTTGATTTCGAGGAGTTGTCGAAGTTATCTCAACCGTGTTCGGCGCGTTCGAAAAGAATCCCAAATGAACGCAGTACGGTTTTAATTATGCTACCGAAGCGATTCCGAAAAATAAGTGGCCGTGAGCATACAAAAAACTTTAATCGAGCTTCGCCCGAAGACGGCAGAATTGTTACAGCGTTGTCGACGACTAGTTTTGGGAAATTTCCAGAGACGTTGCTTTGTAGAGATTTCCGGAAATAATCTCGTATGATCGGAAACATATAAATATTTACGGTAATCACCGTTTATTTATTAAGCATTATTCTATCTAAAAGCAACGCTGATTTAACATTCCCATTTTTTATAAAAATATAAACACTTTTTACCTGTAAAAAAACAAAATTTGTACCTAGTAATTTTTTTTTAATATAGTTTAATCTTAATCAAATATAAATAACAAATTAATTTCATTTTGTAAAAGAATAATGGAATATGAATCGTGCATTCGTGCATGTAAAATAATAAATTTAAGATGTTAATAAAAAAGATTAAGTTTAAATGAGACTATATACGGAGTTAATTCTTCGATAAATATGGTAAATTATAAAATTCAATTGATACTTATCACAGCGGTTATCCACTTATACCGTAGGGCGGAGAATAACAGTCATTATGTGGTTTAACAGTAGTATAGCAATGCTGTAGTTGCCGTCAATCAAACAAATTAAAATATACGTTATAGTGTAAATTATCAACTTAGTTTAACAATAGTACATAACTATATAATATTCGATCAATTAACATTTACTTGATTTACTGATTAGTTTTTGTTATCGCATGAACAATGGCCGTTGCTCTATTATAATGAATACTATTTTTAAATACCATTTAACTGAAAAATTAAATAAATTACAAAATAATGTAACTGTTATAAGTTACAGATTATAAAAAAAAAAACTTAAAAAATATTAGTTGGAGTTTTATTTATTTTCTCGGAACGATCCCATTATTCCCTCGACTATCTAGAAATTCTATGAAGTGCCAAACCAACGTTTAGTACTACTTGTAAATCGGGTTGTTAAGTCCTAATGTGGTCTGTAGACGGTCACTAGTAAATAAAACACGCCTTCGTCCAATAACCAAATTACGGCCTACCGAGTACGGTATATTTTAAGGAATCTTAAATGTATTGACCATACATATCATATACGTAATAATTGTCGGGGTGCGGCGTTGAAAACTCGATACTCGCGGACCGTATCTGCTGCTGCAGGACACGACCGCCCAGGATGTGCATCGAACGGGTTCGCGGTCGACGAGGAATATAATACGTATACCTATGTGTAATTACGTATAGTACTATAGTGATGGTACGCGGGCGTGGAGACGACGGCAACGAATGGTATCGGAAAACGAAAAGGATTTCGGAGTCGAGAAAGCCATTTCGGCAGTGATCCGCGTTGTTGATAAATTCGGATCGCCGCACGAGGTTAAACCACGCGTACCACGTTATACCACGGTATTTTGTAATCTTCTGCGGGTCGTCATTATCGAAAAGTTCTCGTATTTTATTATACATCATTGTCTTGTCTAGTGGTGCGATCTCCAAAATGTCCGACATCATATTACATATTATGTACATCCATAGACGTGGGTTATTATTATTTGTTTATTGACTCCTAAACGGGCAATTTTTCAAACATTGGTACAACTTAATGTATCCAATAAAATGTACATGACGGTGGTAAATTGACTAAATAACAAATTAATCTAAATTAATCTACATGTTAAGAGTCACGTAACTATAAGCCGAAAATCAAAATTCAAAAAATTAGTAGGGCATAGCACTCAGTGCATAGGCTGATTGTTTCAATACAAGTAGTAGGTTATGGGGACATTAAAGAGGGAATGGTTTCCGGAGAAATAATATGCGGGAATGCGTAAATTTATATAAGACAAAAGTTTGGGAACATCCGATGGCTCGTGAAGTAGAGAGGTAAAACAATTTAGGTCAGCGACTGAGAGTCGAGAAGCACGTGTTTGAATTTTCAATGTACAACATAAAGTCGGAAAAGGAAGTTGTCATGACGAGTAAGATATACGGACAACGTACCTAAGTGATAATTTTTGTTTTGACAAGTTTAATTCACAGCTGTTCTTTAGTCAAGTATATGGGTGCCTTAACAACTCCAAGTCGGAACGAACAAAATCTAAATAGAGCAAGTGGAAGTAGTTGACCGAACTTAATTATAGTGTTGCGTTTTCTGAAACCCAATGTTTGAATAGCTCTACCGATATTATTACACTAATGCGGTGGTCAAAGAGTGAGGTACAAACAGAGGTCAGGAAAACACGTTAAAGAGAGGAACCGTTGGTGAATAATCGTGAAAAAAATGATTTTGAGATCGATCAAAAGTCGTAACATGACATTTTTCATAATTCATCCCTAGGTTCAACCCAGACAATATCATATCGGCGTAGCTGGGCGTAGGTTCGCTATCCGAGCAGAGGGAACGGCCCCCTAAAAAAATGAGTTTTTTTCTGTATTTTCATCGGACGCAATCATAATAATAATTATTATCGAGCGACCCCGAGACATTGCAGACCAAAGATATAAAAGATGAGATTATATATTTTGTAAACGAGACTTTACGCGCGACGCCGCCGACCACGTCGTTTGCTCTTCGAGTCGTATATCATTTCGCCCGGTCCCAATTATAGTCGTATCGTATTATCGAAACCTCTCGGTCTGTATAGTACACAGAAGTCGTCGAGAGGGCCAAATATTGCGTATTGTTTACACGGTAATGGGTGCGAAAAAGTTTTCGATTATTTTTTTTTTTTACGAGTGCTTCGCGCAGCCGTCGTACTCCTCGGCAGAACGCCGCCGCTCTCTTTCACCCCGTTATTATTATTACTGTCGTTATTGTTGTTGTTGTTGTTGTTCTTTCCACGATGCTTCTGAAAGAAAAACGAATACACAATAATTAAGTGTTTCCGAAAATCAACAATACTACTATAATACAGTATATGTATACAGCCGAATACTGTAGCCGAGCGCCGACAGTGGACCAATCATGATCAGCCCATCGACCGAGCTGATCTCGATCACGAAACGGCCGATAAAAAAACGATAGGGACTTTCGATGGCTGCGTATTTTTGCAGTGTTATACACACAGAGTTTTAGTCGTAGAGATTTTTACGATTCGATCGGACAACGTGTATAATAATATCGTTGACGTACAATATTTTACATAGTGCAAGGCTCGATGATTCTTGTTGTTAATACTATTGACTCATAACTGACACATTTTGGCAGAAAAAAATTCACTATTTTATTATTATTATTATTATTATTATATAGAATGCCGAAATCACGCCATATAACTGAAACAACTATTCCGGTATTGAATGTACATCTGTGGAACCGAAAATAATGATAAAAAAAACAAATAATAGGAATGAATACATACATAATAATATATATATAATATTATACGTAAAACCGAACCGCTCTGGAACATTTATCACCATCGCGACACACAATGACAATCCGCAGAAATGCATTTCTGGTTATACGCGAGCCGCGCGCGCTGGTCTCGTGACAGTGGTAAGCCCGTTACCAAATTTATGAGTTCTTTATACCGCGTGTGAGTGCGTGTCGGGTGGGTGATATGGGTGTGGAGTGTGGGTGTATATTATACACGGTCGCACATATTTATACACGTATATATTACGCGCGATATCAGTCGGTATAATGTATTCTGGTGTAGAGAATGATGGGGAGGGGGATGGGGAGAGGGGGGCTCGTGTCGGTGGCCGCCGGTAGTCGAGACGACGGCGACAAACAAATTATACCGGTCGCGATCTCGGACAAATCAAAGTGTTATATATATAATCTCATTGGGAGATATTTTTCGTTTCGTTTTGGTTTCATTTTATTCCCCAATCGAAACGATGTGCAAAACGCTCGCTCGCAGTACGTACACTTTTTAGAAACGGTATACGACGACAAACTTGTGTTACCACCATATCGTCGTTTTCGTTTCCCACTCGTATACAAAATATTTAATACTTTCGAATAATATATTATTCTTATAACGCGACGATCGGATTGTTTCCAAACGTCGTTTTAAATATTCAAATAATAAACAATGAACGAGACAATATTTATTATTCGTTTTGTTGTTCGCAATAAAATTCAACGGAACTGTACGTATACGTGTTCCATTATCGTTCGAATTATGCGCACTCCGAGGAAGGTTCGGGGAATCGGATTTCGAGTTCGTTCAGTCATTACCGGTTTCTGTTTATTACACGCCGTTTGCATTTTTAAAAGGTACCAAGCGGTAATTTACGCTGCATTAGCCGTACATCGTTGGATATACTTCGATCATTTGTCCATAATAATTAGATGTGATATATTATAGTACCTTTGTTACTAATTTAACCTGCCGGCCGATTTTTTCTGCCGTAAGATATTCATTACCTACTACGCTAACTTTTTTTTATTGTTTAACTGTAAACATTTTTAATTTTTTTGAATTCCAACACAAGCTTTGTATATTTTTATATTTTAAAGTTCAATAATATTATTTCGGAATATATTTATGCATACAAATTGAATTTCGAACGATTCGTAATAATAAGCTATCAATATTTAAAGTTTGGATACTTAACCAAAGTAGTTTTCCAACATTTAGTGGGTTACCTCTGTGCCACTTAACTATATTTTACAGTTATACTGATGCCATTTGAAATGTATTAAAAACTTCAAAAGTTATATCTACAAAAATTGTAATAAATAAAACTCTTAAAACATAGTGTTTCGTTATAACTTTAAATTATGTCAAAAAATGGTGTTTAAAAACGTAAATAGTTTTAAAAATAAGAAGGTATTATTCTAATTTAAAAGAATTGCTATAAGTATATTCCTTAAATCCATATCACACTGATTAATACAACACTAGACAATATTATTTTACCTTGAAAATCTCAGTAAAATTTAGTTGCTATACAACTTTTAATTTTTTACTTTAGATCAACGAAATAAATATATAAAACCGTGTAGACTACTTAAAAATATACGTATACACATACTTAATATTATTGCTTGTCTAGTTGTCTATATTATAGATTCAATGATTGCAATGTCTGTTACTGTGGTGTTTAACCATTGAATTATCACCCTATACACGCATAATATACCTCTCCTGTGTATAATAATTATTATATTACACGATAATCGTTCATAATAATATAGCGTTCACAAATATCTCTGAAATATTCATGAAGCTACCCGTGAATGATGCAGTCTGTACGTATGTGTATGGCTTGTATGCACATATTTGCAAGTCGTGTCTTCGGAGTCGAATCAAAAACAATAACACACATCGAGTACATTGCATAATATAATTAATAATATTTTAATTACGATCGAGCTGTGTCAACTGAACCGATGCCGTTGAGATTTTTGACACTCATGCGCCGTTTACGTTTTTTACATGCATGTCAATATCATTTTGACGGAAAACCCAAGAAAAACCGCTACACCTGTCGCAATAATATTATATTTGTTTGATATTATAATAGAGAAAGCTGATTTTCGGAATTTTTTCCTTACGCAATACGATTGGTTCGTCAAATGTCGTTGTCAAAAATAAGTTGACAGATGAACGTCAGCATTCAGTTCTCCACTGCAGACACTTCGATATGGCTGTCGATGTGTTTGTCGATAGGCTAGTTTAGATTTTCGCTTTTCGAGTACAGGACAAGCTGGTATTATAATGCAGTCTTTTACACTGTTACATTTTATGTTATATTTATGATAGGCACTAGGTAGTCCCTAAATAACTTTACTGTTTTTTCATGGTACGACTCGTATAATAACTACTGCGGTGAAAATCACGACGTGAATATTGATCATTTACCAGTTATTATTAATTTAGACTAATATTTTTCTCGTCTCTAGTTAAACATAATATTTCATCCCGACATCTCAAGTTTACTAGATCACTAGTAAGTTAACAATCATGTCACGCCATAATCTTCAACTCTTTGTTTTCACATTGCAATTTATTTTTTGTTTTGACTATTATTATAAATTTCAATACTAAACTAGTGAAAAAAAAAATCAAAATTGTTTTGTTTTCACTTATTTGCTACATTGCTATTAGATTTTACAATGCTTGATAAATATTAATTAATTATTATCTATGTTTTGGTATTCCTGGTAATTCCCGAAAGTTTTGAGGGATTCTCATCAAGACAAGTTACCGGGAATCGCACAACCCAATAGCATGATGGAAGACGAGAGTCGAGAAGGCTGTGCTTATAATAATATAGTTTCACTAGTGATGATGACAATCATAATAATTATAATAATTTAGTGGCAAAACTATACGATGTCTGGCCGTGTTGACGTAGATGATCGATTAAACGTTTCGTTGGTAAACTGTTGTCTGTCCGCATCGTGCCCCTACTATATCTAATGAGACGTCTAACCATGTACAGTTTTGGAGGTAATACTTACTTGATTTTTGTCTTGCTCTCGAGTTCGTCACTGATTAAGACGGATTTGTTGCGCTGCCCCAGACGAAACGGTTTTGAAAGTGCTAACTAATATGTTACTACGAGAGAAAATAGTTTTATGATCGTTTATTTTGTTGGTTAGTGTTTGCATTATTTTCCTCTTTTAGTGGATGTTTGCACATCATAATATTATATTTTATACTAACACCAGTGCGTTATGTACCGTAGCTAATGGAGTGTACTTAGAAAGATGCGCGTGGCAGATAATGCGAATCCGATTATAATAATATTATTTTATAATTCTCTCGAACGGTGATCTTTTGCGAGCAATCTGAAAATAAAGGAGGATAAACGTTTTTAAAATACAATAAAAATAACGGAATTAGAATGTTCGTAAGAAATCATATTATTATTATCATCAAGAAAAATGTTTAAAAAGTTAAGTTGTATTTTCGTGTTTCCCTTTGACATTCTATTATATTCATTGTCAAAAGGTTCACAGATACCGCACATGTTATATAATATTTTAAATAATAACCAATAACACAAAACTACATTTCACTTTCAAAAATATTCCCAAGTCGTTCATGTAAAAAATTACAATACATGTCATAGCTAGGATTTATTTTAGGTCTTACAAAAAACAACAAAATATTGGTTATCTTTGTGGGGTAGGTTTAGGAAACACACAGGTTTGTGTAGGTAAGCGTACCTACGTTTACGAAATAATTGTTATTTAAATGTGTTTGACAAAGATATAACTATTATAAATCAATTTGACTGTAATATTATAATAGCTACTGGGTATTGAGCAAGCTTTTTGTCGGGATGGTACGAGACGATTCGAACAAAACAAAACATGTTAATTATCGTGACATATCATTATTATACCAAGATTATAATAATAATGCTATAACACGACGTTGTAATAATATTATAACCACGGATTTGTAGTGTTAAAAAAAACAACAAATATTTATAAACGTGACAATATTATATCGGGCACGACCGTCCTCCTTCGCCGGCGGAAGGTCTCGGCGAGGGGGGGGGGGGTCTTGAGCGCACGCACATCGCGTGCCCATCGAAAATTTGTTCTTCTCACGGATCGCGCTCACGTGTCTGTGCTCGCTGGTGTGTGAAAAAAAAGATTAACGCTCGCGCGAGATTGGCGCTCGTGATATCAACATAGCTCCTCTTTGGCGTAATGAGCCCGGTGAAGACGTGTGTGACGACGACAACTATGATATTATAATGACGGGTGGGAAAAAAATAGCTCCGACCGTCGTACCGGTTTGTGCCGTCGCCCGTCGCACACGACCGCGTCGTCTCCCTCGGCTGACCGCTGCGTCGGGCCCGCGGCGGTCTTGTGCGATCCGTTTATCTAGTCGCGCGTAGTTTGCGGTTTCGCGATCCCCCCTCCTCCTCGCCACTACCTCACCTACCGCGCACTCGTTCCCGTGGGCTTATGATACGACGGTCGCCAAAACGGAATATTTTCAATCACGAAAAAATGTGGGAAAAAAACTCCGCGTGTTGTTATCAGCGTGTTTTTCGGTTGAAAAAGTTTTACCAAACTATACACAACATAATAATATATTGTGTTTGACATTATATAGGTATGCATAGTGGGTAGGTACTCATTATAATATTTATCAATACCGGTACACCTCACAATATTATAATAATAGCTTATAGGTATACCATTCTCCTTGGCTTAAAGATTTAACTTTAGAAAAATAATATTACAGTCCTCTGTAATATTTATGTAATCTGTGATGTTGTACATTAGGTGCCTTATTATATCAATATAGTTATATTATCTTGGCACAATAGCATAAATTAAAATGTTGTTCTCTGATAATATTCTTGTTCGAATCGTATTTTCAAAGTGATTGTACTAGTGCGTGCATTTGTTGTGAGTTCGTATTAGTTTTGTAAAAATACCAGTTTAACACCTCGATCAGACTCCGGTCGAGGATTATTAGTACTCTAGTATTGTTTGAAGTTATTTTTTTGCTTACGATCCGCAAAACAACACACTTCTCTGAAATGAAATATTATTTATGCGTGACTATGGGATTCTAGTCTATTGCGCACAGTTGGCTCGAACAGAGTGTCGCAAAATATAAAACGACCCTATGTCGTATATTTTATTATGTGTTTTAGACATTTGAAATATAGGTGAGCAATTTTATGACGATTTAATATTGTTTAGACACGCGCGTTTCGAACGCGTTAATAATAACGATATCGATCCAATATTTTGTTCCGACGCAGTAATGCCTATATAATAACCTTAACCGCAACGACGATACTGCGGTGCACCGATTAATAATTTAATTATTATTTCAGATTCTTAACGATCCATTGGTGCCAACCACACTTATTCTCACCACTTTTCTGTATTCATATTATACTTTCATTACGATTCTATATATTGCCAAGTAGTCCTTCTTTCCCTGAATATCATAATAACTAATAGTCTATCCCATCACGCCGTTTCGACTCTTTCGAATAATTGACAGAAAAAATTATCTGCAATTTTAGAGTTAATTTATTTTATAAGCGTGTTTTTGATTTGAGTCTATCCTCGTTTTTTTATGTGTTATGTGTCGTTACCTCTGGATCTCATTAGCAGTTCATTAGCGGTTCATTAGCAGTGTGCATAATATTGTCAATAGTTTCACAAGTCCACTATTTAATTTTTAAAAATATATCATAATAGAACAGTGACTTATCGCACATCTGTTATAATTATCGAATTCGTATAAGAGCAGAAGCAGCAGCTGTTTGCTCCGAGATTGGGAGAAAGTGTTAACCGAGGTTAGGGCGCATGTACACTGACCACGGTCGTTAATCAATTCGACGATGGACCCGTTAAAATCCAAACGCGGCCGGCGGTACTCTAATAATAATAATTTAATTTCTGTCACTCGACCTTTATTATGGCAATTTTTGCGACCGAGTCGAAAATCTATCGCACGATGCGTGCAGTGTACAGCTGCTGACGGTCGTGCGCGCCGAGTCTAAATATATATACGCGACTTGATTTATTATAATTATTAGCTATATAATTCAAACTTGGTAACGATTGAACGACCCTGTCGTTTATAATATGTATTATGCGTGCGAGTTTGTGTGTCTGTGTGTGTATTATACCCATTTAACGACTATGTATTATTATTATTTATATATATATATACAAGTTACCTGTATATAATATACCAACCACACGACGTCTCGAAACACTTCTCCTCGGGGAAAGGTAATAATACATAGGTATAGCTGGTATATACTATATTCGTAGGTATAATATAATATTATAATGTTGTACAGAGCGCGTGTGCCTTAAAATTGCGCACCGAAGGTTTGTGCTCGGTCGTAAATCGCGCGCGACCCGTCAAACTCGTGCGGGCGTGCGCTCTGCCGTCCGCCAATTGATTCGCCTACGGCTTGAACGTGTGACGAGAAATAAAAAAAAATTGTTTGAAAAATTGTACGATAAACGTCGTAAACACATTCGTAAAAACAGTGAAACCCGCACCCGGAGTGTGAATATTTCGATATTTCGTTTCGCGTCGAAATCCTAATGGATGACCAGCTACTCTACAACAGGCGACCAGACGTGTTCGAATAAAAACGGCATGGCGCTAAATAGTCCATATCATCGAATATCGACATTTTTCCACGAATTCTGTCGTGCAATTTAATATTATTGTACCAGTGATATACGGCATAACCGTCATAAAAAAAAATTAAATAATATCGTCTTCATCCCCTTTACAGTATATTATAATAATATGAACTATTCGGTTAAACGCAATAGTGACCTATATTAGAAAGCAATTTTATTATTTAACATTGTTTTTATTTTGCTGATTTTCGTTTTCACCCAAAGTGAAGATTTTTTTTCAACATTTATTTTGAAATTAAATGATTGTCTTTTATATTAAAAATGTGGTTCCTGCAAAATCCATAAATTATGACTTTTGTGTACACCATCGATAAGTCGTAACGGCGCCGTTGTCTCAGATCGAGTCTCGTCTTCGATGAAAAGTTCCTCAACGCAATGTATAACATCTTGTGAAACATAAACATTTTTATTATATGCTATTTGTTATATAGTATTATAAGTTATGAGTTATATCATTGCTTATAGTTGGTATATAATATTATACTAGAGGCGACCAGACATGTTAAAAATGTGAATAAATAAATATTTATATTAGTTTTAAAGCTAGTCAGCCATTTACAGAGTCATTCCGCGTAGTGTATATATGACATACGTCATTATTTAATATTATCTAGAAATATAAATAAATAAATAAATTAATTAATTAAAAATTAAACATTTTTTTTTCTAACACGGCGCGTTGTATATGCAATTTCACTACAATACACAGAGAATTGTGCTGTTATTATATTGTCATAATATTATTATTATAGTAAATTATAGTGTACAAAATAATATGATACGAATTGTATAGTTATCGTTTTTTACTAAATTAATTAAATAATATAATAATCAGATGAATAAAAAATGTTAGAAGAAAAAAGAGCAAAATAATTTATCAATAAAAAAAAACTGAACAGGAACTAAAAATAATATATTATGACAATTATACTATATAATATTAGTTCTACACTACTGCTCTGTTATTTTTACTAAACTCAAACTCTTTTTTTATTTGCATTGAACAATTCGTATGTTGTAGTTTATTATTAAACTTTAGACAAAAAATTATTATATTTCTGTGTTCCATCTGAAAATAACCCATATCAGACTTATCGTTGACAAGTGACGACTGTATAGTTTGGATAATATTTTGTTATCAAAGTAAATGTTGTCATCATTATTATATTCTACCATGCATTATGTCATTAAGATAAGAAATAAACTAACTTGGTGTCATGGTATTAGTGATGATTCATCTGAAAATAATTCGTGGTTTCATCACTATAAGATTTAGATCCTAACGGTCTAGAAGAATTCTAAGAAGTACAGATAATAAGACTTACTTGACTCGTCGTAGGATTATAATAAACACTAATAAGCTGATGTTGCGTAAAAGAGCTAAATGGCGTATCGTAGAATTAGACTGCTAAGTAAATATCTGGTAGCTTAATCGTTAAATGTCATATCCATTTAATATCCAACACCGACAACGACAACACAGTATATTGGTTCGCAATTAAGTCCACGGTGCTGTTATGTCACACCAAATATAGAGACTAAGATACTCAAGATTAAAACTAATGAAGTATTTTTAATACAATCACTGCTCTATTATAAAAATTAATCTATTTATGTTGTAATAAGTCTAAACAGTACCATATTAAATTTTCTCTTAAATACAGAATACATTTTTTACGATATGCAGTTTCAAAATAAAATAAAAATAACAGCAGAAACTTATCTACCTCCGCTGGCCCAAGAACGCCGGTGTTGGAATTTTCGGATTTTTAATAGTAGGTACCTAATGGTTTATATTTTTAATTTTTTCTTGTGGTATATTACGACTATTTTCCCATTTTATTTTTCATGTTCACTTTTCACAATACATTTGCTTAATGTACACTATACATATATACGTATATTTATATATAAGTTCAGTTTATATTCGGTCAGCCTTGATGCATTGTTTTCGGACATCGTGTTCGTTTGAATTGTAAATTATACGCACGCTGAGAGTAATGGAGTGCATTCAAGTGTTCGGCAGTAAAAATTTAAATATTACATTTTAGTTTTCACTAAGTATCATTGAAAATGCATAAAACTCAATGTTATGTTTCTTGTTCTTTATCCAAATTTTTTTCTAGCGTGCAATAATTATTTTTTATTTCCTTGAAAATCTGATTTATGTGAGCAATACAGCATTAAAGTCGGAAATACTCTTATAAAAAAAACTTCAAAAATCATGGATTTAAAAAATATTTGTTTATAGTATAGTTTATCCAATGCATTATTTTTCAAAAACACGTGCTTTAATGATAAATTAATACATTTATTTGTATTCCTTAATATTATGTTGTTTGTACTCAGTAATGTATAAAAAAAAATATTTTGAAAAAAATTCAATGTTATACTTGGATAAGTGATTACTTCATATTATATTCCATTATCCGTTTAATTAATCTATTTTTATTAACGTTTACTGAACTTTTCGTTTGATCTATATTAAAGTGTTAATATTCAAACAATTTCAGTGCGTATCAAATTCCAATAAAAAACTTTTAAATTTCTAAAAATCCATCGGTGCTATTGTCCGATTAAATTACTAACACATTTTAAATTCTTCAGTTTCGGAAATATGACAAGGTTTTTGCTGACAAAAGAACGAACTTGAAGAATTTAACTCGATACAGAATATTCGATTGTTGTACAACATTTTTCTTGATACTAATAATAATAGTCATTATATGGTTTTGTTCGCAAAATAATTGAACAAAAAATCAAAAATACTCTGAATCTGAATTGGAACGCCTTTTTTTTAGGGCTTATCGAATTAACAAAGCATACCTTGGAAAATTACGCAAAATGTGAAATAACGTTTTCGGTTTTTCAAACATTTTCGTAGTCTCTGCGGTCCGCTCGCCTGCAGTCTTGCGTCCCTCCGGTGTATATTTACACGCACGTGGCGTATATCACACGCGTTTGAGCTCTATCCGTTATCGGTAGTCGGGATCATAATAAAGGCCATTTATTCGCGATCGACGAGAAATAAAACTCGCGCACACATAAGTAATATTATTATTTCAGAATTCGTTTTCTGGAGCTTAATACACACACACACATACACCCAAGACTACAGACGTGTTGAAACCGAGCGATATTCCGGGGGAATGGGCGCGAAAGGGGGGACGGTGTGGTGATAATTCGACGTATTTCTTTCGATATAACAATAATCGTGTCGGTGCCTGGCCGTACGTAAGCCATTATATTCGTCAGTTGCCACCTGCTTTATCTGTTGTCCGTGTGTAAAGCTCATCAACCATTCCACGGCGGCGCTTTTGTGTTTGACGAGTGTGTATGCGTACACTTTCTTTTCGTTTTGCATTTTTTTTTTCCATTCAAAACGTATTTCTTTATTCGCTCAAAACCCCGGATTGTAGTTGTATATTATACAAGGTGATCCATTCAAGTGTCTACACTCGTAAGGAATTGTTGAAGTTACAAGTCATAAATAATAAACTACTGCTTGTTCGAAATTCGATATTTGTGATCAATATTGAAGTACTATAAAAATATTCTTTTTCGGAATATGAAATTAAAAATTGATAGTATTTTTTAAAATAATAAAAAACCTAAGTTACGTTAACGATTAAAAATTAAAAATTTTTTTGCATTGAAATCAAATTGAACCTATGTAAAAAAAAATATTTTCAATTAAGTTCAATTTCTTTTAATTTATGAGTGAAGGCATTTCAATATGGATGAGTTCCGAAAAAATAAAAAAACAAAAAAACAATAAAGAGTACTTACCTCATAATAATACGAGCTTAAGATAAATAATATGATATCGTGTATGTGTAGTCGGTGTGATATGATAATGTAACCGTAAACCATAATGCATTATTTACAGTTGTATTGTTGTATACAAGCAAAAGGAATCGAATTTTAAGTCTTGCACACACACACAGTAATATTATAGTCATACATGTGTACGTTTATTTTTACTTCAATACACAAAATAGATTTTATTCAAAAAAAAAAAAAAGGTCAACCTGGAACAATGTGTAAATTCTAGTTTCGAAACAAGGTCATCGGAACGCAAACAGTTTATCGTTTTTACATACAACATCAATTTTTAGTATAAGTACTAAACCGAAAGTGTTATAAACATAACATTTTAGCGCCTTACGTCTACTTCATTTTATCGTGACAATAAATCGCTATATGAAAATATAATTATTATAATAGTACGTATAAGACAACGTTTGCTGCTTTATTTTTTTTCAAACGATTCAAACAACTCATAAAATACTAGTCGTATGTTGTACAATATAATAATTAATATAACGTATTCACTATTCATGATTAAAATAATATACAAAGTTAAAATTGGTATGGTACATTAAAAAAAGTGATACGTTTATATTTTTATTGTTTTCTACTTGCATAAAATAAAGTCTGAAATTAGAAACACCATGTCTCATGTGAAACGTTCGAGTAGTTGGACCACATACAGAATGATATTTTAGTTACAATAAATTTCAGCGAGCAAAATATTTATGAGGCAAATGAGGTTTATCAACAACAGCTTTGACTAAAACATAACATATTATGCACAGTTCCTTTGTCAATTATTAATAATAACAGTGTTGAACGCAACATAAGTGTATCTAAATAATTGCACGTCATTTCCTATCACCATTCTGTGCTTGAAATTTACTACGTCTAAATTTTCCACTTATCATATCTCTGTCACTTCTCTTTTAAGGAATATACACTTGAGAAAATAACCCAATCCTAGAGTTGAACCTTCGTTTGAAACGTCAAAGCTCTACAGACACACCACTTCAAAGGATTTGTTTGTGAATTTAGAAAACATTCAACTTCCATTTCAGCAAACCCTTTGAGATAAAATTACATAAAAGCCTTGAAGTAAAGTTTCTAAATCAAAATACGATGATGATTCATAACGTAATGTGGCTTACCTGAAAGTAATGTGTATGTTAGTTTGGGTTAATAGTTTGAGACGGCCAATTTACAGAGATAATATTTGTGTAGATATTTTAAAAGTCGAATCGCATATATTTCCAAAGAGTATTTAGGTAAGTATATATGTTTTGAAGTTCAGACAGAGTGCGAGTTAAAGAGAAAATTATATGGTTGGCCGGCTAGTGTGTACAAGCTCCTGTAGGTAGTAAGTCAATGCTTATATTATGACGTAATAGTTTGTATTGTTTTTAATATCATAATATTGTGTTAGCATACCATTAGTAGAGGAATGCATTGCGTCATGTTCAGTTCCATAAAATAAATACCCAAAACGCGTATGGGTTTTTACGTGTAATTTGTTGTAATACGTTCAAAAATAAAAACTTATTCAAAACGTCGCTTTCCCAAAGGATAGACAAATAAAAAAAAACGGTGACGCTGTAACATTCGGTGTAGTATAATATGTTGAACAATTTTACGAAAAAAAAATATCTTTGATAGCTTCGGTATAATGTAGGTACTAGGTACAGCAACACTCGTAACTCAAAAATATAAGAGTGTTCTCTTATATACCTAACATTAATATTTATATTGATACAAACCATTCCATAAATTGTTTATCTTTAAAAGTATTATAAGCATTGTAAGGGTTTCATTTTTTCAATATATTATGTATATATTATATATATATGTATAAATATTATACAACAAAAACGTGGGTATACAAATTACGTATATTCTGTTCGTTCGAAGTATATTTATTTTGAGACTTTGCCGGGTTAAAACCCTGTATTTCACGAATTGCATGTATTGAATCAATCAATATTTTTTATTTATCAACGATTTATTACGCTATTTTTATAAAAATACAATTTTTTTACAGTATAAACAAATACTTGACGGCGCTTTTTTTTGGGGGAAAAATCTAATACTTTGGCGGACTGTGAATGGCCAACAAGATGTTTAGGTAGTGAGGAAAGTCATCCTTGAAGAAAAAACATAATATATATCTCTTTTTTATGATAACAAACAGACATAAAATCTAAAACCTATGGCTGGAGGAGCGGCGTGGTATTAATGCGATTATATTTCAGTTGGAAACTTTTTTTTATAGTTTCCTTATTTTAATTTGAGTGGCAGCAGTCGTGAAGCTATTGGTTCAGAATTGATGTGTATTTTAAGGCACCATAAAGGCTAGAAAAGTTTTAACGCAGCGTCTATTTCGATTGTTAATCAAGCAAATATGTAGTAATAAATACTTGTGAAATACCGAGACAAGTATCTGATCCACTGAGTGATCATAACTTTGTTATTGTTAATAATTTAATATAATAAAACCCTTATGAGAAACCGGGAAAACAGATGTCGGCGTATCTATATTTTCATTATTAACGCCAAGTTATAATAGAATTTAAATTGTTGACATATTATATTTTGTTAACTTCGTTATGTATTTTATAAATTATGACTTTAGAATATCACGCTTAAGACTCACAAAAATCTAAGTAAGCAAACAATAAAAATAAAAATAATATATAATATTTATAAAAGTGAATGGCTAACGATTGATGGCCAGTCTGACCAGCAGTTTATACGTAACATAATATAAACCCTATACATTTATTAAATACTTCAACATAAAATAGTACACCCATGTTGTAGTCATATATTTTTTTCCCCTCTTTTTTTTATATTAAATCTATCGAATTACGATAATCATTTAAAAATCTATTGTAAATTTATCATTTTTTTTTTTTTTTACAAAATAATCACTCCATTGTGCCAAACCTCTTAAAGTTCGACAATAGAACTTTGAACAATACGAACTCCATTTTATGTATAGAGTGGTAGTACCCCGGCAAATTGAATGTACACATATTCTAGCGAATCCTTTGGACATCAAAAGTACCTAACATCAGTTGTTCCCCAATTTCAAAAGGATAACAGCATTAAACTGATGATTACTGCAAGAGAGTCAAGCTCGTTTTTCTCTTTGCAGTCGGATTTAAAAAAAAAAACTTGAAACACATCATTACTCTGAGATAGCACTGTCAATTATTTTATTTTTTTTTTTTTCAATTCTCTCTTTTTCTTTTAATTTTAAAGTCACGTTATATTTTTTGTCGGCCAATTTCCGTTTTTGAAAAAATAACTCATCATCTCTATGTTTAATTTAAATTTAAATGTCTGTTATATCTTATAACTTGTCGTGCAAATCACTACCGGCCAATTTAATTATTATTTATCCTACCCATATATAATGTTGATGTTTTATTACTTCTGATAAAATTAATTTCCCAAAAAATCCTTAAATCCTTATTTTATAAAAATAAGCCTCGGTATCCGTGTCATTGGCAGAGCATTTTTAACATAAATTGTATTTAAATACATATTCTGTAATTAATGATTTAGTAATAAATTATACTTGTTTGTGCATTTTTATCGGTTTTAATAAAACGTATAGGCAACAATTATATGATAATTAAATGTAATATATCCACACATATTGGAAAAATGTAAATTTCAAACTTATAGCATTGTGCGCCCCAAACGTATTTCGCATTTATACAAAACGATTGGTGCAGACGAATTATTTCGTATCTATGTACAATTGTAGGTACACGTGCGAGGATAATATGACAAAATTAAACTTTTAGGACGCACAATATAATATATAACACTGCGTGTACAGTGTACACACTTGGTATATGTATATACTATATTGTATAATGTACATAATATTATATAAGTATTAAATATTATATTATATTTTACATGTAGGTAATATATTATGTATAATGACGTATGTGTGCTGTACCTACGTATGCTGTATTGTTAATAATATAAGCCGGGGAATACTTTATACTTTTTAAAGGATATTTTATGACATTTTCTGTAGAGAGTTCTCGGTTCGAGTGAATGTATAATTTAATTTCTTTTGGAGTTACGCTAACAATGTGTTGCTCGTCTTTCAAAATTGGCAACAAACACCGATCATTCAAAGGTTCTTCGGGTATCGTATTTCAAACATTCTTCCCTGCCATTGCATTTCGTTTGACGCCAACAAACATATGTTTGCTTTTGACAATTTAATTTCGACAGAAAAATATCTTAATAACACGAAACAAACAAATACGCATAAGCGCTACATACTCACTCACTGCTAAGCGTGTACAAGTCATACGTTATTATGAAATGAATATACTATCATATAGTATTATACTATTTTATACAGTCTTTAGTCTGATAATATTTATCTATATTGATAACAATTCAGTTAATTTACCGTGTATAATATTATAATATATACACATAAAACAATTATATTCATTCATAGAAAAAATAGATCTTAACTTTTTTTTTAATCTTTTATTAATTTTCTAATAGATTTCCAGTTGTTTGAAAATAAATGTTAATTATTAAAAGCAATAAAACCACAATAATTTTAATTTTTCTATAAAAAAGTAAAAAGTTTAAAGTTAATAATAAAGTTGTTACATATAATAAATACTTTTGGCTCAATGGTTTACTATCACCCCCCCTTTACTCAGAAAAATTAAAAACATATTTAATATTTTCAATTGATTGTAACCAATGTTTAAAAAATCCAAACAATTCCTCATAGTGAAACATCATTATAAAACCAATATGCTTCGTCGCTTCAATCAAAACAAAAACTAATTTTACACGATAAATTTCAATATTTATTCCCAGAATTTCAAAAATGAATTTATAATATTTTATAAACTGTAAAATAAATTATAATAATTTTGGATGCATTAATTTTGTATTCCAGTAGATAGATGGCTGCTACAACAAACTAGATTATTTAATTTTATGAAGTTGTAAAAACATTGTAAGTTTTAGCAAAGTGATGTGTTTAATGTTATTCTATAGTAATATAATATACTATACATACTTGTGTCGGATAGGTCAGAAATACTAATTATATCGTATAATATAATGTTCACCCGGACATTGTTGTTCTAGGATAAAACAAAGACAAACTTAAACTTTTTTCAGACGGGTATTTTTATCGTTTGTTAGTATTAAAAAATCAATTAACTTCGAGTTTTATACACCAACATTTTCCATAATAATATGAGTTTTTTAGTCTCACGTGAATTATTGATTAACGATCCTTCTTGAACCATGTCAATAATATCCTATTTCATTTCAATATACTGTAAAAATGTTTAAAAAAAATAATAATTTTAAAACGTTGATCATTTTGTGATTCCAAACGATACGAATTATACACAAAATAAATTGTGTTTATAATAACGGGTTTTTTCTGTACTGTTTGAAATATTTTGGTTAAGGTTCGGTTTCCCTGAGGTGTCTGAACAAGGTGTTTAGCGTCAACTACTAGGTAAAACTTTAAGATACCTTAAGATAACTTTAAGATGATGCAAGAAAACCCTACCTTAACTAAACTCGATAGGATAAGTCGGGTGAACAAAATTGTTTAAGCTTTGAGTTAAAATATACATTTTTCAGATTACGTAGGTACTTAATACACGTCGAATAAAACATTTCAGTAACACTATTATTAATTAATGGCTTAATTTGAATTAATATTTTAAAATTGTATATTATCGATCTAGTCCAGTCGTTGTACCTGCATCGTGATATTGTATATTATGAACATAAGACAGGGTTTAAACGTGCACGTGTGTGTAATTTTATAATTTATCAAAGAGTATATATTATTATTAATTTCTAAATATTGAAAACTTTTATTTAACTACTAATTTTTCATTTCAAAAATGAAAATCACATAATAAATATTATAGTGTGACGTTCACTGGAAATCGTTTAATGTGTGATTATAAAAGAAATTCCAAAAATGCGATTAAATTTCGTTTTAATGATTGTATATAATAATAAAACCACTTTGGTATATATTATTGTAATTCAATTATTTCGTATATAATAACCTATAATATACAAAACTGCATGTACATAGCATCTAATAAACTCATATAATAGGCAGTGTACGTCATATTTTACGATGGATACGTGATCGGCGCAAAAATCTTCAAACGATCTCGAGCGCGTATTGTTCATTTTTATTTTCGTCGGAACAATTCTACCACCTAACTCTGCCGGTAAGACCTAAAACCTAAAAAAAGTAAAAGTATATATTATTACATAAGCCCCGCGCGCATTATTCGAGAACGATATCCATGTCAAAGGCGGCGCGGCGGCCTATGAATTATTTATTTTAACAACGAAATAATGTACTCGCGTCATTATTGCCGTCGGGCGTGAGCTAGTTATATGTTTATATGTATTGTCGAGCGGCGGCGCAGCGCACGGTCTACGACACAATAATAATATTATCGCGTGGCGACGGCGGCGGCGCGAAAAGCTCGTTTGGAAGTCGACCGCGCGACAAAAACTAATAACGTTACCATAACTTACCGGCTCTGCTTATTATAACCGGCGGCGGCGGCGGCGCGCATTCACATTCGTATTATTACTGTTATTATTTCCTCGGAATAATACGTGGAAAAAAAAGTACAAAGACCTCCGATTAAACTTTGACACCTCCTATTGTATATTATTACATATTATTATTATTATTATTATTATTATTATTGTGTGCGTACGTGCATATGAATGACGTTCGCCCGCACGTTCGCCGATGACGCGGGCTACTAATGAAACGTGCTTTTCGAAATGTGCAAAATCGCGGACGGAGGGGCGGGACGACCGTGGCGAAAGATGGTCACGATCGGCAGAGAAAATATTCTCCTCTCCTCGTCCGCTCTCGCCGCCCCTTCCCACTCCCACACACGGCTCTCGGACACGGAGCACTCACTGCTCCCGACTTCAGTGGCCCGGAGACTGCTCGTGGTTTTTGTTTTTACTGAGTGGGTGGGTTTCCAGGCCCGGGAGTTTGTCGTTGCTCGAAATAGACCTCAATATTATTATGTTATGTCAAATGCCATTATGTTTAGCTTAATCAATATACATTATATGTATATATTTATCAATAATTATTAATAAAAATCTAAAATCGTATAAAATCTTATAATAATAAATTAGGGTCCGATGAATAAAAATCGAATTTACACGGAGTGAGCGATTTTTTTGAACGTTTATGTTTATTTATAGACCAACATGAGACGTATAGACGAGGGAATTCCTAGAAATATTGTTCTGCCGTGCTTGCGTGCTTGCACGGCGCCTTATTCATAGAGAGTCGGATAGCGCGAGAAAATTCAAAAAGTACCGAAAAAGGGAGAACATGACGACGACAACGCGTACGCCCCGGGAAAGATCGGACGTGGTCGTAGCCGACAAAATATAATACTGGCGGAGGACACGTTCGGTCGAAATTTAAAAAAAAAAAAAAAAACGTACGTCTTCCACTGCAGTAGGTCACACGCGATTTTTTCGGGTTTGCGTCTTGTTCTCGAGTGCACAGGCCGACCGTATTGGTATTTCTCTCTAGTCGAATGCATTTATTATCATATAACGAAGGCTAGGCATACGGACACCGAAATTATTACTGAAATGTGACACGGAAATGTGTTCGTCCATCAGACGCCGTGGCCGGACCGTCACGTATTTGCCCGAGTGATGACTGCGATCTGTGCCATATGTGCACGCGTGTACTTTAATGTGACAGGCGTACGGGAATTCGGGTTGTCTTAAAAATCAGACCTTGTTTATGTGTGTTTGTTGTGTCTTAAGCGCCGGCTGCAAGCCTATTATTATTATTGCAGGTTCGTATTATTATTTAAAAACATTTATTGTTGTGACGAATAAACAAATAGTCAAAGTTTGACGAATCCGTGCTTGAAAATATAATTTTCAAGAAAAAAATAGGAATGGCTTCAAAATATTTTGAATGAAAATGTCTTTCAGTTGTTCCTCTCAAAAACACAACAAATGCGAGTGAAAAATACTTACGGTTAAATCTAACCTAACCCTGCCGAGTAATATATTAAATTATTGACTTATTCCTTATAGGAGTTCGTATACGTCCGTTAGTCGTTCGGGGCTGTCAACGCTACACCATATATTATTATAATTTATAATGCGAAGGTTTACAACGCCGAAACGTTAAACTATATATTATATTTTACGAACGGATATCGATGTAACATTGTGCCGCAGTAAATTGTTTATTATTGTTATTATTTTATACTATATTTTTTTACGTACACCATAACTCCGACCCCATATCGACCTTATGTAGTAGGATGACTGCAAAAAAAAAATGAAAATTTGAAATATTATAAAACACGATGAATGCCTATCAGCGAATTACTAAAACGAACTGATGCGATGCTGATCATTTGAATAGTACTACATGTAGTACTATCACGACTAAAATAAGGTTGTAAAACGTTCACAAGTACACTTTTTCTATGCTTAAACAAGAATCTTGTCTTCTAAATAAAAATCAGAACTTTGCTTGGTGTTTTCAGAAATATTCGGGTCGTGTTATCGCCATAGTAATATAGTCGGGAGAGCGAAAGATCGATACTAAGACGTTCAGTCGAAAATTCGTTTAAAATAATAAGACACAATAAGGCCGCGGACGCCGATTTCGTTAGAAGCTCGTCGACTCCCCCCCCCCGCCCCACCTCCATCGCCACCGACACGGCGACAATCACGATTGTTAAATTTCTATTCCGCTTTATGATTGAATTTCGTCCTTCGGAGGATACACGCACACGCGTTTTCTTCGACGGGGTTTCCTCAACTGCACTGGCCGCCGACGTCGAAATCGCACGGCACTCACCGTCGAAACGCGCCCCCCGTAACAAACGCATAATATTGCGTAATAATATTTCTCTGGACGTTTCCCGGCGTTCCCGCGGGACCGCCGACGACGACTACCCGAGAGTGCCGACACAAATTTATTTCGTCGCCCCGAATCGTCGGAATAATTATATTATTATCATCGTCGTCGCCATCGCGGTGATCGCGCGGCCAACTAGTTCGTCGGATTTTACGAGCGAGCCTTTGGTACATCTGAAAATTACTCATATTTCCCCACAGGCGATATTCATAAATATTACCACCGAACGATGACTCGTTGGTCATCGCCGTGTGCGATATACTTAGAATCTTTAAAAACTTGTGATCAAATGTACATACTATAGGCTGTGTAGCATTATAATATGTTTGAGTACTGAAGCTGTTGACCTATTCCGGTCATCCAAATAAGATGAAATAACAACTTCATCATCTTAGGTTAGTTAAAAAAACAAAAATAAAGAATCTTTTTTTACCTCGTGGTTTTTATATCTAATCGTGTTGGACAACATTCCTGTGATTTGATATGAAATACGTTTCCTGGTCCTTGAAGAGTTAATTTCAACAAACAAATTGTCTGTCTGCACCTATAATACTCGCAATTTATCTCACCTGGAGCGAATGACGAGGTCCAGAAAATCCAAAATTCAATAAATATATTTTGAATCTTATTCATCGAATGGAGGTTTTTGATATTCATACTAGTTATTACTAGACAGATAAAATGTGTTTATCGTTATAAACTTTAATTAGATATTCTGTTGTACCGTGTAATATAATATGAGTAAAACATTTTTGTAGAATATTTAACTCTTTGATTTTTGACGAGGTGAAATATCTATTTGTATTAATGCCGCAAATCAAACTTCTCTAGAACCATAATAATATGTACTTGGTACATACGTCCATACAATTTGAAATATTCTCAGTTATATATTTTTTTTTACTATAATTTTGTTTTGTTTTCATGAATTACTCAATCGGTGACAAATATAGCCGTAAAAACCACTTTATAGGTGTGCTTTCTAGCTAACGTGTACCTATAACAATATTAAAGCCTTTTGTTTTTTTTTTTTGTTACAAGTCCACAAAAAAAGTATAACAAATTATTATCGAATTACGATCTTATCACATTCTCTTCATTAGGGTCACAACGGTCGACAATCGACGACGTTATATTCGCCCCGTACAGAAACATTATGTGATCAAAAATCTATTACCGAAATCGTATTTTCCGGATTAAAAATTTCTCTGTGACAGTATAGACCACTCGTGCAGCTAAATATTCAGATAACAATGATTTCTGGATTTAGCATTGCTGTAAAACGATTTTTAAATACATTATATTATCCAAGAACCACGTAAACGAAAAACTAACTCTAAACTTTGAGTGGATTTAAAAAATATATATATATTTTTGGATTTAAAATACGATAATTTATAATTGGTGGTTTATGTCTTGAAAATAAATTTATCCATGCGAAATTAATTTTTTTAAAAAAAAACACGCCAAAGACTATAATGAACATATAATTGACATACTAAGACTATAATTTTATTTTAATGTTACCCAGTAATACAAAAAATAAAACAATTATTTCGGAATTCGTTTTTTGACCATGAAAGTAAATAGTAATATATTAATTATTATTTGTTTAAACAACAAAACACGCAACTGATTAAAAATTAACTAACGAAATTATTTTACTACTCCAATATGTGACACGCCATAATAATAAAACCAAACTATATATTTTGTCAACAAAACAATATTTTCAGTTGTAAACATGATTTATAAATTGTATTTAAATTGCTCGGCCTAACAATCACAAAACTAAACAATAATTATTGGATTCAATTTTATTTTAACTTAATACTTGTGGGTCATAGCTAATAATTTCTATATTTTATCATGACTTTACAACTCATTGAAATATATTACAACACTACATTTATGAGTAATAATAATTATTGATAACATCCAAGTAAAATACGCCGAGGCAATTAAAACGTAAAAACAAATCCAATCAATACTAATTTACATGACGTACATGATAAAACGAAAGAACGCGATAGTGGTGCACAAAATGAATGGATGTACATATTAAAATAATATTTTCACACAATAATCGATAAAATTTGGTTTGTTTACAGGAGGTTATTATACGATCGAGCAAAAAGGAAATAAACTAAGGATAATTGCGCTCAATTCAAATGCATTTTCGACAGAAGAAAGACAACGGAACGTCGTCAACCCTATAGAACAGCTCGAATGGTTGGAAAAAATCTTATTGAAATCAGTAATGAACAAAGAAACAGTGAGTAATAAGACATTAAACAATAATAATTTTACTAGACATTAGGAAGAAGAACGCAACCAAATTTAAAGAAAAAATACTGTTCATCACAATAATAATATAACAATACAAAATACACCGTTAACGCAAACACAACTTCCATATTATTATCGAGCTTGTGATCTGGTTGGTCATTGAACTTTTATTTAACGGTGTTTGCATAGTCGTCTTTTAATGAAAACCGTGTTCGAATTATTTGCGAAAACTCTTTCAGCGCTCGTCGAATCGTTGAACTTTTCGCATCGCGTTTCAAAACGATCGCAATTTCAAAATTCTCAACAAATATAATAATATAATAATATAATAAAATATCACCACATCGGTTGTCGCGGTAAAAGAGAGAATCTAATATACACATTATAATCATGATGTGTAATTAAACTTACCGCGAAACGCAATACTATCGGCTGGAATAAAAGTAAAAACAATAATATTGTAATATTATTATGCGGTTTTGAGATCGCGTCTAGCGGATTCGGGATACTATATTATGTTAAATCTCTCGCGGTGTACGATATAAAAAATTCCGATTTCGAGCGCCAGTCCCCAACTTTGCCGGCTTTTGGTTCCTTCAGCTCAGTTCGATATTTGGACAACTTTCAGGTGTACCTGGTAAGCCACATGTGCCCGGGAGCCAACGAAAGAGACCAGGACGAGGCGCCCACGTTCCAGGACGAATACGCCGCGAGCTACTTGGAAATGATCCGAAGGTTTGCGCACATCATTGTCGGACAGTTTTGCGGTCATCTGCACTCCGACACGTTTCGGATCGTCTACGACCAACACAGTGAGTATAATATCAATAATCAACGCGTCTTCTTCTCTATAATAGTGTTTTATTTTGTATCGTGTTCGTCGCCAAAAAATACTAAAAAGTTAGTTTAATTTTTTCAATCCTCTCTTTTATACTTGCCCGAAGAACTCACTAAATCTTAGGGATCTATCTAGTGAATAAATACAACTCGTAATATTAAACAGGATGATAATAATTAATGTATCACTGCACACTCATCGGTAAATTGTAGGTGTTTTTTTTTTTATTTTAATTATTTGAATAGCATGATTTTAGTTTACAATATTAATCATTTTTAAATTATGCGTTGTTATGATATGTAAAAAAGTATTAAATTATCTATTTCGATAAACTAATAAATCTGTCCGAAAAATGACTCGTATAGTGATAAAAGATTCAACATGGAAATAATATTATGTCATTACGGTAACCCACTTCCTCATTCGGGTCAACGGGCCGGCGAGTAGTAAAATATATTGTATATCTCGATTTTATTATTGAATCACCGATATTTAATTACGGTACGAAAAAAAATAGATTTGGACCGCATTAACCTGACAGCTCCAAAGTATTATTCGTGCAACCCTCCCATTTCTCCCTCAGAAAATATGTCGATAATAAAATATTTTCTTTTTTATAATAATTCTCACGTCGTATTTACTAGGTTTTTTTTTTGTCTTGAATCTGAAAGGAATTACAATAGCTTGTGCATCCTCCTCCTACTATCTACACTCTACAGTCTGACTACACATGCATCTATTAGAAATTGCAATTGATTATACTACCTAGTACCTAGTTAGTAAAAATAAAATATATAAACCTCGAGAAATTTTGAAAAAAATTCAGAATCCTCTAAGCATCTACGGTTTCTCCGTATTTTCTCGAAAATAGTAATGTACCAACCAATGTTATTTATCTGTATGTTCCTACCTGTTTAAAGTTTATACGAGCAGAGTAGTTAACTAACATTCTGCTGGGTATCCCTTTAACACTTCACTTCGCTCATATAAATCATAATTGCGTATAACTAATTAATGCTCGTTAGATATCCAATTTGTATGTATATTGTACTTATTGCGATTTTCAGAAAAATATTCTAGTTTGAAGTATGTGAATTGTATGCTACCAATCAAAAAAGTAAAAAAAAAAACTGAATAACTATAGTCTATAATTATAAAAAATAGAAGGTAAATAGTATAATTGTTTTTTTAAAAATATTGAATTGTCATGAGTTCTAAATATTTAAAACTAATATTATGACCTACCACAATAATACGTTAATACTTTTCGAGATAATCAATATTTAGGCTCCGATAATGGAGACTCGCCTTGTAAACTATTATTATAACTGGTTCACTGTAGTTTTTTCGAATGTATGTGATATTGACATTGTGGTAAAGCGTGTTTCACTACGATATGGGTCTGTAAGTCCTGTAAGTATATCATAAGATATAATATTATAAACCTAACCTAATTATTAGTATTGAGCATCGATCCCAAGAGTATTATATTTCAGGGGGGGGGGCTCAAGTTACAGTTCCCAACCATATTATTATTTACATAATATTATTGATCATTGTCAGATGTCGATCAGTGCGATTCAGTTGTGAAATCGACGGACGTCTGTCCACCACAGGCACGTTAATTCCCAGTCGGGAGACAAAATAAAAAAACGCACTCTGAAATATAATATCACGTTTTTTTTTTTTATTTGAGATGAGAATGAACCAATACCGTACTTTGCGCAGTGTCGTATTTGAGGTTGACAAGCGACGGGCGTAATATCGAGGTTCAAATTTTTTTTTAAATGTATTTCATTGTTTAACTGTGTCTTTATAATAAATGGTCGAATAAACGTTAAAATGTAACGTTTATTTGTATTTAATACAATTTCAAATAAAAGTGTATATTAAAACTAAAAGTTGTAGAATTCGATTGATGTATGGCCATCCGTATCAAGAGTTGTATTAGATAATTGTTATCACTTCCCCTGTATTGTTTGAACTTCAAATGCACCGTCATACACATACTATTGTGAGTACACTGCTTAGACAATTACAATGTGTCATAGTGACATTGCTTTCGTGACTTTGCATTGTGTTGAACTACAGTTGTTATCCTCTCACGTTCATAATATAATAACATATTTTGTCAATTCGATCGGGGCTTTAGCAAAATCACTTGGAGCAACGACTGTGATTGGAGTTCGACGACGGTTAATCCAAAATTGAAGACCGACCTAGAGATGACATTAGTTTATTAAATGTTATTTTTTTTTTAATGCAATTATTACTCTCCGTTTATTGTAATAACAAATGGGATCTTAAAAATATAACATAAATTATTTAATATTTAAACTTTATTAATGATTGAAAATGTACCTACTGAAAATACACACATCATAATACTACTCAACTGATCGTCCTACTCAAAATCATAAATCAATACTAATAATACATTTTCTTTAAAACCAGAATAAAAATTACTTTCAAAACATTTATTGTTACAATACAATGTGGTAAAATATATTAGAATTTGTTAGAAATATGTGCAAACCAATTGTAGTACACAAAGTGTGTTGAATGTTTAACAATATTTAATACACCATAAGGTTTGAAAAATATATGAATAATGTAAAAGCAAATCAAAGTTAAAAAATAAATCGTAAGACAACACAAACAACACAAGTGTTGGACAAAATTATTACTTATCGCATTACAAAAATTAAAGGATAAAGTTCAAAATAAAAAGTTTTAATGCCTTTGAAATGTGAATGAAGAAAAGTAAACTTTTGGGGATGACACAAAATTAAATTTAGTATATTAAAGGCGTGTATACTGTATACCTTCAATTTAATTATCTAAATATATTTTGGCTTGTTCAACGAGTGCAAAACACGCACTTTACAGATAGCGAACAACATTACATTATAATCTAATGAATAAAATTAGTCATTTTATGTGATATTTAAATGTTTAATACGAACCACCCAAAAAGGACAACATTGTATTTTATGCTAAGCATAGATTTGCTTTATCTTTGTTGATATGAGGCACATATTATATTATTATTATATCATGATGATATTATTATGTTATCAACGTTTGAGAAATTCTCCTAGCACTGAAATTATAATCAATTGCATTTAATAACATGCAAATAAGCCGTTTGTATTATACATCACAAGTTCAATACTTATATTTTGTATTTATTCATTAATTTAATAATAATATACTAACAGAATAATTCGAGTTTATCTAATCAACAAACATGTCCTTTTTATGAGAAATTCGTGAAAACAACGTTATGATCATATTTAAATTTTGAAATGCAATACCAATAATTGGTTACAGGTTTTGGATATTATTGTCCTGTCCTACCGTAACGTTGGGTCAATACATATTTATAAAGAAATTAAATTCTTATAGATTTTTAAAAGAAATTCTAAATTACATTCTATTTTTTATGGAATACTTTAATATTCACAAAAAGCTTATATTAAAAAAAAAACCAAAAATCTGAATTACTACAGTTTAACATGTTAATTCGTAAGACTTAATTTTTCAAATTAATAATTTTTGACATTGGCGGTTCTGACTCGTATTTAATCTTAAAATAGTGTAACTACAATTTACTAATACAATTGTTTTCGTTGTTTTAGACATTTATAATATTTATTAATAATAATGATAACGATTTAAACTAAATATTAAACCTTTTTTTAACATTTCAATGGATCTGGTCAATGGTATTAAGTTAGTGATGATATCCACTGTCCTATCATATCCGGTTTTATATCTAAATTATAGTCGTGTTTGCAAAAAATGAGCCCTGACTTCAGCTATCCAAGTGGCACCAATTGTCAAAACAAGGGGTTCTCAATATATTTTATTATTTTATATAACAAAGAGACGACCATAGATAATAAATAAATGTATAGGACATGGACCCAAACTTTTAAGGCATTTTTTCGCCTATCCACAGTACATATTTTAAAAATATACTTACATGCACATATTTTAAAAACAGAAAGCGAGGAAATTTTGATAGTGTCTAATAATTAACAGTTCGTAATAATTAAATCAGAGGGTATACTCAGATTTAAATTTATAGATGATAACATAAAAAAAGTTGAAAAAAAATATATGGCTTTTTTTTCATACCCATAAAATATGATATACCTATGATGTTGTAAACTTTGATGTCACGTGACTTATAATGACGTCACGAGATATTATTGCATAACTGATAGGTATTATATAAGAGGTGGAAAATAAAACCTTGAAATGTTCGTCATAGAGCCTCAGTTTGTGTCAAGTACTCGCCAGGGAGTCGTCATCGGACTACTGTGTTATACCTATACCAGTTTAATATTTAATCACATTTTTGTGGAAAGGGTTTTAATGTTTCATTTTTGTACAATCTAATAAACGATATGAAATATTATTATGGTTAATATATTTTGTGAAGAACAATCAATTTTTTCCTGTACATAAAAATGTAGTCGTCGTAAATATGTATAGAGCAATATAATATAATGATATTTGAACTATTAAACCATATTAATCTTACATTAATATGCCAGTATGTTTTTATTACGGACCTATAAAAAGTATAACATTTTTTTTGTTTAAATTGACCATTTAATAATAATGCTATATTACAAACTTTTTAATTAACTCTTGTCTACATGTTAATTAATTTATGCATTATTTAATTCATAATCAATAGTTTGAAGACTAAATACATAAGTACTAAATAAATTATGAACGGGTATTGTTACCGTTAGAATAATATAAAAAGTATAGTTTTCTAAAGGGATTTCAATTTTTTTTTAATTATCTTTTGGAATACTTGACACGATACTTACCAAACTAAAAGTATATGTCAAGTATGCATTATTCTAACATTTTGAAATTTAGTTTTTGACGTTTTTTGGAATTTTTTAATTTCTAAAGTAATTTTTTACATACTACTATATACTAATTATTAATGTAATACCTATGACAATAAAAAAAAAAATGTCACGATAACTTGATAAAAAATTATGCAACTTATACACCTGACGTATAATTGAGTGTTAAATAAAAACATAAATCACATTACGTCTTATAAGAAAATAACTGAATAAAAAATATAATCTGATAAAATATTTGAAAGCCTATAGCCAAACCTTCCAATACCCATCATAATATCCTTCCTCCAGCAAACCGGATTGGGTAAATTAATTTAATGTTGATGACATGTAAAAAATCGTCTTTACTATTCGGTACTTAAATATTTATAGTTTAATAATTTATTGTAATCTTCTTATTTAATATATAAAAAAAGAGATAATGATTTAAAAAGATTTCTTGTAAAACACAATGAACTCCCAATAGTAAAACACAAAAAGATTATTTTTCACTCGTTTCTAGTTGTTATTAAATAATTAGGTCATAATTTGTTGTAAGTGGAAATTTAAAATTATACTTACAATGTAATAAATAGATATAAAAGTTTAGTTTTTGTTCTCGAGTTTTCGGACAGATTACAGTCCACGGGATGTAAAATGTCACGTTTTTTCTTTTAATCGCAATTCTACAATAAAGGTAAATACAATATTATGTTTGTTTGCATACTTTATTGATGTAAAATAACCGATAGTTCGACGGTTAAACATAAAAAAATTGTATTGTACGTGTAACGTCAACTAATATGTTTATCTGAAGTCGAGTTGAGATTAATAACAATAATACATTTGCTCGAGAGACGGACACGAGAGTATAATCAATTATTGTAGTCGTCGTTATACATGATGTAATATATTGTATTATGGTCATATTCTCAAAAAATATTGCCAAATGTATTTTTGCACGTCTTGTGCGACGACCACTCGTATAGTGTTATGATATGATAATATAATATAAGAGATGTTTTGAGTATCTCTAGTATCAGATATCTGACGCTCGTCAACGAAACGAAAACAAAATATATCCGTTTGCCTCGCACTCGACGCGATCACGTACGACGGGCGCGCGTAATATTGTAATGTCGGGAATTGTCGCCCAAACCGTGTTTGCCTGTTATTGTTTTTTCGTCTTCGCGTTTGAACCAACGGGCCGAGTTAAACAAGCGCGTTTCCGCCATATTTTTTGTTGCAGAAAAACCAGTGTCGTGGATGATGGTGGCGCCGTCGTTGACGCCCAACAAGTCTCCCGGCGTGTCCAACAACCCCGGCTTGAGACTGTACAAGTTCAACACGAATTCGGGCCACGTAAGTGTACTCCGCCGCGCCAACTCTAAACTCGTATACCTACGCTGGGCGGTGGTCTTGCAAAAGCCATGTCGGTTCTGTTGTTGGGGCGTTGATCGGGTTTTTCACAAGAGGCCCTTTGGGTTTTTTTCAACGACATCACTGAAAACCACGACTTTGCAAACTTTTTTTTTAATTTTAAACTCACGATCCGTACGTCTTGGAGTCACGTGACTAGATATTATACAGATATTACGGGATTATTCGCGCGCCAAGCATGCTCAGGGTTTACCAGCGTGCGTATTCACTTTCAATGATTATGAGGTTTCCGATGTTTGAAATTGTTGAGTTTGACCATATTTCCAAATATTTAGATTTTTAAACTTTTTGAGAAATGTTATGTGGTGATGCCGTTTGTTTCTATTGAACTAAACAGGGGCATACGATTTAAGTGTGAATTCGGAGTGAACGTACGATTGACGGTGAATCACCCCGTACATTTAATATTGCTAGGTATTTCTCATACATTACAATGCGAATACCTACATCATTATAACGTCCCATCACAGAATTCATATGTATATGCTATCGATATTATGTACTCCCGGAATGCAATACGGTTATTATGGTGTGTGATTGGGCGGATTTTTGATTCAGATTATAGACTACACGCAGTACTACATCGATCTGGAGTCGTCGCCCAACGGCGATCCGGACGACTGGAGGATCGAGTACAATCTGACGCACTACTACGGACTCCACGAAATCACGCCCAGGGCTCTGCACGCGATCGCCGAAACGTTCCAGGACGACGAGTCGGCGCAGTTCGACAGGTACATCACAATTATAATATTACCATCATATTGTTATCATTAAAATATATTATTTTAATGAAGCGCGACTGCTGCTGCAACCTTAGGTGGGTAACTAAACGACGAGCAGTTAAAGGTTATTCTTCCCGGCTCGTTTTTCCGTACACGTTTTGTCCGTGACGACGATAAATCATATTATTATGCAGATAACCAGCGGCCACCCTCGCACAATAATTTTTTTCCAGGTGAAATCTCATCGTCCATATTCCCCTTCTATCCCACCACTCCAACCGTGGAAGCGATCATGGCCGTAACCGTTATGGATTTCCCGAGGCACCGCTCAACGCATTAAAACTAGACCGCTGACCTAGATAAATTAAAACGACCTGCACTCGTCATATCCTGCGAGATATATGCTAAGTATACGAAAACTCCGCGTCCGGCAATGGTGTCTCCACCATCAGTGCGGTATTTTGTTGTACTGTTTGTTATAATCAGTTTAAATATCGATCCGAAAGTATAATGATGTAGGTATCCGTCACGACACCCGTAAAAATGTTTCCCAAAAGGTGTGTTTATGTACAATTGAATCGTATTTTCGTGACGAATATAATATTTAAAAAAACGACGTCAATATTATGTCACAGGTAAATTCTTGTGTACAAAGAATGCTCGTATATTGTAAAAAAAAAAAAATGCATTGTAAGGACACGTGTTATCGTCATTCATTCGTGTACATATTATTATCTACCTACTATACTTTCCACGGTCGCCGCTGGATGAAAACTTTAATGGTGATAAAAGTAAATAAAGGCAAGAGATTTTTTTTTATTAGGTTTTTTTTCGTCGTTTTATATTTTTTATACGCCGTTTCAACAATAGCTACACGCGCGGGGATAACAAAAAAGTACTTCAACCCTTTAAGTTTAGTGGGTATATATGCACTGTGCACTCGACCGAAATAAATGTTCGATATCATGTAATATGCATAAATATATTATATTACGTTTTATTTTTTTAAGAATGAAAATAATAATTGTACATCCAATTCCATGTCTAAAAAAATATTTTCACCATCATCTGTCAGACACGCAAATTGTTGGGTTTTTATTTTTTTTTATTTATTCTAAATATGTAATATTACAATATAATGCAAACAATAAAATACTCGTCGTAAATCGAAGGCTCCTGAACTCCGGTGGTAACGAGGTAACGATAATTTAATAAAAACTTTCAATCGTCGCACCTAAACACAAAACATTTTATTTTTGGAATATTCAATTGCAACCTCTCCCCACTCGGCACAATATAAATGTCGTTGAGCAAGTTGATATTTGAACACTTTGGTGCATACAATATGATTATATCATTATGCACTAATCTGATATCTGGTTTAACGGTATAAACACAAATGTTCTCCCATTATTCGTATAATCTTGTAACCGATTATCAATTTACATGGACTGTTGTACATAATTGATCCACTCCAGTACTCGACTCTATACGTACCTGCAATATCATATTAATTGTATTAAATCTGCCATACTCTGTTACTACATAATAATCGTTGGCATTCAACCAACATGCAGTTAAAATCTCTATGAAATAGCCTAGGTATGTATAATATTCTATAATATTGGGTCTCTAATCGCACATCATACACCGTAACATTATTACTGCCGAAAAGGAGTAATAATATGTTCCTGTCTTGTGGAACTGAGTATTAATCGAAATAATTGTGACCAACGCAATGTAAATGTTTATCTTGTTATTCACCACCAGAGATGTAATAAAGAATATGGTTCGTATCTGCAATATCTTGGGCGGAAAAAGTTCAAAAAATTTAAATCAAACGAATTTTTTGTTAATACTCAAAAGTTTTTATCGTGCAGCCGTTTCGAAGGAAAAAGATAAATACCAGCATTTCCTATATTATTTGCCCGAAAAAAAAATGTACGGTCTGAAAGAGTTATGTGATTATACGCACACAAAAAAAACTCCTAACACGAATAAAATATCTCTATCTCGGCTTTTGTAGCATCCTTCATAATATACGCCGTCGAAGAAATAGCTTCAGTTCATTTTTATTGACTTTTAAATTCTCGTCCAAAGTGAACTGCAAAGTAGCCGTCGGCTAAAAATTCGAGTGTGTAATTTTTTTTTACTTTTCGTTATAATAATATATTATACTATCGTGTCCTGCCCCAATTTCTAATTTATACAAGGTTGATAGCTTATCAAAATAGACCCGAATTCGTAACTATAACTGAATACCTACAAAATTCACATCACATAATATTTATGAAGCTGCGTCGTGCACAATATTCTATAGGTACTTCAATAATGCAGAGAGAAAGAGATCTTGGGCTACCGTACAATGATGACATTTATGTATTATTATCTTACATCGAAATAAATGAGAGTGTATATGAATAAACCGTATATCCCATTAAAACGGAAGCCGGTTTATTGCTGTCTACTTTATTTATAAAAATCTTTTGTTAAAATAAAATTCTTTATTTTTATCTTTGTCGTAAGTGTTGAGAAAAAAATTGAGCCCCTTCTATTTCACAAAACGCGTTTTAATGAATTTTTCACGCTGAATGGCATTCTAATAAAATAAAAATAATGGAGCCGTCAAGCGACTGCGGAAATAAAAAATAAAATAATAATACGTACAATTCATTATTGGGAAATGATTGACATTTTATCATTTATACGATAAATTCAAATTCCCTCCTCAGAATACCATCTTGTCGCGTATTTCTTTTGTACGCTTTACTCTCTCGGAAATCCAATCATATTGAATATAATATTGTTGCAGTTGTACAAAATGTTATGGACAATATAGCCGAATGTAGTTTTTGAATCATGATGCTATTGAAATATTCAATATGCTCGGAAAAAATGTGAAAAAAAAAATAAAATGTTGGTATTTCCAGCCATAACAATGTAATACATTTTAGGTATATAAATAGAGGTACTTTACTCATTGAAATATTATTAAAATATTTATTTCTTGTACAGTATTACATCAAACGAGAGCGCGTTCGTTCGATGAGTACTTTCGCATTCCTTTTGTAAGACATCGTCGAAAGAACCAGACAATGTGCCCGAAAGTTTCGACAAACTACGTAATACATTTTGTATAGTGTCGTCACGATTAACTTTCTCGCCGTAGAACGGGGAATTTAATTTCAAATTGCACACTTGACCTATTTAAACTGAAAATCTTACAATAAAATCGTATGCGGAATTTCTCATAATGTGTTATTATAGATACGTATTAATATAATATACCTAAGCAGTGCTACAGCGCACACTTCGGCCATTATTTGTGCTTATTGTTGTGTGTGTACATGAGTAAACACTTATGCGGTAAGGGTAAAAATATGATAAAAACATCGGAATAGAAATTGAAAAGTCTGTGAAGGTTTTCTAAACATAATATATATATTAAATAAAATTTCATACGGAGTGAGATAATGAATCATAGCGTTTGCGCTACGAGTGCTTTGGTTGTAATGTAGACACTATAACAGGGCGAAGACTGGAGAGTTATCGTTCGTATTGCGACTTCAATATTGTAGGTATCATGGTAAAAAAAATAAGTAGCAAACAACAATAAACTATATTCGTAATTAGATATAAAAAATATATTTTATTATATATATAGTTTTAACAGAAAACAAAGTAATCAAAAACCAAAAGACGTTAAGAAGCTTCGGACAGTATAAGTTTCCTACAACGTTGTTTATAAAAACAACTTATTGTGGGTTTGGAGATTCAGTTATTGTTTACGGTTCTTAAAAAAAAAACTTAAAAATAAACCACCTCACTACTGGCTGCCCTACTCTCGCCATTCTCGTCCCCAGGTCCCCTTCACTTACGTCACCAACGATTCACAACTCGTAAGTGTGGGACACTTATTACCGCTGCCTCGTTTTTCCCTCTTCGTCCTATCTCTCCGTCTTTAGTATTTCCGACAAAAAATGTTCAACGCAAACATCTCTAAGTAGGATATATACACGGTTTTCGTCCGAGAAACTTTCGGTTTATTCATTTTTTTTTTTTTCATCAACTCCTGGGACAACGGTGGCCACTTTCCCAGATTTAAAATTTACCCTAGGGCCTTGTGCACTATATTAATATTTCTTTTAGGAATTCTTAAAAAACAAAAAAATACGAATTGTTTTCCCACGTGACCGGTAGTTTGGCTTAGAACGTTTGCGTAGTTCACAACATACCTCTATGTTCTAAAATCGTCCAAGCATAACCTTGGTATAATTTGGTTATGCGTATTGTTTAACCATTGATACTGTTTAAATACAATTTTTCGGCACAATTAATTGATGATTGATGAAATAATCAAAAAAAAATGTCTAATTCCTGTTCCAAATTATATAACGCCTCTGCACGATGAGTTAGATTATAATTCTTATAATCGTTTAACATTTTTATTAGTTTTCGTTTGTAAAAAAAAAAAAAAAAATTACTTATTACAACATATATTTGCATATAATAAAATCAACATAATAAAAAAATGATTCTTCTATAAATTTAGTAATAATGCATACCACGAATGCGGTTATTAAAAGTTTCAAAAGACGTAATCACTAAAATGTAATGCCAAAAAAATGTTTTAATTATTTAATTTAATAATATGGACAATATTGCAGTAATCAATATTAGTTTGCATGATATAACTGTACCATTAAAATAAAATAAATAAAATCATAAGTAAACACTGTCTTTTAAATACCTGTGTAAGCTTATATATTTTATTTTAAAACTATATAGAGTACTTGAAAAATGTTTCCTAACTCGTTGATGATAACAGATATTTAACAAGTATCGATCAAAAATATTATGATTGAAATATTGTCCGATTCGGTCAAACGGTTATCGAAAACGTCGTGGGTATCAGTGTAATACACCCTTTATGCCTTTGCAAAATAATATATGTTCACGTTTTATTTCAAATTATTAACAAACATCAATTAATCATTATAATAATATATATTGTGTAACATCGTTCTTAATAATTAAAAACAACAAACGAATAGTCCATATAGTGATTCATTTCAAACGTCTTGTTGGCACATTTTTAAAATAATTTGTAATGCATATTGTAGGAGTGTAGAGAAGGGAACTTTTATTCAGGGTATTACACCAGAAAACTCTGAAATCAACGAATGAGAGTATAAAGTAGATTGTTCTATTTTACCAGACGAGAAAATTTTATATAACAATATATATGTAATTACGGTGTTGAAAACGGAACCGTCCACGATGTGATATTATAATAATATTACGTTTTGTTGGATTCTCATTATTCTCCTCCTCAGGAAAATGCTCAGGGTGTTTTCCTTTCCCATCATAATAATCAGTGTTGAAAACAATTATTTTTAAAAAGCATTTGAGATAAATTTTAAATACTTTTTTTTCCACAATAAGTGAATTTTATTCACTTAAATACGGCTTGTTTTTATCATACCATTCCTAATTTAAAATAACAGAAGGTGTAGCTTTGCTTAAGGATATTGACAGATTTGACAAATTGCGTTAATTATTTACAAAATAGTAGGCTTTAGTACTTTGTACCTTTACTTGTTTGTTGTTGAATCCTATTATTTATTAACCAAAATAATCTATAATGTATTAACTAACTATTAATTTATTAAAATTTAAAGTAATCAAACACATTTTATTGATAAAAGTTATTTATTATTAAGGATACATTTAAGTTGTTATCTAACACTTTATCATTTTCCATTTACCTATAGGTACTATAATATGTATAATAGTTTGTAACATTTCAAAAACATTGTTAGTTCAAAACTTTAATCGGTCATAATATTAGCTACGGCATATTTTGTAAAATAAGATATAATAGATATGATTTAGGTAGGTAGTAATAGTTTACTTTTACAGCAGTTCCAAATATTTCAAATTCAAAGTAAGTAAGAAAAAAATATTTAAAGGATAGTATTCATTGCAGTACAATTTAAATTTTCGAAAATACTTGTTAATAGACAGTATTTAAAACACTTGAAAAACAATACACATAATATTATATGCTTTCACTCGAGTGCTTTACAACACTTATAATAATTAAGACACCTACGAGACATTAGCGCAATCGGTCGCACACCTTGTCGCACAACATTATAATAACAATAAAAATGATTATGATATAGATTTTACGAGTTACTGAAATGTCCCGAACGAAATACTTGACATCCAGACATGCTTGAGATCCCCCATTGTCTAGTCGTGTGCGGAAAAGCGGCGAAACCTGTTTATAGCACTTTTTGCTCGGTGCATACCTTAATGTTCCTTGTCGAGTGATTATAATACTATTGTAATCGAACAAGGTGATATATTAACTATACACAGACCGAAACGTTATAATACTATCCGTCGAGAAAAAATAAAAATTTAATTAACGTAAATTGACTTATGGCAAATTATTTGATGGTATGAATCTCATACATTTTGAGTCCCTGAACGCCACTTGTCTTGCCAGAAGTGATTGCTTATCGTTTTTACCATTGTTTTTTTTTTTTTCGTCGTAGGTATTATCGTCTTTTGTTTTGTGAGAACTATTATTCAGAACTGAAGAGTGCTCAACAAAATATTTCGTATAGCTATTTAACAAAGTCCGGAAATCGCGTAAATTTTAAACATTGATCAGGTCATGTTTTTGAGTTGTGTCAGCAATCGCAGTCCCCGAGATCAGAATCGTTTTTTGAAGATTACAATACACGTTACACGTTTACTGCTATAATATTTTCATCTTAATTCTCAAATCAGTTTACTTTTCTAATTTAATCGTGTATTAGAGGTTTGAATTATTTTATGTTCAAATCAGCCTACGCATTAACCGTCAACTATTTGTCCATAAAGTGTTAGACAAAAGTCTACAATCTGCACTTAATTGTTAAAATAAATAATCACTCACCTCGTAATAATTGTATGTACAATTCAGATTTAAAATGCATGCTCTCTTGAAATTCCCTCTACTCATAGCTTTGTGGGAAGTCATCTAACCCATCAAGTAAGTACTTTGGTAAATTTTTAGAAACACGCGATATGAGAAATTCAAAAATAATTATTAATCCTGTCCGTGTAATATTATACTCGTGTAGCAGACCACTCTGGGTCAACATAGATTAAAGAATATTTAAATTGATGTTAATGCTTTAATACTTTCACCTATGTACTGACTTGTTTCGTTCGAAATTTAACTGCATTTTGGGGACCAGCATGATTCTCCACAAAATATATGAGGACGCAGCGTCGTGAAGATGAATGATTTTATGTTTCGTTTGTGATATAGGTATTAGTTTATACATAGCTTATACATAGCTTATACATCGGACATTATTGTTGTCCGAAAACCGATAAGAACGAGTAAGTCAATTCTCACAACAAATGTGCGTGAACGTGATAAAGAAAAATGTGATTTATCTTGGATCGCACAATATTATTACTACTTTTATTGAACGTTTGTCACGGAAAAATAATTGTTTCCTAAAATATATGTCGGCATCGAACCGCAACGAGTAGGACTGAATTTGTCGAAAAGTGTTCGCACTGCTGCTAGCTCTATATTTATACGCTTTGGCATAAAAGGAAAAATGTCGGTTTTGGACCGAGCGTGTCGCCCCACGCCCGAATAATTGAAACCCAACTATTATGGCACCGCCGAATCGAACGCGACATGTGGCGTGCACCGTTGACCACTAACAATTTTCTCTTCCTCGATATCGCGATCGATTATGTTACGATACGTCGTTATTGACACGGCAGACGAGGGAAAAGTCTATATTTATAGACAAAAAAAAACGAGAAAACCAAACGTTCGCCGCAGTGTGTTTATCTGACCTCCCAAATATTTCAATAGCCTCTCCGAATCGCGTCGTGCTTGGTTACGATAGTTTAGTATTTTGTATTTTAATCTCCGGCAGCTGGCGATTGAATTAAAACCCATCGCAGCACTACTGCAACGAAAAGTACAAACTGTATATTTCGGGGTCGGTGGTTGCTTGTACTCTGACCCAATAATCGTTGGTCAACAGTTTAAAAAAAATATTTTAAAAAACATTATACCTCTACCAGTGATTTTAAAGTGTAGCAGGAGTTGCGCCTACGAGGGGTTGGACACATTAGAATAATATTGTAATTTATAATAACGTGTAATAATAATCACTGTTGTACGCCAAAAAATTAATTCGACCAAAATCTGGTGTGTTTGCAGATACATTGAGGCCAACTCGGTGCGGCAGTTCAAGCCTAAGGATTGCAATCTGGAGTGCAGGCGAGCGCAGTACTGCGCCGTCACCGAGCTTGACTACGGTCGGTTTCACAGTTGCGTGGAGACGGCTGCCGAGGCGCTTTCTGGGTCGGTCCGTCCGCGGGGCGACGATGCCCTATTCGCAGCAGCTGTCTCGCTGACCGCCGTGGCTCTGACCCGGCACCGCCACCACTAACCACTGCAGCCCACCCCACCGACGACGCAAACAACGTCTTCAGAGACGTCCTCTCACGCAAACCGAAAACGATGTAACAACGACGGTAAAAGTCGACTCGACGTTTTTCTCTATATATTTCTCTCTCTCTCTCTCTTTATATCATCTCTACATATATGCATCTCTCCTTATCTCTCTCTCTCTGTCGCTCTCTCTCTCTCTCTTTCTCTCTTTCCGTCCCAGTCTCTCGATCGCAGCAGATCTCTGTGTGTAAATAATACATTTTTTTAAAACTCGCGTCAGACGTGTCAAGATTAGGATCGAAATCAGCATCACGACGATCTATAAAAAATATATATACAATATACATAATACGACGATGATCTAAATTACTGTATTACAATATGATATTATACGCCCGCCATGCACTCCCCCCCCCTGACGACCGCAGACTTCAAACCCCTGTCTGTTCCCGCCACTGGGTCGAACGCCGCGCGAGACAACGTAACGAGAGCAATTTTTTTTCCCCTCTCGCGATGTCGAGTTTGATTTATTCCCCGTCCATATCCGTCGGTTTCTTACGTCTGCGGCGGAGACACCTATAAACGAAGAGGAGGGTTTATTATTTTTATTTTATTTCCTCCACCCCTCCGCCCCACCCACCTCCGCCGTGGAACCCGCCGGTTTTTTCCTCTCGACTAGACGTCTCTGATCGTATATTTTACCGCCCCAGATCGGCACACTCCGATAATTTATTATTTTTACATCCGTTAACGAGAAAATATGGTGCTCATCCTATATATACCTATACGCAGTAATCGCCTATATACGTAGTTATATTATGTATGCGGTTCGGGGTGATTTTTTTTTCCCCGTGCCGATCAATCTGCTTGAGATATTTTACCCTGTCCGTTTATTATAGTCCATAATAATAATGTACTGCACAATTTTCGTACTACGTTTTATTTCCTATTGCCGACGCCGTCGTTTTAAAAAAAAACTAGAATTTCCGTGTAATATATTATATTCGGAAACCAATACGTCTTTTGACATTGCGTGAAGCACAATAAAGAAACCAAATTTGCGTTTTACAACTTCATTAACACATGATATTCTATTCAATTATATTTTTAAAATCATTGACATATTTTTATCCGTCGTTTTGAAAAAATAATATAATCACGGAACTAATACATTTAAAGGCAACTTTTAGTTGGTCTGAAAAAAAATTACCTAATACAATAACGATAACAAAACATTGTATTTATCGATAATGGCATAGGTCAAATTCTATAAAATAAATGATATAATAATGGCTAATCTCATTAAAAAGTCATCTTGCGTTGTTCATTACTTACAACGTACAAACCCTAATGGAAGGGAATATAATATAATAATTATATTAAGCAAATAGAAATAATTCAAAGCGATTTCAACAGTCAATCGAATTTTGGTCTATTTAACTTCATTATCGAATCAAACATGACTATCGCCAATCAAATATGCACTTACTTGTATAATACCATATACAAAAAAAAAAAATCATGTTTGTTAGACGACGTTCGTATTTGATACGGTATTGCAAAGATTGTTATTAACACCTTAAACTTAAATTCGCTGCAATCGATTTATTTCGGGAAAATACAATTTTCCCAAGAAATATACAATTATATCTCTTTACAAGACTCGTTTGAAAACTCGACGAAGACAAAATAAACACGCGGCCACTGAATAATCGATATCAAATCAAACACACCTTGTAAACACGTAATTCGTACATTATTCAAACTAAGAGATGTACAAAACTAATTACAAAGTTCAAAAACAGCGAACTCGTTTTCAATATATTTTGCTTAATTTACTACTATTACTATACTGTAAGAACGACGGTAATAGTAATAATAATAACACAAATAATAATAGTAATAACGATAACATTTTGAGAACAAATTTTCGGAAAATACATTGTAGGTAATACAATGTACTCGTGTACTACTACTGTACAAACAAATACAATTATAATATTATACTATCTCTGGCAGTTCTTAAGGTATAATACGTGTCATGTATGGAATTACTCAAACGCGATTGTAGTTTTATAAAACTATAGTGTTACCGCCAAAGGCGCTATAATAATAATAATTATTATTATTCTTGCAATCATTTCTATTTACCGGTTCACACGTTTTTAATCGAAATATTTTTACTTTGAATGTATAAAATACATTGTATCATATCGTGACATAACCGTGTTAAAAAAAAAATAAAAATAGCGTGTTTCATTGTCCCGAGCTGAAGTTATTAGAATATTCATCGATTTTATGGTGTGAGTCGTTCGTAACAGCTATACGTAGTTCATAGGTACCAACGATTTTTATTAATTAATGAGTGTATAATAATGATAAAGCATAATACCGTAATAGCCGAGTTGACGTGTGAAAAACACACTACATAATTATTATTATATGGATTGCAATACTGTCGGACAAGGCCGGTGAGGAGTTGAACGGGTGCAACGGCTTTTTAATAAAATTATACTACCCACCCTAATTATAGTAATTTCGTTACACGGAATGATATCGATATTTCGGATTCGACATCCATTCATCTACCTATGTACATTTTAATTGGATTTCGATAAAAATTAGAATTTATTTTTTCTGTTTATTATGTATACATTTATAAAAAGCCTAAATATATTGCTTATATTTTTGTTTCTATTTTATTTCTAAACATTTTATAGTGAGTGAAAATTCTACATCCGTATGTACGACGTGGACAGCCTAGGAACATCTTATTGTATATTAATAATAATAAAACAAATTAGTGCAAATAAAAATCGGCAATAAATATTTTATTTCCGTTATTACGATATTGGCATTCAGTATCGATAACGTGATAATATGGTATCGATAGATTATAAGAAACGATTTCGATACTAACAAAAATATCTTGCTGTTAATTTTATCCGTGCAGCTACCGTATACCATACTATAAATATACCATATTATACCATAATCACTGCACCTGTTCAACCAAACTGTGAAATGTATCCAGTGTAGGTCAGTGTAGGATCGACTTGAACGAGTCAGCTTTTCTGGATCCATCCCCTTCGAACCGCCTTGGTCTAACGTCCATATTGATAGTCAGCGATTGCGGTAGGTAATAATATAATATTATAAGTCGATATCTGAAAAACAGCTCGACTTTTTTATGTTTTTTGTCGATTATGCCAATCAGCGAATTGCATTAGTATGGTACAACTCAAACGAACAATTCGTTTTCAGTTTAAAATTGTATTTCCATTGCAGGGGCCAGATTTAAATTCAAATAGTCCGGATGATATAAATAAATTAAATAAATACTAGTTATTAAACTTGTATTATTATTATTATTATTATTATCACAATATTATAGTCACTCGAAGTACCGGACTCGGGGCGATGTACTGAACAAGAAAAATAAATAAACAGTCGAACCTCGTGACCCGTCGTATGACAATATGGGTAGAAACAAAAATATATTATTTCAATATTATATGGACCGACCCGGCCGACGGGAAATTTCCGGCAATGCGCATTTCGGGGCCTCGTAAGTGCTCGTCTTGGGTATTATTCGGCACGACAACGCGCGCGCGTGCATTATCGTTTCGCTCAAAACTTTATCGATAACACCTATCCCCGGCTTATTTATATACCTATATAATAATACCCCGGCCATGTACCGTACCTACACCTACAACACCAACACGAACGGTTAGCGGTCCGTAGCCCAAAACGAGGGCAGACGCTTCGGGTCCATAAAAAAAAATGCGCTCTTAGCAATATTATTATCACTACTATCGCGCTGCGTATAACAGTGTTACTGTACGACTGTTATTATTATTATTACCACTATCGTTGCACACCCGATACACGACTATCGCGAGTGTGCGTGTGCCGATGCGGGTGCGGGTGCGTGGGTGCGCCGGTGCGGGTGCGTGGGTGTACGCCCGCGAGAATAACGGACGAATACACACACTATACATTACTCTGCACGGCGTACTATTATTATACACGTGTACATAATATAATATAATAATATTGTTATTATTACGTACGTCGTAAATTCGCATCTACGCGGAGACGTCGGGGATTACCGTCGTTTTTCAATGCTCTCTCGCCGCCGCCGCCGCCGTCTGTCTCACTCTCTCTCTCTCTCAATCCCGCCCCCCCCCCCCCAACAAGTCTCTCCCTCGGCGATTCGCTACGTTTAACGTAATATTTCCACCGACGACGCTGTTACGCGTACTTACGCAAACACACACGCGTACCCACACGCCCACGCACACCCACGCACACCCACGCGTATAATAATATTATAATGAATATTATGTGTGTGTGCGCATCACATAGGTGGTTATTGTAAACCGTACAGAGCGATTGCCGCGAAGCGAATAATAATAATATCGTAATTTTATTGCGTAGTATAAATTAAAAATGTTATGTATCGTGTCTCGTCTAAACAGTTTTTACGCCGACTAGTCCACTCCGATGTCGCATGCCTACGTGTTATCATAGTATAATATAGTTCCATGACCGTCGGTCGTCGATACGAAACAATATTACGATTTTATAGTGATCAAAACGGATTGTTAATAATCGTAATATTTATATTCATTACGTTACCGACCGTTCGAAGCCGACGTACTTGCGGCGGCGACACGCGGTAGCCTAGCCGACGCGACTCGCCGCCGACTTGTCCGTATGATATGTTAAGTCTTATAATATAGGTACGTGCGAGAAATTTAAAACCTAAAACTATTTAAACGTCCGTAGTTAAGAGACTGCGTCGATCGATTCGCGTTGAAACGATCGGCATGTTGACATATATTATTGTTATTAAAATATTATATTATATCGTATGATATAAATACAACTTTTTGAAAAAAAAAACTATACAGTCGGTGTTTGAACTGAGAATGTAAATTAATTAATTAGATAATTGTTTTTGTTTTACCCGATAAACCATAATAATATTATGACCAAATTATTATAATAGTACGATTATAACTATTACCTATTATTTTATTGATATGACGTGTTATTAGCCCATAAATAAATTATATGTATTATATTATGATATAAATATATATTCGTTGTGGACACCATTACACAACTGTATTTTATTATTGAAACCATTAATATATTCTTCGTGTTTTGATGTCGAGAAAATATGAAAAATTAATTTAAGTGAAATATATGATTATACAATTATTACTATAATTATTATTATTATTATTATTATTATTATTATTATTATTATTATTATTATTATTATTATTACAACTATACTATAAATATTATTAAAAAGAAAAATATTGTGTTGTTTTAAGTTATGACATTTTTTTATGCATTTGTTTTGTATTTATAATAACTTTATGTTGCTTTTTATGAATAAATTATGAATAAAATATAATGATTTACGAAAAAGCTGAATCGTTCTCTGAATTTAGAAACCTTTAGATAATCTTGTACAGAAAAAAAGTTTACATTAATTTCTTCCGACGAGAAATCAATACGCCTTGAATAGCTCCCGCAAGCGGACTAAGAAGTCAATTGTTGTTTGCTATCGCGATGGTGTGGGAAAAGGATACGTGATTAAATATAAGGTCTTAAACAAGAATTTGGCAAAAAACCAATAATTTATGTGATTATTACCCATTTACGTCTGTGTAAATAACCGAATCAGTACAGCAACAACTCGTACTGTCGGATAACATTTTATATTAATTTAAAACTAACAATAGTATTTAAAATATATTAAATTATAACATAACATATTATATAATAATTATAATAATATGTGCGCTTGCTCGTCATCGTATTTCATGCAAAACAGTTTTACAAAAAAACTATTTTTAATGGAAAAAATGTGTGGAATATAATATTATATATTGTTAAATCGTAAGAAGCGAAATATGTTATAATATTTTTAAAAAAATGTAATAAACACCACCTAAAAGTTCAACCAAAACGGGCACAGCGAATAATACAAATCAACATAGACACCTGATATTAGATCCACTTATTTGAGGCACCCAATGCCAATGTCATTTTGTCATCAAAACTACACTTAATACGGAATAATGTGGAATCGTCGAATCAATCAAATTTGATTTTTTTTTCGCACCGTGGAAAAAGCGCGGAGGTCATTCTAGCGATTGTATTCGTAACTGCTTAACGCGAAAAATAATAGAAATATATAAAAAAATAATTGTCTACTTTAATTTATCGTCACGTCATATTTTGATGTTCTAGTATTAAATTGTAAAAATGTTGTGAACAATTTACTGAGATAATCAAATTTCAACTGTCTGTACCAATATTGGTATTGTATTATTATCGAATATCCCAATTACAAATAATATGTATAATATATCTTGTATACAGTACATAATGCAGTATAATAGAATTCAATTGTATAAAATGTATATCAATATATTATATTTTAAATAAACTGATAAAAAACGTAAGAAAATTAAAAAAAAATAAAACGGAAAAAATGGAAGAGAGAAAAAAATAATATATATATTATATATATAATAAAATATGGGTAGGAAACAACGAACTAATGGTTTAGGTATTGGAGGAGTAAAAATGTTTCAATCTTCAACTTTTGTGGAAGTTTCTGGTGGAAAATTGGATTTTGTCGGAACTTAGATAAGTCAAAAGTAAAAATCCTTAGTACTTTTTAAAATAATTAGGATAAACTAAAAACAAATACGGAAAACTGAAATACTAATGCAATACCAGATTTCAACAAAAATAGATTATTATTTTTATGTATTTCAAAATTGAAAAATCATAGATACATGAGTTTTTACCAACTTATCGTTTTCTATACATCACGTAAGTAATCTTAAAAATATTTCGGCTCATTTGAGCTGTTAAAATAACAATTTTAAATCTTTTTAGTACATATTTTTTTTTATTTATGTTATTACATTTCTTTCTTGTTCTTATACATTAAACATTTAGTTTAGAGTTCATCGTAAATACAATCGTAAATACAATCGTTCATACAGTTATTAAAAATATCAATTTTTTAAATCAATTGAAGTTTAAATGTCAATGCTTTTGGTTATTTAAACGAAAAAAAAATAAAAGGTAGATTTTTCTTCTAACAAATGTAGTTATTTTATACAATTCCAAAAAAAAATATTAATTATTGGGGTATGAAACTGCAATTCATCACGTAATTACGCATATTTATTAAGCTATTACGTATATTATTATTCTCTGTACAAAATTTAATTTCCAAAATATTTAGATTCATTTTAAGTTAGGTATTCTGGTATTCATACCACGAACCTATATTCACGCCATACTACGGTTAGGTACGTCGATATTGACTCATCAGTCTTAACAACAGTTATACTTAGTAAAATTAAATTAAACAATATCATAATAATATTGCTGCATAAGATATGCGATTTGTTTTTTGAAAAAAATTGTTCAACCTAAACCTACTGTTTCTAGTAAATAGTAATATAAATAACAGTATTTTAAATAATTTAATGAAATATTCATAGATACCTATAGAATATGGACGGCGTGTCTCCACTAAGAATCCCTTTTCGTTCATGAAATGATTTATCATTGAATTCAAATTTACGTCCAATTGCAGTGACCTGCTCAAAAACAGGTACACTCGAAAGTCAAAAACTATTATACAGCAGAACGTACGTCCCCGATGTCTCTACATGTGTGTATAAGTGTAATCACATCCGCTGGCGATAAAATAACAATGTTAAGCTCATTGCAGTATTTATAATCGGTGACTGTTTGCTTAGGTTCCGGGATGATTCTTTGAATTAGGGTTCGATTCAGTTGAATTAAAATTAAATGAGTATCAGCATCGGACCCTCGAGCTTTAAAATCCTAAGCACATAGTTCTAAAAATGTACAGTTTATTGTTTTAACTGTTTCGTTAGAATCGTTTATTGTAGATCAAGTCCCATTTACCCGTCATCGTTTTACCCAGACTTTTCTCGACAATAAAAAATAAAAAATACGTGGAAAACAAAAAAATAATAATAATAATAATAAGGTATCGATACCGTGTACTTTTAATATTATATTATTACATTAGTTATACTTATACATCACGATATTGGTTTTCTTACATTTTATTATATGGTATGCAAGACACAGATAAATTCCCTCTCCGATTAAACTTTTAGAGTATCTTATCTAATAAATAGGATCTAAACATATACTATTATTACGTTTGTTAGTATTATGGAAGTCGAGCGTTTGAGCGGTGATCATAAAATGTTTCAAATTAGACAAAAGAAATGGATACAGTAACTAGGTACCTCGTTACATCAAAATATTGGTTGTAGAAAACTTTGTACGGTCAAATAAAAAAAAATAAAACCACAGACAGTTTGTACTATTTTAAGTAGAAAATTAGGTACTTACCTATACATTTTATATCATTTATTTGTACAAACAAAAAATAAATAGTCAGATACAGGTAATCACATAATAGTTTTATTGTAGACTTCGAACAGAAATAAATAAATAGTCATAAATATCATAAGATAATGATAATATATACAATATACATAATTTAAATACTTAATGCAATTATTTTTTAAAAATGATGAGTTTGTGTGAATAATTGTGAATTATAAATAAACATAAAAATGCAATTTATTTAGTGAGGTATAGTTTTATTTCCGTGCTATGTAAAGGCTTTGGGATTTTTTGAAACATTCACTGTGAAATGTCAATTGTAAGCCCGTGGGTTTGAATCCAAAAGGTTCTATGTGAATATTTTTTAAAATTCATATTTTTCGTTATATAGGCTATGTGTTTTACAGCGTTTTTTTTCTGGCTAGAAAGAGAATAATATTTCGAAAGTTAAATGTATATAAAATTATTTCGAGTAATTTTGTATTTGTTAATATTTTATTTCCGTTCCGTGTAGGTACAGGCTCCATGGATTTTTTGGTGAATTTCTGTTATTTTATTCAAGTTCAAGTCACTGTACGTTGACTGTGACCTGACCTCGCACATTCTTCCAATTGCAATCATACGTAGCAAAACAGTCTAGAAACTCGGATTAGCTGATCCAATAAATGTATTGAACGCACTGTCCTATATAGGACATCTAGCTCCTTCATTAAAATTATTTGTCATATGCGAATTGCGTAATGCGAATTATTACATCAGATTATAATTGCTGATAGATACATTCTAATTTCGACCTGGTAAGTGCTTTATGTAATATTGTATTAGTAGAATGCTTTTGGAACCCCATGTTGTGTGGGCTAGCATTTTTATGATGTTTGTTCCTTGAGATGTTTTTTTTTCTTATGAGTTTTAGATGTGGTACCCATGATAATTTTGTGTCGAATGTAACGCCTAGAATTTTGATTGTGTCTTTGTTTGGCATCGTTAGCTCGTTTATTTTGAAAGTGGGTGGTTTTTGATTTTCTTTTTTTTGTAAAACAGATGCTTTGTGATTTATTTGGTGAATACTTGAATCCGGTTTCTGAAGACCATTTCGTCGCGTTCTTAAAAAAGAATTTGAATTGTATTTGTTTGTTTATTTCTGTAAAAAATATTTAGGTCATCGGCGAAGAGGGTGTATAAATTGTTTTCACATAATATATTACGGAATAACGATAACTGATAAGTAGTTAAAATATAGGTAATTTAAAATTTGTTGTCAATCAATCATTTCAAATATAGACTCATTGACAAAAATGTAACTATATTATTATGAAAATTAATTCATTTAAAACACGAAAATATATCTCCAATTAGTATTCTCGAATATTGATGATTTAATTGACCTTTTTTTCAACGTTCACTATAACTCCCATATTTTTGGCTTGAATTTGTTTTGCCATTCAGTTTCTTTATGTATTTTGTTTGCTTGACAAAGTATGTTGCGTACTTGAAGATTAAATTTAATGTTTGATGAAGATTTCTAAAGAATTCAACGAATCCATTAGCCGTCATTTTTGGAGGCAAAATTGAATTTCACATATACCGATAACTGGTGTATGAGACGTCCTGTCTTGGTGCTGTATGCAAGAACCGCAAAGTGTTTACTGAAATCGTGTTTTCTCTACAGTCTACCGCACTACAACCATTACTCACCAGTGCGCTGTGCGATTTCTGTCTAATATTAATTCAACTGCCATTCGTCTTACGGTAAGTGAATATACATTATCATAGGTGTATTTGAATATAAAATGTAAATAATATTTGAGTCTACGTACGAGCTTCCCAGCCACAATTAATTTATAATATGGGTAATTCCATTAATTAATTTAGACATTTTGGAATCTGAACGAACAATATTGCTTTACCGGAGTTGATTAATATTATGTAAAATGTAAGGAAGCGTTGTTAATGATTATTTATAAATTTGATTCATTACACAATATTCGACAGTGTCTGATAAAAGAGAAGTCAAAATAATAATTGTAACTACAGAACCGAGACGTTTTTTTAGTCCACCGGAAAGTAAATGAATTTTACTTATTTAATTTTACTTGCACGTCCAATTCGTTGAATACTGCTTATACTTCAGGTCAAAAACTAATGTTTAAAGTTCGAAGAACTTAAACAATAAAATATTACTTTTATAACTAGTCTAAAATATTGAATAAATTTGATATTATATTATTTAGTACAATTTTACTTCTTCCTTATTTTTATAATAGCAATATTTATTTCTACAGTAATTTATATACACATTTGTAATGCAAATTTACACATTCATTTATTATTTTTACACAATTTAGTTGAACATTTGCAGTTAAAAATGTGTAGAAAAAAATTACAAAATTTATACAAGTACACAAATTCAAATATGTTAGTTCAATTTATTAGTTCAGTGCATACTCGTATATTCTGTATAATATTTATGAATGTATTTTTAATTTGATTTTGAAATGCAATAACTATCATAGTATTTTGTTAGTAGTTTCGACATAGGATTATTAGGTGAAAAATAATTGATATTAAAATAATCAATTATTTTAAACCATCATCTCGTACAATTTATTCTATCAAGTTTATCAAGACAATCCGTATCAGTACGATAATGGTGTTATCGACAATAATTTTAGGCCACATAATTAAACTCATCAATAAAAATATAATATTTACATTTTGTAAATATTATTTATTTACGTGTGTCAAAAAACATTCATAATGCTTTCATAATTTAATTTTTATACATACAATGAAACATTTTATTTTTTAGGTGTCTCATATTGGTTCTTGGTTTAGAGTAAAATTTGGTTTCAACGACAAGATTGATACCAGATAGGTATCTGTTTTTTACTAACTTCTTTTTTTTAAACTCTGCCCCTTGTAATTTGTATTTCTGTTGAATTTACACAATGTTTTTGTAGTAGTATGCTGTTGATGACTTCAAAATAATACATTATAGAAGTGTTATACCTATATAAGTTTAATACTGTGCTGATCATCGGGTTTATTAATGTAAATAAGTATAAATAATATTTTTTTGTGTTGACATAATTTTTTTTGAAAAAATACCATATTTTTTAAAAACTCAATGTTTAAATTCATCATCCATTTTTTACATTGACTCATTATACATTTGAGTTATGGTTTACAATATTATACGTATACTTTTAAAATATATTTTACATATTATTTTATTACTTATTGTATGTAGGTTGTACCTATAGTTTTAATTTTGTAAAAATTGAAAATTAAATACATATACGGTTGTACGGCTGCGGTGTCCCGACTAAAGTATATTATAAGAAAAAAATATCAATTGTTTTCGGTATTTTTCGATTTATATAATAGTTATTACGCACACCCACAAAACCTTTTCCATTGTATTTTGTTTTTATTTTAGAATCCTTTCAAGTACCTATAGTAGTTTTATTTCCGATAATAATTGGTTAGTTTACATTGCATGCATTATTATTTTATAAAATACAACAATACAAAAAATATAAAATTTGCGCGTTTATATTTTTATTATTTTTTTAACACTGTAGTTGATTTGATGATTTCAAAAAGAAATAACATAGGTGAAATCACATTTTAAAAATGAACATTAGTAGTGTTATGTTAGGTATACTTTTTAGGTTGTTTACTATTTACATAAAATATATTCGTAAAACAAATAAAGTATTCAAAATACACAAAATCCTTTTCGGCATAATACGTTAGGTGCTTTGTGAAAAAATTGAATATTCTATACCGTTCGAATGTCGTTGTTATTATTCATAAAATATATATTATATCATAAACAATTAGATTATTCGTCTAAAAAAAAATCGTGTCGTTAAACTATTATTTTGTATCGGACGATTAGCACTGTTAGCGATCGAAAAAATAAACGACATTGCTAACGAATATCGCACACATAAGTTTCGTACACATTATTTTGTTGACACGATGGCGACAAACTGTATCATTGCACGATTTTTGTCTGTTGGGTTTCGCGGCTTACCACCAAAAACAAAATGCCGATATCACTAGACGCAGCTGTCGACGGTGGCCAAATCTGGATCATGAAGTGTACAAGTTACGACGAGTTACCAGCCGAGGTCTGCATCGATTAATTTTCTCAAAATTCGTTTTTATGTGCACCTCTCTCGCACAGCAGAGTATCGCGCGCAAAAAAAAACCAGAACTCACAAGAGCTCACTGTTGTGTGTGTTTAAGTGCGTAAAAGGGTGAGTGTGAGTGTGTATATAAGTGCGGGAGAGGGTGTGTGTGTGTGTGTGATGGCGTGCACAAAAGCCTTTTCGTGTTGTCTATCTACTGTTCCGTAAGTGTACGGTGGTCGGCGTTGGTGAGGGGGGGGCGGGACATTGAAATGCACTTTTTCGACGTGCACACCTTGCCGCCCCGCTCGGTACGACGCATAACAATAACGTATTATGTACGCTCGAGAATTTCGGTCAAATAGCCTTAGACTTCTTGGTTTAAAATGGTCGACGGCAATAACGCCTTGTCCTATACCCGCGCTGTGCCATAATTATATTATGATAAATCGGGTTTTCGCAGATTTTCGCTGACATTCCTCTATTGAGTAAGTATAGTTGCAGAGGACCGTGTCGAGGTCGTTGCCGTCAATATAAATATTATTATTATACGTGTTACGTGATATCCGTTCGGACATTAAACGCTCGAACAGTATATTATGTATCCGGAAAATGTAGGTACTCACTCGGAAATGCAACGTAAGTACTTACAACTGACCTATGTTGTCGATTTCAACGACCTATTGCTGTGTTTTCTTAGCCTTTGTTTTTGAAATTATAAACTTAAAGTAGGCACACTAGGGGACGAAGAAAAGTCTCTGATATGCACGCTGGTGTTGTACATTGTTCTACAACACGGGAGCCTCTGAATTCGACCATAATATCACAATATTTATTTCCCTGTAAATATTATTAATTTTTCTACCGTTTAAAATATTACCGATAGTGGTGATACGGTACGCGTGGCAAACCTTTTTCGCATCACGTGCCAACAATTTGTAATCAAAGTTTTAAAATAAATTCTTGTGCCAGTAATATGTTCATATATTTATAAACTTTTTTTCGGGCTCATCGTAGTGAGGGTGGAAAATGAGATTTGTTAAAAAAAAAATTACAAACATATTGAATAAAACAAATTTGTTATATTATCTCCGCGATGACTAAAAACAATTAATTGACTTCTTTTCAACTGAATTATAATAGTATTTTTCTACATATTAACTTATACTTATAATATTTTTTTTAATTAATAGTTTAATTTAACATAATCCACATAAATTAATTGTTTTCATTAACTTTCCTGCCTTTGGTTAACATGAAATCAACCGCTAAAACCTAGACGAGTACAGTGCAGTAGTCGACACACGTGATGTTTGAGAGTCTATGGGACTGTGAACTTCCACGTCTCTAACTAACTAGCAGAGCAAAGGTCTATTGTTGTACTTTTAAAGCCAAGAAGAATTCGTGATAATAGTGAAAGAAGCATTTAGGTTATAATGGAGATGTTTTATTGGAATAAGATTATGTAAAGCTCGTTACTGAAACAAACCAAATTTAACGTGCAGATTATTTTTTCACTAAACTTAAATTTCAATCTTTAATATTCCCGCTGGCCGAAAGTTTGAAAAAATATTTTTGTTAGGACTTTAAGTAATATTATTGTACAATAAACTTTTTCTAAAATAAAACCAACGATAAGTTAAACGACGTTATGAACTTTTGTAAATTTAAAACTTTCTTAACATTAAATCAACCATTTTATATTTTGAACCGTATTTTACTTTTTAGATTTAGAGTAAAAAGAGAGAGCAAAGATTATGTTTGTTGGTCTAAAAATACAAAATAATTCTAGGATGACGGTATAAAATAATTTTTCGAATTGTTCACGTTTTCAATACAATTTTGACAGTTATTGAAAATTGCAATAAAAAAACCGAATTCCGGTGCAATTAATTTGGGTTTTTTTTCTCAAGATTTTGGTTCGACATAAGCCATTATTTATGATATTTATACTGAAAGAAATTGGATCTTCATAAATAAAACCGAGCAACAGTGCTGTAGGTCCCATACGTTTAGGTTAAAACGTCATTTTGATATTAATGATCTTACCCAAGTATTGAATCATACTAGTCGGACTACATTCGTAATAATTGCACAAAACTGAAGAAATGGTATACAACTAAAAAAATAAAGGTCTCAAATGAAAATAATTAATAGTGATCTGCTGTGATACTAGTGAGTCGGAAAATTCGCGGAGTGCAAACTTAAAACGAAATATCTTCAATGATTGTACATTAATCACGGTGAAAAGTTTTCCTGAGAAAACGTTGCCAAATAAACTTTTCTTTGTAAAATAAAAATAATTTAATAATCCTATATGACAATAATATTGAATGTATACGGTTTAAGTCAATAATACATAGTTGTAAACCATCATCTTGCATCGGCCACTCGTTCATACGACAATGGGGTTCTTTTAAATCCAAAATTACATTTCCTCGAAAATATTTTATATACATTATTTGTAGACATTACGAAATTAATTTTGAAAAAATATATATTTTTGTCGTCGTCGTCTTTTAAGTTTCTATTATTTTTAATGAAAAAATACATTTTTTATTTTATATTTCTAACCTAAATATTTTTCTGAGAATTACAACATATCAAATTCGAATTTCAAATGAATAGTTAATTAGTTATAAACTTAAAAGTATTTACAGTCTGAATGAGCGGAGTAGTTAGGCCAACATTTTATGGAGTACTTCAGGTGTACCACTCCATCACGATCATAATACTTAAAATAAAGTAATTAACTACTCGTACAAAATTCGAATTTTCATATACTGAAATATTCAAAAAAATATTCTGTTTGGAATATGAAATTAAAATAAAGGTTGTCATGAAATATAAAAAAAAACTCGACATTTATCTTAATAAAAAATCAAAATACATTTTCAAAAATTTCGTTTTGTAATTATTTAATTTTATGTAAAAGTTATATTTCCAAAAACCTAATTCTTTTTCGATAGTATAATTGTTTACCTATTGCATCTACATAATATATGTGTGAGTGGTGATGAAGAAAGAACTTTCAATTTCAAGAAAACAATGGACATGAATGTACGCCCACATGTGTATGCTGTGTATATTTATGTATTAATTTATTAATTTACTTATACATTTTTTAGTAGCCGTTGTTTTGCACTCTGTGTGATCTGTAATCTCTTTAATATTATACTATCAACATAGTAATATTTGTATTTTTAAATTAAAACGATGAACAGTCACATGCGGTTGGGGGTTAAGGTTACGAGACCTTCACGAATACTACCCTAAAAAAAAGGTGTTCAATGCCTTACAGCTGACAGATATATTTTTCCAATAATTGCCTGCAAACCTTAGCAATCAGGAATTATTTCAAACTTTTCAAAAATCAATTGTCCTGCCAAAGCGCTCACGATGCAATCGATTTATAAAAACTACCTTAGCCTCCCCCTTCTCCCTAAAGACGTTATACCCTTATTATTACGTCGTCGCCGTTTTATTTCTGGAATTCTGTACCCTCGAAAACGGACGTGGAGCACCGTTGCTTTAAGACTCAAAATAATTAATAAACATAATATTATTACGGAATATCTGCGGCGGCGGCAGCGGTGGCGGGCTAATAACACGGCTGCAGCAAGATAATATATAGCGGCAGACGACCCGTCGACGTCGTCTTTGGCCCGACCGTATTAACCACGCATGGCGTGAGGCTAATAACAGTTAGCTACCTACCTACCTATCTATACACACCGACCGGCTATACCCTATACCCGGTTACCCGAAATTATAAGCACCGCTCAGTACGTTACGTATACCATTATATATATACATATATATACACTATAATTGTACAACCCTGTTGATACGAATCGATCGCGTGCTAAGAATAACATTTAATAATAATATATAACATGGCACGGCACGAAACTCCGCTGACAACCGCCGATCACAGTCCCATAATATATTATTATTACTACATCATGTAGACGCCTGTCTTGTCGTCGTCGAAGTTCGAAAACACAATACTGTGATTTCCAGAGTTGCCCTTGTTCGTAATATTATGTAATAATATGACTAAACATTGACAACAGTTGACCCAAACACGATTATAAGGGATAACAAATCACAAAGATCAGTGTATGAAGGTATATTTGGGTCTATAGCACGAGACGGGGAAAAAAAATGGTGGAGCCTAGCGTGCTATGATGAATTATTGAACGAAAGAGATGATGAAGAAGTAAACGAAAAAGCGTATGTGATAAAAACGAGTTGGACATTTTAGAAGCCATGAAAGTGACCGCCAATGTGGATTAACCTATATGGTGAAGTCATAACAAAACATAATAAAGAATCGATTTTAATGGTATTTTATTTTATAAAATATCTGGTAGGTCGAAATTAAATACAATTAACTATGTAATTCAAATAATAATTGTTTTGTGTCAAACCACTGTGTCACCACAATGAATTTAAAAAAAATCACAACATTATTTCGCTAAAAAACCTGTGCACGATTTCCCCCTCCCTGATTTAAATTGATTGGAGAACGATTTCGATTGGTTGGTCGAAGAGGGTAGGCCCAAGAAAACAAAAGAACGATGTGTTGCGACTGCTCAAAGAACTTATACTTACCCGAATTACATTTTAGATTTTGAGAGGAGCGATAAAGTGTTTTTGGCACGATGTCTGTTTTTTTTGTCTAAAGACACTTATTCTAGAAGAAAAATTTATCTACTCATCAAATTTTAGGGAGTTTTCTGGTAGCTAATTAGATTTAGTTTGTCCTTTGGTGAGTCAAAAGTAGACATTTGTTTTATAAGTACCTTAAAAAAATATTCAAAAAAAAAACAAAAATTAAATAACTACCATTTGTATTTTAACAAATGGTCGTTATTTTATTTTTTAATTTTTTTTTAAATGTTAATATAATAGTTAAGATATTCGATTTTTAAGCTTAGCTAGGTACCAACAAGTTGGACATGCTTCACTCACAATTGTTTTTCATCGTTTACATTCAAAATTTACATATCCATAGGTATTACAGTACATATTTAATGACATATTATGGTACACTCGACACCTAAACAACAGAGCGGCAGTGGCTTAGAAATGTTTTTATGGTATTTTTTTTGTATTATAGTAGCAGGTATTATGAGAAAGTCAGTCTGCAATAATATAATATGTTTTCGATATGAACGAAATCTATTATGTATGTGGGTTTATGCATCTTCCAGCAAAAATACCGTATAATATAACTCCAACCTAATCTCTATTTTCCAAGTTTAATATTGAATGACTTTAAGTTTGATCCTAAATGAACTTTCACGCGCATATAGATGAAAATCGTATTATACGGTTAACGTATATATAATATTATCCTCGTCAGCTCCATCAATATTAAACCGCCCAGAACGATTTCCTGAGCGGTATTAATAAATTCGTGTCCTGCCGAACTCTACAGTATTATACGGCTAGTTTCGAAAATCGATAGACAATGTCTCACTTCGGCCAGTGGTCTTTTTTTATGCACTTCGTTTCCCGATATAAATACGATATATTTATACACACACTTATTATTACTATTGAGGTTATACAGTAATAGCTATGGCCGAGAAAGGTTAGCCGAAATAAAAATCCAATACCTCCGATGAGAGACGCGCGGGCGATTGGTACTCGCAAAACCACCTCCACTCTTGAATTTTTTACACGCGTGCTAATGATGGACTCAGCTTTATTTACGAGAAGAGACGACGAAAAATGTACGTTGAAACCTTTCGAATTGTTTGCACCGATCGATGATGAGACGCCCGACGTCAAAGTAGACGAAAAGTGGCAAACGTATATAGTGACCGAGGCACATTATAAATAAGCGAGATGGATAAAATTGTTTTTCTCGCGAATCGAGTGATCTGTCCGACCGTCATTACGACATTAAGACGTGGTTACCAATATTATCATCAACATAGAATATTCTACTCGACGTATTGAACACTATTTTTTTTAGTCTGTTGTGTTATATTATATTACATACCTACATTGTTTGGATAACCATTGAGAAGGTATAGTGCATTGCTTCATACCTATACCGAAACATGTACCTATATAATGGCATATTTGAAAAGGTTTTGACAGCATCGACCTTAATGTGTGCAGTTGATAATAAGTCGTAGTCAACAAACTCTATGATCATACATTTCTCGATATCCGCCTCGCGATCATCCCTCCCGTTTTAAGCCCCGTCGAAACTTCAACCGGATCACGCCATGCGCATCACCAGTCGTCAGCTTTCGATTTTGAAGACGACTACGCATGGGCGCGACGAGCTCTCCGTCGTTGTTCGCTTCGGTCGTCCGTATCTAATTATTTCTATTTGGTATTGCGATTTTTTTACTCCCGTCCGAAACGACATAATGGACTTTTGAACTTGTTTGGATTGTCCCGTGAAATAGACTTTTCTCTCGCGGTGGAGCGCGCCTGCCTGCTTATGTTAATGCTTCACATTTACATTCGATTACGAGTGTCGGTGTTGTTTTATAAACATTTTTATCGTCGAAACGGGAAAACGCTGTTCTGCACACTTTGCCACCACTCCGACACTAGTTATATACATTATTATAATATGTAGTTGTCGTCGTACAAATAGCGATATGGTAATGATGAACAAATAAAACGTGGAATCCGGCTCCGCCCATAGCTGTTTAAAACCTGCAACGGTAGCTTTACGCCGGTTAAGGTTAATAGCGTATTTTATATTATATTTGAATAGTCCTTAAAATGTTTAATTTGGTAGGAGGAAAAAGTTTGATGTTTTTGGTTACTCGCCCGCCTCCCGAAAATGTCGACCCGCTAGAAAGTTAGTATGTCGGTTAAATTGCTTCGAGCTCACTCAATCCATTCGCATGCCCGTTAATGAGTTTATATATAATATGGCCATGTGTGTGATATTCAATTATTCAAACTTAATTCAAAGTCTATAGAATTTAGTACAAAAAAAAACCGTACATTAAAGAATTTAATATTGTCTAAATGCATGCATTCGCAACATTTCCCGTAGATCTATAATTTTCAAAAAAAAAACTAGTACAATATTTAAATTACTATAATAGGCATAATGTTATTTTTGCGGTTTTTTTTTATTAATGTTGACGAATTGTTGGAGCTACGATAGAAATTCTAGTATACAAATTAACACAAATTTCGTTATTCTTCATTATTATACTTAATATTAAATTATTTTTTAATTTACAATTTATATCGATTATTGCGATTCAATTTTCGTACATAGAATATGACGAGTTATTGGAGATAATTGAACAATAAAATAACAAAAATCGTCAAAGCTATTAATTTTTATAAATTTATATTTTACTACGTCACTAATCAATTATTTTTAAGTGCATTTTTTGTGTAATTAGGTCATAAATGTACCTTGTTAGCGCATTTTTATAGATGTTTTATGGCACAAACATCCTGGCTCTTTAATCTATAACACTCGCGATATTGCTCCGTTCGGCTAGTCATTGTTTTTATTTTATTAGATAAATATAAAATCTATTCATACACATTTGAACGACAAATGACGTTGTTATGTGTCTTTTTGATTTTTTATTGACAAAAAAATGCTTTTAAGACGTTGGACAAAACAGTCTGTTGACAGAATAAAATATAATGCGATCACGCACCAGCAATATTATAATCAGGGGTTGGAACCTTTATGGAATATTCGGTTTCACTTTTATCCGAAAAAAATAATTTAGGGTCCGGTTTCGGTACGGTTCATAAAAAACACAAAACTGTCAGTTATTGTTTTTCAAAACTATAAGTTTCTGTTTTTACAAATACATAGTTTAACCAACTCTAGTACATTTTATAAGATTCTATATTAAAATATTCACGAAGAAACATTAAATTCGAAAATGTATGAAGTTCGTTTTTATACATTTTTTATTTAACTAATAATATATAACCTTATAATATTTCATGTATTTCATGTAATGTCAGCATTTCAATAGAACACATTCAACCTTTCTTGAGCAGACACGATTGAATATACTAATTTAATTATTGCTAGTTATTTTATAATTTCTAAGCATAAATTGACTTTTTTACGCATTTGTTGTTAACAAAAAAAAAATGTCTTAAATACACTAAAAATGTAATAATACTATTATATAAATAATTTTAAAAAATGTATCTCCAATGACCACAATGCCGATCGTTATATTTAGTAAAAAAAAAAAGTTATAATAACCTAATATTTTTCATAATTATTATGGTATCCAATACTCAAATTGTGATATTTTTGTCTCGTCGGATGCATTTTCTATTCGCATTTTCGAAATTAATGTCCAAATGTTCAGATATTTATGATTGACTTACATCCAATAATATACGCATTTTATTGAATTATTGAATTTTAAAATAGTAATAAATATAATATCATTTTAATCCATTCCTTGCATACGTCGTTTGTTCGATTCCAGCTCATTAATGCTGTCTCTCTTTCACTCGAAACTGATGATGGAAAAAGAGAAGACATTACTCGCAATTTTCTCGCTGAGTTTCAGATTTGTCGTTTCCATATTTTACAAGACTCCTACATAATACGGTTCAAAGATTCCAAACCGGTTATTTTCTTTGCGGTACCATATATTTTCTACCTTATAATAATATTTAATATCTGTACCACGCGGGTACCATAAATTAAATTCTTTAACGAAACCTGAAATTCTTGAACACTTTTTTACAATTCTTTAACCAAACCCGAAACATTTGAACACTTTTTATGGGTTCTAGATGTTGTTTGTTAGGTAGTAGCGTGGTATACCTTATTTTCGATGAGCATTACGCGCAGATATATGTAACGAGTATAATAGTGACGTTATTCCCGCAATTTGTGATCGTGAAAAATTAATTAATATTTTCTATCCGACCAACCGTTTCGTTGGCCGTCATTTTAACAATATATGAAAATATTAACTATTTGATGGTTCTACGGGACGGAAAAAAGTTATTTTAATGTACCCACCACGGCCGTGAATACCTCCGCAATTAATATCCATTTTTCATCATCGCTTCTACACATAACGGTTTCAATAAACCCTTTGACGGAATATTAAATTTATGTAATGTCTATAATTCATTTTGATAAAACTTTTACATACAAAATTAAAAATGACATAAATGTTTGGTCCGTTTAGTATGTGAAAAACTTTTTATATTTTGTTTTGACGTCCGTTGTTATTACTTTGAATTCGCTGAATTTGGTTTTATACTATAATAAATTCATTTTTATTCACAATATATTATGTTTACGTCTATAAGTATTTTAAACTCATTAGCTTTCATTTTTAAATTTCACTTATTATTCTATTACCGAAAAACATCGGGACTTTTAAAAACTCTACTTCAGCATAAGATAATATTTTTTGTAGGTAGGTATTCCAACATTCAAAATTAAATTAATGTGCTATAGGTGTTTTATTAATGTTTTATAGGTACTAATAACTGTCCGGGCTGCAAGACACAATATCTATGGGTGCAGGCTGATAATCATATCGAAAATCGCAATTTTATTTCATATTTCATATCGTATAAGTCATAATGTGTTTTAATTGGTGTTATCAAAATGTAATAAAAAAGAATTTTTACATTACTCTGCAGTAGCCTTTTAAGAACCGAGAACGTAAAAATTATTATTATTATTTAACTATACATAACATTTTCACCAAGAATAAAACGAACAACACCAAGAGATGTGGAAGTATACTATCTTATTTTTCTAAAAAAACTAGAAACGATGAAAGTGTTGAATTGGATAATAATTGCTCTACAATTTGTATACCATTTTTAGACCACATCATTGAAAAACTTAAATTCAGTTATAAATTGTATCAAATTATTCCACTTGATGGGCTCATTCTATCTCACAGAGATTCATATACAACACCGAGGTCCGAGACTATACTAAATACTGCAACGTTTTATTTCCAAAATTTACTTTTATGTTCAGATTTAATATTATAAGCTAAAATAAGGCTTTATATAACTAAATGGAATAAAATAGAAACAAAATATGTCCCTCAAAATGCTATTACATCTCTACCACACTGTGAACATTTTTTCCAAACATAAAAATCCTCTTACAAATATTTTCTACACTTCCAGTCTTTACTGTCACCGCTGAAAGGTCATTTTCGAACTTAAGAAGGTTGAAAAATTATAAGTGCTCTACAATATCTGAGTCTAGACTAAACGGTTAAGCTCTATTCAATTTTCATAAAGGTAGACATGTAGTCATGTCTTTATTTATTTCTATTTACACTAAATTTGCTGGTAATAATAATAATGCAATGAGTGTTTATATATTTTTATATTTTTAAGTATGAACTACTCATAAGAAAGGTTGTCTTACATTTTCAATCCTTAGCTATATTAGAATCTGTGATATAATTAGTGTACTAGGTATTTAAAAGAAAGTCTATATATGTATAGTATTTATAAGGTCATACTTAGGTACCAAAATTATTGAATAACTATAAGACATTTTTCAAAAATGTGCGTTTTGGAACATGTTACCTTTAATCTCTCTAAGCCCAATTTCGATCCAAATCCATCGAACTGAAATATATTTTAGTTGTGCCTCTGAGTGTAAACGGTAAACTGTGCGATACGTGATAACACGCCTACATTTTCGAATAATATCCTCAAACTGATGACGAAGAACAACGAACAGTGCAGTCGCTGTGTGCGTACAACTGCCGGTTGCTGACGTATTGGCTATTGCCAACAATTGCGGTCGGATGTGCGTTTGGCTCGTGAATGCCCGCGCATATTATTATTATATAATCAAGCAAACAACAATTACTACCTACTAAATTGAACACATCAGCAACAAAACGAAATTGTTTACACGTGTTTGGCGTAGATGCACGAGAAAAATCTTCCGTTCCCGCAGACGAAATAACCGATTAATTGAAGATCAGACATTTTCTAACAGAACGTTCTCATGATTAATTAAATTCTGAAACTCGTTGCGTGGTGTTTGCTGTGTTTAAAATCTATTTTTTAATTTATTGTAGCCATCGGTGTTTAACATACCAAATTAATTAAATGTATTATTTGAACAAACTACTTATACCCATTCCAATCACTTTCCATGTCGAAACAACAGCCAGACAATCGTACAATATTTTATTAAAGGCATTTTTTTTATGACTCGATGAACAGGTGTCACAGTAAAATCTTACCCCTGCAAGATGATGCCGCGATGAGGGATAAGATTTTCCTATGCTTATATCACCCCCGGATAAAACACTAGGATATTTGTGCCTAAGGTAAAATATGGCACTGGATACCCGCCTTTAAGAATATCCGGAGGAAAAGTTTGCCCGGTACTGCACCGGCCCAGAAGGGTCTTTGTTACTGCGTTCCCCCGGTCATCAACAACCGTTCGTAATTGAACACAAAAATACGTGTTGTCAAGCGTTTTCAATAAAAACAAAATGTATCTTTGGGTTTTGACCCCGCGCAGCGTGCACCCTCTTCGTCGTCAACTACAAAACGATTTAATTACTGCGCGGTCGATATAATATCATTATGACGTGTGCATTGCTGCGCGAATCCAAATGATCGATACGCATATAATATTATTAACAATAGTCTGTTTCCGCGGTGACACGGTCGTAATTGGATCGTAAGATAACGTTTTTCATTTATTAAAATCTGAGGTGGTGGTGGTGGTGGTGGTGCACACACGCCACGTGGTTAACCGACGTCGGGTCGTCGCGCGGTCGGTTCGGGCACACTCGCTTGCGGATTTCGGGATTACGGAGGTTTTTCACGTGGCGGCGGGTAAACGCGGTGGCGGGCTGCAGCTGTGCGGCGGTTGCGGTCGGTTTGGGTGCACAAATCCTCGTCAAACAGAGAATACGTTTTCTCTCGTTATACGAGGCGTATTATATGATATACCTAATATAATATACCGACTCGATACGACAGTATGTTGCGCAGCGAACGCCCGAATACCGATATATAGGTATTAGCTGACGGTATACGATATTATTATACGTCGTGTAACACGGTCGTACACATTCCACAGTCAAGTGTCAACGGAGCGAAACGCACCGTTTCCACCGAATCCGTAACATCGCTACTACTCGGAATGTAACGATGATTGACTTAGGGTTGAAATAAAAAAAATAAGCCTATTACACTGTTATAGGTACTATCCGAGGAAACATCACGACATCACAGTGCTTCATTAGGTGCAACGGCATACTCGTCGAGTGTTTAAACTTTTTTAGGAAAGCATATTTGAAATGCTTAGTTTTTTTTATTTTTTGAATTTAAAAAAATTAAGTACGAAAAAATATATAAAATAGTGAGCCCGTGGAGATTTAATGAATTTGGCATTAAGCGTTCCTGCATATTATTGTACTTACAAAAACTACAGTAATCTCGTTCCTTAAAATATAAGTTATAACTAAATAGTTTTAATATTTTGGTATGAATCGTATAAATGTTTTTTTTTATACATCATAATTGTTGTCTTTTATTATTTCACCTAAATCCAGATCTAAGAAAAAATAAGCCATAGTGCTGAGCAGTAAATGTAAAAAAAAATTGTTTTTTATACATTTTGTGTACATTTGTACTTGAATTTAAATAATTATTGGAAAATTAATTTTAATAATTAAGCAAATAGTTTTTAATCAAAGTTAATATCAAGTATTTATTTGAAATACTTTTACCGAGTATGAGTCTGCAGGACCATATAGACATAAATAGAGCATTTTTTATTTTTTACAATATAGTCACACTTCAATTTATTATTTCTTAGTGTGGACTTATGATGTCCCTCGTTCCCATACTATCGATAAAATTACCAAGAGTCTCTAGGATTCAGAGGTTCTCAAACTGCGGTACACGAAAGACCACGTTAAGGTACAGCATACACATTAAAATACATATACGTTAAAAATAATCGTAGAGTATTTTACCGATTTATCCTTCAAATACATATAATAATTGTGCTAAGTCGTTAGTGGTACGTGATTGATCCACAATATACGAATGTATCGTACGTATAAGGTACACAGTACACACGAAACCAATATTAAGAACCTCTGGTCTGGGTACGGTTCGTTGCTTGAACATAAAACGAATTCATTTGTATTATTGTGTGAAACGTAAACTTAATAATACACAATGTTATATTATTTTTTCCAAGTATTGAGCGTTCCACAGTAAGTTCATCGTAACTATATTACTCATTTTGTGTACAATAGTTTTGACTACGACTTGACTGATAAACCTTCGTGTGGATTTCTGTGAATTTTTGATTGGAAAGATACAGCCGCTGCTCTCGGGTGTTAATCCCGATTTCACGATTGTAATAATCATAGTTCGATTATAGTGTCTGCCTATCTGCTCGACTCTGTTCTTTGTTTATTCGTGAATAAAATATATAGTTATATTTTCACGCCGGAGGTCTAAACAGATAGTTTAAAACATACATTTGGCCTAAATTCCCGTTGGACGCTTATTAATGTGCCTGCAGAGGCACGGAAATGTATATACGCATTGCGGGCCAGACACGCGAATTTAATTCGACTAAAGACCGAACTTGAACTTTTTAGCATTTACCTGCGCGACTTTTGTCGGCTGAGGTGTGGCCAGATCTCATAACAATATAGAGACTTGCCGGAAGATCCGAAACGTCGGTGGCCGCCCCGCCGGATCGGCGGGACAGTTGCGATATTTAGACATTCAAACGCGACCACGACGACGTGTACTGCAGGAGCCGCGGTGTTCGAACCGCGTGGTGGCGCGCAGCTCGGCGATCGCGATGTCATACGTATTATTACTGTCCGCGCATACATATTATTATTATTATTATTATTATTATTATTATTGTGTATATTATAATAATAATTATCATGTACATTGTACACCGATAAATTTTATCGCGGTGCGTGTGAACAAACAAACGGTCGCCGCGTGTTCGGCGGCATTATTTCTTCGGCCATCGTCCGCGGAGGCGGCGGCGGCGGGGGCGGTTTCGCGCGATACCATCGGCACAAGACCCCTTAAATTAAACCCTCGTTGCCCCGGGCACATCAATTTTTACCGGCCGCGTGGGTACACGATACGTCGCCGGTCCCTCTCCCCGTCCGTCCCACCACCATATTGTTGTAATATTATTATTGTGCGTATCATATTATAGCCGCGGCCAGTAATAATCGTAGTACCTACCGTCGTGTGCGTAATCGTACGGCGGTTTTCGGCCTGGAGAGGAATGCCGCGGCGTGCACCAGGTGTAATAGGTGCGCGCCGGACAGCAGTACGAAAATATAATATAAAACGCGCAGACCCGTATTTGATTAAACGTTTACGCCGTGATAGGCAGACGTAGCCCCTATAATGATATTGTGTGTGTGTTCCGTCTACGACTAAACGCGAGCGCGAGACCGGGTCTGTGTGTGTGTGTGTGTGTGTGTGTGTGTTAGTGTGGGTGGGTGTGTGTGCGTGGGTGTATGGGCGGGTGTGTATTTGTGCGTGCACACGCGAACCTTTTTTCACGAATCCGATTGTTATCGCCGCCGCCCTTTAAATCCTGGTTGTACGACGTCCCCGCGGCTTTTGTGCACAATATCCTCGGCGTCGAACCTGCACGACGCTCGCGACTCATCATTCATCACCCGCTGTTCTTCCTCCTCCTCCTCGCCACCCCCCCTCCCAAAAAAAAAAAGACGCAGTCGGTTTCCCGGTCCGTTTAAACGGATAATGATGATGTGCACGGTCGCGTGTTAATTCGAAACGACGCGCCTCTACACGTGTACCGAGCGCGTGTGTGTGTTGAACCGATGCAAAGACGGCGACGATGACGTCTGTTGGAGAAAAAAATAGTGTCGAGACATATATTGTCACATATCGTTCCAGCGATATTCGTTCTGTCAGAGCAGCGTACAAAATAGCCAGGTTTCGCTCGTTTTTGTATTCATACCGATATTATGGTACGACATTATTGATTTTATGTTTGCCACTGAAATTTCTCGGCACGAAATGTCTGTTAATTTGTGAATAACAATTATTTTTTCAACTGGATATTATAAATTGTTGTCAAACAGTGCGTAGCCGCGGTTTTTGCAAGTATCGTTGATACTGCGATGACAAAAGCATAAAAACGCATTTTTTTATGATTATTTTAATTAAAAGTTGTAAATAAATCACTCAGTTTTTTGCACCCCACCGCTTATAGTTGTCTATCACCGTCCGAATATAAATATGATTGACATCATATAGTTTCATTTTTATCCGGTGGACAACCGAGCGAGACAAGTGTGGTTTTACGCCGTACAGAGGTATCTGTCCTAGGTTTTAACCTAACCTATTTAAACAAATAATATAAATGAGCGGAAATCGCGAAGCTCGTGGTTATCCGTTTTTGCGAAGTGTTTAAATAATGTTCTGGGAACGAATTCCGATAATAACATTTTAATATTATATTAAATCATAATAATATAATATGATACGTGATTTTGTATGGAATTAATTAAAATCGCTGTGTCGTGACTGGTGGTTTATACCGTAAAATTTCAATCGTCATATTATTATAATAATATCATGATACTACCTACAAATTTTATCATTATAATACGTACAAAGTGTATAGCCGTGTTTCTCCCAGTACGTGCCGCGCTAGCTTAAAGACTCACACAATCGCATATAACCAATCGCATAACATAATAATATTATATTTATATCACTTCATTCGGGGCATGTTGGAGAGCTGTCTCAAAACAATTGCGTCAATTCAATATTTTATTTTTGTGTTCCGTGCTTTGCTGGAAGCTGAACGTGGGATGGCTAACGTAGTAACTTAATATTATAGTGAAAAGTGCAACGTCAAAAGTGATGTAGCCAAATTGCCTAACTAAAACGCCGTGTAACCATCATTTTATTATAGAATTAATATTAAGTAACACAGTCCACAAATAGTATTAAACTCGTATAAATAAAAACGAAAATTAAAGTAATTATGAGATATCGGTAAATTTGTACAGCTAAATTGGGAATTATTGGCTCTGATTTATGATAATATAATATACTATATGAATAACAAAACGCTTCACATTCCCGCAATTCAGGCTTATAATTGCGACCAGAGTGGTAAAGGGCAAACACTTGAGAGCGTATTGTTAGAACTCGCGATAGCGTAAAATATCGATTGCTCATAATCGCAGTTAGTACGTGTTAAATTATCATAATTACATAAACGACACAAACTTTTTATCGAATCTGAATAGAAACTGCGGTGAAACTGCCGTGTGACGTGTTGATCGCCACGACTTAACAACGCTAATGCAACACTCTCATCCGAACATAGTTTCGAGTCCACTGGTCTTGAATAATAATGACATCGTGGTTTGGTGTATAAAGTCAAATTAGGACAAATGCATTTCACGGGCGTAAATTTAACGCAAACAGTACGTTATAGAGTGGGCGGCCAGTGAATATTATTTTCCGTCTCGTTGCCTCCGATGACTTTATATTAGTCTGAAACATAATATTACCCATCTTGTTGGAGTATAAAACTTTTTTTTGACTCTCAAAATATGCGAACATTTTAATTCTACCAACTTCACGCGAGTGTTCCAAAAGTGTCTCAACATTTAGGGATTTTGATTTAGGATAAAGAGGTGCTGAAGATAGGTACATTGAATACCTACACTTGACACTCGAAGAGTCAATGCTATAGCAATTATTTCGATTTGGCCACTGTCGAAAATATATATAGTCCAACAAACAACGAAAGTCACCTAACAATTTGCAACAAATAACCAATACTTACGTCGGATGCGTGTGACTGCTATGATGTCGTACTTATGTTAGTGAACGAAGTCCACGCGTACCAATCTCTTGGACAAAATCCTATACACGTCCCTTCAAAAATACATCGCAATCGTTGAATATAATATATAATATATTATTATCGTTTGTAAAGATAATATTGTCAGTATTATTCTCGCCATCTCGAACAAATTTACTTTGGATACAAGTCATAGGGGTACAACAAACAAATTGTACACAACTCGTAGAGTTTCTCTTTCACTTTAATAGTGTTTGCTGTGTGTGCGCTCTGAGTTTTCGTTTCTGGAAGACTTCATCACAATTGACACGACGTATCCAAATGTTTGATATAATATTAAAACGTAATGTAAATGTATTTAAACACCTGTGTTTTACAGGTGCCCGTTTTAAATGCAACGAAACATAATATTCTCCCGTGGTTTATTATTGAATGATAAATCTGATAGAATAATATACTAAAGCGGAAAAAATCCGACCTAAAACAATAATTAATAACGAATTGAGTGGGGAAAAAACCAACACCGCCACTATTACGATATGCGCGTGTATTAAATTTATTGTAATAATATATAATAATATAATAAATTGAAAAATTCCAAACATTTGTTTGTATACAAAAACGCCCAAGTCGAAACCGTGTAGGTAGATTCAATTTATTATTCAAATGTGCGCGGGCCAGCGGCCGGGAAAAAAGGGGAAACAGCAGTCAATAAATATTATCGATGAGTAATTTTTTTTTTTTTATATACCGTTATTTAACGATAATTGTTAGGTTTTTCCCGGACACGTGAAATACGTCCGTTTTTAAATTCGATTAACTATGCGGCCATGATATCAAAGTAAATGGTTTCAAGCGCAAAAAATATATACCAATTATACTATATATTATATTACCAAAAAATGTTATTGTAATTTGTTTTCGGACATAATTGACACCGGAAAACATTGGAAACCTATTATAATTGCACTAAACAAATTAACAACCTTTGATCGTCCAATGACCGTACCTATGTTCAAACAATTTGTAATGGCGATTTCCATATAACTCAGAGTACCAAACTTAATAATGTATATTATTATATCATTCATAAAGAAATTTAAGCGATTACGATATACTCGATATTACATCATAATTAGGGCAAGGCAATTTCCATCTAAGGTCTAGGCATATTTTCGTATAATTGTTCAAAACATAGCTAGTTGATGTTCATCATTATATATATTAAAGTTCAAATTTTAAGTTTCATTCTGCATATTTAACTATATTTTCAGTCATAATCTGAGCATATTCAGGCTATGGCTAACTTTCAGAAATCACTAAATACACTGCACACACATTTTTACTATTGACACAAGTTCATGTAATTATAAATTTCTTTTAAAAATAATGATACGATATTTTTTACCGAAAAATTATTACGATAAAAATAGTAAAAAATATTATCTCGTTTCAACAGTTTTTTATTGTAATTACTTTATTATGTAAAAAGAAATATTTACAAAAACGTTAATTCTTTTCGTTAAAATGAGTGTTAAGCTAAAAAAAAAATCATCTAGTATAATATACAATTTGGACCTCTGGGCTTAAAGTCGTAGTAGCAGCCTCATTGTTAGAGCTCTATAAATGGATCCATAGGTGGAACCATCTCTAACCGGCGCTAATGATAATATAATATTATGACGTTTTCAATTGTGACGACACGTGTGTGGACAAGAGTGCTGCACACTCGACGTAGTTTTGTCGACATGATCGGATGCTAAACCAGAAATAGAATTTAAACGCAATACACAATAAACGTGGTTAATATTTTAGTAGTTGGTAAAATATCTACTTTGTTGTTGTCAACAAACCAGAATGTAGGTTTCAAAACAAAAAAAAACATATTTTGTTTACGTACTTCCAGAGCAGTTTTAAATCGTAACGTAAACATGTTCGTTTATTATTTAGTTTTGAGTAACGCACTTTCGATATTGTATTGAATACTAAAATCATGTGTGGCCGCGCAAGCGTAAGATCTTAATAATATCATAGAAGCCCGACAAACAGCTGACGTATCGTTCTCACAACGACACCGTCGCCGCTGCCGTCGAGTTCATTATTAAAAATTGTAATACATTTAAAACGTCGACCTGACGAGGTTGTATTGACAAAAACTTAGTCGAACGATATTGGCACATTAACATTATTGCCTATATTAATTATTGCCATCCAGAACGATGTCCAAAAAAAAAAACAAATCCAAGGGATCACCACGATATTATGTCATCGCAGGAACTCATATAAATGCCAGTTTATGATCTCCTATTATTTTACTATTTTTTAGAAGACACCTCGAGACTGACCATTTCATACCTCTTAGTGACGGCTTAATAAATGTCCGCCATCGCCTTACAATCGAGAACATTGGCGCGGACCTCTAGGTTATTTCCGCCTTGACCATAATATTGATTTATTCGTTTTATAAAGTTTAACGTAAATTGTAATACAGCCGACTCTCGGTAGCTCGAAGTTCTAAGGGGTAGAAAACCAAACCAGTCGATAAAAAGGGCGATATATCAAAAACCTATAAGTGTTATGGCGTTTGGAGGAGAATTTTTTAGATACATATCAATGTTTGGGTTACCAAGAGTCCGCTGTAATACAGAGTTGTGTTATTTCTACAAGTTTAAAGTGTTCAGTTCCTATTAACGAAATGTCACGACTTCTGAACCATACTATAAAATGTATAGTGACTTCGATTTAGCTAGTGATGGTGTATCGTGATTAAATAATTATGTGAGTGATTTTCTGCACAGCCCATATCAGAACCTTGTCAGATTGATGCAAAAACTTTCTCAGTTAATTTTGTTTGTGCATGAATACAAATTTAGGCAGCGATGCCGGAGAAAGCTAACGGGAGAAACAGTGCGATCGATAAATAATGAACTCCCTAGCTAATACGAAAGTTTATCCGAATGCAAATCGTAAGTATTGCGATAACTTTATGATAACGGAAGTGTGGCCGTTATACCGGAAACGGTGACCATTAAGCTCCGATTTATTGTTTTAAAAATGTGTACCGATCGGACGGAAATACAAAAATGAATTTCAACCGTTTTAAGTCTATATCGAGTTTTTGAACGAGCGAAATCGAGGTGAGGTCATCCCCGTTCGTCTACTTAGAATGATTTCTGATGTGCTTCGGTTTTGAAATAATTCAATCCACTGTCACGAAACCCAAGACGTTCGGGTCGAATTGCGAAATAGCTGAGATAATTTCCAGACGCATGATTGTAAACTACATTTATCGGGCCAGCCCACTTGTTGGCATCGAGAGAATTTGTGGCATATGTCACCTCTAGGCGTGATTACATTGATGGATTATTTGTACACGAATTACTGACGTTTACCCAGATTGACATTAATTCAAGAGTCACGCCAATTAGAAATGTCTCTCGAGGTACCATATTGATAGAATACACTCGTTTAGTGCAGTGGACTTTTGTGCGGTTCTCATTTGTTTTTAAAATGCATTCATGGCGAAGCAAGTTGATAATATGGTAAATTTATAATATTTAACGTCGCGATAAAGTGACAAATGTATTTACCTACACAATAAACTGCAAAGCTACTTGGGGGGGGGCAGTCTGTACTTTGGCATCCCTATTATTTTCTGCGTCTTAGTTCGCCTGTCCGTACAATTTAAAAAACCCACGGATGGCCGATGCATTGAGTTAAAATATATTATGCAAACCATAATGTGTAGGTATAATATTGTACCATATTACCATTCGTTATATTATATTAAAACTATAATTATTAGTAATTACTAACTAGTTATGATAATAATATGTATATTTATAATTTATAGATGTATACTATTGGTATACATAATACCAATGTATAATACCATAATGTTTTCCAACTTCCATTTTTTTAAATGTATTAAAATATTAAATATATAAATCTGCACATACATATGCATACATATTCTAACTTATAATAGACTTACGTGATGGACTTACGATTATGAAAGAGTGACCTGGTGATTATAAAAAATGGGTTGCCTAAATAACAGTGATACCCCTGTTACAAAAAATCAAATGGCTCCATTGGCAATATACATGATATTCCTCCTCGGCGTGGTCAAATTTGATTTGATGGGTATTGATAATATATTATTATTATGACAATAATACATTAAAACGAAAAACACTTTACAGACAGTTTTGATTTGATAAATGCCAGGCAATTTTCTCAATCGAAATCGTATCGTTTGAAGTCGTCGTCTGTTATTTGGTGTTATTTGTTCGCTCAAACGACGATATTGTACCGTCGAAGATCGGCAGCGCATCAGCCGCAATCGCAGACGGTTATTTGTTCCTAATGCGACCTTCGTCTCCTTTTATCGACATCGTTAGGAAAAACGGTGTGTGTGCTTGTGTGACGAGCGTGCGTGTAGCGTGAAAATTCCAGCAAAACGGGCGCGAACGAGGCAAAAAAATATTTAAATATAAAAAATAATAATAATAAATAAAGATAAGAAGAAAAATGCAACTCATTATTTATGTTCATTCTGGCTTTAAGAACGGCGACGCGGCCACCATCCCTCGGGCTCGACAGGGATACTAGGCGGCCGATCGAATTAAAAACGCTCAAACAGACTAGACACAAAAAGTTGTCGAGGTGGAATTATTTTTTATGTTTGTTTTTGTCCGCCCGAGCGGATGACGGCAGTGTGCATACTGCGTGATTCGACGACCGTTATTAGTATATAGTCACTGAGGCTCGAATGGAGTTCAACTTCGATGCGATTTTTTTTTTTTCGTCTACGTTATTATAATACTATAAATGAGTAGATAGTACAAATGCCTAAAACGTATGATGTATATTGAACAATTTAAAACGGTGAGATGTAACACGTTCGCGAACGGATATTACTTTTTTTAAAGACACTATGGCGTCGTCATAATATATTATAATAAAACAGCAATCGAGTATTGAACGGTCGTGGTTATATTTAAAATGTCCAATCGCGTCCAACCGCTGAAGTAATAATAATAATACTGCAAAGTTGAAATAAAATTATTATAAATTATTTTCAAAAAAATACGTTGTAGACATAGTCACTCTGGGTCCAAACATCCTTTTTTACAGCATAGTACTTTATGTTAATAAAACAATTTTAATTAAACATTTTTTTTTTATTTTACCAACCAACCTATAAATGATAAATAATAATTAATATGCGTTTTAATGAATTTAAATGAATGTAATAATTCATATTATTATAAAATTTAAATGCATGTTAATAAAATAAGACATGGAATGTCCCTTCCCCCTAAAAAAAAATCCTTGGTAAACATAATTCTTAAACTTTAGTGCCTGTGTGTTATAATATTAACTCAAATGATCATGTAATTTGTCTTGTGCACAAAACATATTATACCTACCAAAACATACACGCATAATATCATCTAACATTAAATGTGTATGTAATTTTTATTGAATAACACGTATCTTACAAGTACCTACTCTGTATCTAAATTATATTTCTGTAGAACCTCGTGCATAAAAATAACATGTATAATTATATTATATCGAAATGTATGACAATAATACATATAATACATTAGTTAACGTAAATGGTATTCTAAGTGAAAAAAAAAGTGTTATCTGCGGTGTACCACAGGGAAGTGTGCTTGGTCCAATCCTCTTTATATTATAAATTAATAATGTTTGCAATACTAAGTTAGATGGTCAAGTGATCACATATGCCGACGATACATGTTTGCTCTTTTCAGGCGCGACATGGAAATCTGTTCACGACAAAGCAACAAATGGGCTAAATAAAGTTGTGCGTAGTCTAACAAATAGGAAATTGTCATTGAATACTAGTAAGACCTTTTACATGACGTTCACTATAAATAGTACTCAAATCCCTATAAGTGATTTAAAAATTCACTTTTGTGAAAATACTGAAAAGTGTGCTAACACAAATACGTGTAAAAAAATTCAAAGAGTTCAAAGTATCAGATATTTAGGTATTACTATTGATAAACACCTGAGATGGGATCTGCACGTTAATTATTTACTTAAACGCCTTTGAACGGGCCGGGAACATAAGATAATAATATGTGCGCCCGGACACCAACTTATTGCAAACCACTAACACCTAAATCTTAATAATATGTGACACTAGAATAGCTGGGTGTGTAGTGATGTAAATAGCTCGAACAGCTGTGGTCGGGATTGCCGGGCAAATACTGTTGAGCTATGTAATGCTTGTTATGTAAAATGTGTAAAATGTATAAGTGTGTAAGTGTGTATATTGGGTGTGTGTAAGACTTAAAACTATAGAACATGGGTAACTCTAATAAAATGGTAACGCAGATTGCAAATATGGTAAAATATATATAATATAATAATAAAAAAATTACGGCCCTTTTGGCCCAACAATTAAAAATGTATAAAAATATAATGTAAAGTTGCCGGTTCGGCACAACCAATAAAAAATATAAATAAATAATAATTTAGAAAAAACTCACAAATTGTCGGTGCTCGGCTGGCCAGCTGCTACCTATACAGCTATATAATAATGACACACACAACAAATTATAATTTATAAAAATGCGGCGATTAGCGCCTACAAAAAATAATAATCTTTATGCGGCGATTAGCGCCAATAAATTATAATAAAATATAGTAATACACGGCGATTCGCGCCGTATATATAATATATAATAATTAAAATGTGGCGATTAGCGCACACAAATACAAAAAACAATAAGGCGATTCGCGCCCTGCACCAATATATAATAAAAGGTGCGAGATTTTCAAAACTGATTCGACGCACGCCGGTCCTCCACGACGTACGGTACTGGTCTTATGTCGACTGATCGAAATTACGGCGGCCGTGCTAATCTTTCGCGTTCCAGCCGGCCGACGTCGGACGATAAGGCGTCCTTGCATAAGATTATAATATGTTATATTATAACTCACACGACAATAATAATTAGACAAAAATAAATAATAAACAAATAATGTGTGCGTGTGTGTGTGACCAGCTATTCCATTATACATTATTAACGTACACATGTACATATATATTATTTAATTGTACGTATTTTACAATAGTACGTGCCTTATGGGCTCAAACACCCTTCGTATATCATTAAATCATTTTTATAAACTCCAGTCAGTTTTACCTAAGCACCTCATCAGAATAGTATATACATCCTTTTATCAAGCTGTTCTCCAATATGGTGTAAAGAATTGAGGTGGTGCAACTGCGAATGTAATAAAACCGCTACAGCTTCAGCAAAATAAAATAAAAAGAGTATGTCTGGATAAAAAAGATTTAGTAGAGTCAACTGTACATAACTATAAAGAGCTAAACGTTTTGCCTTTCAAATTAATTTACCAAAAATTAGCAATATTATGGGTAATTAAAAATATCAACACTTGGTTTAATTTAAAAAGAGTAGAAGATAAAAGAATAAACAGAGCATATAATACTCCTGTAGCATATACAAATACCTCATATGGTCAAAGATTTCTGGACTATCAAGGTCCTACTATCTTCAACTCCATGAATAATGAATTGAAAAATACAATTTGTGTAACACCTAAGTATGCGAAAAAATTGGTTTCTGATTGGTTATTTACTAACATGGAAAAACTTTAATACTTGTACTAGGGTTACTTATTATTATGCTATATAAAAAAAAATATGATAAGTGTAATTGTTAAATGTCTTCTTATGATTATTTTTTACCTAGTTGTAATATTTTACCTTTATGTGTACTTGTTTCTGATAATTATTTCTTATATTTTTAATGTTAAATTTATTTTTATATGATATTATGTCATTAATTCTACCACTTCATAACTCTCTTTCTCCAACACAAGCGTAAGCTTACGGGAGAAAGATAAATCAATTTAATGTTTTATTTAATATGTTATCTTGTTAAACATTATTTTTTCTGATTAAAAAAAAAAAAAAAAAAAAATTAGGCGTAGTACTCGCATCTATGAGGTTTTACATAACCTGTTGCGACTAACCGTTAGAGATGAATTATTAAAAACCGACTCAACAGACTTCAGCTATACCATAGAAAATTATATCGAATAGTATCTTTAGGCGGCGACGGCGGTCATGTGGGGGGAGGGGTGTCGAGTGGTGAGCTCGAGTCTCCGTACATCTCTCGTGTACTCGTCAGAGGAACAATTCTCGCTTCGCCGGTTCTAGTGTTTTATTTTTATTGGAAACAGATATTTTATAAATACGGAATAATAATAATAATATAAAAAACGAATAAGTCTATAATATAGTAATGTATGGCAGCGGTTAACCGTTGTAGGTAGGTGGTACCTAGAACACGCACTACGCACGGCAGACCACAGCTCGGAACTCAATAATCAGTATGCTAATTAATAAAAATTATACCGCATGCATATAATGGGGTTAAAAGAATATCGCCGGAAGGGTTTGACCCATAAAACCATACCCGCTGTGTAACGCATGCGATATATTATTACGTATATTATATTATAATATTATTATTGTTTGTCTCCTAACCTAACCTCCGTACACACGATATACCTAGCTCCATCGAAACACAAAACCATTTATCATCGTATTAATATTGTTTATATTTTCGCTGTTTTTTATAATAACAGTATTATGAATTTTTCAGTAACACGACACGGCACGATAATACCGTGATTATCGCGTACTGTTTAACGCTTAAATGTTTCGGTCGTGTTTGATTTCATGATTTCAACGGTTCGAATGGCAAAATATAAAAAAAATATATTAGGTGGTATGTCTTTCGGATGACAATTAATATATTATGTTTAATCAAATCTGATTCGATCGAAATCAAGCAGAATGTCTCGGAATTTCCAAAGACATTACTGGCGTACATAACTGGAGAGTAATATTAGACCAAAGTAAAACATCGGAAGCGTTCAAAAACATCTTAAATTAAAATAATAATTTAATCTAAAACTTCAATTCGAACTCAACATAATTTAAAACTTTCAAATGCGACCGAAAATCGTTATTACATTTTAAGTGTATTTGGATAAAACGCTTTTATCCTCCAAGCAATTATAGTAAAAATATATATACAATTAAGTATACTTTTAAACAACATTTAAGATTCAATTTATGATTTATGCAATTCGAGCCTAAATCATCATAATGTTCTTGCAATAGACAAAACCTTTCAATAAAAAATATGAAAATCGACAAATAAAAAAAAAAAAAATTCATACTCACATTGTCCAAATTGGCAATATTTTCTTAAAAATACTCATAGTTGTTTAATTAATTTATAAATGTGATAATTTAATATTTAGTTTTTTCAAAGTTTCTTGATAGCTTTTTGGTTTACCATATGCGATGCTAACAGTAAAAAACATTTTTAAGAGTTTAATAATAATAATGTTTTTAAATATGTATTACGATTGTTGACCGTTTTAGACGTCATATTATTACAATTTATAGTTTGGTATTTAAGCAAATATTTGGAAATGCAAAATTTAGAAAAAATCACATTTCTAAACCTCCATTATTTGTGATATCCAGCTATGAGCAATACTTTTTGTTTATTTTTTTATGCGTAAACCTTACTATTATTTCAGTTCAGTTAAAATATTCACCGATACTTTTAAAAGGTTTTGTATGATTGTATGGTATTATTATATTTTACAATTATTTGTTTAATGTGAGTTTATTATAAACATCATAATATACTATATATTTCATCGGTGTTCAGTGAATATCGTCTTAAAGAATAAATAAAAATAAAAAAATAATAAAAAATAAAATTAAAACTTTTTGTAGTAAAATTTTAGTCAATTAATATTTAGAAACGTAATGAAATACTTCGAATCACCCAAAACAAAAATTGAAATTAAAATTTAATAGGTAGGTACTCGAATTACAATATTAATGCCTTATATTTATTGTTAACATAATGATAAAGGGTATAGCGTATAGCTGGTAATTTTTACAATGGTCCGTACGTGATGTAATAGAACAAATGATTTTAAGTATTGCTTTGTTGAATAAATTAAATTAGTGTTTTGTATGTAAAGCGTTTTTATTACTTTATTCACAACTATAAAAGTAATATAATATAATATAATGGTTCTTAAAAAAAAAAAAACAAAACAAAATCAAAACAAAACAAAAAAAATAATATGTTCTAACGTTTTTTAGAAGAAATTGACGACTGTTCAAAAAGTTTTTTGTACTTAATAATTTAAAACACATGCCGTTAAAAAATAGTATGCCAACGTGATATTGTATTTCTGGTTATTTGTATTATTACCTAATAGTTTCGTTTTCACATTTGAAGCTCTGAGCGTGGAAAAAAGAATGAGTTCGTATTTTGTATTTTTTTTTTTTTCGTTTTTACCAACCAGCGTACTCGAATATCTGTACGCGTCGGCTTTGAAAATACAATATTTAAGATAACATAGCTAGTCAAAGATTGTTTGCATTACACCTGCTTCGTATTTATATGCAGGTGTAAAATTATATATAAAAAAAAAATACTCAGCACAACCAGTACGGCTCAATTAAATCAATAGCCTGTTCTATCTCGCTCAGCACCGAAGATTGAAGAGGATGAAATATCGAACACACATCTTACATTATTTAAATTTATTACTTTGCAGCTTTGCACACATAATAATAAAGTAGAAAAGAACATAAAATACAAAGTCACATTATTATTCGTTATTGGTTCTTACCTCGTTTCATAATAATAACGAAATATTATGATGACACATATTAATTTTATCAATTTACAAACAGCCGACGACGTTATTTTGACAACGGTCAGTAATTTAGTCAGTTATTAGTTCGGTCGTATAAGTAACAGTGGTTTTAACAGAGATTTTGGATTGGAGGGGGCTAATATTTTTTTTCTCTGTCAAGAAATATCTTGTTTAGTTTACCATACACTGTTCTTATAACATATTAAAATACTTAGAAACCATTTTTTTTATAATCATTTAAAACCCAAATTCTGACTCAAATTGCAAATTATTTTGTAGTTAAAAATATATGACATTTCAATGTCGATCCCTAATACTTGAAAATATTAAGAAGTTTCCATTTGAGTAATTTTTGCATCAATTTAAAATTATCGAATACACAAGCATATTTTTTTTATCGACATTTTAAACTTTCATTATAACTAAATGTGATACTCAAATGAAAAATATTGATTTTTTACAATAGTTTAGTTGTGTTGTTGTAATTTAAAAAATATTTATCACAGCGACTTGATACCAATTTGTTTATTATTATCTTCGATGTATGATAACATTTTATGAATACTTAATAAGACTAGTTAATATTAAAATATCTATACTACGACAATATTTATAAAACTCCGATTTTGGTTTATAAATTATTTTTAATTCAACTAATAATCACACCAATTACAGTGGGAAAATAATTTCATATTTTCATGACACGTTATAAGCGTATAACCAATAATATCAATCAGTAAATGTTTATCACTTATTGGTAGATATAACTAGCTAACCAACAGATTATTCAGAAATATACTTTTTTCCCTATTCTACATGTATAAATAATAATATGACAAAATCATTGTGATTGAAGACGCACACAATTCGGAAAAGAAAAAAATGTATTAAATATGTTTTTAAAATAATTGAAACAATCAATCAAAGAAAATATTTTTAAAAGTACGGTTTACGGGGGGCCTAACCTCATCATACCCACTTTCCCTTGGCTACAACACTAATTATTAACATTTACTTTTAGTCGATTTTTTAAAATATTTTCATTACAGAAAATCATGGTTATCAGGTCAACCATGTTTGAAACTCGTTCATCAACAAGTCTCTTCACATAATATTATTATCCATTACGATTACGCTCACGTTTCTTATTCTATTGTGTTTTTTCTTAATTTCCGTTGTAAATGTAAAATCCGTACTGAGGTGTCTTTATAGATGTAATTTGAAATTTGAATTATAAATAATTAACAACGGTTAAATTAATTAAACCACTGTTCGGTTTTTTTTCGTATGCATTTTAATAAATTGTTATCGGTAGACTTGCCAAATTTAGTAAAGCCAATAAATCAAACAATTTATTATATGGTACACAATAAAAAAATTAAAAAACTTAAAACCGTTTTAAAATTCATAACACTTTCGATAAGGTTCTTCTATAGTATTGATCTCCTTTATCATTGTTTGTTATAAATGTATTTACCTAATTGTTTTCTGTAGTTTACGTAACTTTCACAAAAAAAATACGCAGTGGCAGAATAATGCTAAATCTTCAAAACAAATACGAGGAAAGTTTGGCGAAGAAAAATATTTAAATTTGTCAACCGAGAAACGATATTTTCACCGTAGACTTTATCTGTATCAATAATATCGTAAAGAAGGGTTCGTTTTTGTGAATTATGTTGTGAAAAATGGTGGAAGTATGCAAATCCTTTTGCATATAGAGGTCAGTAAAATCAAAGGAACAACACGCACATCGAAATAATTTTTCTAACCGAGGGTATTATACAGTAAGAAGTAGATTACTATCAAGAGACCAAAAACGAAACTCTATACAGATTATTTATGACCCATCGTTGTGTGTACTTATATGATACTTGGTTGGCCACGAACCACTATGAATTAAAGCTCCTGGCATTTGAAAGAAAAATCTTGAGAAAGAAATACGGATGCACACTAAACCCGGAGCTGGAAAAGTTCTAAAGAAAGAACAATAATTAGGAGATCAAAAACATATTCAAAAGACTAAACATGATGCAAAAATTCAAAGAAATCCGTAAGACTGAAGTGAGCGTGGCCCCGTTTAAAGTTAACTATAAATTGATACACAGTGATTAAGTCGACAAATCGAATCAAGGATATTTTAGACTGCAAGACTTGTCAGAGATGATGGTTAGCAGCCCGAGTGGACGAGAATCTGAGTGGTTAGAACGGAACAACGGGAAATCAAGATGCAGACCGTTACGATTTAGATAATTGGTAGTAGTAGAGAGAGGACCGTGTGGCCTATCTAAAGACCGAAAAACATTTAATTATCATTAGGTATCATAATAATATAAATTATATAAAAATTACATAAAAATAAATATAGCAAGGAAGGCAGACTTATGTGGGATGCGAGACAAAAGTGACACGTTGTCAAAATTGTAACAGCACGTGAAAATATTTTTATTTCAATGTTCAATCTTGCATAGTTGCATTTAATGGAAAACAATAATTCTTTATGCAAACAATATTCGAGTCATCAGTTGTGAAAGTTTATTTTCTACAACCAACGAATTTTATCGAATCAAAACAGAGGAGCAATTGATGAATGAAGATTATTATAATATGCTTGTGTTTGAATAAAACGTTTAAAACCAACAAAATACACACCCAATATTAAAAAAAAAATGTTAGCGAATATTTTTGAAACCTCAGCTTCCCGGGAAAAAATGTTTATAGGAACGGACCTGTCAAATATTTGTTTTAAACTTTGATTGCAAATAACCCAAAAAATGGGTTCGCCGCCTCTTATAATATATTATTATTGTTAAAATACGTTTCAATCTTGCCGTTACGCTGTAAACACGGCGACACGTAACAAACATTACCGTTCGTTGTGTTGCCTAACCGAGTCCCGTTAATGATGACAAAAGTGTTGGCTTTTCGTTTTTTTCAAGAATTGTATTACAATAATAATACTGCAGTCGTTTGTAAATAATTATTCTCTGCGGTTTTCTCGCATTAGTGGGGAATCGAGTGGCGGATAGATAGTCGTCGGCGATATTATATTTAATCGTTGTTCGAGTTTGACCGTATATTATTATAATATTAATCCTTTATATTACGTCTTCGTCAGACTCTGGCGGATAAAACAACGATAACCCGACGGTAATACGCACCACAATAATATTAGCATTGGCCCGGCAGTGGCTTTGACACACGAAAACCGGCTCGAATCATTGTGCATTATATTATTATTATTTTAATGCACCGAACACGCGACTGTTTTGCAATATTATAGCGTTACCGTTATTATTATTATTATTATTAAAGCGAGCCTATGGTAAATGTTACGGTTTACGTTCTTAAACGGGGCGGACACCGGGGTTTTGCCCGTATGACTTATTTATTCGATACGACAGTGTGATATTAAAACATTCATGGGCCGCGTATCTCGCCGCAGAAAACCACCCTGCTGCCTGCACCGACCCCCGCGCGCCGCGACGGCAATAATAATAATTAAATTTTGAGTTTCGTAACGATATTTTTCATAGCAGAATATTATATTGGTATATTAATATCGATATGTCAACGTTAAAACCATAGTGTTTCGATAATTATTATACATCACATCTCGCTCACCGGAAACAGACGTTATTAATCACTTCGACAGAAAAACCGATACTTTCGAGTGTTTATTATTTATAAATTACGACGTTTGCATGTTTATAGGGAAATAATCGTCTTTATTATAATCCATAGTTTATTACCTCCGGTTTTCTTCGATAGACCTACTGCTGATTAATTTATTTTAATATCATATGATATTGACCGAATGAAGTTACCTAATGATATTAAATATGTTTTCGACGACGTTATTTACCGCCAGCATAACGAGAACCTTTGTCCGTCTTATACATAATACTTGCATTTTTAAAAAAAAGATTTCATATTTGCAAATCTTGGGCATAAACTTATCTAAATGTTTACTTTTGTTTTTTTACAACTACTGCACAGACGATGGTTGGCCGCAAGAAAAAAATCTATAAAACCGTTTGATGAAAAATAAAGTACAAGTGAACGCCGCTTCAGTCATAACTCATAATACTATATTAAAACCACCAGACAAGATGTTTATACGATTCGTAGACCAAGCATTTCCATAGTAGAATTATAGCTGTAAATAGCATAGTAGTTGCTGAGGATTGTATAACTGCGTATCGCAGTTTCCAAAGGTGGGAAATCATTACAAATCTGTAGTTTAGAGATGAAGTAAAGTTAAAAAATTAATTTTTATTTAACTAACTAGTTATCCATTTTTATTTTATCGTCATATTATTATAATAACTAAACCTGTTCGAGTATCCTTTGAAATCAAATGATAACACTAATTAAAATTAGTATTTTTTCAGTTAAATTGAAAATAATACTTTAGGAAAATCATGTTTATGTATACCCGTATAGTTAAATCTAACTATGTATTTTTTATTTTATTCTATATATCACTGTATGGATTTTAAACACAAATAAGCAAATAAATTAATATTCTTTGATTTAATAATTTTGTTGACACGAACGTGTGATAATTGCCTAACTACAACTAGTGTGCAATAAAAGAATAATAAGTAATAAGTATATAATTAGTAGGATGCATTTTTAACATAATATTTATTGTTATTGTATAAAAAAAAATTAAAAAATTGCTTAATCGCTATATTGTGTAATTTTAAAAAAAAATGAACTAACTTCTTTTTAACTGAGTTAAGTGAATATTTTTCTTCATATTTGTTTCGTAGCCGATAACCGTTCGTGTTTTTTTTTCATCTGTTTCTCTCTCTCACTCTCATTTTCCGTCTCTTTTTCTATCTCTCAATATATCGATTGACGTACCGAAAAATCAGAATATTATGATCATCTCGTGAATCAGACCGTCAATTAACCGGTGTCGCTGTGAATTCGCGATCATTAATACGATAATATCATAATCATGTATATCATTTGATATTAATTTAATAACACGGCCGCGAGATAGTTATAATAATATACGTTCAAATAATTATTGCATCGTGTAATAATAAATCATGATATTGATACGAGCGCGTGTGTCGACTACAATAATTATTCAAATTTAAATTGGCCAATGAAACCTAAATATCGTCGTTTACGTCGAATTACAGAAAACTATACGCAATTACGGTTCCGCCGCCCTCAACCTCCACCGCGGCGTCCCGTACAGTAGGTATACCGACTCCACTGCAGCGGCGGCGGGTATAACCGACCCTCCCGCCCCCCTCCGCCGCTACACGGTTACCAAAAGTTTCTGGAGACCGATAAATTATCTGATTTTATTGCTCGCGATAAATTAATTGAACGGTATATAATTTAATATAATAATATACGCCGCCGCCGGTTATAGTATTTCACCGGGACCAGGTGGTCCGACGACGACGACGACGACGATACATGCCAATTTATATATGTGCGCGGTATAATACTGCTGCAGTGGCGATAGCGGGCGGCGCACCCCTTCGAGCGGGTCCTTCGTGTGGGTGGCCGCGGCGGGTCGTTGCGGGGCGACTGCTGCGCGGCGCGGCAACGGGCACGGAGTCCTTTTAAATTAAACCCATTTCGGGATGTATTTAAACGGGAGCGCACCGCCGCGCGATTGTCGTTGTAGCGCGTAATTGACCGCAACACGTTGTTGAACTCGAAACTGAAAAAAAAAAATAAATAAATAAAACTTAACGTCAATTTTTGTTCCTACCGGTCGAGAAATATTAATCGTTATGAGTGTTTTCGGCCGTAAATTCGATTAAAAAAAAAAAAAAAAAAAATACCCCCAGCGCGCGCGCTTTTCCGAATGAGTCGTACAATTTTTTTTTTTTTTTCATACACATTATATATAATATAATATACGCTCTAACCATTTATATCCGTTTAGGTTGGTTTTTTTTTCCAACGTTATATACTTTTATCCGCCCGCGTCCGGCTGCAGCAGCGTTATGGTAATATAATACATGTACCTATATTATATACATAGTCTGCTACTAAAATAATTGCATTAAAGCAGTGTACCTACGTATATTATAATATTATATAATATTATTATGATATGCGATGCGTTTAGAAAAAAAAAAGTTCAAGAAAAAAATAAACCGAAACGCGCGGCGTCGTTTCGCATAATATATATATATATATTATAATTTATAGTATTATATTATAGAGGTCACGGTTGCACAAAAAATTAGCGCGACACTGCGTGCGACTCGGGAAAATTCATTCATTTCGTCGCCGAGTGTGAGAGAAACGACAGTAGTTATATTATTACTGTACTACTGTTTAGTACATGTCATGATCGAATCGTGCTGGTTACGAGATCAAAACGCTTATTAAATATACCTCCATGTGTGATATAATATGAGACACTACCCTTATAGACGGTCACCCCTAAGACTCCGCTGTAAGTGCTTAAATATTTACACTTATTGTTTCTGTTCTAAAAAAACGTAACGTGTTCAATGCGTGCTCAAAGTGTTGTCGGCGCACATAACTGCGTGTTACAAGACACGAGCGCTACTGCAGGTTTACGACTTTATAACACTAAAAAGTAATACGATTTAACATAATAAATCTTTAAATGTAGGTCTATGCGATTTGAGATAACCTAAAATTATTGGAAATAGCAAAAAAAAAATCGTTTTATTGTATTAATAATTATTACTTGATGATGAAGATCAATAAATTACTTGATTCGAGATCATTATTAAGTAACAATTTGAATCTATAATCTAAAATTGAACAAATAATAACTAATATTAGAAATAGAACCAAAACTGGTAAAACAGAAATAAAAGTGTAGTATGATGAAAATATGCAAATACAATTGGAACCCTTGATGAATAAAACAAAATATCTGTGTATCCGAATCGGTCCCGGAGCGTCCGAATCGGTTTCCGAGTTGTTACAAAGAGTATATCCGAAAATTGGTAACCGAGTAGTTACGAAGGGTATATTATGGTATATCCGAATTGGTTCTCATATTATTTTAAAAGCATTTTCAATTTTCCTTCCAATTGTATACAGACTCAGGACTGTCTGACTCATATCATACAGATATGGTTAAAAATTATGTTTTTTGTTTCAATTTAGTTCATACGGTATTTTATTTTTTATTCACTTTATCTTAAATAATATTATTTTATTGAATTCCGTCTTTTTTCGAAAGTCTTTATAGGGAACCAATTCGGATGTCAGACGTCTAGAATATCAGGAATCAATTCGGATGTCAATTCTTAAGTATCGGAATAACTATTATTCTACGGCACGACCACTGTAATAAGTGAAAAAGCTCTAACAAAATAAACAATACAAATTTAAATTTTGTAAACAATATTATACCCACAAAATACTACTATTATATTATAGTTATATTACCAAACTTTTAACAAAATTAGGTTTTTGTAAAATACCACCACTAGCTAGAATTTTGATTTTAAAAGTTAAGCCTACAGATGTTGTTTATATTTTAACTACTTAATAAATTAAAGTAAATATTTTATTAATACCTACTCGCATATAGGTGCGCATTGGAAATTCGAAATGTACATTTTTAAATCCAGCATAATGTTATCATAGTTAATTAAATATTAATCGATTTTAATTTAATGAAATGTAATTGAAGTTGTTTTTATCATAAATAATTGCACATTATAATATTTCAATGTAAATACTCTATAAAATACACAAGTTTTTTTTATATTTTAATTAATTTTGGAAACTTCAATTCAACTATAATCAAACAATATGTAGGTACCTTTTTATCGACAAATTTGAATATTGAAATACGCCATTTATATTCAATTTTAAAATAATAGAAGTTTGTATCACCACATTACACTATTTAAGCGGTATGAAAAATGTAAACATTTCAAAATATGGTTCTTCTTCATACTTAAAAATTCCAAAAATCATTATTTGATTTTATTAATATCACTACTGGAAAAAATGTGCGGAGCATACCTGCGATAAACCGTCCTGCGTATATAATATTATTTGTTCGTCTTTTCGATGACATTGTTGACGTCATCATCCGTTACATATAATATTATTATTGTGTTTGTGTTGTAAACATTCTTTTATTTTTTTTAACCCAAACACGAAAACATTCAACACGGTCCGGACTTGAGACGCGATACGAGAAAATCGTCGATATCGGCGTATAATATTATACAGGTACACAGGGTCGTGTTCGTGTATAAATAACAATAATAATAAAATCAACCGCAATAAACGATAACTACAACTGTGACGCACATGCGTTTTTATTTTTTTTTTATACAACGGTCGTAATATTTTTTACTCGGATCAGGCACATTATTCGTGTAACAACATACGCTATGGCTGTGCCATAAGACGGGATACAATTATTATTATTATTATTATTATTATTACCTACCTTGCCCGTTCAACTTTGAAATTTTAAAAATATTTTAATTATTATTCGGCCGAATAACAGTTATACGCGATCAATCATATTGTCACGCCGCATAATAATAAATATTATATTATAACGCGTACGCGTATATTATTATGCTGCTATATATTATTATAATATTATTATCATAAGGTGTTCATTTTTTTTTTTTTAGCGGCAGCTCGTTTAATTCGCCACCGTATATTTAAGCGACGCATTCGGCGACGCGTGATTAATGTGTTCTGCACTTTTACCGGGGACGAATAACGCCGAAAGCCAATACATAATATTATATTAACAATATTATGTACTATTATTGTTACTATTGCCACCGCCGTGTGATTATTATTTCACACGATCATATTATATGATTTTATACGAATTAATGATAACGCGCGTAGGTTGCACCCCGCGCCTACGTTAATTTTTTTTAATTTTGAATGTTTGTAGGTACTCGCTGCAGTGGGTACACGAACGTGACTTTTTTTTTTTCTTTAATTTTATACCGCGCTCTTTAATTTATTAATCGTTTTATGACGACGTTTTTATTTTTTCTGGAAATCGACTTTTCGACCACATTGAGCCCCGGAACTTACCGGAGAAAAGTGGGCCGGGGGGTGGCTAGTAGAACCGGCTACGGACAGACGGAACAGCGAGAGACGGCCGTGAAACCTAAGTGCATTATGTGTTTCTGCATAATACTTAGATTGCGGCCGACGCACGTTAAGAACGTTATAAAAATACCAATAAATCTTCAAACGTTTTCTAAAAACTTTACGCAAACTTAAATCTATCAATCTACATCCAATGTCTGATTGATAGCGTATGTTATACGATACATTTTCGGTGAATTTTTATTATCCTTAAAAAGTATTTTACTCTACAAAAAAAAAACACATCAATTTAAGCCAACGCGGATATACGCACTCTGGAACTAAAAAAAAAAAAAAGTGGACATTCTTCGAGCATTAGGTCTCTGGTAGGCGGTCGCTGTTCTCTGTGGACCGTACTGATGGGGTGGTTGTGTTGTCCGTTTGAGGTCAAAATTGTACGCAAATAAATTATATTATATTATTACAACCTTACTTATGGATGATATTAAAGTCGAGTTAAATTTTTTATACTAAAACTTATATTAAGTACTAATTATAAAGCTAATTTCAAGGGGAAAAAACTAAATAAATGTTTTTTATACAAACTATATTTTGAAAACTATACTATAATATTTATTTATTATCTATGCGTATAAACAACATAGTCACAAATGGACTCCACATTTTAGAATTTGGTGGTTCAGTTATCTTGATGATATCTGACAAATATCTTTCTTATGGTATATATCAATCAAAACATTTAGGTTAAACTTAACATTTTAAACTATTATTATATTATGATCTTTTAATTCAAAATAAATTCAAATTTGCCTGGTATCTTATTTATTTGTTTAAACGTCAGTTAGTTATAGTTTAATAAGTATGTATTAATGTAATTATCTTAAAATTGTATAAGCTCACCTTAGAAATAAGAACTGTTGTCTCCTCCAGACAATCATTTTTTTTTTTATTATTTATCTAAGCCTCGGCGTCTATGGTCATTGACATACAAACAATTTTACATACATTATTTAAGAGACAATCATTTATAAACATATCTAAAATGTATTTGTATAATGTATTTTTTAAATTTAATGCATTAAATATTATATTTAAAAATAAGCTTCATCAATAAATATTTAATAAACTCTGACGCTATAGCGCAACTGATTCGTGTGGACAACATTTTTGGATCTATAATATATCGTACGTTTTTTAGAGTTACTAAAATAATAAATAACAAGAAAACGTGTGTAAATTTAAATCAAAAATCTTCGTAAATAACTAACGCACGATGAAATATACTCATAGGTATATCCGAGTATTAATCTGCAGTAGTTTGTTCGCGTGTACAAATTACTACACATGAATGATAATAACTGAATATAAAATTAGTTCTGCTTAAATTGGGTTAGTTTAAATAACTGCTCCACATCATGTTGCAATTCGGTACCTGATGATAATGCCGTAAATTGTACGATTGCGATTGTTACTATCGCAGGATAATAATTTTACACGCGTATAAACCTCGCCATAAGCATAATATAATATTAAAATGAATACTTTTAAAACTTAATTTCAATTATATTTTATATTATACCTTTACTATAGGAGGCACCTATGTGAAATGTAATTTACTGTTAGTTGTTACGGCGAGTGCCTCGCTTATATTATACGTACTTTAATATTAATATTTAATACGACTACACGCGTGACGCGTATTTTGATAGTTGATATTTTTAGTTAAACCAAAACTAACAAAACCTACCTTATATTTGTTTACGTGAAGTCAATACAATCGCCACGACTAAGTTCACGTCAGTAAATTGTATACATTTTGCTGGAAAGCTGTTTTCGCTTTGTTTTTCGAAATATCTATATAGGTACCTATAATTAGGTACGTTCTGGTACAGATAAAACGAAAACCTAATATTTTAATAACACGTTCAAACACATGTTATGATTACACTATATTCAGATTTATTACAAAGAAAATCAAAATTTTGATGAAAAATATATTATTCATAAGCCTTATTACATTATTTTTTAATATAATATAAGAAGTTTACGTAAACCGTGGGACATAGAGACGAGTGAACTTTGCAAAAAATAATATTCAATTTCAATGTTTAAAATTTTATATTTTACTACCAGGTACCTACCTACCTATATAATATTTCTTATTGACTGAAGTCTGAAATATAATATTCATATCTTATTAAATTCTGTATGCACAATATAATAATATGTTTTACCATAGTCTGTTTCTGCTTATTTTATTATTTTAAAAGTATACATTAAATAAAAAACTTAAATACGCAAACTATATTTTTGTCTGCCAAAATGATAAATCGTTGATCTATAAACATTATTTTACGTTGTGGGATATAGTTACTCCACAAAAAAGTATTTATGCTTTCACAGAATTACAACAATGTGTTACAGAGTTCTTTTCTGTTTCCCGCGAATCCACTATTATAAAAATAAGGTGAAAAACTTTACGCGTAAAAGCGAGAATGTAACTTTATTTTTTCTTATTTGATTTTTACGAGGATTTGCAATTTTAACTATAGTCTTATGAAACTACTCTATCTACATAATATAAGCTATAAACATTTAGACGTTGATGGATAGAGTTAAATTTGAACTACTTAAAATAATAAGAGACTTTAATGTACCTATATACGTATGCATAAATAATATTATGTATCATAGTACATCGTGTAGAAAAAAAATGAAATTTTCGAAGCGAAAAATTTGAATTTCGATATACCGAAAAAAACCGTTCCTCTCGAAAACATTTTTTTTTCCGTGTGTTAAGGACCTCACAGAAATCGTGTTTTTTCAAACGTCGAACGGTGCGTATGTTTCTTATTGACATATAATAATAATATGTGGGTGGTGTTTAAATAATTTTCCTAGAACTGTTTGTGGTCTTGCCACGGTACGTTTTGGTTCATTACTCAACCAACCGCGACCGTCCCTAATTAGCGAAAAGTACTTTGCAGCTCTCCGAAATACGCGCCGCTCAGTCATTAATTGTCAGGGGCATCAAAAACACACTGAATACCACACACGATTAGACGAACAATGCAATAATAATAATATATTTCGACCGGATGGTCGTGCTTTCGGCGAGCATTACCACAACTTCAGCCCCAACCCGGTCGCGGATTATCTCGATCAAGAATTTCCGGCCAAGTGCCATTGGTTGGTCGTGGAGGACCTACTGAAGGGCCTACATCGTTCGATCGTCCGATCGTTTTATGTATTTTGCGGTCATGTGCAATCGATACGCTTTGAATAACGAACATTTTCCGAATAATAATGTTGTCATATTAATAATAATATGTTCTTCGCACACAGCCGTGCACCTAAATTGCCTATACAAAACGCCGCGCAGTAAAATATTATATGTTTACAATAGTTATTATTACAGGCACTATCTTATGAAAAATCCTAACCACGCACAACACAGTTTGAGTGATATAAGGTCATGACCGTTGATCAGCCGTTCTCAGCTCAAGATTGCGATCAACGCGGTGTATCGATAACTTTTCGGTAGAACTCGGTTTACTGTAATCATACTTCGTAATGTTATAGAATAGGGTGCGGATTTCAATGCAAATTTAATCTTTTTCTGAATTTCCTAAAACAATGCTTTCTAAGCAACAAAGTTCGTTTCGAATATCAAAGAATTGAAAAATGAAACTTTTATTTTGTATTTTAAGTGCATTTTTAGGTTTTTAATCATAACTTATAACTGCTTTCGAAGAATTTAAAACATTTAAGGTTACCCATAAAATGATAAATATCAACACGTTTTTAGAACTATTTGCACATATAAAGTGTACGCTCGATAAAATAATAGACCACAGTAATTTAATGTTCCGAGGTTTTCAAAAACTCCGTCAAGCTAAATGCTAGTCACGACATTGTGTACCTATACCTATAGGAATGTTTCGGAATGTTCTATAGACGTGAAAAACTTTATTATTATTATTTATGGACAATTATATTAATTATCAACGAATTTCAATAATACATTTTTATCTACATTAAAAAAAGAATATTTTTGGCCTACTGGTTTTACTTGGCTACAACACGATAGTTATGGTATTTCGGACTATTTCCATTGAAATTCAATCCCAACAACGGTTTAGAGGTTTTCAATATTTTCGGATTATTTACTTTATAATAATACAGTGTGACCTTCGAAGAAAAAACTCGGCGTTTCCAATTGTTTTTGGTCTATTCGCGCATAAGTCAACCCATGGTTAGGCAACATAATAATAATATAATTATACAATAACTATTATCATTGTCGCCGCATCATGGCTGTTTATTTTATATCGCAAAAAAATGACATGTTTATTGTAATGCCATTGATACTGGGAACCTGTGTACAATGTCGTCGCGGTAACAATAAATTCGTTTTAATTCAATACATAAATATACGTGAAAAAATAAAACAAATTAGCGATTGTTTCATGCACAGCTCGTGGGATAGTAATAAAGAACGGCAATATTTTGCCATGCAGAGGCGTATTATAGTGGGTACGAATGTACAATGTTTTTGTATTATATATACCTACAGGGTGATTCGCCAAGCATTCGCATTCTGCTCGATGACTATAATATTTTCAGACGCTTGTTAGATCCATATGATACCATATAATGAGCAATGCTCTGTGTTGATAAAAAAAATTTCAAACAATAACCTAGTTGTTTGAACCCAAACATTAAAAAAAAAAAAATCATCAGCTCGACAATATTACTTGCAGTCAAATATCTTAGGTCTGTGTTGAGAAAGGATAATTAGGTACCCCCCTAATAAATGGCGCAGAAAACGAAAGTCTTGGAAACTATAAACTAAAAGTGTTGGTTTTTAAAAATACCATAATATTAGAATCAGACGAAATTAATTATTACGGAAGGAAATAATTAATGGAAACGAGCATAATGTCTAGTGACTTACCCTGTACACGTGTCGTGGGATTGAACGTGTGATAAACAGTCATATATATGCGTATTCCGGAATCAGCGGCGGCCATGATAACTCAAAACGTATTATTTCCCGTTTTCGCATTTATTTCCAAGTATACTGCCTTTATTATATAATAATATTATACGCGTCGTATGGCGCATGTGGAATTAATCTTACCTTTACCTGGCCGTGGAGAATATACTCGGTAGTGTTGTTTTTAACACTCGAATTGACAATAATCAAGTTATAAAGCTGCAGTCGGTTCGAAATTAATTCCATATCAAACGCAACGGTGGATGTACCTATATATTGTATGATAATAATATAATATAAATTCTGTGTGCAATCAACGGAGCCATACATTAGACACGTGCGGACGATGTAGGTACAACAATTATTGCATTATGTACGTCGTTGAAATACGTAGGTACAGCGTGTCCCAAAAGCTCCGTATTATCGTCCTAAGAACTAAAAGTACCTCGATGGAAATCCAAAATGCTCAAATGCGATGTTTCCATAGTCGTTAATCGATAAGAACATAACGATTTAATTAGGCATAATAATAATATATGTTTAAAAACAATTTCACACATCGGGTTTTTTTTAACTGTTTATAGTTCTTTTTTTAATTTTGTTTCAATTTAAAATATAATATAATAATTACGTTCGACCAAGTTAAGCAGGTTAAGTTTTTTATAAGAAAAAATTCGTGACAATAATATTATAGTTATATCATTATGTAAGCAAAAACCAATAGAAATGAGCAAATCGTTATAGAATCTTACAAAAAAAAAAAGAATAAACTAATTTTAAATCGCTCGGGAAGGCCAATACTATGATTAGTGGACTTTTTTTTTAATGGACCAAGATTGATTTATACAAATTCCATACATTTTAGTTTTTTCGTTTTACTATAATATGACTCTCGCGATTATCAAACTCTAATTGATTATTTTTTACTCAATTTAAATTTTAAAAAAATGTAATCGCATAAAATATGTTGTATGGAAAATTAGATATTTCTGATGAATATTATTAACGCGGAAAAAATACCCTTTTGAATAAAATTGATTTGCGCAAAGTCGCCATAACAGATAATAATATAGTTTCAAGTTTCTTGAGACGACTCGGGACTTTTGGTACACACTGTATACCTGCAACAATAGTCCCCGAGTGCTGGTCTATCGTGTACTTTTAAGGGAAATAATAATAATAGTAATAATAACTGTTCACGTAAGCAATTAGACGATTGTATTAATACGCGTATATGACCTTTACGACGCGGGCGGCGGCGTTTGCTCACAAAGGCCGTGTGAAGCACGGACGTGCATAATTTGAGTGCATTACGGTTAAAAGGAAAAGCACACACGTTAAAACACATATTTACGCGGTAACTGCGCCCATATAACATTTATTATTATAAATAATACGTTACGCGGCCATTAATTATTGAACGACCGGCGCGCACCGATGTTTTATGTTGACTTTATTACGAGTTAAACGCGCGCGATGTGTACGGCGTCTGCGGAGTGGGTACCTGAAACGACTACAACAATAATAGTATAATACTACAGTCGACTTACCCTCGGTAACTCGAACCTCGACGTGTCGAATGTGAAAAATTAAATCTCCTTCGATAACGGTGTATGATGATTATAATATTGTATAATAATATTATTATAACTATATCTAGGTACATAATGATCGACTTCCCGAGTAAGTACACCGAAGCACGTGAAACCTTCAACAATCCGTGTTTACTACAACTTACTAGCACTCAATGAGGAAACTTTCGAACATAACTAAAATCGAATTTACTTTTTTTTTCACAAAATGAGCTCAATACGAAAATTTAAAAAAAAATGTCTTTCAATTAAATATGGTATAACTGTTGTACTTAACTTCGGTCAAAAATAGGCTTATAACCATGAATATTGATTTATTGCCTGTATGATTTGTTGATACTGTATATTTTAGATCTTTGGAAATAAGAAAAGAAGCTTGTTTTCTTAAAAAGGTGTAAAAAAATGTTTGTGGAAATTATAGTTCTGAATATTTTACATATAACTACTTAGTTTATATAGGTAAAATGGCCTTATGATCATTACGTTGTTCTATTAACTTTTTTAAAATGGGTGAAAACCAGTAGATAAATACATGACATTCGTTTTAAGTACTCGCCAGTCACCATCGGTTTGTAAATACTAAATTACAATATATTGCAAGTACTTACCATAATTTAACGGTGAAACGAAAAAAAAATCTTCACATTTAATAGGCTCTAAAAAATTACTATAAAAAAAAGTTGGTAGGTAGCTATATATTTAACAAAGTAAATAAAAACGTGAATATCGCATTATGAATTTATCGCAAACCGAAACCAAAATATTATGTGTGACAAGTGATGGTTTGGACGGGTGTTTATCTTATATAGTAGGTGTATAATACAAAAGGATTTATATTTATTTTCAGACGTATACGAGGCATAAAAAAAAAAGGTCGTGTTTGAAAAGATCCACTTTTTTTCCTCACGCAATTTTAGCCAAATAAAATGAAATACATTAAATTCCAACACAGACGTCCTGGCTTTGTGTGTGTGAGTGAGCGATGGAGGGGAAAGGCGCAGGGTCTTTAAATTAATACTCCCGGGCCCGGCGCGACAAAGCCGTTGACGCGGGTCTCTAAATACTCTAAAGGACTGCGTAAAAGTTGCCCTCAGATGGTAAAAAAAAAAAAGAGAGAAAAAAGGAAAAATTCCGAAATTACATTTTCCTCCGTTCCATTCGCGTATACAGAGTGTAAAAATAAATATAATAATAACAATATAAGAAGAAACAGTGTGTAAATATATTAATAATATTATATTATATTATATTATGTATAGTATACAATGTAGTATAATAATGATACGAAAACGTCGCTTTTCTCTTTATAAAATACACTCACTATATGCGAGACTAAAAACCGAGCAAACCTTTTTGGCCTGCCACGTCCTATAACAATTGTATATTATTACTATTATTATTATATTATGTATATAATATGTGGGGCAACAGCGCACGAATGGGAAGGCATGAAAATATTATATTATATTATAGCGTACAGCACGCGCACAGATTATCGTACCTATCTGCGTTTAAGTATAATAATATGTGATTGTGTTATGATTATATATTTTTTATTATTATTGTTTTAATGTGCACCTGCCGGGCCGGTGTGCGGTGCATCGTAATAATATTATAATTCGGTCCTATGTGGGTCGACCACGTCCGTCTCGACACGTTCGCGCGTTGATGATTGCGGGACAATAACATATACCTAATATATTAAATTAAAACCTAACCATTAACATGTATGCTGTATCGCTGTGGTAAAAGTATGGGGCGAGGGAGAGGGCAACGAGACAATTTAACTGAGTGGTGAATTAAAAGTAATTAGGGCTGGGATTTCAATGTACTTAGCGTAATAATTGTCCAGCAATACTAACAAATCGTTCGATGCTCGTTTAGGTAAAGATCTGTTTCGTGTCTTGTCAAAATAGATTCCCAAAACCCTATATTGATAAGTCTATAATTTTGATAATGTCATAATGGCATGAATTATTCTTACCAACAATTATTCTTCGGAGAAATAGTTGTAAAGGTAATTTTAATAAATTGTATGCAATTTTAATCTGTATACAGAAAAAATATTCGACCAACATCAAAAAAAAAATCTGATAAAAAAAATCAGATCAGGTTTTATCTGAAAAAAAATAAACGAATTTTATCCTGAAAAAAAATTTTTTCTATTACATAAACACAACATAGGTACTATAGATATTATGTAATATAATTACGTATCTATACTAACTACCTTTAATGGAATATTTAGGATATTGGAGGATATGATTTTCGTAGTAGGTATTGAAAACCTAGGGTGCGGCGGGGGAAAATCGTCAGGAAACGGTTTGTGAATACATACTATATTATTTACGTTTGTTCGTCTAATTAAACGAGTTTTCGGGCATGTTTTTCAATCGACTCCTTTCTATATAGGCTCGACCCCGACCCCTTGCCGCCTAATAAAAACGATAAATCGTCCGTGTGATGGGTACATCGAGGAGAAACGCGCGTGAAATGCGAAAACCGACTCGTCTCGTAAAGACTTGGCGTCGAGTCGTACAGCGTCATCATAATATTATTATTATTATAAAGAGCGGCTCGCCATGTAATATTTGAGTATAATAATAATATAATATATGAATTGAACGAGCACAATACGCGTTTGAGCGTCGAAAGCCGAAAATATATTATTCAGGGCAAATTATATTACTGAATTCACCAGAGCACCGCTGCACACCGATCCGCGTCGGGCTGATCGCAGTCGTATATGTATTATTATTATTATTAACTTCTCCGTTTTGCTGCAGAAAACCTGGTAATGTCGATTTTCCCACGACCTTTTTGCGCTCGACTTAATCGAGGCCCTCGTCAGTCAATATAGACTGTAACAGACTGCAGCAGGACGATTTCCGAGCACACAGCAAGGACGTACACATATTATATTATTATTATTTCCTATACGCAGTCGTTGCACGATGACGAACGATCCATAAGCGATAATGTCGTCGGCGGAAAAAAAACAACAATAATATGCACCTAACTAAATTGTATTTCTTTTTATAGGCGTAGATATCTCCCGCTGCATCTCGTATCGATTCGGTTTGAGGAATTTTGTACGAATATTTTTGGAATATCGTAGGATTATAACTCGTATTAGACAAATTGTTGACAACGAGTTCCTTCGCTCGACATTATAAGAACCTACCGATTTCGGTTAACGAATTTACTAGCTTTTATAAATATTATAATAATGTACGCAACAATTCGATGCGGAAGCCTTACCACTCGATTCACACCAACACCAGCACTTCGCAATACCGTAGTCATAATGACGAATCTCGGCGATGATCGAATTCGATTGTGATATTGGTAGTACGACAACGTCTTGAAATCGATCGGTGGCCAGATCGTCCCCAGTCCAATAATATACATTTGATGACGAAATTTCGGGGCGGGACACTATATTATTTATGTGCGCTATTAGATACGTATAATATATCGTCTGACGGTTTGTGACATAATAATACATACGACTACTCTATCTAGACTTGTACAATTTCGTTCGGATATAAGCTTGGTTAACTCAGTGCTGATTCTCGAGGCCACACTGTGTGTGTGTGTGTGTGTGTGTGTGTGTGCAATACAAATATTCCAATGGACGGTTGTACCAAACTATACAGAAAGGATCCTCGTGGGATCGACGACGTTGCTAATTTTTTCAATAATGTGCTGTGTTCATCTCTTTATCGTTCACTATAATATAACGTATATAATATTATATATACGTATATAAATAGTTTAATTTGAGCACAATATTCAATGTATTATACACACTTCGACCTCGCGTGCAGATAGAACAGTACGTAGATACTGCTGTAAGACAATATCCCACGACTCTATGCGATGATGATGATAATAATAACAATAATTGTGATGTAAAAAATGTGGTAGAATTCGAAAAATGTCAACAAAATAAAATACATAAAAACAGTCATTGCATCTCTACAACGACTGACTGCGCGCGTTCAATATCGTCGGACGTGTAAGTACGCTGGAGCTATATATATTCAAGGTTATAGACCTTTATGGCTACCTATATTATTATTATTATTATTATTATTATCGTTATACACTATGGTGACCGCCAAACAGCGCCGCCGCGCGTACATGATATATATATAGTGCTGATGCGGAATACTAGGTCGCGCAGTAGTTACAATAATAATAATAATAATAATTGCGAGCCACGTGCTGTTTATTTACTTTTTTTTTTATTCTAAAGACGTTTTTACTTTTGGTTTTGCCGTGCGGTAGGCCTACCGTTTAAAGCTCGAACGCCGTTATTTCCATCGTTATTGCGGTCGATAACTGATGAGGTAAATGCAATATAATCATTTAATGGAACGAGCAAGTGAGACCGAAAAAAGTGAATCCTTGGGCGCGATAAGGTCCTACTTTAAAACAATGCCCGAAGAGATTTTAACGGATTATCCTGCTGCTGCAAGTTTCATTTCGTTAAGTACAAATAGTTTGCCGGTTCTCTCACCGATATATATATTTACATTTTTGTTTTTTTAAATCAATACCTTTATTAATATATTACAATTGCATGGTAATAACGTGATAAATATTGGCACCTATTATACTTGTTCTATTATAGCTAACATACCTGACTATACCCACGTAAGGGATTGTCCATGTATGTTTTTTTTTCAATTTTAATTCCATCGGTAAAATTGGCTCATACTATAGTTGAGTACCAGATTTAAATTTTATACAAATTATTGAAAACTGTGAAATCCGTGAACTTTTGCAATCGTTCGTCATCTGGTTCCACACTTACAAAACATTAAAACAAATTTTAACTACGTTTGGTGATAAGAATGGAAGTTTAATATTTTTTTCCTGGCCCAACTCTGATGCGGCCGGTAAAATATCAGACCAATCGTGTTCAAAAAAATAACAAGCCTAGAATAAAACAATTAATAATGATGTTCTTAACCTTAAATTTAATTTTGATAATAGTTGAATGCGCTCTAATACTAAAGCTAAGTACACAATGTTGATTCTGTTGAATACAAATGTTCTATGTTGCACGTGGGTCTGAGAGACAAAACAAATAGTGCGCTGCAGACCTCTTCTCAAATGGAAAAAAAATCTACTTCGGTATAAATATGATAATCTATCATCTTCACCTATATTATCTTATCAAATATAAATACGCTTTCTCTGATTAATTAATCAATCATCTTATTTCAATAATTAAAATAACTTATAAATAATGTATGTTCTGTTCCGTATGTATATAAATATACTGTATAATACCCAATGGCTATTGAATTATCTTTATATACCCTAATCGATTAAACACAATCCATCAACATCAATTATTATTATTATTATTACTACTATTATATAGTTGTCTTAACTATAGACTATAGTTTCGTTATTATAGTAATTATTATTAGTGAATAGTAATAATTATTATTGAATCTACATAAAACTATAGTATGTTAAACAACTTAAAACAATATTGATTTTAATTAACTGTAATGTGTATTAGGTACCTAACGTCGGTTACTATATATTACTTGTTGTAGTCGCAGCAGTGCAACTGAATAATACCTAACACTATTGTAAAATGTATAATTTTCGGGCAATATTTTTTAAGGTCGTTGGGGCGTAAACGTTAAATTTCGCGGAATGAATAACTATACTACGTGTTTTGCAACTGCGAAAGTTTCGATTTTGAGTGAGTATACGCATGTAAAATTTGTTGCTACTTCAATTTCTGTCACCGAATTTTACGTTGACATTTCGCGACGAGTCTGTAACAAAAACATATTATACATACTATATTATAAATAATGACGAAAAGGGTAATGAATAATTTTACCCGAGTTGGATGTAAAAAAAAAATCAAACGAGTTTAAAGTTATGAGTTAATTAATAGTTTTTCGAATAACTCGTGTTATACATTTGATAATTAAAAAAAGATAAACGGATAGATATATTGAAACGGAGTATGCTCTTTTCGATTTTTTGATTCCCTAGACACTGAATAATGGTCTGTTTAATTAAATTGTATATTAAAGTTGAATGCAATATAATATGCTCTCGTCGTATTAAAATTACGATAACGGACCTCTTTTAGAATCGTACGTATGGCTGATTTTAGTCAACAGTTGTCTACTGTTATTACGGTAATTTTCCCTCACCTACGATTAAGAAATTATTGAAAGAAATCGAAAAATGATCTGTTTAGAGTGCCATTTTGACTCGATTTTTCCATCGTTAAAGGTGTTATCTAAACATAAAACATTTCAACTTTCAAGTAACTCCTTCTACCTAAAAAGCGTTCACTTAAATAAACTATAAAAATAAGATCATTGAAAAACCAATACACTCAACGCTCAGAATCTTGAAACGTTTTATTCCTTAAATTAATAAAAAAAAATTTGCTTACGGTTTTCTAAATAGACAGTCATGGTAGGTCCTATGCATGGCTTTATATACATATTATTCTTATCTGGAATGTCAAGATAAATATAAGTGAAACTTAAAAATAATATTAAAACAAAATTATTTGCATAATTGTATGTGGTAGATATAATTTATGTGTTATAATTGTAATAGTTACTCTGAACCTGAAAATAGACACAATCATTTTTTTAATGTATGAATAACCTGTTTGAATTATGTAGGTTGTTAGTAAATTTCATTCATGATTATAAATAAACACAAGGTTAGGTAAATAACAAAAAACTTAAATCAGTGATTTACCTTAAACGCTGTCAGTATACAAATTTTGAATTATTTTTTTTCTTACTTTCGTATAAATGAACATGTTTAATACTTATTTGTATTACTCTATAAATATATTAAAGCTTCTAAGGCTAAAAATGTATAGTATAAAAACCTAAATACATGATAGTAAATTTACCATAAAACCACGTGAAGACAAAAATTATGCTTGATGATAATAACAAATAGTTTAACAAGTTTCATTCTGTATATTTTGATGTCAATTTAGTTCAATGGTCAATTTTGTATCTTTGTATTAATAAATATTGATTGGTCTCTAATTAGATTGACATGCATCATTATTCAGATTACGATGTTTCATAACTATAGTAAGTAATAACTAAAATTAAATGTTTGTATCTATCAAAATTTTGGACTCCAGGCGATTATCTTCTTTTCGTCTATGATTTAGTTTTTGAGCGGACATTAGACAAACTAATGTAAATGTAGATACCCTGCTTCAAAAGTTTCACATAATATATCCCTTTATCGATTAAAAAATAAACACAGATGGTTTTCGGAAAGGTTATTTTTGGAATCTGTAAGTGTATTTTAAAAAAGGCATTAAGATAAATAATAATAACACAACAGTTTTTATGTTAGTATAATGAATACAATAATGATATAATAAGGAGAACAATCCCACGATAAAGAAAACATGGGGTTTTATCGTTAAATCTGACAGCATAAATTATACTTAAAATTTCAAATATTGATATGTTTACATGAATATGAACAATAAACTAATAGGTATGTTGTATGTATAAATAACATATGGTGTTAGGCTATGTTTAGTTTAGTGTCTTACAGTAATCAATAATGTTTGTATGTAGAAAAACTTTTTGTATGAATAGAGCAGCGTGTTTCACCATGTTTGTCACAATCAATATCTTTTTTCTAACAAATATTATTTAAATCAAAATATAATTCTTAAAAATGTTTATTGTGTTATATAGATTGATTATAATAATTCATATAGAACTTTTTCGATTAAATCAACTTCAACTAACTAAAATAGTTGTTTTCTTGTCTCTCAAAAATCTATAACATAGTCATCTTATGTAAATATTTTAAAAGTTGAATAACTAGAATTTTCATTTAGTATTCTAACAGTTAGATGAGTTTTAAAGTTTTGACAGACGAGTAGAATAGATAGGATATGGATGGGAAAGTATGTATACTTGTGCCGTGCACAAGACCAAACAGAGTGTGACACGCAAATATTTCGAGGATAATATTTCAAACAAAAAATAATTAAATACAATTTAATAGGTACAATAAATTTTGCTGAATTGTGTTTTTTGTCGAGTATATAGTGTTATAAAGATTACAAGTTGTTCTCGATTCATAGCACAAAATTACAAGTTAAAAATACTGTAGGGTTACCTATTTTCCTTTATGGTTTGGATATCATTAGACTAATTATTAACTATCTACGTAATTAACATTCCACTTAATTTCGCAATTAACATTTTTTTTAATACAACATATTATAAATATATAATAATATGTTAGTTTGTAACTTACATTTAAATACCCATAAAAATAGTAAAGTAAATACTATTCAATCCCAATACTTAACAAAAGAATGTCAAACATTAAAGCAAACATTTAAATATTAAAACCATTTTTTATAACTACACCTTTTTTATTGTAGGTACACTGAAAAGTATTTGTATTCAAATGAGTAATAATAATCAATATGTACCCATCTACCCATCACTCTTAAATTCCACACAATTATAATAGTATGCTTCTATGACTTTTATAATAATATTGTAAATACTTCACTTAAATGTATATTTACATAGTAGAATATAATATTGTATCAAATTTTGATCACTACTTACGTTGTACAATGTACATTTTCAATCGAATATATAAATCAAATGTCTATAATTAAATCGAAATATAATCGTAGGTATGGTTGACAATAACGTTAAAGTTTCTGACAAAGCAAAAACGATTACTTGCATCCATTTAATATTGTATTATGATGTGTGGTATAATAATTGAATACTAATAAATATTATACTACATATCTATTCTTTTGAATAATCTTATAAATATAATTTCAAAATAACTCGGCAAGAAAGTTTTAAGATTAATTTTTCAATTTAAATATACTTCTATGACTTGAAGAAAAATTTATCACCAACGTATCGGTGCCTATACTGTGTAGCTGAATTGTATTTTACCAGGATATTTACACAATTCATGTTGTGTTAAGTGGAAATAGTGGGAGATTAAACATGTTTACACACTTGAAAATGTATATGCCTCAAACCTACATAAAATGTATCTATCATTAGAAATACAGAATACTGAATATATAAATATTAGTATAAAATAAACTAAACTAACCAAATACCAACGAACCCGAATTTTTCAGAAAAACAAAAATAACATTAATTTGTTCGATTCAATATGAGTTTGTTCTTACGGTTCTTATATAAAATAACAATTTTACTATACTTAAATTCATGTATTAACTCCAAAGTTATTATCTAGTCTAGTCGTGCAGTAAATTAAATAAATTATTTAAATTTAGCGAGATTATTTTTATTTATTTATATTCATTAATAACTCATAATATAATTATACTTAATTTTCATAAATAACGGAGTTTCATAAGTATAGTTTAAAATCACGTTCATTAATCTATGAGTTTTTAATTTTGTATTAAATTCAGAATTAGCTAAACAGCGATTGCGGAACCGAACCGGTATCAATGTCGAACTAGACCAGTCAAAAGACCATTCTTAATTTTTTATTTTTTACAACCTAAACCGAAATTGAAACAAGATGTTTGAAAGTAGAGGTTTTTTGGATTTTTATAGTTTAAATAAATAGAAAAACTTTTTACTTCAATATTATTGATTTTCATAATGAAATTAATTTTAGAAAACAATTTTTACAATTTCAATCTTAATAACTGATAGAATCATGTATGTACAACTCTACGTACTTATATAGTTATATATGTTTTACTCTAATGACTAATGAGCTTAAAACCAAAATCTACGTGTGTGCAAAAACACTGCCGATAGTGACTGAGTGTATCACGAAGATCTGACATATTCATATGTATATAATAACCGTGTTAAATATAAACTATATGAATTGATTTTAGAAAAGGATATAGGTATACCTACTGCAGTACCTTTTACATTCACATAATTATAATATGTAATATTTTTCTAAATCTTAATACACTTAAGTTGGAATACAGTCATGGCGTTGATCACTGGTTTGAATCGAAATTTTAATTTTGTACTTTAAAGAGCTAAGATTTTGATTTTTTATCTTCTCAAATCGGAACCTATATGAAATAATTAAGGTTCCAGTAATTGATGATATTAAATCGTTATATGTTTCCAGTCTTTGGAATTTTGATGATACGATATTATGCAATATATACATTTCAACATTTGTGTACCTATATATTACCTACGTGATGTGTTCATGCGAGATTAATGATTATGTCTGACCTTTTAAACGTGTACGATATGAATACAAAAGCTAATCAAACAAATATTATAATGAAAACCAGGACGACGAAAATTGTAAATTATTAACCATAAGCAGTAGCTAGCAGACTATGTGCGAATATAAACTATAAATCTTAGTCTTTGATAAAGTTATACTCTGAAAAACAAATGAATATTTATTTGTATTTTGTAGAAGTATAATAGTAGTAGGTGATATCTCCGAATGGCACAGACTGCAACTATACTATTAATGTTGCTATTTCTAATTTTTATTGTACACATTTAGAAGATAATAAATTGTAATATACAGCTTTTATAAGTACCCTAACGAGTTTCACCCGTTCACACTAGTGGGATGTAACATTTAACATTTTAACAGTTTTCATAAAGAATATTTTAATATTAGGCGTATAAATGTATAATACTATTAAAAATGCAATTAGTATAAACAAAAAAAAAATGTCATTTTAGTGCATACCTATTTTAGATTTTTTTCTACACAAGTTATTACTAAATACTAATTAACTAAAATTTACTATTTACAATAAATTAGGATAAATAAGTTAATTTTTTTCACCATTAAGATAAATATAGTGTAGACATAATATCTTGGATGATTAATAATATTTTAAATATGCATGAAGTAGGTACAGAACGTTTATTTTAATTGTAATTTTATTTCATTAAACAATAGTATTTTAATTTTCTTATTTTTACACAGTTATTATATTGTTAAATAAAAATGAATAAAATATTACCTCCTCTCACTATTATAATAATTTTCGTATATTTATTAATTTATGAAATATTTAATTTTAATTATACTCAACAATATAGTTTAAATATAAAGGCCATTTAAAAAACGGTTTTTTATTTAATTTTTGATTGCTTCACAATAATTAGACTGTAAAAAATATAAGCGACTGTTATTTTATAAAATATAAAAACAACTTCAGTTTATAGCTTCATAGTTTTCATTTTTCCGTGTTATAAAATGTAGAATATTGAATAGTTAATAACAAAACATTATTGACAGGTACTTAATTGTTGATGAATATTGAAAAATAATTATTATTTGGTCGCTTGAAAATTATTTGACCAAAAAGTGCTTAAAGTGTACTTAAAGTAGGTATCTGCCTTATCGAATTTGTTGAAAATTACTTTCATTAAATTGTTTTTTAAACACATTCAGTTCATGTGTCAGAATAAATAATAGTCAATGTTTATCGATAATTCGCATAACTGAAGATTTTAATATTCTTTTTAAAATGTCGTACCTTTAGCATACAATATAGCAGTGATGCCATCCTAATATTTTCTTCAATGGACAAACGATTATCTTCGTGTGGACTACCAAATATAAAAACATATAATATGATTTTTCGCTTTTTGTAGCAATATAATATGTTTTAATTATGTAATAAATTAATCTATAAATTATTATACTTGTTTTTAAATAGTTTTCTCAACTCTAATATTAGCCTTCTATAATTTTAATCTTAACATTACCTATGTATTTTGAGAATAATTTAATAATATGTTTATCTTTTGTTTTAATTAAACAAGCTATTTTACCAATAATATTGATTTTTTAACCAATAACAGAATGTTACATAATAATTGAATAATAACAAACTTTATTATCTGTTCAATTATATGTTAATTTAAACTTTAAAGTATTTAAGTTATATATTTTATCAATAAATAAATTGAATTTAAAGTTAAATATTATTTATTTACAACATTTAAAAAAACATTGAATCTCCCGCGCAAAGAAATTTATAGCAAATAATTGTCAATCCTTGTAATTTGTAGGTTTTAATTACCTACTTAACAACAATATTGTACCTACAAATTTAAACTTGTATACATTTCCAATTTTAGGCATACAAAGGTATTTAAGGCATACTAAGGCATTTAAATATACAGGTAGTCCCATTTACACTTTTGCATCCCTCATTTAATTTTCTCCAAATGCAAGCAATGATCATTAAATAAAAACCATTTAACAAAAATGTACGTTAAAATCTATTCAAATATTATTTATAAAATGACTGATAAAAAAGTAAATGACTATAATAGATTTGAAGTGTAGAGGTTTAGACACACAAAATAACAACGGCACAGCATTATTGAACACATTTTTTTTTATGTAGGTAAATATTATGTAGGAACACCATTGTCCCGACGACTTGACTTGTGGTTTATTCTTTGGGCTTGAATATTTTTATAATATTGGATTCCTTAATATATTCTGAAGAATAGCTTTATTACAGCGTCATGATAATGAGTACCTACTTACCTAACAACGACGGCAGATTAACGATTTTATAGTAGGTACCTACCTATATTAAAATATCATCGAAACAGTTAAAATATAATCTCCATTTATCCGTTGGACGTATCGTTGAGCTAGTTATTTACATACAATAAAATTAATTTATGTATGTATAATACTAACCTCTTTTATAATATAGTATTAGAATCGATTTATACGTACATAGCTATAATAGTTATTACTTATTGGCATTTAATATAATTTCTTTTTAAGTTGTCTTTAAATTTTAAAAGTCGTCTTGAAAACTTCATTTTTAAGGTCTTATGATTTTTTAAATTTTATATTCTAATATACCTATGTATTTAATTTCACCTAATGTGTTCATCTAAGACAACTTTAAAAATGTCCGAATTTGAATGAAACTTCAAATAAACTTTTAATGATTTGAAAGGAAAAGGCTTGAGTTCCAAAAATATGTTTCGATCTTTGTACCTAATAATATTCTCATTTAATAATAATAGTTTATACTTTATACATTAGATGGTGCAGGTGACTCAACGTTTTTTTTAAATTTATGAAACTGTATAACTTACTGTTTATTTTAGTAGTCAGTTTATTTTATTTTTTATTTAACTAAAAAGAAAACAATCTAGTTCAATAACATTTCAATAATAAATAATAAATTACAATGTTGCAGTCGAACTACTTATTATTATAACATACGTATTAATAAGGTAGAAATGAACAATTTATAGTATATACCACCTGCTACTACATATTACAATATATAATTATATTTATATAGCAATAATATAATTAATATTTCTAATAAAATACATATCGCACATTTTAAAACTATGTAACTAACATTTAAATAGTATATATATTTTTATTTATTTTATATACTACATTATATTATTATGTGTATGCATTATAAGCTATGACGATTTTAATATTTTGTAGAAGCCATTTTCAGATCATTGGGTAGGGCATTGTTTAAAAAATAAATATTAATAATAATGCACTTTACTCGAACATTATAAGTAATTGGTTTTTCATTGAATGGACATTTTTAGTGTATATCTATAAAAAAAACATAATTTATTATTTTACTCAATAACTACTATACAAACTACTATATGTTAGAACTAAAATTGAATTGTACCTCACATTTAAAAATAATACATAACTTTCATTTCGCTTGTGGAATTATAAAAAATATTATATTAAAAATCGTTAGAAATTAAATAAACTATAAAAATAAACATAAATTCACATTTTCTATAATATTTCCGAAGAACGTTCATATAAAAACGTTTTAAGTGGCACCTATGGGCTGTTATATAGACCATAAGCCCCTAAAATATATTTATCTGTATACAGAGCTGTTAAATAGTATAGATACCCATAAAAGTAAAAAAAAAAACATTTCACAACCATTTTTATTACAGCAGCGTTATGCACTTATAAATATGCATAATTAACAAATATACATAACTGAATGCACGCCCAAATTAAACCGAATAGAAAAATAAAGCAAACGTCAACCATCACATCCGAGTTCGAATTATTTTCAATATAATTAATTAAGACATACCTAATTTATAAATTACCTTTTGTAGTCTGTGATAATATTTCACAACCTGTGATTTCTGAAAGGTATAGCGTAAGTTTCAACTTTTAATATTTTTACTTTTTATTTTTGTTTTACACATTTATAATTCTTAGTTCTAACTTCTAATAATATAGGTAGGTACATAATATAATTATTTTTTTTTTTTTATTTAAAAAAAACAAGATCTCGACTGCATTGGTCATTGGTCGCGATTGGCGTGTTACAATACCAATTGGTTTTGAATATAATTTATAGGTATTCAATTTCTACTTTAACAGTTAAATGTGATACATTACTTCAATACAAGTATGATCAAAAATTGTATATTAAATGCAATTTTATTTTCAAAAAATACGTACGACTATAATATATTTTATATCCATAATCAATTTTATATTTGTTATATTTTAGTAATTCATATAATTATGGATATTTATCTTACCAAAGATAGCTGGGGCTCGACCCACTTAAATTCAGAAACCTAGTAACTCACAAATATAAAGGTAGTAGTTTACCATAGTTATTCGTTTTATAATTATAAGGGTTGAATGTGTAAAAATAGAAAAATAAGTTGTTAATACAAGTTATAACTATACCTACCTACAGTCTACTACAGGTCAGAACTAAACTGACATTCACCGTATCCAGCAATGTTGCATGGGAAATAAAAATAAAGTTAAACAAAATCAATAACGCGGATAATTATTATAATTAATTTTACTAACAATTATTTTCATATAGGTAGGTAGTCAAATATTGTGTTTATTTTGACATAAATAATAGGTACCTACATCATTTAAAATTGTAATCTTTTATAGTAATAATAAATTCAATGAATTTATTAAAATGTATCAATTTTATATTATAAATAAGTTATATGATTTGATATTTTAATGTTTGTTAACTATTTAACCATAAGTCAATCATAAAATATTTTTGCCTATAACATTGTAGGTACCACACCAACAGTGGCGTAATTATGGGGGGGGGAAAGATTTTAAGATAAGAAATAAGAATTCATGGATATTATAAAAAAATGGAAAGTTCTATTCGAAAACCAAGATAACTCCAAAAATGGTATGTGTAGTTAAATATTTAGGTAGAATTTGTTTTTTTTGTCTGAAAAATGATTCATAAAATCATACTTCAATAAATAAAACAATTTTCTTAAAAATAGAATGAATAATATTGTTCAATTATACTTATAACAAATTTTACGAATATTTCAACAAGTTGATAACGATGATGAAAAAAAATAATTCCGCAAATCATTATTTTGGAAGTTATATATGCTTCCAAAATTTGCAATTTTACGTTTTTACGTATGCGCACAATACGTATACTGGATATTTTGGCGAAAAACAAAAAAAAAAAACTTGAAATAATATTATAATTTATGAAAAATATATTTAGCTTAATTTAATTGTTACTTTATTGTCTTTGAAAACCATTATTATACCATTTACCTCCTTTAATTAATTTATAATAATGAATTAATATAATATTGTGATCTATGTAAAGTGGTCGATTGTTCTGGGGGGGCGAAGCCCCACTAGAACGATAGTATAAACTTATATCCTAATCCCACCCCAGAACCAATTCCAAATTACGCCACTGCGACACCAACAGTATATTATAGGTACCTACCAGAAGAGTCAGGACAACATTATAAACTTATACATCAATTTATATATTTCTACATAAATTTGCTCAATTTGCCCGTCAATATGATTATGATTGATCACTGATCGACAAGATAAAAATCTACGAAAAAAAAACAGTCGTGCATTTAAGTTCTCCCCTTTCCGGACGATTCGATCGGTCATCGCAGTTCGCGTAGAAGTAATAGGTAAGTACCATATTATAATATTAAAATATAACCAGCCATGCGGTCGGTAGACACCTAAGAGCATGACGAGCGTATTCTCGCGTGTGCCGGAGCCTCGTCTCGAGTCCCAACTCGAACGCGGACGTCGGAGATTCCGTTCGCAAAATAAAAAATAATAACAATATAACGAACACCGTGCGGTGAACACACGGACGGCGATCGGTCGCGCTGGCGTTTTGCGAAGCGATCGAGAAACCCGAGTCGCGACCGTTTTGTATACTCCGTGGCCCGGCATTCGTCGCCGGTCGTCGGTGGGGACGCAGCGGCGGCGTAGACTGATAACGACCGCCACCACTGCCGCCGCCGATTGGAATGCGGCGGCGGCGGCGGCGGCGGAGTGTTAAGAATGCAACCGATTCAAGATGATCAACAGGTGCGTGTGCGTGCGTGAGCTCCGTGGTCTTGTGTCGTAAATCGTAATTCGTGGCCGCCACCGGAGCCGCCACTCGGGCAGTTGAGCAGTTCGTTCCCGTGCGCTGCTATTGGTGGCGCGTATCGTCGCGCGTCTGTCTACTACACACGCTCTCTCGCGTTATCGGGTGCCGCCGTTTCCGAATAACAATAATAATAGCAGTATATTAAAATATAATAACAAACACACGATAAACGCATTTTAATAATCATTAATATTATACTGTTATCGTTGTCGTTCTCATAATACGACGTCGTTGTTGTTCACGCGAAAAATCGCGAGTTTGTTTTTGTTTTGGTTTTTCTCTTCATCTCGCTTATCTCGCACGCCAGTTCGAGTCGAGTCGGTGACAGTGTTCAGTGTTCAGTGTGCTGGTATTCGCTCGATCCGCGCGCGCGCGCCCGTCCGCCGATAATAACGAAACAATAATAATATTATTATTATTACTAGTGCTAACATCCGCGATTATATCGTTCAATTCACAGTTCGCGATCTCGCGCCGGTCTCGATCGACGGTGAATATTACACGATAATAATATCGTCGTCGTATCTAAAATGACACGCCGCCGCGGTCTCTCGGGCCGCGCGATGTTCAGGACTCGGTAAATCGCGCCGTTTCGCAGGTCGAGTGCGAGCCATCGGCGAACGAGGACGGAGGGGCCGACGAGATCATCCCGTTTTGGAGGTACGTAAACGTCCCGCGGTGACGATTCGGGCACGACCGCAATATTGTCATCGTAATAATAAAATCTATGATATTATCATAAGTTTAAAAACGTAAGACGGGCAAAAGATATACGTACTCTATATCCTATATGCGTACACCGAGTGATGGGACTCGAGGAGATTCGACCGGCGGCCGATGTTCCTATGTACCCCCACACACGTGTGTTCGTTTACGGACGAGATTAAATCTAGAAAATATAGATAATATATTTTAATCTATTCTGTAGTTCGTTCTCCATTTACCGTTACGGTGCGGTCCGTTCCGTCAAAGTCTCCGGCGCCGGCGCGGTATTCTCCGACCCGGGAGACTTGGTTTGTCTGTCGTAATGACATATTAATATTATGTGCCAGCAATTTATCGTATTTGTGTGCCCGTTGCGATATCACACCGTCGCTTGTCCCTCGTCGACTCTCGAATATAATAAACAAATGTTGGATCAACAACCTCCCGATATTGGGCTAGGTGTAATAATATAATGACAATATATTAATATAGCCATCGTGTTTTCGGCCGTACATACCGCGTCGCTCGCCGCCGGTCGAGGAACATTATTTTTAGGCCGTTACTGCCGCACAAACGTAATCGTAGAAAGTGTTCTCGGACACGATTTACGCTAAATAGTATATAGTGTATAGTGTATAGTACAGCCGGTCGTGGAACGAAGCGTTTGAAAAGAACGGCTTACATATTAATATTATTTTATATATTATACATAAATATATATGTGAGTGTATGCAGTGGATGGAAGTGGCGCACTACTTTTTTTTTTTAGCAATGCAATAGTAACGTATCGCTTTGTTTCGGTAGCGTTTAGCTGGAGCGACACAAACATTTTCCATTGTAAATATAGCTCAAATTTCGCCACTTTGAACACTAGTTGTTACTTTTTACAACCATTCATTTACACTTTCTAACTAATCAAAATACTTCCATAAATTTATCCTTAAATAAAATATGAGTAAGATGCGCATTCTAAATTTAAATAAATAAATTCATACATCCTAACAAAATACAAAATACGAAGCATTGCCACATGATTCTTCACGACTCGTGTATAAAAAAAATTGGAAATTGGAAATTGCGTTTTGTGGACTTTGACTACAGATTCAACAGTGTCACTTGAGATTTTCCTTTCCAGCTAGAGCCCTACAGATATCATTTTTAACTGAAAAAGTAGGGTTCGCCCATAAATCGCCCTACATTGCACAACACTAACTATGATTAATGCGATATGAACTTTTTTATTATTATTATGTGGTAGTGCACCACAAAAAAAGTGTAAGCAATGAACCTATGCAAAATATATGGTATTTACCAAATTATGATTTTCGGTATGCCGAAATGTCAACTGTCGCGCATATGTGTATGTGCGTGTCGTGTGTGATATGCTCTCCCATTGTCTATTCGTTGGATCGTATTTCGTCAGTGTTTGTCATTAAAATTACTTAGACGAATAGTTCGAATCGAGTTGGAAATAACGAAATAAATGGCCTTAGGCCGGTTGCCGCAACGACGTTCAAACGCAAGAGGTTCGCAAAAACTAGATCGGTGATTTTTTTGATTTTTTTCGTTAGATTCGAAAACGAATTCCAGAGAAATAATTTTCATTGCTGAATATTGCCACCGGACAAACAATTAACCGGAAACATGGTTCGAATACCTTGATATTTGCAGTGATGTGTACGTATGTAATTACTCGTGAATTTTCATCATCCGAACACAAACAATAAATACATATAATATATATATATGTCTAGTATCTACTTTTACACAGCGGTATGTACGTTATCGAAATTTGCCATTTTATTGCGTGCGATGAGGAAAAATTAGCGTAGACAGGTAGGTGAATATCATTATTCATAATAATTATTAGTACATATTTTATTTCATCGTATAAACGTGGTATACCTACGGGTCGAATGAATATCATAAAACGAGCACTTTTTCCATTCAATTTATCATTTGTCACGTCAAATGTGTACAATGTTTACATGACCGTTGTGTTATTACACCCGTGAACTCTGCCCTACAAAAGGTACAACGAAATTCCACTGTTAAACAACAATACAAAGGGCTGGAGTGCCTAACCTATACAGTACCTAGTATACGCAAACAACAATTTCTTGTGATGCATTGCTGCAGGTGAACGATGCGCATTAACGATTTCTGCAGTACAAGCCCTGCCTTTCTATTGTTTGAAAATAATCATAATCCTTCGTAGTCTTCGTTCTTTTTTAAACGTCTTATGCAGTTGCGGTCATCGCGTAATATCTATGATATCTACAAGCTGATTGAACTATCGTCGAACCCATTATAAATGACGACGTTAAGCTGCATAGATACACTCGTGTTTTATATATATATATATGTACCTATTGGGTCTTCTACGAGGTAATGTCCTTATTAACAAGTCCTAGACGTGTTGTTTGACACAAAACCAATTAATTTGACTTATAAGTTATATTATACGGTATTGAAACTCTCGTCACATCGTTGACATTTTGTAAAGGTATATACGCCGTGCACTGTAGAAATGCATTTGTCATCTGTTCACGAAAACAAAACCAGTTTACCATTATAACCACATTGCTGCGTTGCTGGAGCTGGACAGATTCTGATTGGTGGACGGCTGATTTTGAAAGGAGAGAAAAACTACAGAGTTGAACTTCGGTCTAGTCGTCCATCATTACAAAAATAAAACCTTATTATCTAAGCACTAAGCGTAACACACTCTCGGTGTTTCCCGTAAAACTTTCTTCGTTCGTGGGACGTGTTTCCCGAGTGAAATTTTTTACGATTTTAAAATTGTATTTATATGTTTGACTGACATATAACGTAGTCGTTTGAAATGCACACGTCTTTTTATAAATCTATTTAGTTCGATAGTATGTTATTTAGGTCAAACAAAAAATCTAATTATGCAATATCAAATGGCACGTGAATGTTTTTTTTATCCATCCACAGTGCAATTGAGATGGGTACATTATCTGTCCAGCTGTATATTATTAGTTAATTTTTGAGAATAAAAACATTTATTATTTATACACAGCTATGACGATAATAATTACAATTTATAAACGTATACATTGAGTGTGAATGTGTGTATGTGAATCCGTTTAATACTCTAAATGGTTTCTGTCTTCTATGGGACATTTAGATGTCTTTTGATGAATTAAAAATAACGATAATGAAGCTATCATAATGAGCCGCAAAACAAGAAAACCTACACATCTTTAGCGGAACAAAATGTCGCCAATGTTTGCCATTGACTATTACTTGCGGGTACTAAATTAATAATAAGAATCTAGATGGTTTTATCGGCTGAGCATTAAATACTTTAGTCCGGCGAATCATATTGAAAATGTAGATGTATCATGTATTCATGTATGTTGTTTTATCACGACAGGCATTTAATGCAACTGTGACAATATAGTATCATCGTTGTGATAATGAATTAAAATTCAAAAATTGCAATTCTATAAAACAAAAATTAAATTGTTTGTCTTTTAAATTTAATGTTTTGTGGATATTTTAATCATAAAAATTACAGAGAAAATATAATTTTTATTACCTAATTGATCGATACACATTAATTGGCATTTATTTAAATGCAATTATTTGAACATAAATAGAAAAAAATATGTTTGATCATTAATCGGCTTCTCTCGAAGTTTTTAAATTCCCTCAATGTTAGAAATGTTCTTTTTTAAGAACAAAAAAAAACCCTAGTATATGCTGATGACAAATTGTGCTTGCAAAACTTTAATCTTGTTAAATGACAAATAAAATATACTTGTTTTTGTTGAAGCACTTTGGTATCTCTATTTTAGAATTCTATTCTACTGTTAAAACGCATTCGTATAGGCGACAAATATAAATTAACTTTATTACTATAATAAAAACTGTGGAACTTATCTAAAGGAAATATATAAGTATGACGACACAAATTTCCCTCTACAATGTTGTTTATTCATAGTTTGGATACACGCACAAAAATATACCATCCGATTTTTATTTTTAAAAAGTTCATGTTTCCTTTATTGAAAAAGTTGTAAAAAAATTGTTCTCCAATTACTTTCCCTTGAATGATTTACAATAAAAATTATTAAAAACTTTTAATTTTGAACATATAATATTAAATTTAATATCTAATAGATATATATACAAATAATTGCTACTACCTATAATAAAATAGAAACTAATCTACTATTGTATTCTATATGAAATATATGTAATACATAATAAATATATATACTATATACACTGTATACTATATGTACTATATACTATTATGTATTAACTTATATATATATATATATAATGAATACTTTATTCATCTAATTTAAAGTCCAAAAATATTTCAAAACTTTAAGCACAATAACTATTCATTGTATATATAACTTCGTAAAAATAATTATATATATACAATATACATATAAAATCAAATTGAAATTGCTTTTTGTTTATGGTATTTTTTATTTTTTCATTGATGTGAATAACAATTACATAATTTAAAACTGAACAACAACTGATAACATTTATATTTTAAAAACGTATATTATATATTTTATACGAATACTTCGAACGAATCCAGCTGCGAACAATATTAATTGGTTACACCCAAGTATTATTCAAACATTATGTTATAGATATGGTCTTCATTGTTTTATAATCTAGCTTGAAGATTGAACGTATTAAAATTAAACAATTGAATTTAATTGAAAATGAACCTATAAGAATAAGAGGTTTTAATTGTATTAATCTTAATAAATCAATATATATTCTGATTTCGGGCCAACAATTGTTGTCTCCGCCAACACCGCGACCACCGGGTACCCTCTGCAAAATAATATCTTTTTTAACATATGCATTGCTTGTGTCATTTTCGCATCCAGAGAAAGTGCGGATAGAGATTCATGTTCCACTGACGTTGGACATTAATCACAGCGTTATTATATTTTTGTTGTAAATCATTTATCTTCACAAAAAAAGTTTTGTTTATTTTTCATTATTTTTAATACTGGCGTGTACATATTCATTAGAATGTATACTAAATTTGAAATAACCTTTGATGATTTATATCGATCCAACATTTTTTAATCATTTGCGAATTATATTAGCATTTTCAAATAAATACCGTTATCGAATTGTTCACTTGTTTAAAATAAGAAAAGATAAAACTTTTCAGGAGTTAAAAAAGGATTATTCCTCAAAAGTATACTTTATGTCACTATATTAGCCTAAAAACAAAATTTAATGAACCCGAATCACTATAGCTTTCAGGAAGTATATTGGGTTATGAATATTAATGAATTGTGTGTGGACACTAAAAGATAATAACCATAAAAAAAGGCTCAATTCTAGTGAAAGTATACACTTTTAATTTAATTTTTCCTTGACTGTGGGCTATAAACGTAATCAATATGTTTATAAGTATGCAAAAAAATATAAAAGTAAACAAACAAAATGTATTCATTAAAATACCACGTGTATACTTTATACCTTTATTATTAATTATAAAGTTGACAGTTGACAGATAATAATTACTAATTATTGCCGTAAACCTAATATAATATAATTTGTTAACTATATAAGTTATAAGTTATAACCAATCATTTTACGGAAAATCATTATTTGTTTATCCGAAATTACATAAAATTATAAAACGCATCTGTTCTTTATAAGTAAAATTATGAGAAATTATATTCTCATAATGTCTACTTTCTATATTTTTACAGCCTTCAGAGCGTTTAAGATTCAATATTAAATTAATATGTCAATAAGCGTATAGCCCATAAAAAATAGATACTATAAAAACTTATCATTTTAATAATATTCATTTTCCATACAGTTACTTACTATGAATGGACAATAAAATCCACTGATTAAATAACTGTAGAAATACTCGCCAATATACGCGCAAAGTTAGGTGTGTGTATAATTTGATCATTCAAAGCGTAACATAAAATGTATGGAACATCCACATTGAATTTACATTAAACGTATATAAAATGAATCATTTATTTTAAAGGGCCAATTCATATAGAATACTTTGAATAATAACGTACATTGTAGCTATACAGTATATTTTAATGAACGTAAATAATGAAATATTCATAAATATTTATTATTTATTATCACTCAAATGTACACGATATTATAATATAATAGTAATATATTATAAGATTATTATACAAATGCTAAATGCTTGTAAATTGTATACATAATGGAATATTATTCTTCTCGAACACTCAAGACACTCTTAGTAAAAATAAACTTGTTTTATTGATTATTATAGGTAAAAATGTTATCATTATTTTTGGGATTAAAAATTAAAACGCAAATTTGTACAAGGTTTTTATTTTTAATTTTAACTAGGGAGAAAAGATGGCTTTATTTACTTAATTGAGTTTGTACAGCTGATCAATATATACCTAATACATATAATAATAATAATAATAATAGATCAAAAGGCGCATACTGTTAATATTAATATTTGTTTGTTTTAATTAGTCGCGTGGGTACTAGGCAAACGTATTCGTTATGAGTTATGACCAAGGTTATGACACAGAAGTGAATATTAAACTATGCAAATGTTTTATCCACATCAAAAGTTTTGAGGGAAAAATAACTTTATAATCATAATTAATAAAATAAAGAGAACAAGTCATTATCAATTACTCTTGAAAGTTGTAACAAACTATATTGAACATTGTAATGAAAAAAATTGTTTAAATAATATGTAGGTAGGTACCTATAATATACCTATACAAAATTGATATTTTCAGATTTACCAACAAACGAACCCTGAGAAATATTTATTAAGCAATAACCAAATTAAGCAGTACTTATAACATCGAGCGGGTGTCGTATTTGTATACGATATACAATATTACAATGTACTTAAAATATGTGTATAAAATATTTGTACTTGCATAAACCCCATTCGCTGGTTGGCGAAGTTTGTTGATGACTATTTATTTTTTAACTTCTAGTGAAGTAATTGAATATTACAATGAAATCTGATGTATAGCTATAGAGTAGATGTGTACTCCGTTTATAAATTATATATACGGCAACTAATCCGTAAGAAAATCTAAAAAGAAGTTTCTCAACAATTTAAGTTACACGCTTAAACTGTCGTCAATAAAAAAAGTCTATGTTAAGTGATAAACATATGAGTCTCTCGTATGGTATTTCGTTTTCGTAAGTTTTCGCACCTATTGTATTATATAACTTGTATTTTAATTATAAAATTACGAAAGTATACACACCTAATTCAATTAAAAACATTAACTTGAGTAGGACCGTGAAATGGTACCTAATTGAAAATTATTGACCAGAAATATAGACTATAGTTATATATATATAAGGTGTATCGCATTGATTTAGATGAACGTCATGCTCGATTAACATATTACTATATTATAATATAGTCTACTGAAAAATATTATGTGTATAATATGATATACTGATTAGTTTTTTTTTAGCAAAGAAGTTTTGATTTTGATCAGAAATATTTTGATGGCATTTCAAAAACAAATACATGATATAAGTCATTATTTATTGGACCATATTTTCTCGATTTTACGTTTAAATAAATCTCAAAGATTGAACAATAGTCCGATTATAACATTAGATTTATTGCTCAATTTACTATAATATCCATATTTTCTGTTATTTAATAAACATGAAAAAATCTAAAATAAAAAAAATTATATATTGTACCGTATTTTGTACTTATTTCTATAGTCATTTTTACTATATTTTCCAATATTTCAAAAGAATTAAAGAAATGTATATTTTCAAATTCAATTACAATTATTATTGACTCTTCGTGTGCATTGGAAATACCTCAAAAAATAAGTTCTCAAAACACATCATATATACACTTATGTACCTAATAATGCTGTGGTCCAACCCAGAAAAAAATCATTGAACTATGTACATGCGGTACCTCCGCTGCTAAATTTATTCGAATCGAAGTTTGATAAATTAATTTTAAATTTTAATATTGACGAAACGATACGGATATTAATGTTTGATTTCGAGTACCTATATACGCATTGTGTTTTATTTTTTTTTTTAATGTAGATTCTAGTAAATTGTAAAAGTAAATTCATAAAACAATGTATTGATTGTTTTTATCATTATGCTTGCAAGCTAATTATATGTCTATATATAATAGTAAGTATAGAATAATATTTTATTGGAATATTGTTTTATGGATAAGAAACCATTTGCAAAATTTTTATTAAATAGTAAATATTAGTATAATAATAAATGCCTATTACAAATCATTAAGAAATACAAACAATAAATGTAAACAACATTTTTAAATTTAAAACTTTGCATTGCATAAACGTAAGTACACTGTGTATTGTTGTAATTTAAACATTTTAAAATTGACTAAAATATATGTAACGTCAAGTTAAAACTAAATTATCACTGTTTTCTAAAAATCAGTAAATACAAATCTGAGATTGTAATGAATTATTATTGCCGACTGAGGATAATGACATATAACTCATAGAACATTATTTGAAGTTATACCTTATTATTATTACTAATGATTGGTAAAAATATTATACTATATTATAATTAAGATTGCCAGAATTTTATTGGTGTATTGTCGTAAAATATATTTTCTGAGTTTTTTGTAGAACCCATTGTTTCTTCATGTTATTAATAAATAAAAGACTAAAAAGCTTAAACCAAAACCTTGAGATTTTTCGCCTTGAAATTAGTTTTGCTGGGAGTATATAATATAATATTATATAATGTAGGTTTACGTTGCAATTTAATAAACAATTTGTAAGCCAACAAGCCGAACGCCAACAGCCGGAAAATATTTTACTTTTCTAAAAGTCGTTATAATTTCAAATAATGCATACGATACTATCTGTTTTATCAAAATTTATCAATCCTTAAAAAAATATTGTATTATTATATTATTTAAGACATATACAGGTTAGGTGATTTCCATAAAGTGTATGAGTATAATTTTAACAAAATTGAAAATTCTACTTAATATTAAAATATTCACACACGACACACGTTCAATCATTTGTTAAAAATTATAACTGAAATTAATTTTTATTAGATAACTAATTAGGACGTACTTATATAATACAATATTACATGTGTCTTATATTCTTTTTAATTTGATTATTTAATTAGTGATAATATGTTACTATTAATAATATCAATAATTACTAAAAAACACCAATAATTACTTTACAGAAATAAATAAACACATTATAACTGTGGTTTTCTTACAGAATTACAAACCTAATAATGTGTTATGCGATTCAAGTTCAAATCAAACTATATTACTTAAAATAACTTTAAAAAAAAGATTAATATATATGAGTATGTATTTTAACCGATGTTTTTAGTTTGTGTTTTGATGAATACAATTCATTGCATAATATAACGATAATATTTTGTATCATAACGAAAAAATCAAATTATGAGAGCCAAGGGGGTGATTTAATTAACGTGTATTTATAAGGTTATATTATAATATCTACTAAAAAAAAAAAAAAAATAGTCGAAATCAAACAATCTTTAATCGTGTAGTTTGTATCTAGGTACATTTATTTCGATACGTCAAAATAAAATATTATTATAATCTAGATAATTTTCCTACTGATTCAGCGCATTCCGTGTTTGGTATTAATTTACGTAGTCTGTGTATATTAACACCATACTCGTCCATTTTATATTATACATTTTTATTATGTTTACGAACACGTCGTCGTAATAATAATACATATAACGTTCGCGTTTCCGGATTAAGATAAAATTCTTCGATGTTTTTAGTTTTCGCCCGGCGCGGGTTTGACGACACAATCAGAATTTGCACGTCCGAAACTCGTTTTAGATATTAAATTATTAATACGGCTATACCTATGCAATTTCAACGAAACCGCTGGTCCGTTCTACGCATCATAAAAGTAGGATTAGGTACCGCAATGACGACTGACGGGGCATCTGTAGCGTACACCTCTTTATAATGTTACAATATGTATTATTATTTAATAGGTATCATAATTTTTGGGAGCACGCTGCACATAATTAATAGGTACCACGGTTATCTGTAGATATAACCGTGGTAGGTTAGACTACCCGCGCTGATGTATTTACATATTATAAAATAATACCCGTGTATTAATATTGTTAAAAAACGCAAACCGAAATATTGGGTACCCAAACCGGGAGCCTGCTATTTTTTCAACGAGATACGGATCTGTTTATGGCTTATAGTTCGAGAATATTACAAGTTCTATGCGCAGAAACCTGTGAAACGTGCTCTTGATAGAATATCATATACCTAGGTATCCGCGTCCGCACTATACATATATATCTTATATATAAAATTCTCGTGTCACAATGTTAGTTATCATACTCCTCCGAAACGGTTTGACCGATTTTTATGACATTTTATATGCATATTCAGTAGGTCTGAGAATCGGCTACTATCTAAGTTTGTATGCGGTGCGATAAGTGGTTCAGGAGTTATGGCGAGTTTAAGTTATTTTGAGATTTACGATGGAAATATTTGTTTATAAATGGTTGCCATTGGTTACAACCTACTAACTCGGTTGTTGTTTTTTTTTTTTTAATGCACCTAATTCTGATTTCAGTTACTTACGCATCTCATGGGGTCCGCAATCGACCGCAGGTGGATTGCCTACCTGATAATTTACTACTGCTCGCATATATTATCCACGTTTCGATGCAGTGGATTGCCTACCTAGGTGGCTTAGATGTATGTAAATCACTTGAGGTTAATCTTAACATAATATATGGGCATATGATTCAGGCAACGCTGGAAGGGACAGCTAGGATAGGACTGCTAATATAGCTGACACTTCGTGTCACGAAGTGCACGGGATCAGCTAGTATTATATATTATTATTATTTGACTACGACGACTCGGCGTATTTTAAAACCGAAATGTCTGTACTTATACGCATCGCGGTGTATATAATGTAATTATATTAGCACACGCGGCGTATCGTAAGCAACTTAAATATGTATTAATACACACATAATATACAGGGTGATTAGCAAAGCATATCCACTCCCTGTTTTCCTTAATTATTGCGTTTACCTTAATTACGGCTGTGGGAATTTTTAAGTAGGAACACTTAAAGACCTTTATTTTAATTTTAAAACCCTAGAGTGTACAGTAGTGATACAAACTTATTTTTTTGTTTTAAATGAGAACATTTTCATGCAACTAAATCGAAGTTTGAAGGATTAGTTTCTGAGTTATCAAACTTTATATACCGCTATTATGCTAAGGGTGATTGTCATTTTACTCGTTTCTCATCAGTCATTAATAATGGTTTTAAGAAAACTTAAAATATATATAACATTTATTTATTCTAGAGCTTATATTATATATTCAGACGGTTTTTACAAATCATAAGATTTTAATATATGTATTAATAATTATTACTATAATTTTCAAATCATTATATTGCCATAGGCGTGTTTATAGACATTATGTTCTAAACATGTTATCATGGAAAATTATCCTTAGACTGTAGTACTTAAATTTCAATCACACCAAAACTATAAACTACTCGTTCGAATTTCGATTTATATGCATCAATATTTTCAAAAAGTTATCTCCTTGATGATTTATAAAAACCACAGGAAAATCCTAAAAAAAATAAAATAAAATGACTATTTGCTATAGTTCTTTCTTAAGTTCTTTTTTCACTTTTTGAATGACAACATACATTTTTAACTTCATATTCTAAAGTAGAATATTTTTCTGAGAATTTATAAGTATTTAAAGTTTAGTTAAGTAATGAAAAGCTGCTCGGGGATGTAAAAAGCTTGTTAAAACTAAGCTTTAAATACCTACTATTATAAATAAGCAATAACTAGGTATTCAACTATTCGTTCCAAATTTGATTTGTATGTATCAAAATTATCCGTGTTATATTCTGCTTCAGAATATGAAATTAAAAATACACGTTGTCTTTCAAAAGAGTGAAAACTTTTTAAAATTTTTAACCGTTAAAAATAGTGAAAATATAATTTTTTTTTAAACTTAACTAACGAACGTTAACTGTTCAAATAAATCACCCTGCGTGTGTGTATATACATTTAATATTTATAATATATTAGTTCATATAGTGTATATGTATATATATACGCCCGTCGCACAGCGATCGCGTGTAATTAAATCGACGGAAACGATGTACGACCAATATACAGGTACCTACTCGTATTAATAATTATTATTTATCATCGATGCGATCGATATTATTTATTACTATATTATGTACAATAATCATTGTTGTTTTAATCTCCGCGTCAATATCTGTTATAAATGTATACATCGATAGCAACGCGACCGTTATTATTATGCATATTATAGGTATAGGTACCGCCGGCCACGGATCCCGATGACGATATATTATATACCTACTATATAAGCAGATAAAATATAGACTCTCTCTGTGTGTGCGGGGGTGACGTCGTGTATCTAACGTGGGTCGGATTTCGCGGACATGGTCCGAGTGTATAAAATGATAATGGTACAAACATCATGTTTGCATATTATACTGTTATATTAAATATATTGTACACAAATATTGTCACTAAGGTACCAGAGTTAAGGTATCTAAACGAGGAAAACGTTATATATAGGACACACGGTCTCTCCGAGACAACCGAACCGGTATATACGACGACTATAATACGAGGGATGTAACCTGTATATAATAATATCTTATATTTATACGTATTATGCGGTTACTAACTTACTTTTAAAGCGGTTGCTGTCCGTACGTATATATAAGAGGAAAATATAGGAGCATATAGTATTCATAATATGCATGCATTATTATAGTATAAACCTATATAATACACTGACGTATTTTATTACCGTCTCCGTCTCTTGCGAATGTGTAAAAATACGTTCACGCAGATCAGTCGTAAAGTTTTAGGAACCGGTGGTTTTACACAAGAACTAAAACGCCTACCACCTATATTATACCGCATAAATGAAACCCTTGTCTGAAATATTTTGAGAACTTCTCGGAATCTGAAAAACTAAAACACAAATATGAACGTATACGCACATATATTATATAGGTACTATAAAAATACGTGAGACATCGGTCTTACAATTATTTTGAAATATAGCTGAGTGCAATTATCATTTTATATCTCTCGTGAACTCGGAATATAATATTCTATCGCAAACCCGAATTTTGTTTTGTTTCCCCTTGAACTTCGAGTTACCGATGATACGCCCCCGAGAATGTAATTATGTTACGGTTTTTTTAACCAGCGTTTTCAGCTTTCGAATTCGCTTTAGGTTTTACCAATAATTATACATACGATCGCGTGAATAACGGCGTTGATAGACGAGCGCGCTCGAAACGGAAACTGCTTATATGTATGTCTTCTGTAGGTAACTGTACGACTATAACTAATGTGTGTGTGTGTGTGTGTGTGTGTGTGTGTGTGTGTGTGTGTGTGTGTGTGTGTGTGTGTGTGTGTGTGTGTGTGTGTGTGTGTGTGTGTGTGTGTGTGTGTGTGTGTGTGTGTGTGTGTGTGTGTGTAATGCGATTACGTACCACAATTCGCAGCGTCTTACGGGAAATATTATAATTTATTTAAGTATTGGTGAGTTATTAAGGATGGGGATGAGCGGCGTCTGGACTTTAAACGCTCGGATGGACCGGATGCACTACAGCCAGGGGCTGACTGGGTCTGTAAAAGTCTACTGACCTATAATTATTATAGAAGGCCCCACATTCAGGAAAACTCAAACAGCCTCGGCCCGTGGAAAGTAATAAATTATTATACTATAGCTCTTATTTATAAAAGATAGTTCTGTGCCCATAGAAAATCTTCTTCAACATTTAAAACGGCACCTGCATGTTTTAAATGTTTATTATAATTTATGAATATCCTAATCCATATTTTCTAAATTAGTATTCATAGTTTACATACAAATCTTATTCCTCGATTTATTATTCTTATTCTAATTCCCCGTATTATAATATACTCCCTAATAATGGCGACGTTCTATTAAATTCAACAATTTTCGAATATGATGTACATTTGGGGATTTTAATTCAATACAGTATTGCACCATATAATTAAAACCAATTTCATTAGAACGGTATAGCAATATGACTTAAAATATAGCCTTAAATGTATAAGAAAATAAGTGATAAATTATGAGGCAATTTCTATAAAATCCAAAGCTCGTAATCACAACTGTTATTGAAGTATGCACTTGATGTCACTGATGTCACTTTTTTTAATAAATTTATTGGAGTAGGTACAAAACAGTGTCATCATTATTTTCATAACTGAACTACAAGTTCCGCTGAAAGCTTCAGCAGAATCGGGGTTTTTGATAAGAACATTATCAATGTATATACATTGATAAGTCTATTATATTGTCCTCGTCGTGCATATATTTCTATTGTATCTATAACCATATTAACCGTGAACCATGATTACAGTTGTAATATTTTTATTTGATAATGCCTAATTTACCATAAATCATAGTTTATAACGCCAATTTTAATATATTATCAAGGAGTATCGATAATCGATGTATAGTATTTTATCATCAAATTCAGAAATTACAGTTCAGGAATGAGAATAATAATGTCCCTTAATTATGGACCCTTGGCGCTTATTAATCAAGGGCCCCGTAGCACAAAGGTCTACCATCATACAGGTTGTGGGCCAGTCCGCCCTTGCCTACAGCCCGTTATTGATACTTAACCTAACCTAACCTCTTTTGTATTCTATCATTTTGATTCGTAACTAAAGTAATTTTTTAAGGCTTAATCCGCGTATCTGCTAAATGGTATTCGGCGGAAAAGGGTAACGTTCGACTTTTACTACCGAGTATAGTAATTAATAACTATATAATATAGGTAATCGCGGATAAGTCTAGAGTTCTAGAGAAACAAAATTGTTGTCACCGATTTCTTGCGGTCTGCCCAACACGAGTCTTCAATGTGTAGCCAACTGAAATCTTCGCCGTCTGGCCAAAATATGTCATGCTATATACGTAGGTACCTCTACTGCAGGTATATATTATAGATGATGACAATATTATTATTTTATACGCATTATGTGGTGTGCGCCGCAACACGCGGACGTCTGATTTCGCGACGACGAAGGCAAAGACAACAACAAAATAATAATATTACGATCATCTCGGTGGCGTATAATATATATATATATTGGCGAGTAAAAAAACCTTACACACAGGTCATGGAACCTGTTGTATGAGTGTTCGTGCGTGCGTTCGTGCGTGCGTGCATGTTCGTACCTACATATATATGTGTGTGTGTGTGTGTGTGTGTTCGCGCGTATATTATATTACTATAAAGGTAGTAAATATAATATATATATATATATATATATGTATACATTCTACTACCTATATATGCTCTCTTGCGCGCGGGCGTCACGATTATATTATTATTTTTATATTTATTTTTTCCCGAGATTTTGGGAACCAATTGGACAATATAATATTATAATGTATGATACGTATCCGCGAGAGGATAGAGTAATATAATAATTATTATAAACGGCCGCGGCATATCGAAAATCTTCGTCGTCCGTACTTAAACTGCGGACAACTCGCGCGCACACATTAATACCGTAATGATATTATGTATATATGTTATTATCACTATTACTATTACCGCGCTGTGCCGGGCGGCGTCGTGTGTATCGTAAAATATGATTTTAATTTCCGGGCAACCCGTCCGCGTGGAATGCAGATGTGGCGGCTCGACTCCCGCGGGCTGCGCGCACGTCCTCCATAATGTATCCCCCTACCCCGGTTATAGGAATCAACTTACCGCGTTATACACACATCACCGGCGACCCAACCGCACCCGGCGACGAACGCGTGGAAACCATCGAGCCGGCCGGCGAGGAGGTTTAAGTGCATAGTACATACTAGGTACTACATACATATATATATATATATGTATATACATATAACATGGTATATTATAATATATATTATATATGATACGACCGACCCCCTCGAGAAATCCCCGCAAAGTGTCTAATTAGTGTGCCGCCGTCGGTCGGTCGGTCGGTCGGTCGACAGGTGACCTTGAAATCGTCGCCGCCACAAATTATATCGTGTGTGCCACCGCTACGATTTTATTATTATTATTATATATTTTTTCATGTTATTATTACCTTTTTTTTTTTTATTTCGAAGACAAGACGAAAAAAACCGACCACTATTGTCTTTTGTATCGGCTGCTGCTGCTGCTATTCACTCTATATATCGGCCTCAGCGCAACCGCTCGCAGAGTATATTATTCATCGGAGCACCGCACACAATCGGCCGACGATAGGTCCAAGGACGTTGAGTTTTTCGATATAATTATGACGTCTTGCGCCGTCGTGGACCGCGGTGCGCGGTGACGACGGCGGCCTTCGCGAAAGTTCCTAGTGACGACGTGCATCGTGGGGTCCATGCTCTATTATAATATTATTATTATTATTATTATTATTATTATTATTATTATTACGAGAATATATTAGACGATCGCAGATCATACTTTTATGATACATTCCTTTACATCATTAATGCACGTGCGTCCAACTCGATTGCTCTGCAGCACCAGACGGATTTTTCTTTCCACCGCCGCCACGCCACCGTCTATATTCGTCCGCGAGTCCGCATTATGACAGTCCCCCGCGTACGCTCTCGCGACAAGTCGACGAGGAGATGAGTATTACATTATAATGTGTTACCGTCATCATCGTAGTATTTTTAAACCGGGCGTATCATTATTATACGTCCGATCTTACAAAATATCACAACTATTATTTATGACGACTTGTGTAGTTCGTTTTTCCTACTGATCGCTTACCTACAACTGTAGTTTGCAAAAACGACGCGAGCATTGCGGCTGTACAGTTTAATAATAATATTATTATGTACTTATTGTGCTTGTACCTACACGATCATAATATCCTTACCGTTCGTCCGTCCCCGTCAATAGCTTTTCCGACTCACCAGTCGCCGCGGTTCGGGTAATATTATTATTGTTCAGTTTAACCCGATTTCCGTCGTGGTCATATTATTATTATAGCTGTATAATATTATTGTTTTTTTTTTTTTTGTTATTAGAAAACCGCGTGCACACTACGTACCTACGCTTATAATACCTGTACGCGCAAAATTATATATTGCCATTGTTAACGCAACTCGACCAAATCACAGAAAATTCGTATAGACCGCGCCCGTCCTTGACCTTATATACGCGCTCGTACTCGTGTAAGGGGAGGGAGTGATCGTGTGCGTATACGCTACACACGCGTGTATAATGATATACGCCGTGTATACTATTTACGAGAAAACAATATATTTTTTACCCATATGTATATACCTACGTTGTTTCCGTGTCTGAAAATTATCCCGCTCTTTTTTTTGAGAATAAAACAATAACGACTCGGAACACGTGTACGAAACAAAACGTTTGAGACTCCGAAATATTTCAAAACTTCATACGATTTGTTGTTTCGTCTACGCGCCTATACCTACATTGTACCACGAGTACTAAATACCGATTAATTTGTTTCGCAGTCAGAATGATTAAAAAATATTAATAATAAAATACTACATTTTAAGGTATAATTGTTTAGTTGTTTATTCGTGATAACTGATAACCATAAATGTATTAATGAAAACGTCTCGACATACAATTCATAAGTACCTAAAAGTAAACAAGATTATTTTAATTGCAATTGCACATTTTGTGTTTGTTTAGGTAGAACTGACATCATAAAAGTGTTAATTAACTGATTAAACAATATATAATTGTTTTTGCTTAATTTGTGTAATATCATGTAACTGATGAAATAACACCAACTTATTTTTTGAGGGCATTTACTTAGAACAATATACATAAATATAAGTATCTACACAGTGGTTATATCTACACGTAACTGCAGGTAACCGTAATCTACAATTTTCAAATTGCAATACACACCTAAGTACATACCTAATTGCGTTGCACAAGTGGGATGTAATTTTAATAGTTAAATCGTTATTTTATTATTCACAATGGTGTTTGTATTAAAATCAAACAAACCAACTATAAATTGTCTTTTCATTGTTATTTATCTTATTTTATCATATGGTTTGGTGTATGTAACACACAGCATACCTAATTACTGCATGATAATTTAAATTAACTACATTATAAATCAAAACGTGTACAACCGCGAATTAAAATGTAATGTATACAATTGAATTTGAACAAAAATTAACTTCAAGAATATTTTTTTGTCAAAGTTCATACCTATAGGCTATAATAACAGTTTAGTTTTTGGAGTTCGGTAAATACTAATATTGCAACCAAACTTGCAAGTTTGTAAACTAAACTCATTAAAGAAAAAGTATTTAAAAATATTATATTCTAGGATGTTATTGTATTTTTTGGGTTGAACAAATAATATTTGAAATTTCTAATTCTACATTTAGCCTAAAGCGTGACGATATATATACCTTTTTCATTGAAAATGTAGGTAATTTCATAACTATTAGTTCTTCAATTAGTGTCTTTAAACATCGATTCATTATTGACAATACAATTTGTAGAATTCCATTTATCTTCAAAGTTGAATTATCGTTTGGTTGGAATAGAATCAAACTGTCTATACACAAGTGTTTCACATTCTCTAAAATCATGAGTGACAAAATAATATTCTAGCACTAATCACTCGATGAAAAACAGACGAATACTAATTTGTAAACAATTATAATCGATTTAAAATTCCTGAGTCATTATTGAATATTTTGGATTAAATTTCACCAACGTAAAAGCAATAAATAAAACACTTGCCAAGTTTTTTGTGCCAAATAAGGTATTTTGTCTCATTGTCTTCAACGACATTCTTAAGTGGTATTATAGAACTATTAGTAAAGAAAGCACGTTAAATAGTAGTTTCGAATTACATACAAAACATGTATAAAAGCTTCATATTATTTGAGTTAAATTCGAAAGTCATACAAAAAAAAACGTAAACTAAAACACAATTATCTGATTTCTAAAAATTACGTTTCAATTGTATTGAGCTTTATTAAAATAATGTAGCTAAGTCTTATAATATAATATACTCTTCAAAGCGAATCTTTAGAATATTTTCTATAAAATGATGTAAGTATAAATTTTTATAAATATGTATGAATTTTCCAAAAATTCAATGAATAATACATTTTGTTTTAGGTAAACAAGCAATTAATTATTCAAAATTATTATTTTTAGTTCTCAGAGTACAATCTGCTTTGTAGATAGGTACTTATAATCAAGTTGTGTAGGAAGTGCAAAATTTGTCTTTTATAACTGTATAAACTTTTTATCTCTAACTTTGGTATGTTTGAAAATATGTTAATGCGAAGTTTCTGACTTTTGAGTGATTTATATTCAACCGAATTTCTTATTTGTTCAGTTTAATTTTATATAACATATACATACATAATACGTTTATTTTGTTGGATTAATTCAAGATAAGATTGTAAAAAAGTATCTAAGTTTTATCAATTAATTTTACAACTTTTATGTAGGTACACACAAATAATAGCAATAAGTAATTCACTCGGTTGAATATAAAAATGTGTAAGCGATTGTTAAGCTTACATTTTATGTTTATTAGTTCAATTCTGTCCGCGGCATATTAATTAACTATCTCTAACTTTAACTATCTATAGGTTCATATATTCAATTGGTTGTCCCATCATGTTGGTTCACGTCAATATCTAGGTGTTTTCTAACTTAGTTTTTTGAAATATAAATATATAATATTACAGTATCTATTGGTTGTTTGTATTATATATTATTTTAAAATCCGTAATTAGTTGTTCAACACAATTTATTGCTATTTATTCTATATATTATGTGTACCTATAATATTTATTGAAGATTACAATTCTATCGTAATTATATATTCGCAGTTTGTATACAACTAACACTTGCTAAAATATTAAAAATAACTTTATGACTAATAATAATTATAATAATAAATAATAATTACAATAATTTTATGGAAATGTCTATATACGCTATGACTATTTGGCACTGGTACTTTACGTGTAGGATCCACGACATTGTACGTACAATACATAAAAAAGAAAATAAACCTTTAATAAATGAATAAAATTAAATTAACCTTTAATTGCCATAAAGAAAATCTTATTATTATATAATATTGTCTCATATCAAACATCTAAATAATAGAATAATTATGTTAAAACAGTGCAATTTTACACAGATTTCTATGATTACATTAGGTGTATTCAGTATTGTAAATAAATATTAATTGAAGTCTATGTAATTTTCATGATTCCTAGTTCCTACACAAGAATAAATTGCACACAAAGATAAATAATATAAAACGTAAATTATTTTTATCGTGGTCGAACATTATATTATATAATATTTTTAAGTATAGCGTGTGTCCCCGAAAACAGGGTACACTCTTTAATTCAATTACTCATTATACTCAGTACCCTTAACATATTTTACAATTCTGTCTGCGGAAAATGTATGATCCAATAGTCTAGTTTCGTGTCCCGCAAACAGAATTCAAAAATATGTTTAGAGTACTGAGTAATATGGGTAATTGAATTATAGAATGTACCCTGTTTTCTGGGACATACGGGTATAGTTCATAACACATTTTGTAAAACGTGTTTCCAAGAATTATTATTAAGTAGTATACATGCAGGAGATATTATATAAAACGTTTTTTTTTTTTTGTAAACTCTGGACATCTGGTTATCACAGTGATCATAAGAAAAAAATAATCTATAGATCACGTGTTATATCTGTACCATTTATTTTATAAGTTTTTAAACGTATTTTTTCATATTAGAATTCCGAGTACAAAATCATAAATGTCATTTTTTTCAAATCATATTTAATTAAAACTCAAACCTTGAAAAAAAAACGTAGTTAAAATATAAAACACCTTTTAAATGTTTTACATATATATAATATTATCATATTATATTGCAAATTTGCTACTGATGTATTCATATTAATTATTATATAAATTCAACTTCATTATTGTAATTAACTTCTAAGTCTCTTCACTTATTTTAAATTAATTTTAGGTTGACGTTCGTTTTTTTATAAATAAATATGAGCATTTTTTACTTCTATTGATTGATACATGCATGATCAACTATACGTTCTGATGGTATTTACGCTGCAAATCTAAAACAATATTAAAACTTTGAAGTTTTATTTATTACATGTTTCGCTTACCGTTGAAATGTCAACAACTTTTTGTCGGTATATATTCTATAGACATAAGTATATTATGGTACAGTTATTATGATTTATTAAAAATTTAGTTGATATTTATTTAGCATTTGTTTTAGTATGCAAATATACGAACGATCTCTTGCTTATTAAACATAGGCATTAGGCACCTACCACCAACCCATTTATTACTTTTCTATTGTACTTATTAAATGTACTCATGAATGTTATAAAATGTAGGTATGTTTTATAATTATATACCTATATGTCAATATTATATCTAAAAATTGTAAGTACTTTATTAATATTTATTATTGAATAAAAAATTATTTAAAAATAATATATTAAAGCCATATATATTATCTTATTGTTAATAATTAATAGCAATAAAAACAGACTTGACGAGTATAACTTTTAACTTATCAAATAATACCGAGACACGTGTTTAAACTTAACTTTTTTATTTAAACTTAAAATAAAATAAAAAAATGTGCTGTGTGAATGTAAATATAATATGATATAATGCTATAATAATATGAACCATTATTATACTTATATTGTTAAAAAAAATAAACAATATAAAATAAAAATGGTGGACTTTTATTTATGAACTTAGAAGTCATCATGTTTTAAGTATGAGATAGTTTTAAAAAATAATAATAATAATAAAATGGTACAACTATTATTTATTCAGAAAAATGTGCAATATTTAGTTTTATCTGCTAACACTGCTATGATATAAATGTAAAATAACGAAATATAACTGAAAATTAAAACGTCGTTTATGCGACCGCGTCGATGGAGTGCTGTTAGGAACGATGACTATTAGATTACTTATATCAAGGTATAACAGTATGCTGCTTAAAAGACTAATAATAATATAAAGAACAAAAAAAAAGTCTCTTCGGACGTATTCGTGGCGAGGGAAGTCGGGTGCGGCCCAACGCTACGATCCTTCAGTAGTGAAAAAAAAACGTAGTTTTTTCTCTTTATTACCACTAGACACTAGTATTGTATATACTGACTGATATTCGAATGGCGTCCCGTTAAATATAAAAGTAAAAACCACACGATATTATATTAAACTCACCCCGAGGATTTGGGTTCATGTTTTAATACAAATTGGTCCAACACAAACGCACATACAATTATTATAATTTATGACCATTGTCGGGGAACGGTTATATGTCGTCGTGCTCAGTGGTCAAAGTGGCAGTGGTGTGACACGACTCCTATTTTATTCGTTTGCATAATATATTTTCATCGTAAAACTTAATTATCTTTAAAAATATCATGCCTCTCTTACATAATCAACTATATGATATAATATTATAAATAATATAGAAGAGTTTTAGTTGGGCATGTATATTTATACTCAAAAGTATGACAATAGGTAGTGACGGAAAAAATAATTTTTTTTTTTATAAACCAGTTATTTTGTTTCATCTCTGACCCGAAATCCGAACTATTGAAAATCGAGAAATTCGAGGAATGTAATATTTCACATTCGTATTCCCATCGCCCAAATGCTTATTTTAATCCACTTTTTGGACCACGTGCGACCGAGCGCAAAACGCTGTTACGCCACTAAAATTTGCAGAAAACGCACACACGTTCTCGCGCACGCTTATATACATAGTACGCTCGCTCCTCGGCGGATACGTGTGTAATAATATAATAATAACGGCTCGGCCACATGTCCGACAGATGTTGTTGTTTTTATTTTTAAGGGTTGCGACGACCACCGCGATTATATACGTATACGCGTGTACGAGAGCGCCGCCGCCGCCGCCGTGGTGTATTAATAAGTCGAATAATTTTCCGGCCACCGTGCCACATAACCAAGTCCGACGTGTGTGATAATAATATGTGTGTAGCGTGTATATAGTATAATATAAATATATATATTATATTATATTGTATTTATACGTGTGCATACACCACAGTGTAGTATTCGGACAGAGTGTGGCGAAAATTATTGCACGTACGCGACACACAAAGACCGTATAATATATTATTATGACGTGAACCTACGCGTGTGCGAGACACTGCGCGCGCCGATGGCTGCTGCTGCTGGTGCAGGAGCTGTGTGTGTTTACAGTTTATGAGATACGCGTCGCTGTGTTGTCGTCTGCTTCAGTTAGGTTGGTAGGTGATACATATTACGTATATTAGGTAATAAAATGTGTATATGCTGTAAAAAAGTAGTGCCTACTGCCTATATAAAATCATTTCGTTTATCGTGATTTTGGTTGATTCTGGTAAAATATATAATATGATTCAGTGCGTATATACCTAATACTTAATACCTAATACCTAATACCTACCTAATATTATGTGTACTTACGTAAATATATTATATAACTGCTCTTATATATGAGGCAGTGTTTGTTCGGACCTTGTAAAAAAAAACCCCGTGTTTGGATCAATTTTGGTGACAGTTTAGACCGAATATGATATACGAAATTTCACTAAATTGACAATATTATTTTGAACCATCAGTGGATAACATTGTATAGCTTGCAGGCCGCATATTACATATAGGTTCTGATTTGAAAATTTTTAGTTGGGTATTATACTAGCAATAATCTCGAATCATGTTTCATATTTGTATTTTAGCTTGATATAGTATAGACAGCTAGTAGGTACTTTTAATGTCCAGGTTAGTAGGACTAAGTGTAAGAACTAAGAGTAGGGATGATCCAAGATAATGAACTGAGCAGGTAAGAGATAAAATAGAATTATTAATAATGAAATACGAACATTTAAATGTGTTTTTTATGTGGGTAGAGATCATTTAAAAACATTAAATGACAAACCTAAGGACACTCAAGTCTATTTAAAATCATTTTGGAGGATGACATTACCATTTATAGAATTTATATGTTGGAATATTTTCAATTTTCATATCATCAGCAAACACCAGAAATTGAAAATAACTTAAAACCTGGTTAGAATTGTTAATAAACAAACAGAATAAAGTAAAGGGGATAAATAACCACCCGAGGTACACTGGAGGTGTGGAGATAAAATATTGATTCTTATACGTATTGGCTGCAGTATCTTGCTCATATTTGCTACTATAACTCCGTTATAATTGACGAGTTAAGAAATGCGATTGTTGAAGCGGATTTGTAATTCGCAAAACGTACGTGGTTCTTTACTGAGGAAGTTTTGAGACCGTTATAAAAAAAGAAGAGTAACACTTTTTTGACAGAAACTTGCGTTTAGCACGAAGAAGTAAGAACTATTTATAATCAAGTAGATTACCTGTATATTTTATAATTAGGAAGGAATGTGCTCTTTTTAAAACAAAAATTTTTTAATTCTTTAGTTACTCAGGATAGAAAAGTGAATTATTTAACAAAACGTGACGAAGGAATGTAATTCAGTGCGTTACCGGAATATTTTACCCAAGGTTTTCCTCGGATTTCCCATAGTATAATATTAATATATAATTGCAATAAATCCTAATTTCTAAACAATAAAGGTCGGTATACTGTCGTAAAGGCGTATGAAACTGCTCAAGGAACCTGTGTATAATGTAGGTGACTTTGTGCATCCTACCTTGATCCGTGGCGTAATCCTCGGGAAACGAACAGCACGTGTCCGTCGAGCCGGAGGTGATCAAGACTAGTTTCATCACTGCACAACGCGCTAGGTCACTATTATAATTTATAATACGCACTCGCGAACGCCGACGCGATAACGGTTAGGGAAAACGAGATTCGCTATGGGAATTTCATACTATATATTATATGCTTGGAAAATCCTAGTAAAACATTTGTTGTAAAATAGTCACACGACTCAGTGACCACTGATCAAATATATATGATGTTAAAATATGTGTTTTTCTCGTATTATACCCACATAGTACATTCTCACCAGCTATGTTCAGTAGTAGTCACTATTGTATGGGTATACACTTTTGCAATAGCATGACGACGTGATCGAGATTCGTTTTTTTTTTGATTTTTCCCTACCGATATATAGGAACTTGTTGTATACTTAAGAAATAGAAATAAATAATTCCAAGTTGGTGCGCGTCTGGTACCGTGTGTCCGCGCGTATAATATGGTGTATAACACGAATACCTACACATGTATACGCAGTGACACTCCTCTTTTCGTGACGTACACGGTACATATATGTACACTGTGCCTACTGCAGTGTATGCACACTATATACATACTCACACACCACTTATCATATTATACGTATAGAGAGGAAATTAATGAATTACCTGCGTGTGAAAAACTCACGAGGGGCACACAATGTCCAGATACGACGACGGATTGAGGTGCGGTCCGACAATATTGTGTGTACCCTGGTTTTTACGTCGCGAGAGCTCATCGTAGGTTCTTACGGTATATTACGATAGTAGCGTGTATAGTAAACCGTTAGTATATATATATAATACCTATAGGAGGTAGCTTATACACAAAAATCACACCCACCAAAAAAATGTCGTCATGTTTTACCCGTTTTCGATTGTTACTATATCTAAGTCACTAGTCAGTATATATATATATTGTATTCTAAGCACCGCAATAATAATGTATAATGATGATATCCATCTATATCCGGAGCTTGTTTTATAGGTTTACGATATTAAACTATATTATTATAAAAACCTAGTGGGTACCTACATTATACTTATATATACATATATTTTGTTTCGTATATTAATGTAAAACTTACAGCTCTATAAACATATTATAATTGGTTATCAAATTTTGGTATATACCTATACACAACGCCTGGTACAAGGCTTGTACAATTAATGTATAATATTGTATACTATTATAATAATGCATTTGTACGGAATTGTTATCGAATTGATAGGCGAAGTGTTGTCGGTAAAAATTGATTGTCGGGTTCTTGTCATTGGTTCTCTGTCGGTTAAATTATAAAAATTCGGGTTCATTCGGTTTGAACGATTTTCAATATAATATATATATTCTCAATAAAGTTGGTACCTCAAAAACAGCTTAAAATCAAAAAATTTTGTGAAAAAATCAATAAAGTGACCAATATTGTCATTCATCATAATTCAAAATTTGATGTGATTTTAATGATATGAACTACGGAAAAATCGAGTAAATAGAACATTCTTAAATTCAATTTTTAACTTTTTCATGTACCTCAAAAACAGCTTAAAATCAAAAATTTTTGTGAAAAAATCAATAAAATGACCAATATTGAGATTCATCATAATCCAAAATTTGATGTGATTTTAATGATATGAACTACGGAAAAATCGGGTAAATAGAACATTCTTAAATTCAATTTCAAACTTTTTCATGTACCTATATATTACGCGTTTGTGTGCTGTGCGCCTGCGTGCTGCAACGTTATCAGTGGGCAGTCGTGGTGGCGTAATTATTGAGTTATATTTTTATCACGATTTCAGATTTGCATTATGTACACATAAACAAATTGTTCGAAAAAAACCAAAGCTTAGAAGTTAGAACTGTTAAGATATTTTGTATACGTAATAGAACACTTTTCCTCTCTCCAATAAAAAACTAAAACCATAGAAATCGCCCATGGCAATAATAACGAGTAGGTTTCACGCAATTTTTTTTTTTCATATTATGTCGTTCATCCATCACTCATCAATAAACATTTTCCGACATCGATAACCTGCAGCACCATTCACGACTATAATATAACACTTTGTGTAGTTGCATGTTTAAACATCAATGAAATTAATAACGCGGCTTCCGATGGTTATACGTTTATAGATTAATTATCGATGCGACGACTACGTGTATTTGTGTAGTATACTAATAATATATGCATTATACACGTTTAATTTCCGATAACATATATTAAGGTCAATATACCTTCTATGAGAACTGAATAAATATTATATCGATGTGCGTTTATATTGCTAATATTTTATCGTATATAGTTATTATATACTTTGTAGACTGTCCGTCTCGATGTTTTCATTAAGAAATATGTATGTTTTCGTAAATTATATTGAATATTAATTATTAACAATTAGTGTAGGTATAAAAACCATTTCTTAAAGTCAGTACGATAATTGATAGTAATGCGATTTACGCACAAATAATCGAACGATTTTCAATGTAACCATAATATTATATAGGTACTCCGAGCGAAACTCTTACGCCGCTCGCCGTGTAGAAAAGATAATATTATTATTACGGTCTACGGACATAATATTATAGTAAATAGATCGTAAAACAATATTGATGAACTTATATAAGATTACGTTGAATATGAAAATAATAGATAGCATTATTGTATTTAAGTAAACGTATTTCCATAACTGCAATAGTGTAATTGACCACGTAGACCAGTGGTTTTCAACCGGTGTGCCGCGAACGCCCTTAAAGTGTGCCGCGAAAATTCCCGTATAGATTTTAAATAGTGTACCTATATATGTATAAATATTATATATATAAATATATGCTAGGTATTATACCACGTATTATATGAATTGGTGTGCCGCGAAAATTTTGTAGGAGAAGTGTGCTACGTTGTTAAAAAGGTTGAAAACCACTGATGTAGACGTTAGTATGTATTATTATTGAATTGCTATAATAGCATGTATTATATACTAAAATACACTGTTTTGAAACTATTATTTCGAAAGAAACAATGGTTGATTGGTTTAATAAATGTAGACTCTAAACTGTAGTAGGGTTTATGCCAGACTATTGACGCTTATACATACAAGAAAAACAACATCAACCAATAAATAGTATTTCTCGAGATATTAACAATAATTATTATAAAAATTAAATATAGGTACAGGATGTCCCAAGTCTATTTGACTAATGCAATAACTTTTTTTCTATTCAATATTTTTAGGTTTTTTTTTTCTGTAATGATTTGTAGAGCTCTGCGCTATAATTTGTATATCTTATATTTTATTTTATTTTTTTACAACAAAAATAAATAATTTAAATTTTGTATTTAATATTTTTCTAATAATCCAAGATAACTATTTCATAAATAAGTATTTAAAAACCATTTTGGCGTTTAAAACTTTTAATTTGGTTAAGTCGTTTATTTTTAAACAATTTTCAAAGTGTGTTAAAATTCAAAATTATTTCTTGCTAATCACTGTTACTGCTGTAAAAGTTATTGCATTAGTCATATAGACCTGGGACACTCTGTATAATATTTATATTTATTAATAAGAACCAAAAAGCGTTTCACATTGAGTGCAATACATAATAATTATTATATGATATCAATGAAAGTGTAGGTATTATTATATTAAATAGAGCGTTTTAGTTCCCACTAAATATAAAAGACGGTGTACAAATATGTACCTAAGTATTATCAATAATAGACGGCAAAACGAAAAAATTCTCTGCAGTAGAGGAATGCGATTCGCTGTACGATAAAATAATAATAATGCGTTCCACCGAAATGCAACTACAACAAATTAAATAGCCCACAGGCTTCGGTTACAAAAAAAATATATATAATAATATAAATAAACCCTTTCAAAAACTATTTTTTTTCACACACAAGATTTGCTAACGTTTTATTATTATTATATTTTTTTTTTAATTCAAAACGCATCGGGTTGTTTTAGATGCGCGTATTACCGATGCAATCGACCGATTCGTTTTGTTGACTGAGAAAATCACCGTAATGCGTACTTCGTGTTTTTTACTATGTAGCATGACGTAGATAAAGGTTAATATAAATATAAATATATGTGTGTGTTGTACAAAAAAATAGTGACTACCTATATATTATAACGTACTTAATACGAATGTTTTTTTTTGTCGTCACTCGTTATAATCCGTTTTTTTTCCACAAGAACACAGAAATATATATGATAATTTTATATTTTTCTAATTTCTATACCACGAATTTACCATTTACCGTTATACTGCTATATAATTTTATAAGTATTATTCATTTTCTCTGTCAATTTATATATTTTTTCTCTTTTTTGTAGTTTGTAGTATAATAATATTGATACTTTATTTTACTAGAAAAAATAGTAAACTACTGTATTGATTCAATATTCTATGGGCGCATATAATACCTATGCGATATACATATTTGTGGAAAAATATTCTACTTCAGACTACGAAAATCAAATTATGGTTAGCCATTTATGTACTTATATAAAAAAGTATGTATATATTGTAAATGATCTTTTTTTTTCAAAATATAACAACGCGTATAATAGTGTACCGTGTAGTAGTGGATTATAACTTGTCAATACCTATATACCTAATATATATTATAATAATCACTCTGCTTGTTCGTCAAATGGATCAGCCGGTAACATGGATTATATAGTAAAACGGCAAAAAAATAGTTTTAAATACTTTTAATAACATATTAAGAACGCATTCATACGTAGGTATACCTACATAGACTAGGTATTATATATTATATATATTATGTATAAAAATACGGCGGCATCGACGTTGAAATCTCCGTCAGACCAACCATCGTCCGTCATCATCCCGCGGTGGTGTTGTCCCCTTTTACTATTGCTTATCCCCCGGGTACGCACTATATAATAATATAAACACTGTGCCGGGTCACTGACATATTATTTTTATTATTCCGCGGCTGCCTTCCACATAGTATATAATATTATTATCGTGTATATTATATTATATAGTATATATACGTGCGCGTACGTCTAATAATAATGCACTCGGCTGCGGCGGCGTATATGTTGTATTATATATATATATAGTATGTATAGGTACCTGCTGTATATAACTTATAAGAGTAGACTTAGCAGTATATGTGTGCTAATCAATATCGTCGTGTATATACAATGACCGGACCGCGGTTTCACACGCGCGCAAATGACTAACACGACAAAATTTACTAACAAGGATGGCTTTTTGTCAGGCCTTCAGCCGTGTTTCCTTCCACATCATAATATTATATACGTGCGTGATGTGCACTGTGGCGCGTTTGTATAATAATAATAATAATAATACGTCAAACGCCGAACGCGCGTATTTACCTATATATATATATATAGGTACGCATTGTGCGCTTTGAATTTCTCACATTTCTTTGGTCGTAATATAATGTAACGATAGACGTTATTATGTAATACCACCGATGCAATACTACCTATAATACACAATAAATATATATTATTATATTCACTCGGATCCAACGAAATAATATTATCAATAATATTATTGCGTTATTATTGTATGTATTAATTTTTATTGTATATATAATCATTGTGCAGCACTAGACTCGGCGGCGTCCGACAAATAATTATTATCTTCCGATTTCTGACGACGACGGTACCTAATAATAATAATAATAATTATTATTATTTTTATTATTTTCGTATTCACTAATAGTTCGCGCGTTACGCGCGTAACGTATGGTGCACGACGACTGACGTCGACGGCGATGTGAACACGAATAAACGTCAGACGATATCGGATATATATATATATATATATTATATATAATGAGATTTACGCATGGCGGGCCGATTAAATATTATAATACGATAAATGTCGAGTGTTTTCAGTTATTATATAATATTCGTGTCAGTCGAAAATGTAGGGCCTAGTAGTAATTTTCATAATAAATAATATTTTCAAGACCATCTCGTAAAATGTTTTTTATTATTAAAAAAAATACAAGTTTAAATAAACGACGAAAAGAAATAAAATTGTATACTGCGTGATATACATTATATATTTATATAAAATGATAATAAAAAAAAACCTTTGTAAAATGCATGGAAAAGTATTTTTTCATTTTTTTTTTTTAATATTGGCAGTTTTCTTTGCTCTAAAATCACTTTATTCATTTTTAACTTATGTGATGCGTTTACAGCAATTTACAGTAAAAAAATATGTCTGTGAATTGAAATATTTGAGTATACCATTTACTTATAATTCATGTATTATATACTTGGGTTTACCTATAATTATAGAGAATCAGTAGAATAAGTGGATTAATGCATTAATATTGAATACCTACAAGGGAAAGAGTTGAGCATCGTGCTTGATGAATCGCTGCATACAAGATACTTACCTACAGTATAATTCAATCATCAAAGTTGTTCTCTTTTAATTCGATCTTAATATTATTACATACCTACATACGATATATCTGTGCCATACGACATCGAATTTGTTTTTTGTTGCTTTTCGATATACGTTAACATCATTATTATTTATTTTCAACTACAAGCATATTGGGTTTTTATTATGTGTGTATTCTATGTGTTTGCGTTTTTATTTCACAATAATTTATTAACATAAAATTAAAACATAATAAAGTTTTCAGATTAAAAAAAGTGATTCTATTTCATATCTTTATTATTTCATTGACTGGACGTGGTATAATATACCATACAGCACTTGTTTTTTTTATATTGTTTAGAATTTAATATTTTTAGTTTAATGATTCGTTTTAAATTCTCTTTCTCACTTAAAAGTATTTATATGCTTGTGTGATAAATTGATTATTACAGTATAATGACACTTATTATTATGACCTGTAATAGTATTACTATAATATTTTTGGATTTGTTGATTTTAATCAGTTTTCAGTATACTTAACACTATATAATAACAAAGGTCGTAATATACTTACGACGATAAAAAGGTCTGTTGTTAAAACATTTTACGAAAAAATAAAATGTATAATGTTTCAGCACTTTCAGCATAGTTTGCAGTCAAAATATGCCTGTATACTGTAAAAGTATAATATGTATAAAAAATAATTGTACATTTTTCTTTCGAGTTCGGTCGTCCTACTGAAATATAATACACGTGACATTAGAGTAGAAATATTATTTGTTTTTAAAATGTATGATTTAATAACAATATGATCCATTTCCAGTATAAAAAAAATTAAAATTCAGCACTAAAAGCAATTATTTTGAAATCATTTTAATCGACTTTATGTAATCACCACTCACTTGCAGTTGTAGACTTATAGCTATGATATGTCTATTGTCTATATTATTATATTCTTTTTTTCGTAACTAGTAGTTGTACATCGCTATTATTTTTTATCCATTGTAAATTAGTTGCACTTGAAATTCATCCAAATATATACGTAAGATGAGATCTCACAAGACTTAGTATCGTTCATGAAAAAAAAAACATAATATATATTACATTTAATACTGTAATATAATCGAAAATCGTGTTACAAGCAAAAATGAGAAGTATGTACGAGTTAAACCACATTTTTTTCCTTTCCATTCGTAATGGTCAAATTATATATGAGTTTTACATGGTCAAATTAAATGTTAAGATTTTCTAACAAAAACAAATAAGTAGGTATAGTTTATCAAAAAATAAAAACGATTATAAAATAATTTAAATGTCATAAAACGTGTAGTTTGATTTACAATTTATTCTTTCAATTAACAGAAGAAAAAATAATTATCCAAAGATATTTGCAGTACCTATTTGTCTATCTAGTCGGTTTATATAGTTTTACAAAAAATTATAATACATAATTACATGCTTAGAATTTTTGACTTACAATGCAACATAGAACAACGGTATTTCAATAATGTAATGATAATGGAATAATTGATAGAATTATTAAATTAGTGAGTATAAAGTTATGTTATCATCTGCGTCTAAATTCTATACTTACAAATATGTATTGTCAAAGCGAAACACGTACTTATATTTTTAATCATTAAGTACAGGTACCGTTTAAGGTGGCAAATATATGAAATTATACTATCGAAAACTAATTTTATTATTACCTGTTTTAAATTTGCTTATGGTATAATATTAGCATTTAGTGAACAATAAAATGCATTTAACATTCCAAAAAAAGATGTAATTCGTACAAATATTAAACATATTAAAATATTTAATATTATAAAAAAAATATGCTTTTAATTAATGCATTACTTTATGTCTTTAAGTAAGTATATAATATTATATGTGTACATTAATAAATTATAACCTGCCTACTAAAGAATGCATTCAAAATTCGAATTCATAGTAATTTTCAAACCAAAAAATAATATCGATGCTGCAAATACGTACGACAGTCGTACCTACCTGTATATAAAACGGAAATATGAGGAACAATCGATTTCTTTTTTGCTTGCAGAAAGTACAATCCGATAAAAAATTAAAAACATTTTATAGGGTCAGATTATAAATATATTAACAATAAATAATACATCAACATTTGTCAATGCCAACAAATAAAACCCATTCATCATTTGCCATCAACTGTTTCATCGCGAGTCAGGAAAATAAATAAATACCTATATATTATGTAGGTATAGTATTGTAGTTACATCAATATTAACGTTATTGATAATATTATTGTACCTACATATTTATGTATATAATAATATATAAAATAATAATAATAATAACATCAATAATACAGAAATATAAGTATAATATATAATAATTCCTCTCACCGTGAGATTTTTCTTCATGATGCATAATATTATGAGTGTACCTTAGCATCGTTTACGATACAAATGTATATATATAATATAATACTATACTAAGTATTGGTACATTATGTATAGGACATCATAGGTACTTATAATACTTGTTTGTGCGATTGGTACTACAAACAGTAAGTACCTATATATTACACTATATTGCGCTAGATAATATACAAACACGTCATTGGCATTTAATTATATAATGTGTTTTCTGTAATAATATAATAATATACTATATGATATAGGACATAAGTATAGTATTAAGGATACTAGAATACTGCACGATAATGTTGTAATAATGTACCGAACGCGTACAACTATACGCATTGTTTAGGTTTTAGATTTTGACTGATGTACCTACATATAGATAATCTCGTTCTATTTTAACTAATTTATTTTATACATTTCGGTACATGGCTGCGGATTCAATATATAATATACCTACTGATATATATTTTTGAAACAGTAATTTTATAATTTTACATGTAATTCACTTCTCACGAAAATGCAAATACGTGTCATTTAATCACGAACGATGAGTTATAATATAAAGCATGAGCTCAAGGATAGAACGTGCATACCAAACCTATTTAACTTGAAATCAGTAATTTTATCATCTATAGGTATTATGTAAAAATTATAGAAACACAGTAAACACTGAACCTACGCCTGTAGGTCAGTAATCGAATTGATTATAGTCAAGTTGAAAGTACACATATCAGTTACCTATATCCGATCTCGGAGTATTATAAATCTAAGACCATATCGAACATCAATATGATTGAGATGTGTTTGATATTGTCGTTCGAGATTATAGTTATGATTTTATGAATAACAAACTAACACTTACCTATATACATAATATTGTAATTACATTTTTAAATATATCCAAACACGATTTGTATAAACAATACGTGTTTACCGAGGCGACAAAGTCATATATTATACATTTATACATTTTTATAATTAATCAAAACCAAACATTGGCGATAACTTACTAATCGATTATTCAAACGTACGAGTATATTCTTTTAATTTACACTAACCGGTCTATCTCAAACAGCTTGTCAGATCTCGACCAAATAAAATAAAAAATGTCTAGCATTTTTACAGTTAGGTACTTAATTTTATTATAGTTGAATATTTCATGGTTTTTTTTTTTTACTATTATTATATATTTAACGAGTTTCAGTATTTTATAGATTAATTTTTTTTTTTCAATAATATATTTCAATAAAAATAAATTGAATGTCAAATACATCGGCAGACCAAATAAAACCATTCTTTCTTTCTCTTGATTTTTATTTTAAAGCTATACCAACCGCGAATGGATATAACACAATATATATATATAGGTATAATATTATTTATCCGATATTGTAATCCAATAAGAAGTCATATCGGGAGAAAAAAATAATTTCATTCGTGAAATAATTCGAAATATATTACATGGACTGTCAAATCGATGGTTAATAATAATTCGGAAAATGTATTATAATAATATACCACTAGCTTTGAAATAAAATTATACTTGTTCAATTTGTCCGAGCCAAAAGCCGCACTCATCGATTAATACCTAATTAATACTTATTTCATACCTTAAAATTGGATTAAATTTGTTAAGGACCCTGGTAAACTAGTTTGGCTTCAAAATTAATAGAAACCATACAACTTTCTAGAAGGGGCTTGACAGTTTCCGTGACGTATAAAGCGTTTAAACAAAAGCAACGACTTTCATGTGTGTATGTGTGTGTGTGTTTATAAAAATAAGTCCTGTATAATGTTTCACACTTTCATTGTTCGTTCGTTACATAATATTTGATTAATTTTTTAAAAAATAACTTATTATTATTATATAATTTTTCCGATTACCCAAATATAGGTTTATTTTAGGTTTGTATTTTAGGCATATATTATGAGGTTCATGTTTATATCATCCATATTATGTTGGCGTATTGCCTTCAGAGACATGACTACACGGAGCGCCTCTATTATAGTAATTGAGCAATAAATAACTTAAATTTATCTGTGTGGAGGTATTTAGTATTTACAACATAGTGAACATAATAATATATTAGTATTATTATTATTGTATTATTACTATCATAACACGATCTCCCATAAATATTATACAGCTTAGTGTCGAGTGTTTCGATTTCAGGTTAGTTCGGCTAGTTTTGCACCTGTATCTATACATAAAATATCGATTGTATATCTAAATCGTAATAGATATATTATATATATATTATCGTAGGTATATGCAGACAATACATAAACGTTTATACATATTTCAAAATTCGAGATTACCTACTAATTCGTACAAATATTAAATACCTACTCGTATATGGATTTAGATATAATTTTATCAATATGGGTCGAACTTTGTCCATCAAGAATTATAGTTAACTTCGAGTGTTATATTTATTTACTTATCGCGTACCAATACATGTATTTTATTCGAAATGCTTCTGTTTTGTTTCAGTATTATAAAATGCCAATTCAAGTATCACACGCTACGAGATGACGCAGAGGGAAGATGTACTTAAGTTTGAACAGGGGCGAATTAAAGCCCTTCAAGAGGAGAGGCTACACATACAAAAGAAGACTTTTACCAAATGGATGAACTCATTTTTACAAAAAGTAAGAGCGTTTTTCGGATTTACAAACTAAATCGGTGCACTGTTTGCCCCTCATTGTCCAATATTTTATATATATGTATTTTATTTGCGAACTGTATTATATAGGTAAGAATGGAGGTGGACGACTTGTTCGTAGACTTGGCGGACGGAAGAAAGCTTCTCAAACTATTAGAAATAATTTCCGGTGAAAAACTGGGCAAACCAAACAACGGGCGTATGCGGGTGCACAAGGTGGAAAATGTCAACAAAAGCTTAGCGTTTCTCCATACAAAGGTATTGTTACAAAATCGTTTAAGTACATTTATCGGTTAAATTATCGTTGACACGTTAAAAATCGTATAACTTTGATAAAAATCGAAAAAATTACTCATAAATATCGTTAAACACACTTAGGTGAGATTGGAAAGCATTGGGGCCGAAGATATTGTTGATGGAAATCCTCGACTGATTTTGGGTTTGATATGGACAATTATCTTAAGATTTCAAATTCAAGAAATTGAAATCGACGTGGTAAGTGATGGTCGTGTTTAAGACTTGATCATAATACATACATATTGCTTATTAAATGTATATATATATCATAATGACATTATACTAAAATTAAAAAAAAATAGGATGAAGAAAATGAAAGCAGTGAAAAAAAATCGGCTAAAGACGCATTGCTTTTATGGTGTCAACGCAAAACGAATGGCTACAAAGGCGTTAACATACAAGACTTTACAAGTAAATAAATAATGAAAACAAAATACAATAAATAAAGTTGTACATAGGAATAGGCTATGTACGTCATATTGTGTTATTAAATATGGTGTTGATTTCAATAGGTTCTTGGAGAAATGGCTTGGGATTCAATGCATTAATCCACTCTCATCGGCCTGATCTACTAGATTTTCCATCGCTCGAGAAGAATACCAATATCGACAACCTAAACATAGCGTTCGATGTAGCCAATAATGAATTAGGAATTCCCAGGCTGCTTGACGCTGAAGGTGAAATTGATCAATTATTATTGTAATTTGTATAAATAGTAATATCATGTTTTGTTTAAAAAAAAAAATAGACGTAGACATAAACCGACCAGATGAAAAGTCCGTCATAACGTATGTCGCTTCGTACTATCATACGTTTGCGAGGATGAAAAATGAAATGAAAAGTGGTCGAAGAATAGCCAATGTAATTACCGACAACATTTAACATTCTTTTTTTAAAATTATAATGAGTGTTGTTAATTTTACGAGTTCTTATGTGTATATTTTTTAGATACTCGGTCAACTAATGGATATAGATAAGAAAAAAATAATTTACGAACAACTAACTTCCGACTTGTTAGAATGGATACGGATGAAAATTAAAGAACTAGAAAATCATAATTTCCCTAATTCTTTAGAAGGCATTCAGCGTGAACTATTATCATTTAAAAAATACCGGACTGTTGAAAAACCTCCCAAGTATGACCAGTATGTTTTATATTACATTTTGACGTTACATATTCATTTCCGGTGTTCAGGTACATAGAACGGAGTGAAATTGAAGCTCTTTACTTCCACATAAATACCCTACTCAAATCACTTAACCAAGGTGTGTTCATACCCCAAGACGGACAATTGATACACGATGTTGAACGTAACTGGGAAGCCTTAGACAGGGCGGAACATAAACGCGAAGTTGCTTTACGAGAAGAACTATTGAGACAAGAACGTTTGGAGCAACTCAATTACAAATTCGAAAAAAAAGTAAACAAAACATGAATATTAAACTAATCACTTAGGTACTTACTTTATAAATATTTTTTTCAAATTTAGAGTGTTCTTCGAGACGGTTACCTGAAAGAAATGATTCAAGTACTGAACGATCCTAGGTTTGGTAATAGTTTGACTCAAGTCGATGCAACCGTAAAGAAACACGAGGCTATAAGCGCTGATATCATGGCAAGAGAAGAACGGTTTCATGATTTGAATGCCATGAGTGATGAGTTAATTAAAGAAAATTACCACGGAGCTCAGAGAGTGAAAAATAGGGAAGAAGAAGTATTACAGAGATGGAAAGATCTTTTAAAACTTTTAGAAAGTCGCAAAATAAATTTGAACAACATAAGTACTATGTTTTCTATGCTTAGAGAGATAGAAACAGTTATGTCTACCATACAGGTAATCTCGAATACCAAATAATATCGTAATGAAATGAATATTTTATAATGGCTGATCTATAATTATACTGTTTATTATTATAGGAAATTGAAGTGACTTACAAATCTGAAGATGTCGGGCCTCATCTACTCGTTGTAGAAGACTTATTGCAAAAACAAAACTTGACTGAAATGCAAACTACAGCCATTGGTGAAACCGTTCGAAGATTAAATAGGCAAGGTCAACAATATGTACCCTCTAAACACAAAGATACTGCTTTATTAAAAGAAAGTCTGAATCAACTCAACACTGCATATGACAGGTAAATACTAAACAATTTAGAATAAAATTCAAAGTATAGGTACTCATTATTTAATTGTACAGGCTGTCTGAATTAAGTAAAGAAAGAAGAGCTAGACTAGAAGAAGCAAGAAACTTCTATCAGTTCATTGAAGACCATGAAGATGAAGAAGCATGGCTTATCGAAAAGCAGCGAATTTGTAAGGCTGACATTTCAGCAAAGGATTTGAGAGGTGTATTGAGCTTACAACAAAAACACAAGGTCTGTTAATAATTATTAATAACATTTTTAGTGTTCATATTGTAATAAAATAGTTTTACTAGGTTTTACTTGATGAGATGAAAGTGCATCGTCAAAAAACTGATCAAATATGTAAATCTGGTCTGAGTATAAATGCCAGTGAACCTTCGGAAGTTCAATCGAGGGTTGATTCTATGCAAAGCAATTGGAATTCATTAAACGACTTATCTCAATTGAGAACTAAACAATTACAAGATGCAGCTGAAGCCTATCAAGTAATTTGTTGTTTATTAATTTTTAAATTTGATATTTATATTATCATATTATATATATTTTTAGTTTTATGCTGATGCAAATGAGACAGAATCTTGGTTACATGAGCATTTAACAGTACTTAGTACTTCTGACCACGGAGTCGATGAACCAAGTGCACAAGCTCTGTTGGCTAGACACAAAATACTTGAGGAAGAGTTAGATGCGTATCAAGGAGACATACAGTCATTGAATACACAAGCTGACAATTTGGTCAAAGCAGGAATATCAAATATTTTGGTAATTAAATGTATATTAAATCATATGTTATTGGTAATATTATATGATTCTAACAAATATTAATTGAAACACAAATTCAAAATTTCAGTTGTCTAATGATAAGAATCAAAAAGTTCAAGCTGAACCAATAGAAGAATGGGTGTTTGAAACTAGGTTACTTCCCCAAGAAGTCTTGGAAGAAGAAATAATTGAACACGTTGAACACCGAACTGTTGTAGAAGAACGACAAGTACCTCAAGTAAAAAGTCTGTACCCATTTAATGGACAAGGCATGACAATGACCAAAGGAGAGGTATATTAAATATTAAAATAAAATTTAGAATAGAAAAATAAAAACATTGTTGTGTTATAGGTGATGTTCTTGTTAAATAAAACAAACCCAGATTGGTGGAGTGTAAGAAAACTAAATGGCCAAGATGGGTTTGTACCAGCCAACTACGTTTGTGAAGTTGAACCTAAAATTATGCAAGTATCAGTTAGAAGGCCGCATGTAGTAAAAAGTACAAGAAAAGTCCCCAAAGTCAAAATGGTAAAACAAAAAGTTCGAGTGAAGAAAACTAGAACTCCTGAAAAAGATGGTAAACATATTAATATGCTATTAATTAAATGTATTTTTATACTCACAAAATATTTTTAATACAGAGCCAACAAAGAAAGATAACACCAACCTTAACAATGAAAGAAGTATTGAAAAACGTATATCAAATATTAATGAGACTTATACAAAGTCACAAGACTTAGCAAAAAAACGCCATGCCCTTTTGGAAGACTCTATTTGTCTTTATGGATTTTATCGAGAATGTGATGATTTTGAAAAATGGATAAAAGACAAAGAAAAATTATTAAAGACTGAAGATAAATTAGACACTGTTGAATCTGCAAAAAGAAAATATGAGGTAAGCACATAAATTTTAAATTCAATTATTTATTTTGTTTATTATATTTTATTAATAAAATTGTATTATAGAAATTCTTAACTGATTTATCTGCGAGTAACAAACGTGTTGAAGATATTGATCGGGAGGTTAAAGATTTTACCAAACTTGGACACAGTCAGCTTGATATGATTACCAACAGACAAAATCAAATACATACAATGTGGGATCACCTAAATTGGCTAAAAGCACAAAAAGAGAAAAGTTTAGAAGGAGCTCTTAGGTATTATATTTTAAATTCATAAATAAAAACTAAACATTTAGATGTATTTTAAATAAACATTTTTGATTCAGTGTTGAACTATTTGAAAAAACTTGTGGTGAAGCCAGGGATTGGATGACAGAAAAAATGGATAAACTTGATGGTGCTGAAGTAGGATTAGACTTAAAAACTATACAAGCCCTACAGAGACGGCATTTAAATTTAGAAAGAGAATTAGCTCCAGTGGAAGAAAAAGTAAACAGGGTTAATTTATTGGCTAATTCAGTGAAGGTTTCTTATCCTAATGAAAAAGGTATGTCTGATATAGAATTCTTAAACAAATTATAATTATTGACTAATTTTATCATATTTTATTATTTTAGAAAATGTCATTCAAAGACAAAAAGAAGTTCAAGTTTTATGGCAAAATGTAAAGAACAAAGCTTTGGACCGGAGATCACGTTTAGAAAGTGCTGTTGGACAGCAAATTTTCATGAATAGCTCAAAAAATCTCTTGAATTGGTTGTCATCAGTAAAAGAATTGGTGAACACTGATAATTCTGCTCGTGATGTTGTAACAGCAGAAAATCTACTTAAAAACCACCAAGTACTATAAATATTTTTTTAGAAAATAAAATATCTCATAAAAACCAACACTCCTAAAATAATATATATTTACAATAGGAACTGGGTGATGACATTAGAGCTCATGAAGATGAAGTGAGAGAAGTTTCAGAACTGGGTAGACAATTATTATCATCTGGTAACTGTAGTAGTAATGAAGTCAAGGAGCGCAACAATAAACTAACAACAGAAGTAAATAATATTACCGAAGAATGGGCACAAAAAAGAGAATGGATAAAACAATGTTTAGCCTTACAAATATTTAATAAAGAAGCAGATCATATTGACGCAGCTACTTCTGGGAGCGAAATGTTTTTGGAATATACTGATTTGGGAGTAAGAAGAGATATTAATGTTTAAAATAGATTTTATGTTATTAATTAAATTTTTTTTTAAAGGGGTCTGTTGATGATGTCGAGGCGCTCTTAAAACGACATGAAGATTTTGAAAATTCACTTTATGCCCAGGATGAAAGGTTAAAAACTTTCTGTGAAATGGCAAACAAACTAATTTCTGCTAATCATTATGATACTAACCAGTAAGTAGACTATTGTATATTTCAAATCAAATAATATGTACATTTTTATATTTAGAATCTAACCTATCATATTTTGTAGTGTTGATAAACGTAAAGAAGCAGTTTTGCATCGACGAAATTTAGTAAAAGACCAGGCAGCAGTGAGGAGAAATGCTTTGATAGCAAGCAGAAACTATCAAGCTTTCCGAGCAGATGTAGATGATCTTAAAACGTGGCTAACAGATAAGTTGAAAACAGCAAGCGACGAATCTTATCGGGATCTTACAAATATTGAAAGAAAACTTCAAAAACATGAAGCATTTGAATGTGAATTACGTGCAAATGAGGGTCAACTAAGGAATATCAATAAAGTAAACTAGAATTTTTACATTTATCATTACACAGAATTGTATACTAATATAATTTATTTTTCAGTGTGGACAAGGTTTGATTAACGAAGAAAATTACCGAAAAGCTGAAGTACAAACAAAGTTATCGGAACTAAATAATGACTGGAAAAAATTGGTTGAGGTTAGTGTGGAAAAGGGCAGATGTTTGAGACAAGCAGCAGCCCAACACACTTACAACAGAACATTAGATGATGCATATTTCAAATACGAAGAGCTAAAAAAGGACTTACAATCACAACAAGTGGGAACAGATTTACGACATTGCAAACAACTTCTTAAAAATCATCAAGTTATAGAAACTGAAATCCAACATTGGAAACAAAAAATTGACGATTTAGTTTTTGCCGGTGAAGAAATGGCTCAAGATGGTCATTTTGATGCGGAAAATATATTACAATCTAGTAAAAAGTGCCAACAAATGTAAGTATTTGTTTTATAATTTGGTTATTTACTTTGTAATATTTATATGTAATGTCATATTATTGTTAATGGTTCAGGTTTAATGGATTGGACAAACCGCTTAAGCTTAGAAAAGAAGCTTTGGATGAATCATTACGTTTTCACAAATTTGGTTTTGAGTTAGAGGCTGAACTTAGTTGGATACGAGAACATTTACCACTTGTTGAGTCTGGTGAGTTGGGTACTAATCTTCACCAAGCACAAACATTGTACAAGAAACACAAGAAACTAGAAGCAGAAATACAAGGTCATAAACCTATGATCAATAAAACCCTAGAGTCTGGTCAATCGTTAATTGATCAGAAACATCCAGAAACTAAACAGGTAGTGTCACATTTTTAATTATTGTTAAATTTATTGTTTTAAAATTTAAACAAAAATTAATAAACATTAATTTGTTTAGGTTATGTCATTATGTACTGGACTTGAAGATGCATGGAAAGATTTATTAGCCAAAGGCGATGATAGAAGTCGCAAACTTGAATTAAATTTAAAAGCTCAACAATTCTTCTTTGAAGCGAGTGAAATTGAAAGTTGGCTACTTGAAAAAAATAATATGTTAACATCCACAGACTGTGGTCGAGACAGAGATGCAGCATCTAAACTTCTGACAAAACACAAGGTATGATAAATATATATTTTTTTATTTTTAGTTATCACTGTATAATCATATTGGGTTTTCTTGTATCTCATAGGCTTTAGAACTAGAAATTGATACATATGAAGGTATTGTCAAAGAAATGTGTCATACTGGAAATAATATGATGAATTTGAAACATCCAGATATCAAAGCTATATCGTCTAAGCAGCAATATATTTGTGAACAATTTAAACTATTGCAAAAATTAGCAACAGCAAGACAACATAGATTAGTCGAGAGCATGTGCAGGTAAAAAACAAAATTATTCTATACTTAATTTAACTGTACAATTTATTTGTTTTATTTTAGACATGAATATTTGATTGAGAATTATGAACTTGAACAATGGATTCGAGATAATATGCAAGCTGCATCATCTGAAGACTATGGCCAAGATTTTGAACATCTTTTGGTACAAACTTATTTAATTATATAATTAAAATAACATGTATTTTAATATAATTAATTAATTAATAGGTGCTACAAAACAAATTTGATGACCTCAAACACCGGGTGGAAACAGGATCCAAAAGGTTTAAACAATGCGAAGACCTTGCTAATAAATTAGTGGCAAACGATTCTGAATATACATCTGAAATTGAGAAACGGCAAGAAGAAATCAGAGAACTCTGGCAACAATTAATAGTTACAATAGAAAATCGGGAAAAACGCCTCAAAGCTGCTGGAGAGATTCATAGATTTCATAGAGATGTAGCTGATGCGTTATCTCGGATTAATGATAAAGATGCAACTATTTCTGATGATTTAGGAAGAGATTTAAACTCAGTATTAACTTTAATCAGAAAACATGAAGGATTTGAAAATGATCTTGTTGCTTTAGAAGCACAACTTCAGGTAAAAAAATAAAATACTGAAGTAAATTTACATATTTATTAAACTGTTATTTTCACATTAGATTTTAGTGGAAGATGCAGTTAAGTTACAAACACTCTATCCAGGGTCAAATGCTTCTCATATTGCAAAGCAACAAGAAACCGTAGTTCGAAGTTGGACTTCACTTCAGGATCGTTCTGCACACAGGCGAGAAGCTTTACAAGCAAGCTGTGATTTGCATAGATTTTTAGCTCAAGTAAATTTTGTTATTTTTTTATTTTGATTTGCATAATGAATTATCACACTAATTGTTTCATAGGTTAGAGATCTAGTCAATTGGTCTAGTAGTTTGAGGGCTACTATGTTAACAGAAGAAAAAGTAAGAGATGCAGCGAGTGCACAGCTTTTGAAAGGAGAACATGAAGCTGTGAAAGCTGAAATAGAAGCTAGAGAAGAAACTTTTCAAACTGTTGCTGATCTTGGAGAAGCACTAGTACAAGGAGGTCATTTCGCAGCAAATGTAAGACTATATACATTTTTATTCAAATTTCTAATTGAATTTAATTGTATGTTATTAAAATGTGTTTACAGGAAATCCAAGAAAAACTCAATCATTTATTGGAAGAACGGCATCAATTGCATTCATCTTGGCATCATAAAAAAGTTCACCTTGATCAACTTATTGATTTGCAATTCTTCCTCCGTGATGCTAAACAAATAGATACAATTTGCAACACACAAGAAGTAGCATTAGCTAGTTCAGAATATGGTATTTTAATTTATTAATAAAAAACCAAAATAATGATGCAATTCTATAATCGGTTTAATTAATTTAATTAATTTTAGGAAATACTGTAGATCAGGTAGCTTCATCAGTAAAAAAACATGAAGGTTTTGAAAAATTATTTGAAACCCAAGAGGAAAAAATTTCCCTCTTACAAGATCACTGTCATAAATTACTCAGTCAAAATCATTTTGAAAGTGATTTGATATCTAAAAGACTGAATGAAGTTGTAGCTAGGCGAGCTCAAATTCGAAAACTAAGCATTCTAAGAAAACAAAAATTAGATGATGCTTTATTGCATGCCCAATTTCTACGTGATGTTGGAGAAGCTGAATCATGGATCAGTGAAAAACGCAAAAAGTTGGATGTGGAAATAAGCAAAGGTGATGTTAATAACTTGGAAGAAAAAATCAAAAAATTACAAAAGCATCAAGCATTCCAAGCTGAACTTTCTGCTAACCAAGGAAGAATTAATTCTATAAAAAATAACGGTATGCTTTTAAATATGATAGATTTATTATTTTTTTACAATATATTGATAAGTATTTACTTTTATTTGTTTATTTTTATAGCTGATATGTTGGTTGAAAAGAAGCACAAAAACTCAAAAGACATTCAAGATTCTTTAGGAAAGCTTTTAGTTTTATGGAGAAATTTGTTACAAGAAACTAATGAAAAAGGCAGAGGTTTAGAAGAAGCTCAAGATATCTTAGAATTTAATAACCAAGTAGATAAGGTCGAAACTTGGATTAGAGACAAAGTAAGATCATAATATTTCTACTAAATTGAATTTAACAAACACTCACATAATACAACAATAAAACTATTATGAAATTTATCTGTAGGAAATGATGGTTCAAGCTGGAGAAATGGGTTTAGATTACGAACATTGCTTAGCATTGCAAAGGAAACTCGAAGACATCGATAATCGAGTTGACGAAGGAAAAATAGAAACAATTAATAATTTAGCTGATAAACTTATTAGACAAGGACGTAGTGATACACAGTCAATACAACAACGTCGGCAAAATCTAAACAATAAGTATGAATAAATCCATTAATTACCATTACTAACTATTAAAATAATATCATATAATAGCACATATTAATTAAAAATTATGTTTTATTAGGTGGAAGGCACTTCAAGGAGCTTTAAGTGAATACAGGGAACATCTAAATGGAGCCTTAGAAATACATTCATTCAATCGCGATGTCGACGATACTTTGCAGCGGGTTAGTGAAAAAGCACTTGCAATGTCTACCAATGAGACTGGCAAAAATCTGGGTGGTGTTGAGCAATTACAAAGAAAACAGGATGCTCTAGAACGAGATATGACAGCCATTGAAGGAAAAACGAAAGAACACGAATCTGAATGCAGACGCCTCATTCAAAAATATCCAGATATGTCTTCTCCGATCAAAGCTAAACTGTCTGAACTACAAGATAACTGGCGAAACTTGCATATGTTGTCGAAAAAACGACGAGAAGCTTTAAGTGATGCATATATTAGGGAAAAATTTTTATCAGAGTTAAAAGAAGCTGAACTTTGGGTTGTTGATTCAATTAAGAAAATTAAAGGACATGATATGCCCACAAATATGGCAGAAGCAAAAGCTTTATTAGAACTAAACCAAGAAAGAAAAGCTGAAATCAATGGACGTCAAGAACACTTTAAGACGTTAAAAGAATCTGGGTTGAAAATAAATCCAATTCCTGAAAAAGAACTTGCTCACCTTGACGAACTACGTAGAACATTGAGTGCAGCTTGGGAAGAAAGAAGAACTATGTTAAGCCAAGCTTTAGAACTACAAATATTCAAAAATCAAGCTGATCAAGTGGACAATTGGTTAGCATCAAAAGAAGCATTTTTGAGTAATGACGACCTAGGGGTAAGTAACAAATAATAATAATAATTCAATTATTTACTTATTAAAATTTATATAAAAAAATTAAAAATATCTAAAAAATTAATTTTTCAAAAAATGTAGGAATCATTGTCAAGTGTTGAAGAATTAATACGAAAACATGAAGCTTTTGAAAAAACATTAACAGCACAACTAGTCAAAGTTGAAGAGTTAGAAAAGTATGCTTTAGATCTTGTCACAGGACAACACTATGACAGCAATGGAATACAAGGAAGATTAGTTAGCATATGTAATAGAAGAGATAGACTTAAAGAAGCTACAGCTTCTCGCAAAAGACGTCTAAACGATTCCAGGCTTTTACAACAGTTTTTAAGAAATATGTACGAGGTAAATAAAATCGAAAACCTTTATGAAAGATAATATGATGGAAGAAACAATATTGAACATTTATAATTTTAGGTGGAAGGGTGGATTATTCAAAAACAACAAGTAGCTGGAGATGAAAGTTACAGAGATCCTACTAATTTACAGCGAAAAATTCAAAAGCACGCTACTTTTGATTCAGAATTAATTGCAAACCGTACTCGTGTTAATGCTATTTGTACTGAAGGTGAAAACTTGATCAGTAGTGGTCATTTTGCGAGTATGGAGATTCGAGTAAGATTAGATGAACTTGAAACAAAGTGGCGACTTTTGCAAGAGATGAGTTCTCTTAAAAAGCAACGATTACAAGATGCTTATCAAGTAAAAATCTCTTTTAAATTTAATAAATATCAACAATAGTTTTACAATTATTGATATATAATTATTATTTTATATTATACTTTTAGGCATTATTATTTAACCGCACATTAGAAGAACTAGAAGCTTGGACAGAAGAAGTAGAAATGCAATTACAATCTGAAGACCACGGAAAAGATTTGCAAAGTGTTGTAAACCTGTTGAAAAGGCATTCTCTGTTAGAGAATGATGTACATAGTCACGGAGAAGCTTGTCAATCTCTAAAAGATACTGCTCTGACATTCCAAAATTCTGATCATTTCATGAAAGATGAGATACAAGAAAAATCTCAGGCAGTTCTTAAAAGGTATGTAATAAGAACAAGCTCATTTATTTTGTCATAACTAATTTGATTGCTTTACAGATATAATTCTCTTCAAGAGCCAATGCAAATACGAAGGGATAATCTAGAAGATGCTCTAATAAACTATAGGTTATCACGAGATATCGAAGAAGAAGTGACTTGGATAAATGATAAGGAACTACAAATCAACTCTCATGATTTTGGCACAAGCCTACATTCAGTACAGGCATTACAAAATAAACATCAGGTAAATTTATATTAATAAATAATTTATGTAATAATAAGTATATTTTAATTTATTATATTATGTGTAATGTATTTTTGAGGTAACTTTAACAATGATTTAATAATATATACTATTATTAGATAATTCCGAAATAATCGTTTGTTGTTTTTTTATTTTTAAGGCTTTAGATGCTGAATTAATATCTCATGAACCAGTAGTTGCGGCTCTAGTCGACAGAGGGCAACAAATGGTTCGTAGTGGTCATTTTGCATCACAACAAATTGAAATAAATTATAGTGTCCTTCAAGAAAAGATGTCTCAACTTAAAGAACAATCTAAGATCAGGAAACAAAAATTATTAGATGCTTATGAATCACAAATGGTTAGTATTCAATACTCCAATTAAATTAAAAAAATGTATTATTATTAAAATTAATAAATCTATATATATTTCTAATTCTATAGTTCTATGCGGAAGCTAATGAAGCTGAAGTTTGGTTAAAAGAAAAATATCCTTTATTGGCATCTAACGACTATGGTAGAGACGAAGACTCTGTACAAACTCTTATGAAAAAACTTGAAGGAATAGAAAGAGAACTGAATACATTCCAACATACTCTTGAAAGGCTAGCAAAATTAAGCAGAAACCTTGTCAATCGATCACATTTTGATTCTGAAAATATTTTACGAAAACAGGTACAACAGAATAAAAATTATTTTTTACATTATAATTATTAATTTACCTTTTTTTTAGACTGATATTGAAGAAGTTTACACGGAGCTCTGTACATTAAATAAAAGAAGAGCAACTAGATTAGTAGAGAGTCGCAAATTTTATAAGTTTATTCGAGAAGCAGAAGATGTTGCCGAATGGATAGGAGATCAAACAACGGTAGCTGCCTCAGAAGATTATGGTCGAGACGTAGAGCATGTGGAACTTTTGATACAAGTAATTTACTTTAAAATTAGTACTTTATGTCAGAATTTTAATACATTTTAACCTATATTTTAGGCATTTGAAAGTTTCATGAGTGGTTTAAATGGCAGTGAAGGGCGTATCTCGAGTTGCATAACTATTGGTCATATGTTACTTGAAGAAAATAATCCTGAACAAGATCAGATTAGAATAAGATTAGAAGATACTCAGCAACTATGGGACGATTTAAAAGAGTTAGCTAATGCTAGACAAGAGGTAAATATGTTTTAGATTCTGAGCAAAGCAATAAATGTATTGATTTTACAAAGATGCATACATACAATATCACATACGCATATGTGTGTTTGTATGTATTTTCAATTATAAATATTATTTATAATCTATAATTTAGCTATATGCGGATACTGAATATTAGTATTGATAATGTTCCACACACATCCGCCTCAAAAAGGTTTTTATATCTGTGATCTAAATGACTTAAATAAAAAAAAAAAATTTTTATGTTTATATTAAAGATTATTACAATGCATTTCTGATATTTTTTTAAAACAAAAACGGTTAATATTATTAAAGCAAAACTTGTAATAATAGAGTTTAATAATGAACAATAAAAACAAAATAAAAACAATACTTGTAATTCTAGTAATCAACAATGGTTGGACAATTCCATAATGGCTTATATTATATCTGCTAAAACACAATTCATTAATTGTTTTTTAAATAAAATAACGATAATAACTTTAGTTTACAACATAAGTCAAAAATGTAATATTTGATGGATTGCTTCTGCTATCACTTTAAGGACTAAAAGTCTAAAATAAAACCAATCATTTAAAATGTATTTTATTTTCAATTATAAACTTTATATTCTCAAATCCTCTATCTTCAAAGTGTACTCTGTTGATGTTGTAAAGTAGGTATATAAATATAACACAGTATTTATTTTTATGAATACCTATTTTGTGTTTTATATAATTGTAGAGAATAATCTGAAATTCTATGAAAGGAAACGTATTTTGTTGTAGTTTAAGTTAGGTACACTAAACATCTACATCACATTATCAGTGCATTAATATATTTGCAGGATACTGTCAAATTAAAACTAAAATGTACAATGTACATGGATAAATACGCTAAATACAATTATGTCAATCGTAAATCGTATTATTATTGTTATTATTGTTGTTGTCTAAAAATTGTTGTAATTGACTTGTACCCTCAAGAAATAAATACATAAAAATGTTTACATTTTAGGCTTTAATGGGTGCTAAACAAGTGCACGTATTCGATCGAACCGCCGATGAAACCATCAGCTGGATTCAAGAAAAAGGTGGGTTGTTGGCTGCCGAAGATTATGGACACGATTTAGATACAATACAAACTCTAATCCAAAAGCATCAAGGTTTTGAAGCAGACCTCGCCGCAGTCAAAGAACAAGTACTGTTTTACTAAAAATAAAAATATTACCTAATTTTAATTTTAATTTGATTTATATTTTATTATTACTCTTCAGGTGGAATGCGTCGTACAAGAAGCCGGTCGGCTGTCAGCCATGTTTCCGGACGCCAAAGATCACATTGAAGTAAAGCAGGAAGAAGCAGTGGATGCTTGGACCACGTTACTAGAAAACGCGAGTCAGAGAAAAAGCAAGCTGAACCAAGCAGAACACTTGCAGTCTTACTTCGATCAGTATAGACACTTGATGTGAGTAAATTCAAAATGTAATACTTTTATTTTTAATAACGTGTTTTTTGTTGTTGTTTTTTTATGGTACCCAACGAACGTTTAGCGCGTGGATAAATGAAACCATTGCGAAAATCACGTCGCCAATGCTTAGCCAGGAGGTGAGCGGAGCGGAAATGCTCATACTGCGACACCAAGAGCACAACGCCGAGATCAACAGCCGATCTGAAGTGTTGAGCGAGTTCTATCAGACCGGTAGAAGTCTCATTCAACATGTTCGTATAGAAACTTGACATATTGTATTCGTCTTTCGTACCTACTGTATAACCATAAACCGTGATATTTTAGGGACATTTTATGTCGGACGAAATCAATGAGAAGATCCACATCCTCGAACAAAGACATTATTTCATGACCGACACTTGGGAAAAACGTAAGATCTTGTACGATCAAAATTTGGACACGCAGGTACTTGTTATTTTAATATTATTTAATGCTCGACGAGCAAATGATAAAATGTCGTTCGGATTACTTTACATACGACTCACGTTCCGTCTATATGATATGTTTTTAGCTGTTCAAACGTGATGCGGATCTACTGGAGTCGTGGATACAAACCCGAGAACCTGTGTTAAACGACGACAAGCTGGGCGACTCTATATGGCAGGTTGAAGAACTCATCAGGAAACACGAAGACTTCGAAAAGACAATCGAGGCCCAAGAAGAGAAGTTCGATACGCTGAAGAGGATTACTCTGGTACATTTTTTTGCCAACTAAATTATTATAACTTGAATTAAAAATAAATACATTGTGACGAGTATTGAAGACAATTCTTAATTATTGTGTATTTATTATAATATTAAATAATTTTCATTATAATATATTATATTGTATCTGTGCAGTTGGAATTAGCGTTCAAGGAACAACTGGAGACCGAAGAGCGGGCCCGCGTTGCAGAAAAAGAACGACTGGAACGAGAGCGGCTGGAAGCGCGCAAACAACGTGAAGTGCAGCGCATTACAGACGTAAGTTCGTCCTAGGATTTACAAATACGTTTTTTTTAATGATTTTTAAAATTTTCCATTTTGCAGGAGAGAAAGAAAGAAGGCGACCGATGGAAGGTCAACAATGCAGGCGAAACGATGAACGGTGACGATGACGAATTCGATCCTAACATGAGGTACCTACGCTATTCAATTAAAATATGAATTTGTTGAATTTATTCACAAAGCTTTTTATACGGTTTAAGTTATTTAGTTCTTGTAAAACTATGGTGAATACTCGCATGGAACCTTTTTTTTTGTTGTTGTCTTTATTTTCATAGTTTGATAAGTTTACTTTAAAAAGAGTTTTCATAAAAGAAATTACCTATATTAACATAAACTACATTCAGTATTTTATATTCCGAATACATATTTGTAGACTATCTACATTTTATAAGATACTCGTATACTCTAAACAAACACAATGTTATGATTATTTGAACTTTTTTTATGGAATTGCGTTGTTTTTTTGATTTTTTGCTTAAGAATGCATGATAAAAATATTACGCATGAAAACGATCTAGTGGCGCCGCTGAGATCGCCAGAAGCGTTGAGAGTCAAAAATGCTTCACCTATAGACGAAGACTCGAATACGTAAGTTTATATTTGCTAGTTTATTCGCTCTCGTCTAACGCTATCAATTTAACAATGCTTTTACAAATTAATGTTGTATTCATATGATAATCGTAAAATATCACCTACCTACTGTTGTTCTTATGAGCTATTACGAATTTTTATTTTAATATATAGGCTCACCGTGCCCGGCTCACCAGCATTAAACAACAGTGGTAATTTCTCTTCAATATTTGGAAATCGTATGAAAAAAGGTAATTTCAACTTAATATAAACATATTGTTATATGTTTTACTCTCGTCGATCGTATAATATCATAATATAATACGTATATCTTCCCAAAATCTTAAACGTAGGTAGGTACCTATTTAATGTGTGCTATGTTATATGTATAGACGTAAAAAGAGCTGAAAGTATGAAAGCGGATGTGTACAAGAAACCCAAACGAACTCCCAGTTTTACCACTCGCAGAAGAACGCAAAGTTTCCGAAAACTTCAAAAATTGGAAAACGTGGACCAACTGCCTCCGGTAGAAATACAAGGGTTCTTGGACAGAAAACACGAATTGCAGAGTAGTGGGAAAAAAGCGGCGGTCAGGTCGTGGAAAACTTTCTATACAGGTGAGTGAAACATACTGACAATGTTTTTTCTATAAACATAATTTATTGCATTCCTAAATCGATAACGATAATGTTCTGTTTACCATAAATAGTCTAGATTTATATTAAACCACGGTTGATTACATTGTTTGTTTTTATGTAAGTAATATTACGGAATGTTTGAAAATGGTGGAGAAATTTGAAAAAAAAAATATTTTGATGAAGTATCTTATGTTATTATGGGGTGTTTCCAACTGTGAAATTATACTATGTACCTACACAAAAAATATAATTCTATAGAATAACGAAAAATATATCACATCTCTGTAGACCGCTAAGTATATTATTCTGCAGTATTATAATAAATTATACCTTGGTATATGCTTATAATAATAATGTAAAATACAAATTGAGAAAAAAATATTATACTTATCGAAACCGAACGAAACTAATAATAATAATCATTTCGTTGTGTACAGTGTTGTGCGGGCAGCTGTTGTGCTTCTTCAAGGATCAGGAGGATTTCGTGTCAAGTAAAGCGGCGACGTCGCCAATAATTGTGTTCAAAGCGAAATGCGAAAAGGCGTTCGACTACACGAAACGGAAGCACGTGTTCAGGTAAATGTGATAAATAATGATATATTATTGGTATATATTGCACATGCCGTGACTTGTAAAAAATATGATATATCGTTAGGGTTTCAATAAATGTCAATAAACTCAATTCATTATTTCTACTTTTCTCCGAGCGTAAACTACATCGCTTGCGTGGTTTAAGTACTTGGTACAGAAGTAAATAAATAACACCTATATAATTATTAATTATGTACCTACGCTAAATACGCACATTTGCAATATACCTACCACATGAAAACGAAAGTATCGGTGACGACTGCTATATGGTATGTTACTGTTTTAGGCTATGCTGCACAGACGGTTCAGAGTTCCTCTTCTTGGCCGACACGTCGAAGGAAATGGAAGAGTGGGTCAACAAGATCACGTTCCACGCGCAACTGCCTCCCAGCCTGCAGCTTCTATCCTACGACGACAATCAAAAGGTGCGTACACAGGGCTATAAATTCCATACATATTAAACAAAATTGTCAAGCACACACTGCGGATTCCTCCACACATTAGCATAGACGATTTATCGATATTATATAATGTTTTAGACAATCTTAACCTATTAGTCGGCTAAATTGTCATGTAGTATCATATTATTCAGATTGTATTAACATATCTTTTTGACTTAAATAACAATTAGTACAAATGTGTTTCCCTTCCCGCAGAGTTCGTCACGATCGGACTTACAGACTCCGGTCCCGTCGACGGTCATCAGCACGAGTTCGAGCGCGGCCACGACGCCGGAAACAGAACGCAAGCCCCTTGCACCACTGCCGCCAGTGGTAAATGCCCGGAAAGACAGCCAACTCCGTCGGCCCATACCGGTGCGACCTCCTTCGGTGGACAACATACCGTACCAAAACAATCACTCGGCCGTCGGTAAGTTCATATATTATTACGTGGGACTGTGTAAAAATATTTAAAACGGCCAACCCGATGACAATCTGCCAACATTGTCTGTAAAAAAATAAGTATAATATCGTTGTAGGTTTCAGCAAAAAACTCGTCATTTTCGTTAGTTCTTCTTTGGGCCATGCCCCCCATGGCCGGTTCGTATATACTATATGCCGTTGATAGAGGCTTATAATTTTTTTTTTGTAATTATATTATATATACGTATATACTATATATGTACTCAGCAGGGTTGTCAAGCTGTATGTTTGTATCTGAATATGTGAAAATATATATGTGAAAATCGCGTATATGTTGAGCGATTGTCGACCCAGACTATAATAAATACGTATGTGCACTGTACCTATACCTATCTACTTAACGTTTTTTTGCCTTTCGTTTTCAGACGCCACCGATTTCGGTACGCCGAAAGCATCGCCGTCCGGATATCCTGCGCGGCCTCATTCCTATTACGCGAACGGCAACAATGATTGGACCAAGGACGCAATCCACCCGAAGTCACCAGGTTCGTTGTTTACGCCTATACACACGCTCTGGCAGTTATTATACGTTTTTAACCGCAAATATGACTTCACCAGATCCGATCGGTGTAGAGTACCTACGATAACTTTACGGTCACTTTTTAAAAAATTTTCAGACGTCGCGCCACCACCGTTGCCGACCACCGCGCCGCCGATCAAATTGGCCAACAGAGAAACGTGGACCTCCGACTACAGACACAGTGCTGGTAAGTTTTTTTAACAAGTAACCTAGGTAGGAAAAAAATAGAAAGAAAATAATATAGGTATATTATTTTCTTTCCACTGGCCCACTATTGCTGTTCATAGTTCTTGGCTAACCCACGTAATCAATTCGTTTGAAAAACTACTATTATATACTGCAGCCCACGAGTGGTTCCGTACAAATTTAGAGAATTATTTCATGTCACTATATCAGCTAGTGAATTGAATACAAATTGTAATAATGGTAGGTACTGTAACGATAAATCTCGCAGAGTAATCCATTTCTGATTAAAATAACAATTTAAGGATTTATCATTGTTATCTGTTTTTAGCAAAATTGTTTTCACTCAATTGAGATGTAAAACCTACCCATACCGTAATAAGTACCCTTATTAGACCTACTTCCACACTACGCAATGTCACAAAACCGGGTTTCTGTTCCACTGACTGACATGAGATAATTATCTCAGCGTATATGGAACAAAATAAAACACTATATATTATATAATATATCGCTATTAAGTCCCTGCTACACGCCATTTCGTTTCAGACCGTTTTTCTAACATAATAAAAGTAAAACAATAAATACTAAAAAAAAGCGAAGTGAGTAAATTTTTGATCGTATTTGTAGGTATTTTAAATTGTTTAGGTGTAACCGATTTCCGTTATCACACTATTATAGGTACCCTCCCTCCTTAAATTTAAATCATAATATGCCGAGGATGTCGTGACGTTCATAATATAACCCGACAATCGATATAAGCCACGATATAAACGGCGACGACGACGAGTGATTATATGTTTTTTCTTTGATTTTCGCAGTGTACGCGAACATCGACGCGCTGAAGCAGCCACCTCCGCCAGTGCCGAACAGATCGGCCACGTTGCCGGTGACGACGAGCAGCAACCAGCAGCGGGCCAGCGAGAGTTCCAGCGAGAGCGAACACCAGATGCCGATAGGCCGCAAAGACAAACGGTCCAGCGTGCTGTCCAGCCTTTTCCGCAAAAAAAAGGCCACCAACCTGTAGATAAACGAAACGTGCCGGCTGCAGCGATTTAACGGCTCCTCGTCTATATATAATATAATATTACTATGATAAATATGATATCATCATCTTTTTCCTATAGATCGTGTCTATAATATCCATACGGTGAATGGTGATCAACCCGCTATATATGCGTGTCGTAGATATTATATATAGTTCCAAATTATTTATTGTTTTTACACACATATTATATAATAGTATCGCAGTCTGAATGGTGTCGGAATCGGAGTGAAAATCCGTGTCGAGGGTGTAAAAAATGTCGGCTGCTGTTGAAAAACGTTGAGAGATCTCGTTTTCAAAATTCCGAGCTATAAATAATGATCGAAAAAAATTACGTTTCAAAACGTCACTTAACGATTTACAACTATAATAGCAGTAGTCAGATATTGTATATACCATGATAATATGTATAGGAACTATATATTCTGTTTATATTTTTCAACTCCGCGAATATAATGCGGCACGATCCACAATCCCTCCCCGTCCATCGCCTCGTACGGTATAAAACATTAAAATACCGACCGTATTACAATATAAATGTGTGTGTGTGTGTGTTTTAAAATATTATACTTATATCGCGTTATGCGTTTATAATATTAAGTCAGTGTGCCATTCGTTGTATAACTTATCATAATATATGCTGTGTATACGCGTGTTTGAGAAAGGGACCCAAATACCGAAATGACGGTGCAGTCAATGTTGTAAAATATTATTATTTTTATGAGTTACATTTTATGGATACCTATTTATATATGTGTGTGATTTTTTGTCTAATTTTATTTCGTCGCTAAACGACATACATTTTTTTTATTATATATTTAGATAGTGCTTAGGTAGTTGTAGTGTACCTATCATAGTGTATACCATGTACTTAAGGTATACTTACCAATGTCATAAAGTAGTCTGAGATTTTTATTGGTTTCACGTCCGAAAAATTCGACTAGAAAAAAAGGACGAACCATTCCGCCATTGAATGAAATATCTACATTTATAGGATTTATTTTAATTAATGACAAAGCACATTGTATTCGAATTATTATATGGGTATTATATTTATGTCATAATATAATGCGTAATGTCCTTTGCAGCGTACATCATGCCATTATTGTAGAAATTAAATATATTTTATTCCTCGGTCGATTTGAGTAATTTGTGAATTTTCTGTTTTTTCTACCATGTATAAATATTTTTAACGATTTATTATAATATGTATTATTCATGTCTTATTGTTATAATATGTTTAATGTCTATGGAATTACAATTATTATTATTACCGAAGCGATCATAATATATTTTAGGTATAGATTATTATTTATTACTGCTTTCCATATTATATTATGACGCACGAACATACATAAGTGATTAGAAAAAAACTATTTTATACATTATTTTTTGCTTCTAATTAGAGTCCATGTTATGTTTGAAATGTATTTTTTTCTCTTTTTAATCACACGCATATTTTGCCCTCATTATTAATTTAATTTTTGTTATATTGTAAATGTCATATTAAGTTTCTAGTTATATAGGTATATAGTTACACGCAAGAGTATGCGCTATGCTTAATGCTTATATTATATAAAAAATCATTTATAATTATTATTATTATTACTATATTATATATATTTTTTGATAATTTTATCATACATACGTAGTGCCTTATTACAAAACATTGTACTGTTATTTAAAACATAGTAATTAATATTTATGTTCAAAAATGTACACTGTTTGTTTTTTTATCTACAAAAATATATCAGACTACTTATACTTGAATACTTTATTTTTATACGACTATAACATTTTCAATTTTATAATAAGTCGGTCAGTTCTAAGCAGTCCAATGCTCACGAGATGGCCACTGTTCCCGATACACATCTCATTGATTCACCGTTTCAAAAAAAATATGTTTTTTCAACATTTTTTATGACAATATATTCATAAAAAGGCATTTAAAAAAAAACGATTGGAGGCAAAAGCAAAACACAAATATGTTTATAACCACAACTACCAATTTTTTTTTTTTTTTGGTAGCTTTCCCTAAGTCCTGAAATAGTGGTGAAGACGGAAGTATCCGTGTCCGCAACTCAAATGCTTTTTATGAATTTGATAACGAAACCCGTGTCCGCAATTTTTATGTTATAATATTGGCCTGAACTATTCGTCCGCAACTAGTATGCAGCTGTGCTTACACCGTATGGTTGCCATTGGTTATATAATATTTTTGTATAATAAAGTTAGTAATAAAATATAAATTTAAATTAAATATATAAATACCCAAAAACATATCTATGATTCCTCAATTTTCCTTGCGGAGGAAAAATCACGAGTTTTTTCAAAAATAAACCATGCCTAGTGTGTCAAATTATTAATAATTGGTCATACTGCTATAATAATTAATGCATTTTACATGTAAACAAGTAAAAAAAAAAGTAAATGCAAGGTTAAACACAACTGATAATTGTTCACCTTTAATCACAATTCACAGCATCTCCCGATGCTTTTTAATTTGAAACTCAATTTAATAACCAACCTTATAACGTTATAAGTTAATTAATCTATATCTCTTGATTTGGATTTGTAGCTTGTTTCTATAGGATTTTTCGAACACATCATAAAAATATGCGATTGCACGGGAAACCGGTCTTTAGTTATAACTATAGTTGCTCCACAACTCAAAGAAAACAATACTCAGTTTGCTTGAAACCCAGTCATTTCAAAATAATATGTAAATCACATCACATATATTATAATAAAACCTAAAATATCTAGATTTTTTTTATTGTATTAATTTTGGAATAGTTCGGATTTGTTGTTATATGTAAATAATAAATAAAATTGGGGAAAGTACACTATATACCTTTGAGTTTACTGCAATTTTTTTTATGATTATTCTTTACATAATATTATAACAACAAATCTAAACTATTCCAAATTCATACAATAAAAAAAGTTAGATATTTTAAGTTTGATAATAATATGTGATGGGATTTAGGTACATATTATTTTAATATCACAATGAGTTTAAGGATAACTCTTTAAGATTCTGAGATGAGCTATGATTTTTTTAATTTACCTAGTCTCGTTTACCTAATTACTTTTTGAGTTCTCTGGTTTTTCTGGTAGCTTGAAAGCCATTTGAAACTTTCTTTTAAAATTCCAAAACCAAACTAGGCAAAATATTTAATTACACTTCATGGTCTATGGTATCAAAAGCTTTAGCAATATCTAAAAATACTGCAATATTATTTAATTACTACTGTTAAGTGCATCGTTATTAAATTTAGATATACTGTAGAAATTTCATATATTGTCCCTAAACCTAAAGAGATAACAGTCCTTGCCGTTTCGTGGAATGGAAAAATTAGTGGGAATATATCAAGTCGTTGGGTATTTTTCAGAATCCATACTATAATGTATAGGAATAGGTAATAACTTTAAATGTAGACTTACCCAAATAACATATATATTTTAATGACTCATTATTAATTACTAATAACGCAGAAGGAAAAATAATATTCTTACATCTTAAAAAATAAAATGTGTTGTAATATACAAATATACAATACATTAAAGCTTAAGACAGGAGCAAAACGATATCTTTTGCCCCATTTTAAAATGTCGGAGGACAACTGTCCTCCTTGACACCCCAACCAGATTATGTCAGTCGAATGTGTCATTATTTATTACTAATGCTTGTAAATTATTCTTTCCATGATAGTCATTGTATTATAATCGTCTAGGTATCGATTGTAAAATAGTACGGAAACGAGAAAAATGGCATTATGAAAAGAAGATACAATACTTTTACGTAGGTATAGGTACAAATAAAAGTCAAATTTGAGTAATTTGACTAATACAATATTATAACATTGGTATTCGTAATCGGGAAATTTTTTTAACCAGTAAACTAGTCATTGATTATAAATATCTAAATACTATATACAACTAAAAAATATACAGTTATAAAAAATAAAAGATAAATTCTCTGTATAAATATGAATAGGATAACACAGTATAGTATGACACATTTAATTTCCGTGTAACTATATAATTGTTCATTGATATTCGAATTTAGTTATATTGATAATTTTATCCACGACGATTACAAATGTACCAGTGACGTGTCATAACGACTCTGTCAATCCATAAATTATCACAATGATAGCAAAAAGTGTCATTATTAATATGTTGTGGTCACCAAAATGTAAACATTTTCCAAAATACGTCGCTTAAAATGAAAAGTTTGGGAACCTCTGTACTAGATGACTTCATTTACCAGATGACGTGACCATCCACCTCTAAAAAATGTTTTCCCATCAGACTTAATAATTGCAATGTGATAATTTTATAAATCTGACATTTTCTATTTCGAGTATTTAACGTATTAACTGACACTGCAGTGACGGGTGAGTTTGTGGTGTGTCGCTTGTGCTATCAATTAATAGGTACCTAACTATCAAATATCATTGATTATAAATACCATAATAATATTATATTAATTGTACATTATTGTTTTTATATAGTAACTACAATCAATAATAATAATAAATAGGTAATAATAATATGTGGGCCACCAGCATTTGTATCATTGTTGTCATCGTCTTAAAAAAATAAAAAATGTTATGCACTTTAAAATAAGAAAATTAAGTTCAGAAGTTTTGTTTTAAAATGTCGTCAGTTTTAATATTAGAGAGTTGTTAGAAGTGAGTTTTCCAATATTTTAACTATAAAACGAGTTATGAGCATTTTTGAACTGTAAAATTTTAAATAATGTACACACTTATCGTATATGAATTGCTTTAGAAAGACAACAAATGATGCTGTGATATACTCATAATCAATGCCCATGTGACTCATGAATAATTTTAAAAAGCACATTTTTATTCGTTTTTAAGGTATCTACTGTGTTTGACTATATTGAATAATTAAAGCCTAAAAATGTCTTCGGTGGATTCGATTACATCCCCCATCACCTCTGAAAATGAAACACCCGTAAAAGAAATTAGTCGATTCGAAACGATAAAAGTTAGTTCTAATATTTTGTACCACGTATTTTATATTATATCACGATCATGTATCATGTACTTATTTTGTAGAATAATTTATTTTTGGAAATGGAACAATTGTCTTTAAGCTCTCAACAGTCAACTGAAAATACGGAACAAGAAGTAAATATTTAAATTTATGATGAAAATAACAAAATAATTAAGACCTGTACCTATATACATATTATTTATGCATTTTAATTCAAACTATGAATTCATTTTTGAATTGTGTAATCTTATAAACCCAAATATTTTATAGAGTGCCAGTTATATATTTTAATAATTAAAGTTTTAAAATATTTTGATAATCATTTTTGCATGAAAAATTCCATATAGTAACATATTTTATATTAACAGTATACAAATTTCAAGTACATTTTTTTTTTGTTTATTTAGGAAAATCATGATCTTCTATCTGAAACATCTGTTCTCATCTCTGAAAATATGGGTTATATAGAAGAAATTCATCATCTAAAACAAGTGATTTAATTTATTCTTAAAATATTGTACAATTTAATTACTTAAGATTCAAAAATATTTTTATATTTTGAATAAACAATTTAATATAATAACATATTCGTAAAAAGCTTATATTGTATTTTAATTTATTTAGAAAATTCGTTATTTTATTTCTATAACATCTGTCCTTGCCTGTGAAAATAAGAGATTTATAGACGAAATTGAACATCTAAAACAAGTAAGTTAACTTATTTTTATAAATGGTATAATTTAAAACTTCAAATTTTAAATTAGAGATTCTTATATTTTGCAATATTTCCATAAACAATTTTACATAATTACGTACTACGTACCTATTTTATAATAAGTAGGTACGTAATAAAAAACCCTAACTATATGAAAATGTTAATTAAATATATGTTCAATTATTTAGAAAAATCATTATCTTGTTTCTGTTAAATGTGACCGGGCTTCTAAAAATGAAGAATATGTAAACAAAATTCAAGATTTAAAAAAAGTAAGTTAATCTTTTTTTACTATTTATTTGAATTTACAATTCAAGGTTTTAAACTATTTTGATATTTTTTTGTATACAATTCCACATAATACCATATTTTATAATAACTAATTAATAACTGTAAAAACTTTACTTACAAATTGTTTAATTTATATAGAAAAATTGTGATATTGTTCCTGTTAAATATGACCTCGCCTCTAAAAATGAAGCTTATGTAGATGAAATTCAAAATCTAAAAGAAGTAAGCTCTTTTAATTTTGTAACCATTAAATTCTATAATTATTTAAAATTTTAAAATATTTTGATATGTTGCATGAACAATTCCACATAACACCATACTTCGTATTAACGACATAACAGCTGTATAAGCACTTCACTTACATACTTTTTAATTTATATAGAAAAATCGTGATCTTGTTGCTTTAACATCTGTTCTCACCTCTGAAAACGAGGCATACGTAGACGAAATTCAACAACTAGAAAAAGTAAGTAAATCTCTTTTCATTAAATACAAAATAATTTAAAATTTGGATATATTTGAAATTTGAATAATTAATTCCATTTAATAATAAGATATTTCACAATGCATAACTGTAAAAAAACACTTACAATACATATTTTTGAATTTATTTAGGACATTCATATTCTTGTCTCTAAAAATGAGGCATATGCAAAAGAAGTTCGTCAGTTGAAAATCAAAAGAGTTAGTACATTAGTTAACATGTATATTGTAAATAAAAGTGTATATAAATGCAGTTTAGTTCCCATTAAGTCGTGCAATTTTATTTTTTTCAAATATGTGTATATATTGACGATGTGAAAAATGGTGAAATTATAATTTGTTGGATGAACTAATTTTCAAAGTTATGGAAATTTGAAGTTTGACTTTTTTTATCTTGGTTTAGGACCTACCACTTTAATTTAATTTGTTCTACACTTTTGAATCGTAAATCTATTTTCTCATCAACGCATCATTTTAACAAATAAACTTAATTATATCGGATAAATAAATAATGGCCAGACTGTAGCACGTAGAAATCGGACACCCCTAATAAAATCTTCATCACGGACAACAGAGACGATCCGTATTATTCGATCACGGATTAAGAAATAAGCACATATTTGTAACGAAGAGACGTTACGCGTGTAGCTTTCTTATACGCCGCCAGAGAAAAGGGACGGCCATAAAAAGTCTGTTCCGCCGAAGAGAAATCTGTCTCTTGGAGGCACGAGAGCCTTTGATAAAGCCACCTGACTCCCTCTGGTCAGCACATCCGTATCGTCCCTTAGTATGTGCATGCGCACCAACCATCCTAACAACAACCTCCTAATACCAAAACATTTTTAAAAGTTTAAAAGCCAGATTTAAAAAAAAAAAATTTTTGAATTAAATGGTTATCAATGACTGCATTTGTTCCACATATTTATTTTTTATAATTGTAATATTTGCAATATTTACCTAGTGTAATACATTATACAATTTTTAGCCTGCACGTGTCAAATATGGTAATTCGAACACTCATAGTCATCTTAATCTGTCACCTGTCTTGGTTAAGAAATCACATAACATGTAAGAACATAATTATAGTTAGGTAACTAGATTTACTTAAATAAATTTAAATAAATGTTTATATTTTTAGTATGATGAATGATGGTGCCCAAAGACGTTTAAACCAAATACTGCAGAAAAATACTAAATAATACACAGTTCCGTGGATAGATTGGCATACTGGAATAAAAAAAAATTATCAGGCAAGCAAATCAAAACAAAAAAATATAGACTTCTATATATTTTTGAATCATGAGAGGGATTACAAGTTTATTTATTCTTAGGCTCAATCATGTAAAAATAATCGTCAAAATAAAGCTAGTAACAAGACGTATCCACGATCAAATTGGGAGGTATCATATAAATCAGCGTGGACTGTGGATATAAGGAGAATAATGCACACAATAATTTAAAAAATATAAATATTTGTATGCTTTGGAATTCATAATTAGTCACTTTTTTTTTATTTTTTATTTTTTTTTTTATTAGCCATTAGCACAAAACTATTACGGCTTGACAATTAATGTACATAATATACAAGATAAAACGATACAGATAATTGAGATATATATAAGTATTAAGTGTGTAGCATGCATTAGAATGTATAATATATAGAGTTATATAATATATAATTATGTGGATAAGATAATGATAAATTAGAATATAAAGTCATAAAATGGATAATAATAATAAATTAATGTATTAACGGAATGAAAAACGAAAAGATGTAAGAGTATGACATGACGCTGGTGTGACTAAGGTTATTTAATTTTGTTTAGGACAGTGGAAAGAAGGGAATTAGTCACTTATGATAAGTAATAATTAAATATATATATTTAATATTGTCAGTTATTACGTCATGTAAAAATACATAATAAGGTATATATTTTCTTAAATATTAGTATTTTTATTTATAAATTTATATAAATTGTAGTTTTTAAATTAAACTTTCTAAGTAAATAGTTATATTTTTTACCAATAAAAGGTGACAATACAATTTTTAAGGAAAGTGGTAAGAACATTTACTTTTATGACGTAATAACGAAATTTGTCAACATGTTTTCGGTGTGGCCGATGATCGCATAGATGCTTTTATTTGTTCATTGTTCTGTCAGTCATGACTCATGTATAAAACTGTTCAAAATGTTATTATTATAAAATTAAAATTAAATTCTCATAAAACTGTAGATATCTAGATCAAATAAATTATATTATTAATTATTATAATATATATATTACAGTGGTGGGGTGAAAGGCTCAATTTCGACGCAGCTGCTTCAACTTTCAAAAAGGTAGTTGGCAGTAGTGCCGAAGTCAATGCTTAGATCCGGCCACGGTCTCATCTCTTGCGGTCACATTTTATTTAGATACTGCATAACTTTGTTATAAGTAGGACTGGGAATTTGATGCCCTAATAAAAATGGTTTTTAGCCCTACAAATTTAAAATAATACACCTATAAAATACACTTTCATTTTTAATTTTAAGCCAACAAATATTTTTTATTTAAATTAAATAAAAAATTTCACAGGACTGCACAATATCTCATCTTCTATGTGGACTTATAATCCAAAAAAAGAATTATTCTCATTTATTTTCCGGCACCACTATACTCCGGCCCACGAGAGAGTATCCCGCCGCCCGACGAAAACTCGTCCGATTCCGCGCATTCCCCACTAATAAAAGGAAATAGTAGGGGAAATGTGGCCTCGGAACGGTATCCGCCGTCAGTATGCATGCGCAAAACGAGGATACTCTCTCGTGGGCCGGAGTATAGTAATCTCAATGTTTACGTTGTGCGGATCTGTTCGAAAAATTGCAATTAATAATATTCGATTAGGTAAAATCCTTGTTGGCATGTTATAAAGTTACTTTTTTCAACAAATACCTTAAAATACAATTTTAAAGAATCCGGATTTAGTGTTTATGCGCTAAAACCCCTAAAATGATTTTAAAAATAAATAAAATGACCTAAGAATTTTAAAATTTTAAAAAGTGTAAGATAAAAACTTCTTATTCTGATTCGAAAATACACGAAACGTATATGTTATAAAACGAGCATCGCGTATCTAGCTTTGGAAAACAATGAAAAATGCATCAAAATCCCAGCCATAGTTATGATTAAATAATGTGTAAACTAAATAATTTTGTGATTTCGTGGATGTAGTGGTAAATACTCAAATATGAAATTACGTTATTTAAATTTTAAATTCAGTCCACCACGGAGCCACTGATATCATATCAATGATATTGATTACATCTTAAATTGTTATTAACTTATAACCACTGTCTAACACAGGGGTCGCCAACCAGTCGATCGCGATCGATTGGTCGATCTTTCTAGGAATATAGGTCGATCGTTATAAAAATTAATTTTACCATTATCGGTCGATCGCCTAATAAATAATCGGATATTTTTTTGGAATTATTATTATCACGAAGAAACAATAAATATTTATTCTTTGGAGCTTAGACCTTTTTTTTTTTTTTTTTGCTCATAAAACAAATCTCTTCCTAAAGACCTAAATTCTCCTGGATGTCGATCACCTGGGACTAAAAGTTTCAAATGTAGCTCACTTGTTTGAAAAGGTTGGCGACCCCTGGTCTAATATAAGATATATACTATTTTAGTCTTAGCCCGTGCTTATATAACTTATAAGTTATAAGTAGGGCTGAGGACTTCTAGTTTTCGTTTTGAAAGTTAGCAGAATAATTTGATCGATCTAAAAATGATTCATAACACTATAGAAAGTTATAGGTATTCAAAATTTTATTTTACGTATTTTGTCATTGCTGCGTAAAAAATTATAAATTCATATCTATTAGAGACTAGAGTATTTTTTAAAATCAAGAATATAATATATTGCATTATTTTGATACAGAAAAACAAAATGATACAAAATAATAATTTCTCTGTTGCGAAATCGTATCAGGGACGATATGACTTAACCACCGATAACACCGGTGTGGTTAGGTTAGGTTAGTATGTAGTTGACCGTCATACAATGTAAATTACGAAGATAGAAATTCTTTTTTACAATTTTGTGCCATACCTGTTTTTGTGCTCACACGTTTCTAATATTGTTTCTTAATGCTAATATTAATCGTGCAAGCTTGAAATCTTAGTGCCTGGAAATTTTCCTAGAATTGGCGAGGAGCCAGGTTTATTGCAACTTATCTAATGAATTATTTAAGACTGTACGATTTTTATTTTTCAATATGGTAAACAGTTCTATAGCACTTAAAGTATAAATGTGTAAAGTACCAATATGTGGTTTGAGAGTTAATTATTATTACAAGACTGAGTCTTAATGGACTTATGGCCATTGACCTTAACTTAATGGTTAGTTTGGTGGAATATTTTAAGACTGTTGTATAATATTCATAATATATTTTTACAAAAGTATGAAACCTAACCATTAAGTACCAACGAGTCACAACCGCCATGCAAAAACAACGATTTTCGCATAAAATGTTGAATTTAAGTATTATATACGCTGTGTTATTTATATTATTGACAATTCACTGAAAGAACAAGACGACTAGTAAAACGACGTGAATTCCCTAAAAAATAAACATACCTATAGATGTTTATGTAATTCTTTAAAAGTGCAGTGTATGACGTATGTATAAGTTTATCATGTCAATATCGGCCACACTGTCACAGTGTTAATAAATATTCAAATTCTATTAAAATTAAAATCAATTCTATTAATATTAAAAAGGGAGGGGGGTCATGTAACGATTGTTACATCATTACTACATTGTTATAAACATAATATGTACAATATGCTGACTAGATAATTTTAAGTGTACTGTTTTGTTCCACATTTACTACTGTAAGGCTACAGCCAAATATCAATATGTATTAGAGAAGTGAGAACAGTATAGTTCGCTCCGCGATTACCATCACGCACACCTAAACTCCGAGACAGGCACACATTTTGGAAACCTGGTTCGTAAGTAATAAGTAATTTTTTAACTTTTATGCATCAATAATTATTTGGATTAATCTGTATTTATTTGTAATATTAAAATCCTAAAAAATAACACTCATGCTCCCGAGCTACGGTTAAAATAATATTATATTCAAAAGAAACTAACTTTTCCCCTGAATATCCTATAGGTATTTAACTGGTCATCCCCGATCACATTACAGTAGGAACCTTAAAAAGTTATATTATATTTAATACCTAGTTTTAATATTTATTTGTCAACTACTTGTGTTCCATTAATACATAATATGCGCATTGCTCATTAGTCATTGTACATAAATTAGCCTAATTTAGCATTTTAGCCCCTCATTTGGTAAAACATATTGGTCGTTTACTGCGGTGACTCAACCGTTGTCTGATATAAATATATAATACATATATTTAAGTATTAGCCTAATAGCCTCGAAATTTTAAAGCACCATGTCACCACAGAAGATGAATGGCTTACAACAAAAATGTAATCGATAGGAGGGACATATATCGGTTTCATAAAAATTAACTTTTTACCTGTAAGAAACTTACTTGTCGATTTTTGACTATTGACTCCATCGAACGTCCGGGTATTACCCGTTTCCGCCAAAATAATATTGACTGTTTCCGCTAAAGCTCTTTTCCGCCCAAAACGAAAAAGGTACGATTCCCGTTTCCTTCAAAAGACGATGCCGTCGAAAAAAGTTTGGAAACTAATGATTTTAATTTTTGAGCAATGTTGTAGTAGGTATACACTATACTTATAACATTTGATTTTATGTCAGACATTCCTGATGACAGCAAGTATAGTATGTACCTACACATAGTATATCTTAGAAAATTATGTAGATGAAAATTCGAAATTTCCGCCAAGTCGTAGGTATCTGAGATTCACATATACCAACTTTAAAAAGAACGGCCAATAATAAAATTGTGAATCTTTCTATTCGCGCATTTCTACGAACCATTTTATAAGGCACACCCATCATTGTTTACCTTTTAAAAGACACAATATACAGATAAAATAAACAATTCTAATAATAATATAAAAAATATTCCGAAAGGCAAAAAAATATTAAACCGTTTATGAAACAAATATGCATAACAAAAATTGTTTACGTTTATTACTACCTATTTTTTTGATATTTGAATCAAATTTCTTCTTTTAAAAAAATGATATCCCTATCAGTATTTATGTTATTGTGTTTATTATGTATTTAATATTTTGTTTTTTTCTGCCATTCTATGTATATGGAATCGATAGCCAGCGGGAATGTGGAATCAAAAATTATGAAATACTAATGTCCGGCAGAATTGATATTAAAACGGCGGAAATGCGGAATCAATAAATTCCAGACAGAATTACGAAAATAATTTCTAAATTATACAACACAAAGAAACAATCATTTTCCTTATAGAACGGACTCTGGAAATAAAGCAATATACTCAAGAGTACCTATAATATTTGTAATTTGTACATACAATTATAAACTGGGTATCGCAGATTGTTTTTACTCTAACTGGTTTCTATTCGGCCGTACGACGTTACTCCCTCCCCCCCACTTCCAACCTACCAATCAATAAAGTATTCCTATCGTCAAACAAATTTCGTTCTTATGGATATTTGCGATTGCGACATTCTACTCATTTGAGGATTCGCAGCTATTGACGATTGGTGGTAAGTGAGAAATTGTTTGATTTTTTTTTAAATTATTGTCGATAAATATTATTTTGCTTGATCAAAAAACATGAAAAGTTAATACAAGGTTCCTCATAAGTTGCTATTAGTATAATTTTAAAAAAAAAGTGGAGCTTAAATTCACAATAACTTTTAAAAATCACTAAAATTTGCTTATCATTTTGTAATTAAAAATGTATAAAATGTTCAATGTTTATAGCTAAGGATTGAAAAATGTAAAACAAGATTTCTTATAATGATAGTTAGGTAATAACTTAACCAAAAAATCTAAAAAAATATATATAAACAAGGTTTTGAATCGATATTTTAAGTTCAAATTTGGACGATATTAGATATTTAAACAAAGAATAACAATTGTAGTTATTTTGTTGTAATTTAAAAATATTATTCGTGAATACTTGAAAATTGGAAACTATATTATTATATTTTATGCATACAATGACATACCTAACACCTAACTTAATCTACTGGCTTCAATTAATATATTTTTTTATTAACCTTAATTACAACTACGTAGCGATTGCTATACTTTAAATTTCCATTATTTTTTTTTTCCTGTAGGTCTGTTCCGAGAGGGGCATCTAGCAGCTGGTGACGGCGGCCTATGTTGAATTGGTAACTGAGAATTATAGTATAATATGGGCATCCGGTTAAAATGTCTTGTAGAATGTAGGTATAGTAGGTACAATACGTTTTGTACCTACAGTTAGGTCAACACCATAGGATTCACACATATTATAGGATTCTTACCTTGCCATAAGTCATAAGAGATACGTGAGTAACCTCGTGTGGCCTATGCGTAGTCGATTTAATACAATTTCTTCTTTACTATTAAAATTAATTCGTGTTTTCTCATCTGGGCTCTGGAGTTTTTGGTGATAGTTCTTTTAATTAGATTTCATTTCGTGTTTTATTTTATTTGTATGCAGTAGGTATTCGTTTTTATAACCAATGGCATAATAACATGTACCTACAGCCACACCCGCTTTTGTTCGTATTGTTGTCTTCGTCTTACAAATACATGGTAAATTTACGTTCTGTAGACCATTCTGAAATTCACGTTTAGTTTCATAAGTTTCATTATAGTTTTAATATTTTAGTGAATCCTCATATTATCAAACTTATATAAATTATAAATTATTTGCGTTTTGTTGGGGATGTTTTTTTAAATATTTTAATTTTGAAATTTGTAGGTAATGAGCATTTTTAAAATCAAAATATTGAACACACCAAAACACAGGCATTGTTTCGTTAACTTTAAGTTTAGTTATATTATGTTAATTCACTATAATAAAATATTTATATATAAAAACCAATAGTTTTTATTTGTATTTTCAAGGTATCTTCCGTGATTGATTGTATTGATTAATAGTAGGTGGTATACAAAAGGAGGCTATTGCTTTTTTTTTTTACAACAGCTATAATATATTTAAAAAAAATTAATTTATTGTATAAAAAATCTTTAAAAATAAAATGTATTAAAAAACCTAAAATCATGGATTAATACTTATTAATATTAAATTATATTTATATTTAATTACCTATAGGTATCTCTATTATATTCAGTACCCTGAGGATTCAATAATTAATGGTATGATGTTTATCAAATATAATTATTAATATTAAATATTTACATAATATAATAATATTTTGATAATTTTTAAGATATATATATAAATAATTTTAATATTTTGGTTGTGTTTAAATGATCGCTAGACAAAATAAATGTTAGATTAACTGATGTGCATACTATCATAAAAACTTGGTTTTGTCAAAATTATTAATATTTTATTACTTATTGAAAATATAAAAAATAAAATGGAATACATTACTTATAAAAATGAAAAAATAGAATTAAATGATGATAAATATAATATGAAAGATATATTTAAAATATTAAAGTATAAATATGAACCTTTTTTTGAAACAAATGAAACATTGTATTGTAGTATAAATGAATTCGAAATAATGTGTGATGTAGATAAAACAACAGAAATGGAATTGTTATTATTTTTAAAAGAATATAAAAAAGATAAATTATTAAATATATATGAGTTTATTGATAATAAAAAATATAGCTTAAAATTAGGAAATTGGTTTAAAGATATATGGTTTCCTTTTTTTGAAAAAAAAAATATATTAATTACTAATGATGTGTTAAATTTTTTTATTTGTGGTCCAGAATGTGTGGTCATGGAAAATGACTCTGAATTTAATCATTTTAATGAAAAAAAATTAATAACAATTTTAAATGATAATAATATCGAATATATAAAAATAAAATATGATAATCCTTTATCATTAGAATATGAATATATTCAAAATGAAATTAAACAACTAACACCAAATGATTTAGTACAAAAATGTTGGATGTTATTAAGTGATAGACATTTTAAAAAATTAATGATGAGATTAAATAAAGAATATTATATGACTTTAGATGAAATATTTTATGATTATTCTAAATATATTGTTAAGTATAATATTGAATTAGAAAAAGAAATGTTAGAAAAAGAAATAAAAGATGACCAAGCGAATAATTTAGAAAAATTTAAAATAAATAATAACATTTTTGTAAATAGTGTAAAAGAAAATAATAAAAATGGATATATATATATAGCGACATCAAAAATGTATGCTAAGGATAATTATTTTAAAATTGGTAGAACTGATAATTTAAATAAAAGATTATCCAATTTTAACACTTCACGTAAAACGCAAGATTTATTTTATTTTTGTTATTATGAAAAAGTTTATGAAGTAAATAAAGTTGAAAAATTAATACATCATTTATTAGATAATTTTAGAGATAAGAAATCTAAAGAAATATTTGTTATTCATTATAACTATTTATTAAAATTAATAACTTTAGTTATAAAAAATATGAATGAACTTTTTCAAAATTTAAATGATTTAAAAAAAAATCAACTATTAAATTCTGATTCAGAGATATATAATTTAGAATCTTATGTACCAGAGACATTAAAATTAATTAATAATGAAGAAATAATATTAAATGATTTAAGAAAGATAATATTACAATTTTTAGATGATTGTATAGTTAATAACAATTTAAAAGTTAGCAGAAAAGAACTATTAGATAAACTAAACATGGCCGATTCAAATAAAAACGATTTATGGAAAAATATTAAGGAAATATTAAAATGGAAAGATAGTAAAACTCCAATATTATATAAAAATGCTAAATTGACGATAACTTATTAATTAATTATCAATAATAATATATCAATTATTGTATCTTATATTATATTTTATGATTGCATTTTTATATTTGTGAGAATAAAAGAACATTTTTATTTTAAATGTTGTTAATAATGAATTGATAAATATTATTAAATCTTGGTTTTGTTTAAATGATAATTTCTAGCATATTAGCAATAGATAAATAATGAATATACACTAAATAAAAAGTAATTTAATATTAAATAATAATGATATAGGTATATATAGGGATATATTTTTAAAATTACACATTTCATTATTAAATGAAAATAAAGTATTAATAACAGACAAATGATTCGAATTTACAAGTTTATATAAAGAATCTATAGGTATATGAAAATAAAACTATATTAATAACTAATAGTATTTTGATCCTTATTCAATTTTATTATAGAGTCCGTCAAGACATATTCTGGAAATGTAAGTCAAATAAAACATTTCATAGTATCATAAAATAACTATAATATAGAATATTATATAAAAATAAAATACGATAATCCTTTATATTTAAAATATGAATATATTCAAAACGAAATTAAACATTTAATGCCTAATTTAGTACGTATAACATAATAATTTAGAACAAAAGAATTCAATATTAATAAGTGTTAGAAATTTTAAATCATTAATAATGAGATTAAATACAAAAGTAACTCAAGAAATAAAAAAATATTATATTGCTTAAATATATTTTGTAATTACTTTATAAATATGTAAGTTTATTTTAGATTATATATTTCATTGTATTATTTAAACAATTAAACTTGTATTAACATAATATATTAAATGATTTTTTTTAAGACATATAGCTGTTGAAAAAATAATGTTGTACAACATGCCTCCTTTTTATTACTGCTATTAATTATTGCAAAATTGATTAACGTTAAAATGTCGTCAAAGGAACATATACTTCAGCCGCTAGAGCTTTGGAAATATTTTGGATATTCTACATTTCCGGACCAAGCAAAGAGAAATCTTACAATCAGTCTTGGAAGTAAGATGTCTTTAACAGACAGACCTTCCGGGTTTTTGTTCATATGTACATTATATGTACAAGCATAATTAATAATTATATTTTTTTTTTCAGGAGCAAAGAGACGTATGTGTGGTTATATTTACCGGTATGAAAAAAGTCTTTGTTATCGGTAGGTGTCCGGCAGCTTATAGCATAGATCATAATTCATAATATACTATGTACCTACATTGTACATATTATAGGTACCTATATAGATTAGATTATTAAGTAATTATACAGTGGCGTGGTGAACTTTTTTTTGAGCAGGGGCCAAATACAGAATACCAACGTACCCACCGCCAAAATGAATATTCAACTGAATTACTTACCTGTTATTTGTTAACTATTGCTTAATTGAATATCTTTACTCCGATTTTTATAGACACCCAGTACCTATACCCATCCACCCACTCATCCACCTGTGGTCCCTGGAAAACCCCCTCACCATACGCAACTCATGTAATATTTATATAATTATATACTATTTTGTATTATATTTATATTTTATACTAATATTATACGTAGTATAGTACTTATATGATCTAATATAGTTAATAATAATGGATTAACCAATAACCATAGTTGTAACACCGTAGTTATAATATCACTAAAAAAGATCCATTCATTTTTCTGGAGATTTGGATTTAATCTGTTTAATATTTGTTAAAAAAATAACGAAAATCATTCTGCAATATAATTATAGGTTTTAACTCGTCATTGAGTATAAGTCACTGTAATCCACCCGGCCTTATGGCTGGAAAAAAAAAAGTCAAAATGTCTTGAAAATTGTATAAGGTATATAAATTGTTAAAATAAACATTTTGTGCACATTTTTAGTATCTACGCTTATTTTTTTTTTCATTGCTACAAAATATCAAACATTGATCGAGGAAAAATAGTTACCTTACGAGTTATATTTGCAACAAAAAATGTTCCAAAATGTTATTTTTAAGTACAAAAATAAACAAAAGACTTTTTTTTATCACTTAATGTAAGTTTGATTATGAGGGCGAAGGATTGTCATTTGAATCTCCAAATTTGGAATGACAAATCAACAATAGGCTTTATACCAGATAAATACAGATGTACCGTCCATCATATTATCATAATAATATGGTATGAATAGGTTCCTGAAGAGGTTCGTGGTAAAAATAACAGTTTATTTATGAGTCTAAATATTTTACGCATACGTTGTACATAGGTGCCGAGATTACGTGTACTTGTATTTTACCTTCGTCGTAATGGTGGATATAGCTCATATTATGCAGATAAATCATACAACAGTGCGTATCTATAGGTTTTTACTGATTTTCGGAATGATCAAAAAACATTATTTGGTTGAATAGTTCAATTCCACCAAGGTCGATACTATAGGAACGTTTAATTAATACATTATTTTGTACTTGTGATGTATTTTAAAAATATAAATGTTATAAAAAAGCAAAAAATATGAATTAACTATACAATTATATGTTGTAATGGAAAAATAGTTTGCATCCGCCTCCACCTTTCGGGCACCACAATTATTATTTATTATAATTAAATATAGATAATATTCAGTTCAGAGATGAGTTATAACTTATAAGTATTTAAAATTAAATCCAAAATTAGACAATTACATTAATTTTACCTATAATTGTGTACTAATTGTCAAAAACTCTTGATATTTCACAGCATGACAATACTTGCGAGGAACCTTGTATTATATATTTTCAAGCTATTTTTGTCACGACGCTTTTAAATACTACTGAGAATTCTCTTACTTTTGCCAAAAAATACAAAATAGGTTCTATAGTGTGTTACATAATATACCTAATTATTTATTATAAATTGATTAATTTAAGGTTAACACCTTTTTATAAGCTAAGTGGTACTTAAGGCCAGGGGCGTATTTAGACTTACTTCTAGATGGGTGACTCAATTTTTTTCTTTAATTCAGGCTCAAAATTGTTGGTAATATTTAAATCAGGTGAATCTTTAATATTTGGTGTAGTTCTTTTTTAACACCTGTCTGTGTTTTGAAAGTTACACTTGTGTTTTATTTAATTTTTCACGAAGTATGGACCCGACAAAAATCCCAATTCACAGCAACGCGTATCGTACGCCGAACGCTTGAAGTTATCACAATATCACGCACCCTTGTTGCGGTGGTTTGACACGTATAAACTTAAACGATTTAATTAAAAAATACGCGCATGAATGTAGCATGTACGAAATTCGTATTTTATAACCAATATTTTTGTAGAAAATAAAAATTGTTAATTCATTTGATTTCGTTATAAAATTATGCACATTAAAAAAATTTGAAGTGTGTATCTCACATAATATAATCGATTCCTTAAATACGGATTCAGGGAAGGGGCGATCACCCCTTCGCCCCCCCCCCTAAAATACGCACCTGCTTAAGACATACAAAGGAAGTATTCACATGAAGTAAAATTACCACAATCCAAAAAAATGATATAGCATTACAGCTCTCATATAATCAACTGCGTGAAAACACATCATAACTAGGTATATAAGTAAATAGTTCAAATAATATTTAAAGTAAGTAACAATATGTTTAAGACCTATATGTACAATTATGAATTCACCCAATATTTTTGTTTAAATTATTTTGTTTTATAAAATACATCATTCTCATAGAGTGGCACTATTTCACTGCAATTGTATAATGTATGCTACCTACGTCTAACAAAGCTTTTGCCTTCTAATAATTTGAACGCTCAGCGTGTTTAACACAGCCAGATGATAACTGATAAGTCATGCCAAAAACTTTTGGATGAACAATTTCTTAAGATGTTTGTAAAAGAATAGGTATCACACTTCGGTATTGTTGAGGATCACGACTACGATTTTAAGAAACTTTGAGGACTGCTCGGCTATATAAGCTCCCATCTAGAATAATATATAGTATTTTAAACTATTGACACCGTAGTTTTACAATGCAATATACGTTGAAGTAAAAGAAGTCATACCTATGTCCAAATGCAAAAAAAAATTAGTATTACTATAACAGATTGTTGGCCCCTGCTAAAAATACTGACAATCGCAGACAGCCAGTTACGCCTTATTAAAGTACAGTTATTCTATTTCGAATGATTGCAATTACCTAATCGTTATTCATCTCAATTATTTCACAGGATAAAATACATCCAAAAGTCAAACCAAATCATCTGTCTATAGTTGGCGAAATAACTAAATATCTCAAAAAAAAAAATACCATTACCAATAGAGATCAAAGTCCTTTGAAATGGAAGGATGACCAAAATAATACCTACACATCCAGTTTTGTTTCAAGCACGGAAATAGATACCCCCTATATTAGTAGTTTCGAGTAATGAAGAAATGTCATGGGCCATGATATTTATAGCTACTTCTGTTGCTTGTGAACAAATATTCTCAAAGGCTGGCCGACAATCGCTGAAAAAAGCATTTTATATTTTTAGACAGTTTATTTATTTATGATATTAAACAGTTATTTTAAACTTTTATAGGTAATATTAGCATTGTGTTAAATGTTTATGTATTAGGTATTAGCATAGGTATCTATTATCTTTTGTTTATAGTATAATAAGAATTATTACCTTATGTTGTAGGACATATATATAGGTTGGTATTACATAATAAATAATAATATAATATAGTACATTAGTTGTACGTATACTTAAACAAATTAAAAATAAATAATATTGTATCATTGATACCTATCTTCCAATATTAAATAAATAGGGATAGTATAATTTATCAATATTGTAATTTGTAATATTCTATTGTGATCATTAATACATGGAATATACAAAAATAAAACCCTTTTTGTATTCCACTAAATCAATTATACATTTTAACCGAAATTAATATTGAAAACCAAAATATGTTTGGATAGAAATGGTATATGAATTACTTATACGACTATCATATTTGTATTCGAGGACTAATAGATAGATAGGCTTTATAGATTCTATCTTAATCTGTGGTTTTATTTCAGTATATTTTTAAGTTTATCGAACGTTGTTGGTAATAGTGTGCAGGTCAGTAAGAGGTGGTTAGGACCCTTTACGGGGGTCGACCTACACAAATAGAGAGCCTCTCGCCTGTATGATATATATATATTATAACCAAATTAACAAGTGTCTATGTCTACTTATGTAGGTACGGGGACACGAATTCCTAAAAATCATTTATGCTATATTGCTATTGTAATATGAGGCGATCACTAAAATAAAAACCTCGTTAATCGACCAAATATACGCAAAATATAGGTAAATCATACACGTACGCTATTTTATAATTTTTACGAATCCTATAGCTGCTAATCGATATTCACGATCTCGGACCGAGTCATTTGCATGCTACGAAAACACCGACTTTCACTTCGACGTTTATTTTAAAACATTTTTATCACCCATTGTGACATATTCTTATTTGTAAGTAGCCAGTAGGTACATCCACATTCACATACTGTCGTCTGTCATACTGACAGATAATAAGAAAAATTCTGACATCATCACGATTTATAACAGAAAAAATGCATTGATCTTAAACTTTAAGGGTTATTATGGTTTCTGTTAAAAAACTGGATAATTTGATACATTGAGGGGGTCAAAATCATAAAATAAATTCTCAGTACCTAGCCACTTTTGTAAATAATTTGGAAAAACAATTTTTTTTTGAAAGAGTAAAAACAGGAATATTTACGACAGAATCGATATTTTTACCCAGTTAAAAATAAAATAAAAATGAATTACTTTAATAAGAATTGAAATGTTCACCAAATATTTATAAAATCACTTTCTCGACATTAAATAACTATCAAAATATAAAATTTTGTAAAATGTTCTATAATATTTGATGAGCTATTTTATAAAAATATGAAATTTAAACAAATGTATGCAAACAGGCAGTGTTCGGAACGTTCACTAAAAAAATGAACTCGTTCACGTTCACGTTCGTGTTTTTTTAAAACGAACGCGTTCACGTTCACGTTCTTTCAAAAAATGAACGCAATTTCACGTATTTAATTTTTTTTATTCTTTATTCAAATTAAATATATCATAGGAATTAAAATGCAAAATATTAATATATTTATTAAATGGTAAATAAATTGAACGTCTTAAAAATCGATAAAGTTCGTTAAAAATATAAACGTCGTTCACATTCACGTTCTATTTTAATAAAACGAGTGACGTTCACGTATCGTTCACTATATATGAACGTGAACGCGTGAACGTGCGTTCATGAACGACGTTCTTTCCAATCACTGCAAACAGGTATTTAACAATATTGGATACTAATAAGTAATAAGTAACAATAAGTTGAATTTATTTTGCATTTTTTCAAAAAAAAATTACTCGTAAATATTAAATTTCAACGTTAAATTTCATATGCCAATTTTGTAATTAGAAAAAAATTTTTTTTACAAAAATTGTATAGAAAAAAATACCCTATCTGAATATGTAAAAAAAATTGGTGTTACCATTTAAAAAAAGGTAAGTTGTATCGCGCATGCGCGTATCGAAAGTGGTAAAAATTTGAAATTTATCTAAAAATGTGTATTTAAATCTATCTTTAAGACTATCTGTCATTCGGTGAAAACCCCATTTAAATACAAGGTCATCGAACTGAAATATTTAGTGGTACCTCTTAGCTTGAACACACTGTATACCTACTAGTAACTAGTATAATTATTATGGTAAAATGTTTAACGGTTTAAGACTTTGAGAGTGGAATGTTGAAAATATTGTTAATAAGATCTTAAAACGATTCTTAGAAGACGATTACTAAAATAGTAAAATAACAAAAAACCAATTTACTAAAAATCTTTGTAGGTAATTGACAAGAAAATATTCCAGAAAATTACAAATAACTATGTCAATGATTGTCTATTTGTCTCAAACTTCAGGACTATCCTAATACTTTTTCTACCTGGTCTGAAACACTCGGTTTTACATTGAATATCAATAAATGATATTTATCAGAAGTCGCTACCCTAATACATATTCTTACACTTTAAAATTAAAATAGCTCTAACCTGCTCTCTGTGGATACTGGATACTGAGATATGTGATCTGGGGTTTACTTTTACTCCTACTATTTGTCCCTGTGCTCACATCGATAAAGTTACTTGCAAAGCTCTTAAAGTATTGGGTTTCATTAAAACGAATACCTGGCGATTTCAAACTCACTGAAGTCTCTCTAAAATCCATGTATTGTGCACTATTGTTAGACCAATTGTTGTGAATGGTTTGATGCACCGGCAAAACTTCTACTTTTAATCCCATATCTTTTGCACAACAAATTATTTAAAAAACGAATCAATCACCTGTATAATGAGGTTAGCCAATGATGATCCATCATTTCTTTTTAAGATTTCATTCATTATTCATTATTCTTATGTTATTTTGTATCTTATACCATTTTTGTAACTTGTCTACTTGAACCTACCAGTTTGTATATATTAAATAAATTGTATATTATAAAATGAATTCAAGTTCTTGAAAATAAATAAATAAAATAAAATAAAACCACTTGGTATATTAAATGTTTGAAAAATTTATTTATTGATCTTAGATTAGGATATTATTTCCATACTAGGAAAGAGATAACAAAAAAAAGTGGCATAATCACATGGATTATAATATTATATTAAACTGTCTTAAACATAATATGTACCAAATAATATAAGTTTTAATCTGGTTAAGAAATCAAGTATTTAATTGTTTTTATTAAAGTTTATATCAAATTAATTAATCAAACTTATTATTTTTTTAAATTATTTAACATTTCAGTAGCCAGTAGGATACCATTTGTTTGAATATAAGTATAATATTATGTTAAATGTATTGCATACCTACTATCTAAGTAATTAAATGTATTTGCTAGTTGAAAAATCACACAATACTGCAATTTATTGGGTAACAATAAAATCTAAAATAATATTTTATGATCAACAAAGGTACAATATCAAGGCATTAAAACAAAAATTAACAAATAAAATTTATTTATAAAACGTGTAATGAGAATTTAAAAAAAATATTTAAATACAGTAAAATACAATATAAAAATATTTAATTAAAAAAAAACAGGATCATAATATTCATAGCAATTGGGATACCCTACAAGGCAATTCTGATAGTTTTTACATGATTTGTTGGACAAAATCTTGAACTTTTTATGGGAAAAATTCAAAGATCTTTAGTTTTTAAAGTCTAATAATTATACTAGTCTATATTACATTGTCAATATGAATGATTATCTACAAATATATTTTAATATAAACAAACCGTACTAATGTAATAATTAAAGATATTAGATAGGTATCTAATTCAAATAATCAATATTTAATAACTTGCCAGTTTTTAAATAAAATCATATATTAATTGTTGCATTTTCAATCAAATATTATAAATGTTGTTTTTAAATAAACAGTATATCGACAAAAATTATTTATAATTTGGGTATGAAAAATAAAATAATTAATTCTTGGGAAAATGACCTTTTGGTTATGCTTCTTGCACTTTAAAATGAAAACAGAGAGTTATTTTTTAATTTTTTAATCATTGTTTTATTGCGTTCTATTATTTCTTGACATGGCCCATTTGATTCAGTTGCGCAAAATTTTCTTTTAGTTGGGTTTTCATCATTTTTTGAAATTAAACTGCTATGAACTTCATTCCTTTCTACATCTCTATCAACACCACATTTCTTCATTTCATCTGAATCACATATTCCACTGAAGATGGAATCATCACATTCATCCCAAAAGTTGTCACACACGCTGGAATTTGAGTTACTAGAAAAAAAATTCAATAAAAAATAAAAGTATATAATATTCATAGACTATATTTACTTAGTTTCGCACTGGTTCACACTCTCAGTCTTCGATTCTACTGGATATTTATTACAAACTTCTATCACTTTATCCACTATTGCTTGACCAAAACGATCAATTTTAGCTTCAGTAAACCCTTCAACTACAGCCATAATCAAATTAATTAGTAGGTTAAGATAAAAATCAACATTTAAAACATTTAAAGATTATTAATTTATAATTGTTTACCATTTTTTAATTCAGATACATTTTTAGGCTTTAATTTTGCCACATTGATTAACAATTTATTACTTGCTATCATATAAGGCATACAGTCTGATTGTTGAGCCAATGTTGTTCTATACATCACCAATGTTGAGTAAATTGTATTCTACAAAATATTAGATTATAAACATATTGTAACTATCAACATTAATTGAAATATTTACTTCTAATTCTGTATTTTCGGTTGGTTGTTGAGAGCTGTAATTCTGCAAACTTGGTGTATATTGTGATGTTTTTTCTTCGCGCTGATACTTCAATTTTATATCTAAAGTACCACAACCCTTATAAACACCTTTTGATCTTAAATAAATAAATAAACATAATTAGGTATGATATATAATATATTTGTTTATGAATTGCATTACTTAATGGCTGATTTAGATTTGAACATTTTTAAAACATCCAAAGACGGGTCTATTAGAATACCTGATTTCTTTCCACTATAATCAAAACAGTAAAGGAACATTTTTATTAATAAGCTATAATTTATTTACTAAATTGTAATATTACTATTTTATGAACTCGTTTCCTTTGTCTGAAACTGCAACAGTACTGATTGGAAAAGAAAATTTGTTGCCCTCCTTGAACGAAGTGCAAGGGTTTTGCTGCAGTAAACTTTCTCTCAAACACAATTTACCTTGATAACCATAAAGTTGTATTATACTTGATAAACAACTTTCATCAGTTGTGACGTATTATTGTAAAAGTAATTTATTTACCTAGTGCTTTCCAAAAAGTTTCTGTGTTATAGTCTCCTTTTCCGTACAATTGATGGTCCTTATATTTAGATAATTTATCATTCTTTTTACCACAAACAAAATTTACTATAGCCACAAGTCCAAAATAACCACCTAGTGCTTGAGCACATTTTAAAATTAATTGTATATCTTCAGTTAAATCTACATTATTATCAGGTTGTAATTTGTCAGTCTTCTGGCTGTTTTTTCAAAGAAATAACAGATTTGAATTAATATAAAATGTTTTGGTTCTAAAAATAAAAAGTCCTACTTATTTGTACAATTATCGCAGCAGTCTTTTCTAATGATAGCATCAGATGTAGTTGATGAAGAGACATCCTCAAAATAGGATAATAATAGTTGACGTCTACACAGTCTAGTTTCCATGTACTGTTCAATGACCTTAGCCATTTTTTCTTTATGAGAACGATATGTGTCATTTGTGAGGTTTGAAAGCATTATATGCCTATTGAGCACAATATCACCTTCATTGTAGAATATATGACACATAGCTGGCAAGCCATCCCGTCCTGCTCGACCAACTTCTTGATAATATGACTCAATATCTTTAGGTGCTCCGTAATGAATAACACGTCTTACGTCTATCAAAAAACAAAAAACAATTACTCAATAGGTACAGTTAATGCATTAAATATGTATACTCTTCAAATGTATTGATAAATTATACAATTAACACTTTCAGTAATAGAAAAAAAATTTAATTTCTTAATTTTTTTAACAATGTATGATAGTAAATTATTTTTCAGGTAACTAATACTACTGTATTTAAATTTGAAAATAAACAATTAATTAAAAAATTACCCGGTTTATCAATTCCCATTCCAAAAGCCACTGTAGCTACAACAATTTGCAAATTATCTTTTACAAAATTTTCATGAACAGTATTTCTTTTCTTCAATGGAATGTCAGCATGATAAACTTCACATTCTATTCTATTAGCTAAATTAAAACTATATTTATAATTTGCAATAAATCAGATTTAAAAACAAAATTAATGGGAAGTAATATTTACATTTTAATTCTTGTGCAACTGCTTCAGTCTGTTTTTTTGTAGGACAATATATAATTGTGGCTCCTTCAAAAAACATTTTTAACCCATTTTTTTTCATAAATTTATTCAAGTCGAAAAATATACTTGTTTTTTTTGATACTTCAAAGTATAAATTTTCCCTATCAAATCCAGTACACACATATTTTGGATTTCTGAAAGTAAACAATAATTAATAGTGATTTAATTTCATTAAATTATGATCAATCATACATGAGATTCAATGAGTTACAAATGTCTTTGCGCACAATTGGTGTAGCAGTTGCTGTTAATGCCATAATTGGAACATTGGGTAGTACGTCGCGTAATTTCCCTAAATTCCTAATATAAATACAGAAGACTTAAATAGTAGATTAGTGTATAAAAAAATATATATTTCTACTAACCTATAAGAAGATCTGAAATCAAAACCCCACTGACTGACACAATGTGCTTCATCGATGGCCACAGCAACTATTTTGATTTTTGTTTGTAAATCTTGTAAAATTTGTTTTGCTGAATCAGTGGCTATCCATTCTGGAGTTATATATAACACCCTAACTTCTCCAGAAAAAAGGCTATTCAAAGTGTCAGCCTTAGATGTTTGTGCCGTGCCTAGCAGACATGCTTTTATATTGGCCATCTATTTTAAATATTTAAAATTCAATTGTGAATAAATTAATTAACTTTCTAAACTAGTTGTTTTGTTGTTTTTAATAATTAGGTTTGACTGTAGCATAATTATGACATTTTTGTAAGGAATAAATATAATTGTAAATGGTATGTAGACCATAATACAAATGTTGGTGAAAAAAAAATATTAAACAAATTCAATCCAAACCTCAAGGGAAAGTACTTGATCCTTCATTAACGATATTAACGGGGAAACAACTATCGTTAAGCCTTTGCTATAGACTGCCGGATACTGATAACAAAGACTTTTTCCATAACCAGTAGACATAACCACACACGCGTCTCTTTTTTGCTGAAAAATAAATATACATATTATATATATCTAAAAATAAATAGAAACCTGGAAAGTCAGTCTAGAGTTCTTAACATCTTACTTCTAAAACGGCATGTATGATCTCCCATTGCATGGACCGAAATGTAGAATGACCAAAATATTTCCTAAGAGCAGATATGTGCTGCGGGCTAGGTTCAACTGAAGACATTTTAAACTTTGAAAAAACAAATGGAAACTATTAATTATTTACAATACATTATGGTTAATGGCTTTACGGGTATAGAAACAATAAATTATTAAAGTAGGTATTCTTTGAACACGAAGGTGTAACAGTGAATACGAAAGTCAGGCAGTGGTTTTGCTGTTTACAATATGCTTTTGAGTTTTGATTTCAATTTTTATAACTGCTCATTGTTCAAACCTCTTATCACTATAACTGATAAAAATGTGTTCATTGCACCACACACATCAACTTCCGCAGTGAGACCGCGAACGCAATTTCCCCCCAAAACAGTAAGGTAGGATTTCAAAACTTTAAAAAGAAATCGCTCAACTCCTTTTCACCTATGTGGAGGGAGTGAAAGGCGCAATTTGGAGGGGGAGGGTTGACTAGGAGAGGGACTTGGCCCCCATAGCTTTATTTGAGTCCCCTCATTTTCTTTAGATTCTGAGCGGATTGAGGAATGCATTGAATTATTGAATTTACCAAGATGTGTGTTTTGTGTGTGTGTGTCACACACCTTTTGGGGCAGTAAAAATGCTTCAATTTTTTACATCACGGTCTTATAATAACAAAAAAACTAAAAACCATCTATTATGATGAATGATTTTTTGGGTATAGGACAGATAAGATATAGGTAGATTTAGTTCCTAACTTTTATTTATACATTTTCATTTCTTAATACCTGTAAAAATATTTTAATTTTTTTTTTTGCTTTTTAAAACGAAAATACCTCCGGGCGACCGGTCCCCCTTTCAATTTTTTTTTTCCATATAATTACCTTGTGTAATTTTTTTTTATCCCTAAAACGGAGTAGCCTGCAGGCATAGTCTGTAATTCTTTAAACCAAAGATAAATTTATATCCTATTTTTTTTTTTTTTTTTTTTTTATCTAGATAATTGTACAATCTGTAAATTATTGTATACAATAAGCACAAGTGAAAAAAACGAATTAAAAGAAAAGACAAAATAACAGACAATGTAACAAACATAAGTTAATTAAATCGTGTTTATTCACATCAATTCGGACAGGGGGCTTGGGCGAAGAGGCCATCCATTGATGGAACTTCTTGACATGTGGGGGGGGGGGTTAGTCTAAAAGTAGATCACGACACCATGTTCTTTTTAGGCGCCTTCTGGGGTCACCAGGAATAGTGGGGATAGATAGATCCGAAATCAGGGGGTTGCGATGATTGCGGAGATTTAAGTGCATGCGTTTGTAGAAGGTCTTGGCCACGCTTTTTACAGTTTGGATGGATAGATCTTTGTGGAGAGTATCATTAGAGACATAGAATGGGGCTTTAGTGATTTGACGTAGACATTTAGACTAGAATGTTTGTATTTTGGTAATATTGGAGGGTTTGGCGGCATCCCATAATTGAATGCCATAAGTCCATATTGGTTTGAGGAGTAACTTGTATAATAGGATTTTATTTTTAAGGTTTACATGCTTAGATGTCAAAAGGAAACGCAATTGTCGGGACCGATTATTTAGGGCAAGCCGTTTGGTGTGGATATGTGTAGCCCAGGTTAGCTGGTGGTCTAGATGAAGACCTAAGTAGCGAACGGTTTGATTAGATGGGAGTGGAAGGTGATTAAGGTACACGGGAGGACAGACGGCTTGCCGGAGCGTGAACATGCAGTGAACGGATTTGGTTTCATTAACTTTTATCCCCCAATCTTTATACCATATTGATAAAAGATTTAAGTGGTTTTGGATGAGATTTGAGGCCGTTTCAGGGTTTGAGTGAAGAGCCAAAAGAGCCTTGTCGTCAGCAAAGTCCCCGGTAATTGTGTTGGCAATAGTAGGTTGGTCAGAGGTGAATAGATTAAATAGTAGTGGAGCAGCAACCGCTCCTTGGGGAACACCGGCACCTATCGGATATATTTTGGAAATGGCAGATCCTGTACGGACAGAGAAGTGTCTGTCTTGGAGGTATGATTTAAATATTAGATAGTAGTAAGTGGGGAAAATAGTTTTAAGCTTAAGGAGGAGACCTTTATGCCAGACTGTGTCAAAGGCTTGCGCCACGTCAAGGAATACACCTGTGCATATAAGCTTTTTTCCAACGCGTAACGCGTAAGAGATATTATCAACTAGGCGATGGATCTGGTGAATGGTTGAGTGGTTATGTCGAAATCCAAATTGATAGTTGGGTAGTTTGGATTCAATAACTGGTAGGATACGCTTTAGAATAATTTTTTCAAAGATTTTTGAGAATAACGGGAGTAGGCTAATTGGTCTATATGATTTGAGTCGGGCGGTTTCTTTGGCTTGAGAATCATGATGATCACAGAAAACGTCTTCCATAGGACTGGAAAGTACGAGAGCCTCAACATAGAATTATATATGTGCGTTAGTAACAGTAAGGCTTTTTTGGGCAATTTTACTGCTACTTTAGATGTGATAAGGTCATAACCTGGGGTTTTGGGACGAGGAGTGCTGAATTGCATGTTCGACTTCGCTCGGGCGAATATGTTTGGGTGGAAGAGTCATAGGAAGTGGGCAGGATAGGGAGCGGTTTGCTGCTTCAATTTGGGTTGGGGGTATATTGCTGTGTGGTTGAAAGGTAGAGGCGAGGTAGTGGGAGAAAATATTTGCTTTTTCCAAGTCAGTGATGGCCCATGAACCATCAGCTTTTTTTAGAGGAAGTACATGAGGTTGGGATCGAAGTATTTTTCTTGTGGTTTGCCACAGTGAGTTGTCAGTAGTAGATAGAGAGGCAAGATGCCTCGTAAAGTTTTCATATCCTATTTAATACTTTAAAAAGCTATATGCAATTGTGATCTCTATAAATAACCAACACCTAAAGGTAAAATGTATTATTTTGTTTAAATATTTGTCATTAATAATCTGGAATTTAGACTGCAGTCTCACTCTCTTTTCTATACCTGTAAAAATATTTTTTTTTGTTTTTCTAAACGAAAATACCTTTGGGTGCTCGGTGGCCCTTTTAAATTTTTTCTTCATATAATTAATTTGTGTGATTTTTTTTTATCCCAGTATGTCTGCATGCATAATTCTGTAGGTATACTTCTTTTATTCTTTAAACCAAAGATAAATTGATATCCTATTTTATACTTTAAAAAGCTATATAATATGCAATTGTGATCTCTATAAATAACCAATATCTAAGTAAAATGTATTATTTTGTTTAAGTTTTTATTATTAAGAATCTGGAAATTAGACTGGTGTCTAATTCTTTTTACTATACAATTAAAATTTTTTTAGAATTTTTTTTTTTTGCTTCTTAAAACGAAAATACCTTTGGCTCCCCGTTTTCCCTTTCAATTTTTTTTTCATTTAATTAACTTGTGTAATTTTTTTTATCCCTAAAATTGAATCTAACTTTTTTTTTCATATAATTAATTTGAAATTTTCACTAAGCATTATCATAGTCATTATATATAAATGGTATTATTTTCAAAATAACTTAACGTGTTTAAGCTGTTAATTAAAAATTGAAAGTTCAATTTTTTTAATGTTTGTTTCTAGAAATGTCGATTAAAATCTTAGTATTTATCAAAAATGTTTGATCATTTAATATAAAGTTAATCATACAAAGTACTTATCAAAATTAAAAAAATCATAAATTGTTGATTAGAATTTTTTTTATAAGCATTTAAAGTTTAAATTCTTACAAAATCTATCAAAATCACTAAATGTTGCAGTTTTTTTTGATTAAGAAATTCATAAAATTTTTGTTATTAAGTTCTAAGATTTTAAAATTCAACACAACGATCTCTTTTTAATACCTCTTGAAAAAAAAAAATATACTGGAAAGTCAAATTATTTTTTTATGAGCGTTTAAAATTAGACATTGGATATTCACCCGTTTTTTCCGGGAACGATTTTCTTATTTTGATGTTATTGAAAAAGGAATAACTGCAGGCAATTGAAAAATTCACCACAAGTTATAATTATTATTTTCTATACACCAAAAAATTAAAAAATATTTTACCTAGTTATAGACATAAGAAATTTTATTTTCATTAAATATCGGTAAAATAATTTCTTTGGGTAAAATTTTTTAAAAATTTAATACAAGTTTCCTTATAAGTTGTTAAAATAGTAGATCAAAAATAACAAAATTATAAAGGCACAATTTTTTTTTATAACTATTTATACTTCAAATTTTGACTGAAATTTGTCATCAAACATTTGCAAATTGTTTTGTAGTTAAAACTTTTTAAACGTTTCACTTTTTATAGCTAAGGATTGACAATTTCAAACATGATTTTTCATAAGTAGTTTATAATTTAAACATAAAATCTACAAAATATACCTATCAAACAAATAATTTTTTAGACATTTTAAGTTAAAATGTTGAGATTTTTTTTTATTTTTGATAAAAAAAATGTGAAGTCGATCAAAAACTTTGAAAATATATATCAAGGTTCTTTATAACTTGTTGCAAGCGAAAATTAAAAAAAATTTGATGTTAAGTCTCAAATAGTTTTTTTGATTAGGAAATTCATACAATTTTTTCTATTTGAATCTATGATTTGAAATTTTAAAACAAGAGTGTCTATAAGTTTTTCTACCTTTCTAAAAAAAAAAAATTAGGTTAAAAAAACAAAATTACAATATAAATTGTTTACATTATATTTAATATAATATATTATATGAACATTTGAATCAAATAAGAATTGATTTATGTAATACTAAATACGAACACATATTTTAAAACCATAATTTTGGATTACGGCAATACAATAAAAAATTGAATACTAAAAACTTTGATCAAGCATATTATATATTTTGGATAATACATTTGATTATGTCAATAACTGGTGAAAAATAAAATGTATTACATTTTTCTTACTATATACAAAATAAAATACTTATAATAGTATGAAAAAATATGAGCACATAAAAAAATAATTTAAATTGAGTCTTTATGATTATTTGTTGTCTAAAAAATGTCCACAAAATCAGATATCCCTAGTGCACATTAATTCATACAACAAAACACATTTTTACACGGATCATATATGTATAAATGTATAAATAAATAGATTATTATTAATATAATATGCAAACATAAAATAAATGTTTACGAGTTTTCGATGAAAATGATAACAGCTTGAAACATGTAGTTAAATTCAATTTAATGACAAATTTATTTTCTGTCTTTTAATCACTTATATGATAGTTTTATAATGAATAATAATAAAAAAAAAATATATAATTATATATTTGAACTAGATGGGAGAGATCAATAAATCACAAAACAAAGTACTAGTTTAATTATAAAGCAAGTACAACATTATTCAGTTCCCAAGATCAAATTTATACGTATATATTTATATGTATATAAAAATAAAAAAATCAGATTTATAATTTTTATTTTGAGTAGTAAAATACTAAAATTGCATATTATCATCAGAATTAATGCAAAAATGGTATATGAGAAATAATAAATATAATGTCCTCCAAATAAAAAAAATTATAATAACAAAATTAAGAGAGGAAAATACTATAGGCAGTATAACATGTAATAATATAACTAAAAATAAGAATCATAATAAATGTGCTAAACTCAAAAGCAACAAAATGCTAAAAATGATATATGTAGAAAAAAAAATGTTACTAAATAGCTTTAAATATTTACTAAATGCGACAATATCACTTTTTCACATATTTAATATACTGTATAAAGAAAAAATTAAATAATACTTAATATTTAATTTATGAAAGACATACATAATGGGCAGATTTAATGCCTGATAACAGTAATAATTAAAAATGTCTAAAATACTTTAAACTTAAAAAAATATACTTTTATTATATTAATAATTTAGCTGAGCAAATAACTCTTGGTCTGAATAGTAAGCAAAAAATAATAGTTTGATTTTTGTTCTAATTTTCAACAAAGAAAACTTTTAATACAAATTAAGTATTTGTCAATTAAAATTTGGAAATATTTCAATCAGAAATAAATAATACATAATTAAGGAAATCATAATGTAGATCAGAAATAATTTTAAAATTAATTGAAATTAATTGCACAGATTTTAAGTTAGTTGAAATATTGATATTATTAAAGCTAAATGAAGAATATGTTAATTATCATTGATGAATAACAATAAATGTTTCAACAAAAAACAATATCGAATATTATGAAGATAAATATCTTTTTCTCCAAAAAATAATTGTAAAAGTTATAAAAGTCAAAATTGATTCAGTCTTAAAAAGACATTTTTTTATCACAAAATTTAGAATTCTTATAATTTAAATGTTTTGAACACTTGTGGGCACGAACTTATTTAACTATATCAATTCACACTGGTAAAATACATTATTGTGCACAATTCATAGTTGCTATAGATTTTGTTTTCATAGTTGGTTTGCATTTTCTGGCTTCGAGTAAAATTTTAAAGCACTCAAATATTGACTGTAAAAAAAAAAAAAAAAATTAGAATCGCATAAAATAGTACATTTATTTAAAAACCATAATATTTAATATTGCGACCATTATTATACACTAAAACATTAAAGCTTTGGTCAAATATTTAATATGAATATTAACAATGATCAAACTTTAATTCATAGAAGTGAAAATGTCAATACTTAAGACTAACCTAAACCAGACAGTCTGGAAAAAATGTTCCTCTAGGCCACATTTTTCACAAATATCTTCAAGTTAATATATATGCAATTCAGGTAAGTAAATGAAGAAGCTAAGCTTTTAAAACATTTTAGAATGATACTTATCAATATTAATGGATAGCAATTAATTGCTAGAGAAGTTTTTAAATTTTTATCATTTTACTTTATGTATAAAGTAAAAAAATATATTATATATATTATTATTATTTACATATATTATTTATGTATAATAATACATTCAACAAAAACGTTGAATACCTTTGAACACTAAAGACGGGCACGCATTTTAGTATGTACAAATTAAATTACATCGGATACGTATCGACAACATCAATGTTCTTCAAATATTAACTCAACTATTAGCATGATATATAAAAATAACGTCGATGTTGAACTTGTTAAAATATATTTTAAGTGATTATTAAATTTGTAAGTCTATACCAATGTAAATTTAAAATTTCTAAAATGAATACTGAATATTTTATACAAATAAATACATTATAGCCGACAGTCGTTCAGGTTATCAGTAATGGCAATAAGCCAGGCCACCAGGCTCTTCCCTTGGTGAAACCATAAAATATTTGGATAACAAAGGAAGTATTTATTTAGCAAAAATATCAATACTAACAATATAATTCTGTCAGAACTCTAAAGTTTTTGTATATGAACTAAATAAGAATACATACATTTCAATTTGTATATTTTTTCTTCAAAATAAGTTTTATTACAGTAACTACCTAAACTTTGAATTTATAATAATAATTCAATATTTTTTTTTTGAATAGATTTTAACAAAACAGCCTAACAAATATAAAATAAGGAATACAGTAAATTAGCATTTGGATTTAGATAACAGTAAATAAAAATGTATTAATTTAATTAATAACTGTATCTAAGGTGAAATAGACTGAACTCACATAATGGGTTTGTCTTTGGATAACAAAGAAATTTATAAAGCAAACGATTTCTTGTACTTCAAACATAATAAAAAAAGTACACAAATGTATTTCGCACAAAACGCAATTATGAAAAATATTGAATTTGTTGGTTATTTTATTAATTTACAAAATTACTGTATCTAAGGTGAAATAGACTGAACTCACACATAATGGGTTTGTCTTTGGATAACAAAGAAATTTTTATAGCAAAAAATTTCTTGTACTTCAAATATAACATAAAAGTACACAAATGTATTTTGCACAAAACGCAATTATGAAAAATATTGAATTTGTTGGTTATTTTATTAATTTACAAAATTACTGTATCTAAGGTGAAATAGACTGAACTCACACAAAATGGGTTTGTCTTTGGATAACAAAGAAATTTTTATAGCAAAAAATTTCTTGTACTTCAAATATAACATAAAAGTACACAAATGTATTTTGCACAAAACGCAATTATGAAAAATATTGAATTTGTTGGTTATTTTATTAATTTACAAAATTACTGTATCTAAGGTGAAATAGACTGAACTCACACATAATGGGTTTGTCTTTGGATAACAAAGAAATTTTTATAGCAAAAAATTTCTTGTACTTCAAATATAACATAAAAGTACACAAATGTATTTTGCACAAAACGCAATTATGAAAAATATTGAATTTGTTGGTTATTTTATTAATTTACAAAATTACTGTATCTAAGGTGAAATAGACCGAACTCACACATAATGGGTTTGTCTTTGGATAACAAAGAAATTTTTATAGCAAACAATTTCTTGTACTTCAAATATAACATAAAAGTACACAAATGTATTTTGCACAAAACGCAATTATAAAAAATATTGAATTTGTTGGTTATTTTATTAATTTACAAAATTACTGTATCTAAGGTGAAATAGACTGAACTCACACAAAATGGGTTTGTCTTTGGATAACAAAGAAATTTTTATAGCAAAAAATTTCTTGTACTTCAAATATAACATAAAAGTACACAAATGTATTTTGCACAAAACGCAATTATGAAAAATATTGAATTTGTTGGTTATTTTATTAATTTACAAAATTACTGTATCTAAGGTGAAATAGACCGAACTCACACATAATGGGTTTGTCTTTGGATAACAAAGAAATTTTTATAGCAAACAATTTCTTGTACTTCAAACATTGAATGAAAAGTACACAAATGTATTTTGCATTAGAAAATATGGAACAAATGCAATTTGTTGAAACATTTATGGACAAAACTACTTTATCAACAATGAAATAGACTAAATTAACATTAACAATATTTGTATTTAGATAACAAGAAATTAATCTAGCAAAGTGTCTTGTTCTTGAATCAAAGTGTTAAGACACATGTATTTTGTTTCATATTTTTTTTTAAATAATATACAACATCAAGACTTACGATTTTTTAAAACAACTGGTTCAGGTGGAGGTTGATTTTTAGGCTTAAGAAATACATCTCTTATAAGCATCGAGTGAATGGTTGGTATCTGCTTTTGCTTGTGTAGCCATGGATGTTCTGGGTTGTGAGATTCATGTTCCAAAGCAACTCGTCTAGACACACGAGTCATAATTCTTAACAAGTCATTGTTGCTAAGATCATGTTTATTCATTTCAGTACAAAGACTTTGAATAAACCATGTTCCATTCTCAGGATGTCTGAATGAATAATAACCTTAAAAAAAATGTTCATAAGTTATTGTAAGAATTACTTATTATACTATTATACATCAGGGATGGCAAATCCATGGCTTGCAAAAAATTTAAATGTTTATATTTAAAATAAAAAACAAACAAATTTATATTATATAACATTTTTCATAATTTAAAGGCAAGCTCGAGAATTTTTTTTTAAAAAAAGGTAATAATTGGCACATAGCATCAGAACAATTTGCCATCCCTTATATATGATTATAAAAATCTGATATTTCAAATGTTAAAATTTACCATCATAAGTGCTGAAAGTTATCAAGAAATCTGCGTGTTTAGGGATTTTGTATGAGGCAGTAGAAGAATCTACTTCAGTTTTTGATTCTCTACTCAATGTGATACCAGGATCAAGCCTTTCTCCACGACATGCCTGAAACAAAAAACAAGAACAAGGTTAGAAAACAATTGCTATCGGATTCTATAGTTTATAAAATTCACAATTACCTGCACAAAAAATAATTTAGGTTTTCCAGCTAATGTAAGACATTTATCAGCTGTAAACGAATTCCACAAAAATTCAACTGGATATGGATTGTCTTTGGCATAAATAAATGATGAACTGATACCATGTGTCAACACAACAACAGCAAGACAATCATTTTGAGAATGATCTTCCTTAGCCACTGTAAAATTAAGTATAAGAATAAATATTTAAGTTAAATTTTAAGTCTTTAATACATACATTTGTTCAAATGATGAGTTAATTCTTCGTGATACAAGTTATTCCAAACCAAAACACTAAAATCTAAACGATAGAACATTGTTTTCAATTCTTCAACATCTTTCCATGAACCTTTCCGTTCAGGTAAGCTCTGACCATCAAAAATATCATTATTTATGATGACAGCGATACCTCGATATTCGTGATCCATATTATAACATGTAGCGTCTTTAGTAACAGGCATTGTAACCTCTCCGCCTGATTTTTTGAAACCAGGACTTAATTTGCTATAAAATATTATTGATATTAAACCAAAGGCCTAAATATATTAGTTTTAGTCATAATTTGAACTTGTTACCTATTCGGATTAGATGTATGTTCTTTATCTAATGTTTGAGTTGGTCGAGCATCAACAGAATCAGGGTCATTACTGTTACTAAACCTAAACCATGTTCCTTTAAAAGACCTGCCTGAGGAAGACTGTGCACCAGGGCTACTATAGCCTTGATCAAGTGATTCTGTGGTCAGCTCAGCACGCCTAGATCTATTTAAGTCTGTGATGTTTGTAGCCTGTGATGTAGCAGAGTACAAAACTTCGCCAGTTGCTGATGGGAAGCTATGACGTTTAATATGTGCCGGAGACAAAGTTCCTCCAACACAGTCAATAACATCTGAAGTTCTTCGAATACGCGATGGAATTTCCGATAATGATTCCATATCAATACTTTGTGTATCGTCCAAAAACACTTCGTCGTCGTCAAATTCCTCCTCATAAAAACCAGTGGATACAGACAAAAGATACTCTTCTTCCTTGATCGTTGTGCCAAAGTCTAATGATACATTCTCTTCTTGTGGAGATTCCATAATGATCTATATAAATCAAAATTATTTTACATATGTTAAAATAGTAAATTATATTTTAACATGGATTTTTAAATTTAAAAATTTGTAAACCTGGAAATGTATAACACTATGAAAGATGCATTGCATAAAATATACCAATCTCTATTTTAACAACATTTTTCAACAAAGACTGTAAGAATAATATAAATTATAATTGCTTATGATTAACCATTACAAAAACTTTCAAAACTTGGTAAGTACCATTTTATTTCCCTTGTCATAACACTGTATAACACATAAATTAAGAATGTAGTTATAGGCCAATTTACTAAATTTATAATTAGAAGAACCTTAACAAATAAAAAAAATTACATTATATGTTATTATTATATACATGTATAATGTATGAGTTAAAAATAATTTAAATATAAAAAATATATAGGTATTAACTAGGTGTACATATATTTTCATTTGTATGCCTACTTTGAAAATTGAAATAATCAAAGAGTAATCATTAAATTAAAAGCACAGACACCAGTCAGCAATTATCAATGATAGGTATTATAAAATTGGTAGTAATTATATTATAACTCTAAATATTAACACATTAACAATGTATACACAATTAACGTAATAAGTCAATTAGAAATAAGTAAAGGGGTACATACCCAACATAAATAAATAATCACAAACACACTACAAACATAAATATTACAAACTTGAGTGGAAAGTTAATTGTTTTTCATTCTTCATTCACTTTTTAATTAAAAAAAAAACCTAGAACTTTAAAATATGTTTTATGTATTAAAGTATAATAGTCTCGCCGGAACTCAATAGCAAAAAAAACGTCAACACGTCATTGTCGGACCACAGAGGGGAAAAATAACGCGACCCAACAGGTCACAATCAACCACAACCAAACACTGAAGAGTGAAGACTAAACATCTAAACCAGTAGTTGTCCATTGGAGTGTAAAAGGACACGATAAAAATATTAAAAACGATGATCGACGGTGGGAGGAGGGTTAAAAACAGAAACGTCGCAGGCAGAGGTGCGGTGTTTGTACGGAGCCAACAGGCGAGTTGCAGAGACGCATCACAAGTGGTTCCCAGACGCACCAAGAGGACAAATCGTCGTCACCGCCATTATTTATTATTATATTATGTTTTTCCAAGACGCAAATACGGATTTTGATATTCGTCATAAATCGTCCCTCGATATTCTCATAAGGAGATTAGGAGAACCTCTAGTCCCCAACTATAATATTATGTCGAATAGTAATACCAAAGTTAAGTGTGCACGCACATATAATAATTATACAAACTTGGGAGTGGACACGTACGTCAATCGACGGATGCTTTTCGCTGTCGAAATAACGATTTAATAAAAACGGTAATCAAAAATATTATATCTGTTGGTTATAACTTATAGCGACACGTAATTGACGATTGTTACGCATACGTAATAATAACGATAATATGGGCTATTTAATGAGTTAATGGAAACACGAGAGAAAATTATTTTCATTTTCCGAATCGATAATGATATTAAAACTAGGCACCAAGGACGAGACGGCAGTTAAAACACTCGTTTACTACTGCAAAGATTGGAGTCGGCGGCACACGACCACATGTGATCCCCAAGAGATGACGAAATATCGTATTCATTTTACGCAACTACTACTACTTCTAATAAGACGACAACAACAAACACTATATAATAATAATAATATTATCGTGTGTGCATGTGCCCATGAGCAAATGAACGAGCGAGCGAGCCAGCCATGCAGACACAGGTGCACGGCGTCGTCGAGTGGTAGCTGGTGCGGGTGTAGCGGGGAACCCCTGAGGCTGTTGTCGGAGATAAAAACCCATTAAATTAAAACGCACATAATATAATATATTATAAACGAAGAAAAAAATCGAACACACGGGTCACACTATATACATGTTACATGTAATAATAATATAAACAACACAATGGTGCTGCAGAGTGCAGAGCTCTGCCCCACTGCCACGGTTGCTGCTGTACCATTACGCGCGTATTAGTAGTATATTATTATTTATCTCTAATCTGAATTTATTATATTGTTCTAAAACGAAAAAAAAACGTTTTTCCAGATAAACAAACGCAACGAAACACACGTGACCTCAGATTACTAAAGAAATAATCACCGGGCGAAACCATTCCGGTGGACGGCAATTGCATGAAAAAAAAAAGAGCGTGAACAACGTCGAACGCGATGTGTTGTCGTGCGCTGCGTCACACACGCGGGATGACTACGCGTAACTCACTGCCGACGCCGTAGTGACACGCACACCCGAAAAGAGAACTAAGAAGGTTTTTAAGCACGTACGATCGACTTTTTTCACCCAAATCGTGTGTACCTGACGGCGGACGACGATATGGTTGAATGAAGTATATCGTACGAGCCACCACCGACCTAGTGTCTAGACAAGTGACAACAGGTGTATGAATTCGCGAACGATCACTGCGGACACGGCGGAGAGTTCCTCGCTGGTAGTGCCCGCCTCACGTACACCGTGTACACGACAAACGCACACGTCGTCCATCGTTTTTCACTAATGTCCCTCCGGCCTTACAACTCGTGTTTAAATCTTTTAAATACGTGTCAAGATTACAAAGGGCTGCACTTCCACCGGATGTGCAAGGTTTCTACTAAAGTTTTTTTAGTTCTCATCGAAAGTTTTCATCATCGGTCGTCAGTGCGTAAAATATTATAATATTAAGGACGAACATCGTCATGTTGTCATCCCTATATTATAGGTTGTGATTAATATCATCTCCGTTTCAAAGAATTTGTCATATATAGCGATTATATTTACCTAGGCACTATTAGTGACTACTGTGCCTATAGAACAATTAGCAACGGTTAATAATGCGTCGGTAGAATTACGCGTCATAAGAAATATTACGAAACCAATTTCCTTTGTTGAGGATATACCTATTACCTACCAAACGAGGAGTAATCATATTCGTAACCCTACCAGTCGTAAGAAATACACAAAAACCAATACAACGCGGAAAATAATTTGAGCTCAGGTGGCTACAAAAACACATTTTGAAATATTTTATCCCATGCATATTTAATAAAATTTGTTATTTTCTAAAGGAAAACTAAAATAAATTGTTTTAAATTTATATATTCTACCTACATACATATTATATATTTGTTATAAATGATTTAATTATGTTAAAAACTTGGAAATATTAATTATAAGACAGCCACAAGAAAACCATGCAAGTATTTATAATTCATAAGAAAAAAAGTAAAATGTATATCTGTATGACAATATTTTATTATATTACTCATTGAAATATTTAAATGTCAAAAATTAACAAAAATTATTTATGAATTAATAATTATTATTCTATTGAATTGTTGAACATTGTTTTCTTTTCATTCCCAATAATTCGAATCCTTTTCTGTTTAATATGCTTGGTGAGTTTTCCTTGAGATTTTAAATCTTCATATTGTCCAACCAATTGCAATATTTTTGTTTCCCGTTTCCTTAAAAATTGAGGTTTTTTACCATCTTTAATAGCATTTATTCTCATTTGTTTCTGTTCCAATTTTAATTTTTCTTGAGCTTCCATTTTTTGTTTTTCTCTATCTTGATTTTCTATTCTTTGTAATAATAATTTAACTTGATCATTCTTTTCATCACGACTTTTCTGTTTCAACTTCTTCCGTAGCTTTTTTTTTTCTTTTTCTTTGACATCATTTAAAAATTTGTAATTTCTTTCAAAAACACGTTTATCAAATTCACCATACAGGGAATCAAATCTGGGATCAATACTTTTAGATTCTTTAACTTTGGTTTTAACTTTAGGTTTAACCCTTTTGACAGGATTCAAAAAAGGGTCCACTTTAGATGATATTTCAGATGGTCTGTTTTTGTTTTCTCGTTTAACCGGTTTAGGGTGAAAATCTAGCTTTGGTTTTTTAGTAGTTGCATTTTGATAAACTTTATTTCCAATTTTTTCTTTTAATTTGCGTAGTTCTTCTAATGATAGTTTCTTAAGATCTTGTTTTAACTCAATCTCAGATTCAACAGTTAAATTATTCATTTTATGTTTTTTTTAAACACTGAATACATCCACTGAAATAAAAAAAAATTCTCTTTTACTTCATTTTAATCAAAATTTTTAATGAACACTGAGAATTATAAAAATGTAAATACATAAATTTAGTTTTTTGGAATATAAAAAGTATATTTTAATTGGATTTCACTTCAAATTAAAACGTCAACATCAACAATAAAATAATAAATTCAAAGAAAAGGTACTCAAAATATTCTTTAATACCATATTATATAGTGTTTTACATACATCTAGACATCTAGTGAAATAATGGATGCACATAAAATGAGAATATGTATTCTAACATCATTGATTAAGTCTCATTTAGTCAAAACTCACCTTAACTATTCGAATTATAATAGGTACTTTTTGAATTAATAATTGTTCAACTAATTACCTACACTCCATAATTATCTGTATACCTATATATATATGATAAATACCTAGCTACAGTGTGCAAGTGGCTCAATCCTTAATTTTCAAAAGATGTTGAGTCATGCCTGACTTCAACATAGGATTTGACGCCACTGACCTGGAAGTATTCATTTTACACTTGGACACATTATAGAAATGTTTGCAAACAATATTTTTATTATCTTCGTCTTGTTATTATATTATATAGTATTATTGAAACATTGAGAAATTCCATTAGTTTTTTAAATACTGAATCCTGATTACTGATTTAAGAGGCAAGCTACTACATAATCTACTATAGCACTATATAAAGATTGTCATAGCTAATTTATGTTTGATATACCTGTATTTCCAAGTATACAAGTATTCATTACATTAATTATTTATTATAATTAAATATATAAAATTTACCATTTGAGATAAAAACATTTAAGAGTTTCCAATAATATATGAATGCATAAATTCATCAACATCAGCTTATCAAATAAAACACGAAAGCCAATAATTAAAAAATTACCAGTATAATCTTAAATCAATAGCATCCATAATGATTTACAATTATTTATAATCAACATTCCTAGTATTTAATGATTTGTTTCGATAATATTGTTCTATTGATTTATCATAAAGAATATTAGGTAGATAGGAACATATTTTATTTTTTAAATTAGAATTAGTCAGATAATTAGGTATAAATATAAATGCTAAGTGGTCGATACTAGGTAGAATGAATATTTTTTTGGTGTACCTAAATAATGAAGGTATACCTATGTATTATGTTCTTATAAAATGCCTTCACATATTTTATATTAAATAACTACTTTAGAAAATACTACCATAAAATTATGTAAAGCAGAAAGAAGGGGTTATTGACTCATTAGTGTTAAATGTTAATACTATGCATGTATGTATGTACCATTGAGAACGATAGTATGGAATCCATTGATATTTTATTTTGTAGTAAGAATAGTATAGACATAAGAGTGGTAGGACAGAGATAGAATTGTTTATCACTACCATATGTGTTCAATTAATAGACTGCATGGTTATATAGAATCGATACCTTAAATATTTGTAATTAATTGCAAAACCAGAGATTAAATTTGACATTAATTACTTATTTGAATACAATTATGAGGAAATATAAAATATTACTTCTACTCCTAAAAGTATGATAATATGTAATATTAACACAAGTGTACAAGGCCTGATTGATTACCATCATCTAAGTTTATTGACATACACAATTAACACATGGCTATTCAATGGAATCTAGGAGTGTAATAAATACTACACAGAACTGAAGATTAGACTAAGAAACATACCCCACACTAATTATCTGTTTAACTGGCGTGCTACATTTTTACTACGCTGCTTAAACGGTTTTATAGGAAATGGTATTAGATTGTGTCCAAATCGGTTCTAGTAAAAAACATAGTTTTTTTTCTGATTTAATAGACGTGGTCAGGCGATACCTATTCGCCATCGCTGTCGGTTACCAATCAAAATACGCTGTGTCTAGAGCACCGGGCGCCCGATCATCCTGTAGAGCACCGGGTCACGCTGTAAATATAAAACATACACTTATCCATTGTTGTATGACATTTAATATTATGGTATAAGAGTTATCTGATAATAGTTAATTAATAGTTAATACAAATAATATATAATGTTAATTAATAATATAAATATACGAATAGTAAATATAAATAATATAAGTTCACACAGGTTCTTTGAGTAACTACGCTTTAGGCTTCATTTTATGTGGACGATCTCCGCGACACTTGGGGAAAAACCATCTACCTTTTGGTTTTGTTGATAATGAAACACAAGAAAAATGAAACCATTCTACTGGACATAAATCATTATCGCAACATATCATCTCTCCGTATGAAATCTGTTTACAAATACAATAGGTTGGTTCATGTGAATCGACAGCTATAATATCCCTATTTCCATTTTTTTTAGTTTCGGTTTATGTTTTTTGAGCCAGTGTTCTTCCAGCTCTAAGCCTTTTAGGAAGGCCGATTGTTGTCAAAATTGCGCCTTTTGGCCTTTTTTCCTAAAAAAAATGGAAATAGGGAGATAGCTGTCGATTCACATGAACCAACCTATTGTATTTGTAAACAGATTTCATACGGAGAGATGATATGTTGCGATAATGATTTATGTCCAGTAGAATGGTTTCATTTTTCTTGTGTTTCATTATCAACAAAACCAAAAGGTAGATGGTTTTTCCCCAAGTGTCGCGGAGATCGTCCACATAAAATGAAGCCTAAAGCGTAGTTACTCAAAGAACCTGTGTGAACTTATATTATTTATATTTACTATTCGTATATTTATATTATTAATTAACATTATATATTATTTGTATTAACTATTAACTATTATCAGATAACTCTTATACCATAATATTAAATGTCATACAACAATGGATAAGTGTATGTTTTATATTTATAGCGTGACCCGGTGCTCTACAGGATGATCGGGCGCCGTCCGGTGCTCTAATATAAAACCGGGCGCCCGGTGCTCTAGACACAGCGATCAAAATAAGTGCCTATTGCCATTTAAAATCTTATTAGGCACCATGATATATGATTCCAGACAAAAAATTAAATGCCAGACAAGACGCACATCAACGAACACCGTCGGTCCGTTAATGAATAAAATCTAACAAAAATTAATTTTTGAAAACCACAAAAACTTACGATTTGAAAATAGCCATAGCGTGAATAGGTCGATCAGCGGGGCAAGGGTGTCGGGGAGCCGACGAAACGCATACGGAAACCAATGCGAAAATTTTCGAAAACACGCGGAACACGATTACCGGACGGACGTAAGTGTATACTGACGAGTGGTGATGGTCAGTCAAGGCGGCGGGGCTCTGGTAGTGAGGCACCAGGTGGTGATTCACCCGACGAGGCGGCACAGGTAGCGGGCACGCGAACGCTGATCGCGTGAGTCATTCCATATTAACTCTTTTGCCGGGAAAAACGTAATGACGACCGAGGGCCGGTCACGGCCAGTGGGAAGTGGGCTCATTAACCGCCAGCGCCGATATACAATAATACATTAATTAACCTATAAGGCCGGACTCCCGTACACCGGACAACGAACGGTTTCGACATTATATCCATTCCGCAACCCCAAACACGGGTCGAATTTAATTTCGGGGTGGAAAAATGTACAGTTGATTCTCTCGCCTCCGTGCGTCTACGACACGCTCGGATGAAGACCAGCAGCAGGGTCCGCGGCCCACTCTTTAATATTACTATTATTGTTAACAGTTATATTTACCTTTTTCGTCGGAAACGGCAAACAGGTAGTGACAGCATTGATTTCGAAGTCTCGCACGTCGTCGTTCGCACTTCACGTGTGGATGTCTCGTAGTCTCGTACAGTCGTACTATCGTAGTTGTGTACTTGTGTGTGTGTGTTGTATACAGTATACTTGTATAATACAAGTTGTGTGTGCAGTGTAATTGTGTAAACATAAAACTGCGCAGTGCGCGTCATCCACTCGTCCCCCGACCAGTAAGTGACCACTGATAGAACGACGGAAAACGAGTAGTAAACAATGGTAGGAGTAACTAAGACCACGGTACGGGATCCCACTGATAACCTCCTTGGAAATTTCGGTTATCAAGGATAACGTGTTTTATTATCTACAATGCATTTTGATTTGAATCACAGAACAAATTTCTGTGTTTGAATCGCGGCAATTTCTCCCCCCCCCCCATTTTTTTATGGTCCATATACCTTTTGATTTTAGTGTATTGTCTATTATTGTCATTTGAGTGTTTTTTTTTTAAATTTTTGTGTCATCATCTTTTGAGGTAGTATTAATGCTTCGATTTTCTACTTTACCATCTTTTGTGGTAGGAAAGTCGAAAGTGATACTGTTTGGTATTTTGGGGAGTTGAAAGTAAAAAATTGACAGTAGTCTTCACAAGCGTCGGGAAAAACTATAAAACAATTAAGAAAAACAAAACAAATTTTCGACAATATAAATTTCGTTTTGTTGTCCAACTCTAAAAAAAAAAATATTTAAAATATTTTTAAATTACAACGAAATAACTAACATCGTTATTCTTCATTTAAGTATATAATTTAGTCCAAATTTGAATTTGAAATGTCTATAAAAACAACGGTTGGTATTTTTTTTTTTTGATTTATTATTTACACATTACACTATTAACTATTTACAAGAAATGTTATTTTACATTTTTAATCCTCAGTTATAAAAATTGAACATTTTATATAAATGTCAAATACAATACAATTTAAAAATACAAAATACAGTTTTAAATCTTCAAAATTAATTAATAAAATAATATACTATTTACTGCCACCAATCACCATACACAACGTATACTCAGAATTTACCCATGCCGTGCCTTATACTTATAAAATTAATATTTTTTTCATATAGGTATATAAGCATTTATTCATAAATATTGTTATGACTGCTTATGAGTATACGCCGTAGATGACTTCCGTAAACGCTCCAATACACCGCTGCGGCGCTGCTAGTATAGTAGTATATAGGTATTAAGAACTTTAGAAGTTCAGGACTATTAAGAAAGTGTGCTCTATTTTTATTTATAAACAATAAACTCGTATTATAATATTATCATTAATAGACAAAAAAAATAGTCAATAGTATTCTGATCTATGGGCGATTGGCACACGCTGTCGAGTAGCATTCTAGCGTCTAGCTCTAGCAACTAGCAAGTAGAAATGTAGAATTGTAGAAATAATGAAATATCAAATAATTAATAATTCAATTTAGTACGAGAGGTCGGCCTCGGAATTACGTCGCCGGCAGTCGGAAACTCGACATTAACCACAACCGCGGTAACGGCACACAACAAAGACTCCTTGAGGCGCTTATTATTATTTTTTTTTATAGGCTATGTTAATTTTATGTTTCCAGAGTTGTAATATTGAAAGACGAATCACAGTACGTGTTACTATCATCTTGTACAACGAAGTATCATCAATAACATTTTAGTCGGTCGGGGTCCGGGGATCGAGATAAAAAAAATTAAATATTAAATAATCTGAACGTTCGAAAAAATTGATGTTCCTAGACGGCAGAGTTGTTTTAGTTTTTTATTGGTTGTTGTAATAAGTTTAACAATTCGTTTTTGCAATTTATTCTTCGCTCAACATTATGAACTCATTAATTTAAAGTGTAACAAGGATGATCCACTGAGATGAACACCAAACGTTTTGCGATGAATCATCTCAAAGTTTTCGTCTCGTTTTTGGTCATACACTTGACGTGTCTCGTTAATGGCGACGAACACAATCATTTGGTACGAATTATTGTATTATTTCTGATAGCCTCTCATTACTTCTATAATTCAGTGTTAGGTTACTTGTGTTGTATATTATATTGATTTAGTGGCTAGGATAGTCCTAGTGATTTGGTGATGTGGCTGTATGTGAGTTAATTTTTATGAGTGTGTAATGAGATGTTTAAATGGACCTATGATGTTCAATTAGGTAGTCTAGAAATATTCCTTATGGGCTGGCACTTCAAAATCTAAAACTGAATTAATTGTTCTTATAAATAGGTCAATTAATATCTAAGATAAAGATTGATGATAAGTTTAAAATATGTAATTAATTTAACAATATTATTTTTCAGTATAAAAATAATGAGGAGGTAGTATTGTGGATGAACACTGTCGGTCCTTATCATAATCGACAAGAAACATATACTTACTTTAGTTTGCCATTTTGTGCGGGTCCTAAAGATTCAATTAGTCACTATCATGAAACACTTGGTGAAGCTTTACAGGGTGTTGAGCTTATACACAGTGGATTGGAAATGCATTTTAAAGGTACTATTAGTTGTTAATACAATCGTTTCCAAATAATTTATTTGTTTTTGTCATTTAATTAGAGGAAATATCTAAAGTTCCGTTCTGTCAAGTAAACTTGGATGATGACAAATTAAAAACTTTTATATATGCTGTACGAAATCACTATTGGTATCAAATGTACATTGACGATCTTCCAATTTGGGGTAAATTATATTTATATGATCTACCTACTTACTATTTTGATTTTATTAAATGTATGTGTTTGGAACTTAGGGATTGTTGGAGAAGTAGATGAGACCAATAACAAATATTATATTTGGACACATAAAAAATTTGATATTGGCTATAATGATCAGCATATTGTTGATGTAAATTTGACATCAGAGACAAAGGTTGAACTTAAAGTAAATACTAACATTGAATTTACGTATGAAATGAATTGGAAATTGTCTCCTATTATTTATAAAGATCGTTTCAATAAATATTTAGATCCTAAATTCTTCCAACACAGAGTAAGTTAATAATAAAAACAGTTTTGTACAAATTATTTGTTGTAAAATAAATCTATTAATTAATTTATGCATACTTGGTTTTAGATCCATTGGTTCAGCATTTTCAACAGTTTTATGATGGTTATATTTTTAGTCGGATTAGTATCTATGATCTTATTGCGAACTGTGCGAAAAGATTATGCTCGCTACAGTCAAGACGAAGAAGTTGATGCTATGGTATTTAATAATATAGTTTTCATTTAACTTACAAGTTTTAACATTTTAAATAATAGGACAAGGATTTGGGTGACGAATATGGATGGAAGCAAGTTCATGGCGATGTTTTTCGTCCAGCATCTTATCCCATGCTTTTCTCGGCCATTATTGGATGTGGTCACCACATTACTCTAGTCACTCTCGTAGTTATAACATTTACAATAATTGGAGATTTATATACAGAGTAAAAACATTACATTATCTTACACATTTTGTGTTAAATTTTTAAATTTTTTGATTTTTGTTGATTAGACGAGGATCATTATTGGGAACATCAATATTTGTGTATGCTGTAACCTCCCCTATAAATGGTTATTTTGGTGGAGCTTTATATGCTAAGATGGGTGGACGTATTTGGATCAGGCAGATGTTGTTATCTGCATTTTTACTACCTTCACTTGTTTGTGGCATGGCATTTCTTATTAATTTTATTGCAATCTATTATCATGCATCTCGTGCCATTCCATTTGGTTCAATGGTAAGTAATAATTTTCACATATTTTAAACTATTTTACTAATAACAATTGGTTTTAGGTCGCAGTAGCTTGTATATGTGTTTTTGTTATATTACCTCTCACATTAGTTGGAACTTTGCTGGGTCGAAATTTGTCTGGGCAACCAGACTATCCTTGCAGAGTAAACGCTGTACCAAGACCTATACCAGAGAAAAAATGGTTTATGGAACCTTTAATAATCACAATGCTTGGTGGAATACTGCCTTTTGGATCAATATTTATTGAAATGTATGCTTGAATAAATAATAATCCTATTCATTTTTATTATTATGATATTAAACTAAATTTTGTAATATTTAATTTTAGGTATTTTATATTTACTTCATTTTGGGCATACAAAATATATTATGTTTATGGATTTATGCTGCTAGTCGTTTTGATACTTATGGTAGTAACTGTTTGTGTCACAATTGTATGCACTTATTTTCTACTTAATGCTGAAGATTATAGATGGTAAGTTTGTATTATAAAATATTCGTTTGATCACAGTTGAAAATTGTTTATTTTAATTTCAGGCAATGGACAAGTTTTGCAGCAGCAGCGTCAACTGCATTTTATGTTTATCTGTATTCATTTTATTACTTTATGTTTAAAACAAAGTAAGTTATTGTGTTTAAAAATGTTTTCTTTTTATGATTTTATAGTTTTAAATAATCAGCACATTATTAATTGAAACCTTATAATATATAATCAAGATAGGCCAGTGTTTCAAATTTTACCATAAAGCCAACATAGAAAAAAATTAAAATCTGACAGCTTACTTTTTATATAGTGTATAGGTTAATTCTTACAACAAAAACCTTATCTCATTGCTATAAAATAAAATTATTTATTTCAGTTGTTTTAAGACATAAAATACCTCATTACACAGCTAATTTTTAAAATTTTTCAGATATATTTTTAATTATATTTTAATTCAATTATTTAATAATTTCAATAGAAAAGCAAATTATCCAATAATATGATATTGATTACATTATTATCCACTAATCACTTCAGTTAACTTTGATATAATTATAGCAAAACTTGTTATGGGAGGTTCATTTTTGTTTTAAAAATACAAATTATGATAAATAACTTTCTGAAAATTAAAATATAAAATAATGTTTTTGGTATTATATGGTGCATGTTGTTCATAATAATGTTTAAAATAAGTTATGGTATCTTAATTTGAACTATGAACTAAGACATCTAATATATTTTAATTTGTGATTACAACCATATTATCATAATCAGTGATGTACAAGAAGCGGTATTTAAATAACTTTTTGATATGGTATGTAGATATAAAGACAACAGATTTCCTTACTGTGGTTTCATCTTAATATTAATTTAATTATAAATATAAAACCCTCATAATCCGTATATTTAATATTTCAGAATGTATGGACTTTTTCAAACAGCATTCTATTTTGGTTACATGGCATTATTCAGCATTGCTCTAGGAATCATGTGTGGTACTGTGGGTTACATCGGTGCTCATGCTTTTGTGCGTAAAATTTACACTACTGTCAAGATTGATTGATCATCAACCTAATAATCACCACCTGTTTAATCACAACTGTAACAATGTTTTTACATTATGTAAGTTTAAAAGTTAAACAATTTTAGAGTACTCATATTCTATTATTATTATTATACAAATTTTTGAATTGTATTATTTTTTCTTTTATTAAATAATAAATATTGTTTTATCCAGTATGGATTAAAATTAGTATACATGGTGTATATAGTATGTGTATTGTAATTTTCAGTATATTATAAATATAGTTGATCCTTATCCATTTGTTAACAAATAATCAAACATTAATATATAATTGTATGTCATGTATACATAATTTTGTATACCCCTATTGAACTCCACCTGTACATATAAACTTAATAGATGAACATTTATCATTTATTTATTTTTTTTATTGTGAATATTATTTTGTACATTCAATTTTTTATGACCTATTTGTTAACCATACTCCTACAACTGGTTAATAAAATAAACTTAGCTATTTGAACATAACATAAAAAAATTATGAAATTATGTGTTTAACATTTTTAGTTGCTACTGATTTAACTTATAGTTTGTACAATACTGAACCTATAATGACTTACTGGAGTAATAAACAGGACATGTATGTTAATATATCATATTCATACCAATCTTGCTAAACCGTATTTATGATGCCAGTTAAAGCAACATGATCTTACGGTAAATGGATTCAACAGGTAGTGCTGATCGCAAATAAAAGAAGAGTCATCTATAATGTGTTTAGGCTTATAGTCTTCTGATTAATATGTACACAGTCATGTTTAATGTCTCAGCCCTATAATCCCACTATACCACTTCAAAGTTCAAAGATATCGCACCCTACAAGGATTAAGGACCTCATGAAGTTCAAACTTTAATACTCTAATAAACTTTAATAATGCGTATGGTTCGAGTGTGATAATATAGGTATAGCTATATGGGTATTGTGGTGTTCACAAAGTGAGTAGTCGATATATCCAATTTGTATATTCAAATTGTAGGTAAAATGTTACCAACGTATTGAGTATAGGTACCAGTGTACCTATCCAGAATGTAACAAAAAGACCTGACAAATTAAATAACTTATGTTCTAATCAATATTTAAAATTTTTTTTTATTAACAGATCTATGTTATATTATTAGCTTGACGTTCTACTAATATAGCATATATTTTTATTTATAAATGCAGAAAATAAAAAAATTGTAATTAAATTAAATTTGGAAAAATTCAAAACAGCCATTTTGTAAATCTAATTTTTAGAATAATTTCTCTAGTTAAAAATGCTTATTTATGTCATATAGTTAAATTTTTACAGTTTTTTAAATTAACCAATTTTTTTTGGAGCAAATTAATTTTAAACGTAATAACTTTTCAAAATATTATTTTTGGGATTTTTAAGACATGAGTAAATATTACATTTCTTACTATCCATATAATTTTCATTCATTTAACTTATATTAATTTTCTATTTTTTTTTGTCAGGTCTTTCTGTTACCTGGGTTATACCTGTATATAAACCTATAGACACAACACAAATGCAGTATGGACTGTGGTCTGTAGAGGCAACTTCGCACACGGTCGTCAGCCAGGGTCTAAGTGAATATTCTCAAATACCAAAACAGTGTATAATATCTATGTGCAATACCTATCTATCTATAATGATTCATCTATTCCTCTTATTCACTTCATTAACTGAACTTTTTATTTTGTTGTCAACAAGTATATTTCATTTGAAAACTGTTAATAGTAAAATGTAGATAACTAATACAACTGATATAATATAATATAACTGGATATTTCCTAACCAAGTACCTGCATAGTCTATTAGACTTCCTTCACTCTATTATTTTCATGTACCTACCTTTGGATTTTAAAATATTTTTGAGGTACTTAAAAAAGTTGAAATTGAATTTAAGAATGTTCTATTTACCCGGTTTTTCCACAGTTCATATCATTTAAATCACATCAAAATTTGAAATATGATGAATATCAATATTGGTCATTAAATTGATTTTTTCACAAAAAGTTTTGATTTTAAGCTGTTTTTGAGATACATGAAAAAGTTAAAATTGAATTTCAGAATGTTTAATTTACACGATTTTTCCGTAGTTCATATCTTTAAAATCACTTAAAAGTTCAAACATTATGAATATCAAAAATGTTAAATTTTAATTATGTACTCATGAGCGTCTTTTAATGAGTTTCTTATTAAAAGCTTTTTTTTATTAGCGTCTTTTTGTCCCTCGGCATTACATATATATTGACGAATATACTCATGAGCGTCTTTTTATTAGGTAGCGTCTTTTTATAAGCGTTTTCTTATTCAAATTTTCAAATATGATGAATATCAATATTGGTCATTAAATTGAATTTTTCACAAAAAATTTGGATTTTTAAATGTTTTTGAGGTACTTAAAAAAGTTTAAATTGAATTTATGAATGTTCCATCTACCCGATTTTACCGCAGTTCATATCATTTAAATCACTTTAAATTTCAAATGTAATTAATCTCAATATTATTCATTAAATTGAATTTTTCACAAAAAGTTTTGATTTTAAGCTGTTTTTGAGGTACTTCAAAAAGTTGAAATTGAATTTAAGAATGTTCTATTTACCCGATTTTTCCGTAGTTCATATCATTTAAATCACTTTAAATTTCTTACATGATGAATATCAATATCGGTCATTAAAATGAATTTTTCACAAAAATGTTTGATTTTAAGCTGTTTTTGAGATACATGAAAAAGTTAAAAATTGAATTTCAGAATGTTCTATTTACCCTATTTTTCCGTAATTCATATCATTAAAATCACATCAAAAATTCAAATGTAATTAATCTCAATATTATTCGTTAAATTGAATTTTTCACAAAAAGTTTTGATTTTAAGCTGTTTTTGAGGTACTTAAAAAAATTGAAATTGAATTTAAGAATGTTTTATTTACCTGATTTTTCCGTAGTTCATATCATTAAAATCACATCAAAATTTGAAATATGATGAATATCAATATTGGTCATTAAATTGATTTTTTCACAAAAAGTTTTGTTTTAAAGCTGTTTTTGAGGTACTTCAAAAAGTTGAAATTGAATTTAAGAATGTTTTATTTACCTGATTTTTCCGTAGTTCATATCATTAAATTCACATCAACATTTGAAATATGATGAATATCAATATTGATCATTAAAATGAATTTTTCACAAAAATGTTAAATTTTAATTATGTACTCATGAGCGTCTTTTAATGATTTTCTTATTAAAAGCTTTTTTTTATTAGCGTCTTTTTGTCGCTCGGCATTACATCAGTCATCAATATTGATGAATATACTCATCATGAGCGTCTTTTTTTTAGCGTCTTTTTATAAGCGTTTTCTTATTCAAATTTTCAAATATAATGAATATCAATATTGGTCATTAAATTGAATTTTTCACAAAGAATTTGGATTTTAAAATATTTTTGAGGTATTTAAAAAAGTTGAAATTGAATTTATGAATGTTCCATCTACCCGATTTTTCCGCAGTTCATATCATTTAAATCAATTTAAATTTCAAACATGATGAATATCAATATCGGTCATTAAAATAATTTGAAATATGATGAATATCAATATTGGTCATTAAATTGATTTTTTCACAAAAAGTTTTGATTTTAAGCTGTTTTTGAGATACTTGAAAAAGTTAAAATTGAATTTCAGAATGTTCTATTTACCCGATTTTTCCGTAGTTCATATCCTTAAAATCACATCAAATTTTCAAATATGATGAATATCAATATTGGTCATTAAATTGAATTTTTCACAAAAAATTTGGATTTTAAAATATTTTTGAGGTACTTAAAAAAGTTGAAATTGAATTTATGAATGTTCCATCTACCCGATTTTTCCGCAGTTCATATCATTTAAATCAATTTAAATTTCAAACATGATGAATATCAATATCGGTCATTAAAATAATTTGAAATATGATGAATATCAATATTGGTCATTAAATTGATTTTTTCACAAAAAGTTTTGATTTTAAGCTGTTTTTGAGATACATGAAAAAGTTAAAATTGAATTTCAGAATGTTCTATTTACCCGATTTTTCCGTAGTTCATATCCTTAAAATCACATCAAATTTTCAAATATGATGAATATCAATATTGGTCATTAAATTGAATTTTTCACAAAAAATTTGGATTTTAAAATATTTTTGAGGTACTTAAAAAAGTTGAAATTGAATTTATGAATGTTCCATCTACCCGATTTTTCCGCAGTTCATATCATTTAAATCAATTTAAATTTCAAACATGATGAATATCAATATCGGTCATTAAAATAATTTTTTCACAAAAAATGTTTGATTTTAATTATGTAGGTACTCATGAGCGTCTTTTAATGAGCGTCTTTTTATAAGCGTTTTTTATTAGCGTATTTTTTTTGCTCGGCCATACATATAAATGGACGAATATACTCATGAGCGTCTTTTAATGAGCGTTTTTTTATAAGCGTTTATTTTATTAGCTTCTTTTCTTCGCTCGGCTATACATATTTATTCACGAATATGCTCATGAGCGTCTTTTTATAAGCGTTTTCTTATTCAAGTTTTCAAATATGATGAATATCAATATCGGTCATTAAATTGAATATTTCACAAAAATTTTGAATTTTTAGCTGTTTTTGAGATACATAAAAAAGATGCAATTGAATTTAAGACTGTTCTATTAACCCTTTTTTTCTGTACTACATATCATTTAAATCACTTTAAATTTCAAACATGATAGATATCAATATTTGTCATTAAATTGAATTTTTCACAACAATTTTGGCTTTTAATTTGTTTTTGAGGTAATGTATATAAAATGTAGTATGTCCAATGGCCTCTGTCGCCACGGATAGTTAATTTAATAAAAAAAAAAAAAAAGCACATGGTTTAGAAAAACCAGTGATTTTTTACTAGTACCTTAGTATTTTTAAATTAACCTAATTACTTTTTTAAAGCAACTTACCAACACTGGATGGTACAAGGCAAAAATAATGTTCCTGGAGGACAAATTGATCCGATGGGGACATTTTAATTTGCTCAAAAAATTACATTTTTTGATTAAACAGATCAAATTGTCCTCCAAAGGATCTAATTGTCCCCAGCGGATCAAAATGACCCCAAAACAGATCAAAATATTCCCGAATCAATACGTCTTGTTACTGAAAAAAATGACTGAAAAAAAATTATGATAAAAAGAAATGATGTAAATTGGTATTTTATAATGAAAATTATTACCATTTTCACTCAAAGAATAATCTAATCTTTTGGTCTAGTCTTTTGTAGCTTGATATTGACTACGTACTGCCATATTTATATTATATAAATACATGTTTTAGAACATGTATAAATATTGATGTAGGTAGGTACGTTATTAATTTATTGTAATAAATAATGTATAAGTATAAAATGAAACAATTCAATCGTATAATTATAATACAATGTAATTGCTGTCAATCTAAAATTTAACAAAGGATAAACAAAACAAATAATATGTTAATTTATTTTTACAAAATGTAATATTTTTTTAACTAGGTAAACAAATAATCATAATAATAATCTTTCATTTAAGTTTTAACAAATTACGGCTATGGGCTATTTATAAACCTTGAATATTTACATTTTATAGACAATATAATATTATAATGTAATTGATAAATCTAATATAAACTCAAGTATAAAATATACTCTCGAGGAACGAAAATGTTTTACAATACAAATCTAAGAGCAAATATTGTGTAACAAATAAAACTAACAACAAACGTTACACGGAATAAAATACCTACAATTGCCTTAGTTTATTATTTTATACGAGTAAACATAATGTGACAATTATTATTTTGGTCAAAATGTTCTCCATAAATCATTTGGAAACAATATCGATGTCATACACGAAATACATTACAAAAGTTTGAAAAAGGTTATACTGAGATCATCAATAATCAAAACTTACAATACGTTATACATGTTTAATATTTTTCATCAATTTGTTATGACTTACTATTATTATAAACAATTCATGATCCTATCAATTATCATGCTAAATCGAGGTCAAACATTTCAAAATGATTAGCTATTAAAAGTATTCATAAAATGTTGTAAATAACACGAATAAGTAATAGCAAATAGGCAATATTCAATTTATTTCAATATTGTTAAATGAGATTAAATAAAACTTAATTTATTTCACCAATTTAAGTAGGATATTGTATAATATTATGTTGACATATTTTAACAAATTATGAAAATAGCATATTTTTGGGTATTTTATTTTTTTGTGTTCTAAGTTTTAACAATAATATCTGATTATTTTGACCCTCTATTTTTATGATTTTTACATAGCTATACTTAAATACAAATATATAAAGTTGATAAATATGGATATTTTAATTGATTAAATTAACTATTTTCGTCAATGACAAATATTCGAGTTTGGTAGACAGCAGTGGACAAAAATATTATACCCATTACTAATATGTTCACACGTCATATTATTACGTTGCGTATATCGTTTATCAATATATATGTAAATGTATCATATTGGTTGTGTAATGTTTACATACGTAAGTAACAATTGATTCCGTATTACAGTGACTTATTTGAATAAATTAGCACATAAACCTACTACGAATATTCGAACAATGGTTTACACGCATCATTTTTATTACATAAAATAGTGTAATATTCATTCTATAGGTGCATCACTAATACTTAAATCTAAGAGTTTAACTGTTTCATAGTACTATAATATAATATTGTAAAGCCTTGAACCCGTATTCGAGCACTACTGAAAAAATTAAAACAAAATCGGTTACAAATAGATTATTGCAAATACCTTCTAAATAAGTATTATGAATCAAATTTTTAGATATGCATATTATGGTGACCGATATTTATATTTTGTCAACAGGTGTATGCAAATTACACCAGTACATTAAATTTATTGACCTGAAAAAATATAATGTGAACTCCAACAGGACTAAATTAATGTAAGTTTAACCAGTAATGTTAAAAAAAAAACCAAATTCAAATTGTATTAAGCAAAATTATTCATATTATGATGTTAGTATAGTGAAAAGTAATTTAATTTTAATTTAATTTGCCAACTATGATTAGGTACATCGTACATATAAATATGAGTGAAAAATTAGTACCTATTGGCTATTAGTATACTACCTATGAATTATAATATACGGTACCTATTACCTATTACCTATAATACAGAACGTTAATTTTACAAATGTATTTACTACCTATCGCAAGTTACTACATGAAACATTTAAGCAATAAAAATAATAGTATGTGACGTAATGTTGTATAGTTAATGTTCCTTAAATTTAAAAGAAAATTGTGTCTTTATAATAATTAAGTTTTATCTTACTTAAAATTAAAAAATTTTAATTAAATTGGTCAAGATTACGTTTATTTTTACAGGCAGGTAGGTACACTAATTTATTAGTTATATCTAATAATGTATTGGTTCCTCGATAATTGAGCTAATTTATAATTATGTCCAAAATAAAACTTCTTACTAGTCAAAGAAGCAACTTATTAGTTTTATTTAATATAGTGATAACAATAAAAAATACATGCCTGGTGAAATAAAATGGAGATATAATAACAAATTATAATTTTTATATAATATAATATAATAAATTTATATTTTTACCTGATTTTTTTTCCAAGTGGTGTTTAAATGGATCCAATTTTAACTGGTATTTTTTTTCTGACGAAGTTAACACTAAAAATAGGTTCTTGTATCGAAGTTTAAATGCAGCCATTAAAACAAGATCGATATTAAAGAAAAAAACTTTAATGAATGAATATTTAAACTAAAAGCTAGTCTATTATTGAATAATATACATAATTTCACTTTTTAAATTGTGTATGTTTATTGTACGAAGTAGTCGTAGTTACTACGACCAAACGTTTCTAATAACAGTAATAGACACATAGTACCAATGTGCATACTCTTTGGCTATTATTATATAATCTATCATATTTTAAGTCTATACATCTATATGCATATCTAAACATTTCCGAGCATTTGTATAAAAAGAACTTATAATATTAATGTATAGTACTAACAAAAAAATTTGAATTTGACAAGTTGGAATATGAATAGAGAATATTATACTACACTATATTATAAAAAAAGATAGGTATTAAAGAGAGATGAAAATAGGGAACGATTGATTCACGTGGCTTCAAAAAAAAGCCACTTAAAAATTTTGTATTCCAAAAAACAAAAATCACAGATAAAATAAAAATAAATCAGATTCTGTTTTTTGTATACAACCAGCTTTAACGATTGCCATCAAAAGATAACTGGACGGAAGCACTAAAAAACAAAATCGGGTTTGTGGAAAACTACGAGCGTACACCTCCTTCTAAGTCGAGCAGAAAATGGTATTGTGGTTTGCAGGGGTGCTTTTGAAATCATCTCCGTGTTATTGAACATCCCTGTATGGCCCCATCACTCCAAAATGAGATGCCAAGATCCCTCGACTCGCTGATCAAAGCGAATCGTTCTTCGTTAATAATTGTCATGCGGATGCGCGTCATTCGGAGACCGTCGTGGACGTGGGACACTCGTCGATGACGTTAATTGAACACTCGCTGCCGGCATCGGACGTGTCCTGCAGTTCGTCGGTCGTGGTCGTGGATGACACCCGGCTGCTGGGGTCGTGTTGCAGGTACGCTGCCACTACCGGTCCGTACTCGTAACAGTAGTATGGGGCAGGGGCGGCGACGCCGGGTGAAAAGTGATGTAAACCGTTGCCGAAAGTGGACTGGGAGTGCAGGTAACCGACCGAGGCGTGTTCAGCACCACTGCGGTGGAGGCGTTGGTGGTGCACGTGACTTCGGTGCTGGTGCAGTTGCTGTTGCAACAGTTGCTGCATTCGGTAATCTCCGCTGGCTGCCGCCGCTGCTGCAGCCGCCGCCGCCACGGCCACTGCACCCTGGGCCGTGTGTCTGGACGACTGACGATGATAGGCCTCGGATGACATCTGGTGCAAGGCCTCTTTGGAACACTCGTCGTCACGAACCAAGACTTTGACCGCCACTCTTTTGGCTGGCGGACTGCCTCCGCCACCGCCACCACCCCCGGACGGCACTTGCAGCTGCTTGCGCTTGGTCTTATACCGCCTGTTCTGGAACCATATCTTCACCTGAGTCTCGGTCAGCTTCAGCGAGTGGGCTAGATCGGCGCGTTCTGGGCCCGACAGGTAACGTTGCTGGTTGAACCGCCTTTCCAACTCGAACACCTTCGACAGAGAGTAAAAACTAAATCGTTAGATGTTGAATTATATACTTATATATAATAATTATGTAAACACAGGCGGCGATTCGCTAAGCTCCAAAGTCACACAAGTTATGCAGTTTTTATTCGATATTGAATAATAAGTAATTAAAGTTTAGATGAGTGCTAATAGCGGAACACGGCTTATTCGGGGTACCTACCATTGGGCATATTTTTACTACATTCGTCTAATCTTTAAAATATTTTTTAAAAAAAACTATATATTCAATATTGCTAAATTTAAAATGTAGCGAGCTGAATGTTTTATCATTTGGATGCATAAGAGGCACACAGTACTGACCTGGGTGTGCGAGAAAGCTGCTCTAGACCGTTTTTTGCGTTGTTGTATGTGCAGCGGCCTCTCACTGTGAGTCCGCAGAAATCGTGACAATGCACTCCTATGGTCCCCCGTTCGATTAAATATAAAGTCCCCGTTACCCAAAAGTTCGATTCTCCTCCGGTATTCGATATCATGGAATTTAAGATCATCTGAAACACGCAAATAAACGATAAATATATTATGTTCAATTCGACAACTGTAAACGGCGCCCAAGGTAAACACAAAATCACCCATGTAAACTGCGCCCGAGTTTTTATCAAAAAAAGGTGACACAATAAATAACTCTATATTTTTGCAAAATCAAATAAATCAAATTGTCAAAATTACAAAATAATTTCTAATTTTTGTTACAGTCATATGATATGAATAGTTAATAAAATAAAATAAAAAATTTTAAAAATATAAAATTATAAAAAATACAACACTAGGACAAATAATAACATATTGTTGATACATATTAATCATTTATATTTGAAGGTTCACCACTCCTTATTTATTAATTAAACTTTCTAACTTTTATTTGGTTTTAGAATGTTGATACTTAAAGGGTTCATATTTTTAAGCTATTTAATTTAATGTATGTTTCTATCTGAATTTCTCTCTAACTTTTCTATGAACATAAGCACGAATTGTTCGGCCATCGTTATACTATCAATAGGTAGTCATCGGTATGTTATCGGTTGAGATTCGAAAACTACCGTATCTAACCTATTACCTACACGATATGGATATAAATTATATTATATGATATTATCACAGGTAAATGTTTATGGACACGCGTATTTATTTATTTTTTTTTATTAAATAAAGAAATTCTTATATATAGTTTATTTATAGTAACTATTGTAGTTATATGAACTTTCTCAGCGAGCTGGACTGTCGGGTGGTACGTCGAAAAAGTGTCGTCGGCCTCCCGTCAGGTGTTGGCTATATAGTATACACATCACAGCAATAAAACAACAATGACATAACGATTTGCGTACCTTACTTATGCACGTATAATAGGTATCATAACTGCGGTAACGGTCGCGACGGCGGCGGTCGTACAAGCCCGTGCCCAGCGTCGGCTAATAGCGTTAAAAGGTTTTTATTATTTTTTTCGCCTCTTCCTCGCGCGTGAAATAAGAAATGACAATAATAATATAATATGGGTAATGTAAACGACGTGACGTGACACTTGCACCACTTGTACAGGACCCGTGCTTTTACCTTGACACGCGCACAGCACGCGCCGTTTCTCTTTTTTTCTTTCTCGCATTTGTATAATATATATTATATACGCCATCGCGATCGTGTACCTCGGCTAATGGACGGTATATGGGTGCCTATAACCGCTATATATACACCTTCCGAAACTATTACAATATAGTATATACTGCAGTCATTGTGCGTTAGTCGATTTTTTCACGCACTAGACCAGATAATTATATGTACAACCATTAAGTTACGTATGAATAGGTACATGTATATGAGTAGGTATTGCCTATACTACGGTGTTGTTTTTTTTCATTAACTGTTTAAGGGACCCAAAAATGTCTGCTGCGCCTAATATGCTTATATAATATGTACAACGTGTACGACTATAGCAGAAATATTACAATAAACGCATTTAGAGGGAAATCGGTTTTGTTGTTGTAGTGTTGTACTCGACGAATTTCCCTTTTATGATTTTCCACTTGTGCACACTATTCGTGGACATTCAAAGATAAATACGATAAGATATGAGAAATGCGCACAATAATTAAATATTGCAGAAATGTTGATAAAAAATTACAAAACAATATTCATCGAGACAGGTATTAGTATTGGAATGATATAAAGATGTTGTATTCTTATTATTATGTATATAAAGTTATCCGGAATTGTTTATTCGGGGGACCAAAATATTTGACACTTTAAATAATAGAGATATAGTCAAATCTTTCAGGTGTATGCCCAATAAATAGGCAATAATAATATATACCTATAGAGTTTTGATTTATTTCGAGTTAATTCTGTTCATGACGGAAGTACATAAACCGCCATTATAATGATGGATGACAATTATTAGCGTCGTAGAATTGAAACTATATAAAAAATAATTTATAAATTATTATATAATTAACACGAAAAGTGCTGATTATTTATCGACGCAGAGGTCACTTATTCCAGCTCCCTCGCGTAGACCCGTCGTATTATATACTTATTATTTTTAATTGATTCGAGCTGTCACGGAGGACGGTAATAAGATATAATATATATACACACACACCTATATAATACTTGAGCGGTGGCGGTGGTAAGGAGGCGGCGATGCTGGAGGGTGTCGGAAGAGCACTCACCGCGCGAGGCTCCTGTTAATGCATCGCACTTGACTTCCAAACAAAACGCGCGTGTATATATATATTTATATTATAGTCTGGTTTGTGTGTTATATATATATATTAAATAATAATAATACGTGATCCGTTTGTTTGCTCGTCTTGCGGACGGGCTCTGCCGCAGCCGTCACCGTTTGTTTACCCATACACGGGACATAAAATAATAATATATTATATCATCAATCGACCCCGCGCGCCACCGCTACCGCCACCGTATTTTACAGCCTCCGCGAGACCCTGCACAGCGGCCGTCCTGCGAGGGGCGAGTTCAAGTGGATAATCGCGGGCGCGAGCTCTCGCAACGACGAACAGATCCGATCGAAAGAGTTTCCACAGACCTCTCTGCAGGACGAATGAGAGAGAATTGTAATATTAATACGACGACTCGCGGGAGTGAGAGGAGAGGATTTGCCTCGGGAGGGAGAAAATTAAATCGTTGATAAAATATTATATCGATCGACAGTATAATGTTTTCGGTTGATTTTTTTTTTTACGAATATTAAGCCACGTTCCGACTACTACATTAGTATATAATAATAAAGTTGTTCAATATATTATTTCGTTCTAGTAATATATAACAATAATATACCTATACTATATTATTCGTATCACAGAGCGCACACACACACATGCGTGTGCCACATCTGCAGTCATCATCCGGTCGGACACGACGTATATTATGTACACCGCGGTGTATATACACACATAATAATATGATTATATTATTATTATTATTATTATTATTATGTATTTAAAACAGTCATATTATTTGGTGTCGTAATAATAGTGGCGCTTTAACCTCCCGCTGAGCGGCAACTGTGATCGTGATTCCCGCGGTATTCTCACGATTAATTTTCGTGCTCGACTGTTTAATAGGTATATTATGTCCGTGTAAAATAATAAAATGTTATTGTATCGTCCGCTTTGGCTGTTGCTGCTGCGGCTGTTGCAGCAGCAGCGTCTCTATATTATTAATAATGACGTTATCATCGTTTTAAAACGCATATACTTCAAAACCCCTCTGGTCCATTATGATGGTTTTTGACCGTCCCGCGCGTTACGTAGAAAAATACTTAAAAGCAATAACGCGATTAAAATAAAACGATACAGATATATCTTGAGTATGTAAACATATATATTGTATTATAATATTAAACAACAGTTCACATTACTATGATTTATTATGATTTTACACACGCAGAATCGATGACCGAAAACTGACGGTAATGGGTTTGGAAGATATAGGGCCAATGATAATTAAACAATTTTAGTAATTAATAAAATCTATCAATATATTTTATAATTTACAAACATGGTCTAAGTATAGTAAATACTAGATCCGATATTTCACCTATTTTATAATATTAAAAAACCATTTTAAGGACTATTATTGTACATTACCCTTAACATAAACATTTTAATAATCAAAAAACAATTCGTTTGAATTTTGAATTGGAGACAACAAAGTTTTTAAAAAAATACACTAAATAATTAACAGTAAAACAGGAGAGAATCTCATTTGTAAAAACAGAAGTTTGTATTTTTGTAGGATACTCCTAAGTATAGTAAAGAAAATCTTAAGAAATTTAAAATATGGTCCTAAAGAATATTTAAAAATTTGAATAAGTTTATTATTAAATGACAAATAAAAAATGAAAAACTGTTTTGGAAGGTAAGTTTACACAATTTGTGTACTGATAAATTCCAATAGAGAAATTTGTCTAATACAATATTGTACATATATTTTACACAAGAATAAAATATGATGTTTGATCAATTGAAATAATAATGAACACTAAACAAAAAAATTGTTTTATTTAATTTGCTCCCAATGTTAAATTATTGTTATTTTTTATTTATATAAGTTACAAATATAACGAAACAACATTAATTATCACGTTCAAAATAAAAATAGGTATGAATACGGTGATGAATAAAATACTCGATTTGAATTTGATTTAATTTAAAAATTTACAAGAGTGTCGTGTAACCTGAAAAAAAACTGAGGGACACAATAAATTATTCGTTTGCAGCCTTACTACCTACTATATTACATGATATTATACAATTAATAATTAAACCATTTTAAAAGCTTACTCTACATGCATCTAATATAAAAGTCTTTAAAGTAAGTACAAAAATCTTTGTGAAAATTTTTCTTAACATTTTCAAGTGTTATATGTTATAAGTGTGGCCAAAGAACTTTCGTTTTAAAGTGTTGATTTATTATTAAAATAAACTATTTATATACTTATGTCTTACACAAAATGCATTATTAGTGGTGCACATTTATCTATAATATGTTTATGAATACCATTAAATTAACAAACGTTTTAATTCTGTTTATTTATTCTTAAATTATGTTTACATTATAACTCGAACGTTTTAATTTTCCCTCTCATTCAGTAAAATGTTAAAATTCTACAGTTAGGTAATAGAATAATCTGATAAATAAATTAGTTATATTATACATTCTCTAAGATAAACATTAAATATAATGAATCAATCAACAATTATATAAGTATTAGTTAAATGGCAAATGAGTCTATTAAAATAAAATCATGTAGTAAACATTGAACGACGATGGGGGAAAATAAGAATGAAAGCAAATTTAACTCATTTTAAAAATGTTCCAACCACTCAATCAGATATAATATGAGCTATAGCTCATACTTTTTAATTAAAATATATTGTTAAAGTAATAATATGCTTGAACGATATATATTATATAATTTAAACAAATTCATTTATATTCTACAATATTTAAAACTGTTATGTTTATGTTAGAATGTTGTTAAGTATTTCTAATATGATGTGTATTATAATAACAAACTGAGTATAACTTCTTGAAAAAAAAATTCTACCCTACGATTATAATACATGGTTATTAATTAGTTTTAAATAGGATGCATGTAAATTATTAAAAAAATATTTTCACACAATCTGTGAACTTAATATTTACAATACGCATACTGTGATGTAATATGACTAGATAAACATGAAAAATCAGTCACCTAAACGGTAACACTTTATGTACAGAATAAAAAATAAGCTAAGAGACAAAAATGTATCACACATTAAATAAATAATGACTTTAACAAGTCAAGAGTTAATTTCATTATTTTGTCAATTACACATTTTTAAGCATTATCTATCTAGCCTGGTTAATATTCAAAATAAAACTTTGTACAATTATGAAAACAAACGTATAAATCTATATTTTGAATAGAATAAAATAACATACATATTAATTTGTATTAAAAAATGAATAATACATTAATTGTGTACTGCATTAGTGTTAACTAATATAATCTATTCGATTGGTAAGTATTATCGAATTTGTATTATTTAACTTTCAAGTGGCATAGTAATAACGAAAATGAAAAAACAAAATCACGTATATCAATAAATAAATAGGTGGAAAAGGTCTTTGAACAAATAAGAAGAGGGAATCAAAATGTTTTTAATTTTTAATCTTTTGAAATCAAGAACTTAACTATTTATAATTAATCGTGACCTTTAGTATGATATAAGTACACCTATACGTTTAATGGATTGGATTTAATGTACATTTTTAAATAGTTGTTTTCTATAAATTGGAGTGACCTATTACCTTCTACAGGACAAACCGTTTTTTCTTTCCGTCATTTTTTGTAACGAAGGATGGATTCTTATTTCCAAATTGTCAAACGGTGTGCTAATCACCATTTTATTTCGTGCATTTTTAATATACTGTCTTCTTTTAAAGTCATTAAATAATAGTCTAACTAATACCATTTTTGTGAATTTGATCATTCTAAAGATTCAGTCTTTTCTGAAAAAGTCTATTCTAGTTTTCGAAAATTGAAAAATGAAATTGAAAGAAGGTTAAAATATTGTGCCCTAAAAGAGTTTTTGTCTTGGTTGTTATGACTTTCGTGATTTTTAAATCACTCCTCGTTCATGTCGACGAGACGACAAACTCAAAGAAACTGACAAGTATTTAATATCGTAATCAATAGAACAAACACAATTATTGATGTCTTATAATATAACGCTGAAAGTATGACAATTTACGGAGCAAATAAAAAATAATTTGTATTCATTATTATAGTTAGTATATCGGCGATTATATTGAAATTTACATTGAAACGTAATTGAAATTAATACATTTCTTCGCAATAAAAAAATATTATTTGAGCGCAATTTGTCGAGTTATACGCAATCGGACCAGACACGAAACTAGATAAAAAATTAAATATGATAGTTATGTATATTAAAGATTCATCAAGATGAACCACGGTAATTCATAATAAATAATCCTATTTAAGCTTTAGATTGTGGAAAACGGTAATCAATTATAATGGATGATACATAGTAAATCATCCAGCATGATTACCGACATTTTTCTTCTAATAAAATCAATCAAATTCTAATTTTTTGAATTTAGAAGTACACCTGCTTAAAAACAATATTTTCAATTCCCAGATTTGAGTTAACCATTTAGAGTTTCCTGTGTCGATAACATATTATTTTTTTCAAATGAAAACCAGTACATTTTTAATTAGATTTTTTTTTAAAATCTATACATGCAATTAAATTGAAATTTTAATAAGTGTTTTCTTAATTATTACACTGTAAGTACTAGGGTCTACTGGTCTAGGGATAATAGTCTTTGATCAAATATAAAAATATATATTTAATATTTACCAACCTTGTTATTACTCTAACATTTTTAAAAATTATAAAATGCTGATTTGTTAAGAGGATGCCACTACAATTTATTTATATTTATATTTGTTTTCTCTCTAAGACCCACGCGTAACATAGACAAAAGGTAGGTATTCACGTATATAATGTTCGAATAATATTAGAGTATAACAATAATTATAGAGAATAATATTTTCGAGGGTTTGAAATATCAGTTTGTACCATTTTTGTGTTTTTTTTTTTATTTGTCTTATTTATAACTTTAAAAACGAAAATTTTGTTTTTATATATTATTTAAAGAAATAGGTATTGAATTGTTTTGAGACAATATTTAGACAAATTAATATAGCACACCCTCAAAAATACAATTTCTCTATAGTTTTTGTTATTTGTGATTTTGCTTTAAAATTACTTAAAAATATAAATACATTTTTGTTTGCCTGAACGTGTTTTGTCTATACCTATGTTGCACTTGATGGGCAAGAGAGAGATAGTGCAAATGGTTCGCTTACATCATATTAATATTAATTACTTTATTTTTTTAAATCACCACAGACCCTATACCTTTAAAAGTTTAAACGTTTCATTACGGACAATAAAGTTTAATAATTCATAAGCTACTCATTAAAATTACAATAAAGATTTATCAAAATGTTCAAAAAATAAAACTGTTTAGCAATTTTTAGTAAAAAGAGTGATACTCATTTGAAATGTATATCGATACAGGACACTCCTTTAATGGAGTAAAAAGAAAAAGAACTTGAAAATATTGTCTTAAATATTCTCCAAAGTTCCAAAAATCAGAATTTCAGTAAATTCATTATTAAAGAAAAAATCGTGGAAAGCTAGTGAACATGATTTATGAATCACTCTGTTAACTATTTAGCGTAAGTAAAGTATCGTGTAAATAAATAATTTTCAAATATTTACCACCTAGCTCAGCAGACGCAGCAACTAGCTGATATGTACTACACTCATACATAATATAATAGCCCGATTTAAATAAACTAAAAAAATAAATAATTTTAAACTTTAGTGTATTAGAATAAATAGTATTGAGGTTGATCAATGTTTAAGTACTAACATAAATCATTATTAATATGCTAGATAACACTTTAAAAATACTTTTCTTTATACATAGGTACATATAGATATATATATATATAGATAAGTACCTAGATAATTATTAACTAAAATATCATATTGTAAAATGTTATGGATGTAGAAAACATAGTGACATACCATAAACGGGTATAGATTGACAACATCAATGAATATAATATTAAACATTATCTATACGTCATAATTATCACACACTTTCAAAAAAAACTTTTGATAAAAAATAACAATATTATATTTTGTCTTCAAATGTTATTTACATGAGAAGAGTTGAAAATCGTATTATTAATATGAAAAAATCCAGAACATGTTATTATACACTGTTTAGTGTTTGTTCATGATAGACAACACGAGATGAGTTAAACATTATTATTATACGGACTTCATGAGTAATTTAAAAATTAGATAATTTTATTTGATTGTAATTATTATTATGTTTTATTATGTTTAGGTATTTCAGAGTACGTTTTCATTCAATCCCATTTGTATTAATTAAAATATACATAATATACATAATATACATAATATACATATTACAAATACTGTTCTTCTTGAAGAATAACTGAACAAAAAAATACAGTTAAAATACATAAAAAGAGTCGGAGAGATACATATTTTCTATGGATAACCACAGCGATCTTAAATTATTTGCAACGATATGTTATAACAACAGGTTAAACATTTTAATTATGAATAATCATAATAATAATTTGTATATGATAATATTATGTATAATATACTACATAGTACATAGAGATACAATGCCCTATCTACGTCTCGGAGGGCCGGAATGTATCTACTAATATTAAAGGGGCCGCTTAAAAAAATGCTATTTTTAAGTAATATTTGAAACATTAATTATTACATTTTTTTTCTGGTATTTGATAAAAGTGAAAATGGATTTAAAATAGAAATCATTTAAACTAAGTGTGATACCTATAAATCTACCAGCTCTTAGTTTATACCAATGGTAAGGATAAAACTGAGTTCATAACAGTTAAAAAAAGACGAGTGCTGCAGGTTGTTTCTTAAAATACATTTTTTCTCGACCATTATAATATTTAATATTCTTAATAATTGATCACTTTACAAAGTTAGAAAATCTAGGACACGGGCATCATCATTGCACCCCCTGCACCCCCGCTAAATTGAGAAATGTATAGCTCATTAACACACGCAACAATATGGACTTGCCTTTTTTACTGCCACATTTGTTGTTGGTCATGTCCAGCGCTCCGTCTGGGCAGTTCTTGGAGCGACGTGCAGCAGGTGCCGCCGCGGCCGCGTCACCGTCTCCATCGCAGGCCACCCGGTCGTCGTCGCTCTTGAGTATGTCCGCTATGGAAAACGGAGTGAGATTCTTGTCCTCTGTCATCCGTGTGGTGCGGACTGTGCGGTGCAGACTGTGTGCAACAATACACCAACGTCAGTAAAATTGCAGTATACACTATACGCGTAATTGTTATCGCGTCTGTGTGCACTGTCCGTCGTCAAAGTTTCCCGGTTTCGGTATATTATTATGGACCGCCGCGGTGGCGCGAAGTTTATATTATTATTAAAAGTGCCAATACAGCCCGAACGCGCGTCCCGCCGAAAAATCAAGCCGTGTGGATTGTGACGATGACTGATGCCTATAATATTATCACGAGTAATAACGATAAGTTCACGATATTACGTTGCGGTCATATCTTCTCTAGGTAGTGGGAGCGCAAATGCTCTGTGCCCTGTCCCGTTTGCGTGCGACGAAAATTCGTCGGTATAGGTACGCCCCAAATACAGTGAGTATACCTAGGTATACTGTGGTGCGGGCGACCGCGCTCGATCGGTGTGTCGTGCGGACGGCGTACGACGAACGGATGACGACCCGGCACAATATCGCGTCGTATATGATAATAATATTATGTGATGCGCGTGTGTATACCGTACTTAGGTGCGACGCGAGTGTGGCGGCGAAGGGTCTGTCGCGGCGGGGTCGAGAAAGGGACCGGCCGCCCGGCGACGGGCCAATGGCGTCCGCGCTCGCGGGACTCGCGCTCTAGACGCCCTCCGCATGCCACCGACCGCGGTACCGCCCGCCCAAAGTTTCGACTTACGGAACATGTTTGCGTAAGTGTTGGACGCGGATCGGTCTCGGGCTCGAACTCCGTCCTCACGTCAAGCCGATATACGAGACGCGATGCTATTGTACATAATATTATTATATTGTATATAAAAATATATATTAAATCGCTTTGTACGCGATATAGCTGCGAGTTGTTTGTATAAATAATAATATAAGACAATATGTACCTACCCTTTTCCCCCCTTAAAAATATGCCTAATATCGTATTGTTTTGTTGTGTGAAATTGGAGTTACAGCAGGGTCGTTATATTTTTTAACAGCAATGACTGTGTTATAATAATATGTATTAGCCGATTTAGCTATATAGATTGATTATATAGGTATATTAATTAGTATAGGTACATGTTATAGATTATTGTATTCGAGTTATAAAGGTTTTAGAATAATTATAAGCACGATTTTATATTTAACGATACATGGAGACGATGGTCGATGATACCTTACGATATCATCTATCATAGATGTCTTAGTTGAATTATTACAAATACATTTTTTTTTTTAAACTTATAGACAACTATTAGTTATATGTTACGAATATTTATTATAATATCATATAAATATTTTGATCTTAAGTAGAAAACATCTTCGAAACTTCTATGAAAAAAAGAACAATTATATGCTTAATTATAGGTACCTACTTATATTGAGTTATATAATATATTTTTTTTTTTTTGAATTAACTATCCGCGGCGACGGAGGCCATTGGACGTGCTACATTTAATATACTTATTACATTACATAAATATCAGTAAGATACATACAAACATAGAGAGGTATTTTAAGATATAACAAATAGTAAAAAGAAAAAAAAAAAAAGAACAATGGCTTTACTTATTAGGTATTATATAACATGTTTTATATTTTATTTTATAATATATTATATTGTTGTATAGTGGTGGTGTATATTGATTTTCGATTTTAATGTAGTACAGGAAAATTATTATTTAAATAGACGAATTCGTCGAATTATGAAAATTAACCTATTAACGGAAGTCTCCGGAAAATTACGAGATCTAGAATAATCAAAAGTTATAATAAAAATTGTTTCTACTAACAAAATTACTTCAGTTCAATTATTCAATTATGTTTTAGTCTTGTAGAATGATTATTGTTTACGATAAAAAACTGCTAGGTATAGACTATAGACTATAGAGTATGGATGCATTTTGAATCCGTTCAAACACGTAAATTGTTCAGTTTCAGTACATACAATCGTCAGTTATTAATTATTATCCAAACAATGTTCGGTCACAGTTTTAGTTTACTAATTTTTAATAAATATCATAATAATATACTATAAATAATAATAATATACATATCCGAAACTGGTGCGTGACAAAGAAAACGATAGAATACTACTAATTGTATTGTATTATATAATTTGAAAAGAGACTGAAGTTTTATAAAAAAACAACTATACATTATCTACACTCGGGTAAGAAATCCAATATACACATCCTTGTGTACTACACAACACTAAATAAACAAATTTGTATAAATATATGCCGTTGACATTGTGAGTGTAAAACGTACTATAATATATATATATAGTATGATCGTTTATATATCTTCAAGGAAGAGTGTGATGCGTGTGAGTTTCATTCATAGTTTTCTTAAAAATCAAACGACCAGCGCACTGCCACAATAATAATATTATATTAGAATATGTAGCGACTATAGTAATATAATAATATGATATCGTCAGCTTTATATTATAATATTGTTTTATCATCTCGAAATAGTAAAATTATAAGAGTAAGTGACCAGGTTTTTTCCACAGACATATTATATATATATAATATGCTGATTATATTAAAATATTATGTACACACTTTACTCAATAAGTGAACAAATATTAACTGTACCGATAAAATAAAAATCAAAACATAAAATATAGTGTATGAAATCATAACAATGAGATCAAGATTCGAACACTAATCAGGTTTATGAATATTCATTAGTTATTGCATTATCATTAGTTTATTACTATACAATAATATAGATATTAATTTTTAATTTTTTTTTAACTATAATTTTCTAATGCTTATAACGTGCTTAGAAATAAATATACACACAAATACTCAGTAAAATAATTAAATTCGAATTACATCCCATTTTTTAAATTTAATCATAAATATTATAATATTAAATTTTAATTGGAATTCGGAAACGTTTTTTAAATCAATGTATGGATATCATTTTATACAACAAGGTATTAAAGGTTTATATAGTATTCTGTACATCATAGATGCAAAATCAACATAATATTCTGTTAAAAACGATACAAATTAATAACACAGGTAATTACTACTTAATTTTTAAGGTAAAATGATTCATTTAATGAATCATTTAACAAGTGTCCGTAAAATTGCATTATTATTTTTATACTTATACTTATTAGTCAATGGGTATAGACACCGTTATAATATACTAATTTAATCAAAACCTTTTAACATTGTCGTAATAGTGTAGTGTTTCGAATTGTAAATTACATATATTAAATATATTTTGCGTCCCCCAATAAACTTTTTAATCGTTTATGCTAATGATTAATAAATAAACACAGTATAGAATAATTTGTACATTTGTATACAATGAATAAAAGTTATTTTCTCCTGTTGTAATATAATGTGCAAATATAACACTGTGATTTAGCAATAATTGCACAAAATTTAACACAATCACTCAATTGCACTAATATTGTGAGAGCAATACCACCTATAACTGCAGTTGACTATAGTAACTATTAAATAATTTATGATTAAACATTTATTACATTAGGCATTGAAAACCTAATCTCACACTCTATATTAACAAATAATGTATAATATATATGGTTATAGTGTTAAACTTTGCTTTCTTAGACGCATAAAATGTAAAACAAAAAAAACATTTTGTATATTTATAGTATAAAAATCATTCGCTTGACTACCGTGGTGTGTTTATCGTTTTATACAAAGGAGAACGATTTAGTCGAAGGGTACTTTCTATGTTCTACGGTTTCGATGAATATATGTTTACGTAAACAGTATACTGTTTCCCGCATAAACATAATATAATATAGAGGCATCGAAGTGACACAAACCATGTACTTTTTATCATAACAATTTTTTGTCTAAAAAAGTACCTACTTAACTATTCAATATTTCTTTTGAAATTCGTTAAATTTAGAACTATTTTATAAGAAGCGATCAAGTGCGTCGATCTACGTATTTTTTTTTATCTCACTCTATATATATGTATAATAATATTATACGTATAAGTAATACTTAAGTTCAACTTATGAGGATAAGCAGTTGTAAACGTTCCGGTCGTCATTGATTTTAGGGCTATATTATAGTAGTAGATATAATAATATGGTGTATACAATTTATTAATTATATTATTAGTGCATGGTAATGGAACGAGTATAGGTATAGTTAAGAATGATGAGATAAATTGCCATGTTCCATATGTGATTAATATATAAGTTTCTTTAAAAGTACTTGAGAACTTTACAGGATTCGTAGAGATGTGTTCAAGAGAAAAAATCGATGTATATATCGATATATTATACATCTCTCGTGACGGTGCCTAATTACAGTGGTTAAGAGAAAAAAACAACAATGATCAACAGTCAAAGTGTTTTGAACACACTAAAAAATCGCCAGCTGTACATTTTTAACCGGACGCACTTGTGGGGGGTTAGGGCATTTCTTCTTAAACAAAAATAAACACTCGAGTATCAATATATGTATAGATATATAGTACAATATAATATATTATCCGTGGACCATGCGATCTGTTTAACAAGAAGCAGTAGGCGTAATTGGTAAATTGGCATTATATATATTTTTTCTTTTGGAATCCTCTCGTGAACATTATAACAACATTATGTAGTTCAAGTCATCGATAAAATCGAATGGGGAAAAAAAAAAGTATAGGACGTATAATATACATAATAATATTTTTATATATATACGTTGGCGAACAGCGAGCGAGCACGTGATTACAAGGTGACGTGCAATTATGCGGAAAATTTATTGGCCGAATTTGGCGGGACGAGAAAAGAAACGGCAACTTTTCGATTTCGTTTAATTAAAGTCCTTTTGATCGAAGAAAGTTTAGCGAAACGAACGAGAAAGTAGTAAAAAAAAAAAAAAGCAAAAAAAAAAATGTGTACACGCCAGGAAGAGGGCAAAAACATTTTTCTCGATCGTCGAGTTTCTTTCGCACCCGAACCCTCCGCCACCACGCGTTACGACCATCTTCGACTGAAAATCGTCCTCGCCCGACAAATATATCATATATATATATATGATTACATGATAATATAAATCCGAGAAATCGTATTCCCTTTGAACGCCCGCCCACGGAAACGTGACAATCATGTCTAATGACGTAATTAATTCGACGACCTGAAGAATCGGTTTTGCCCTCTCCACGTCGTCGCCGTTCTCGTCCGCCGACGTTCGATGATTCGACAAACTTTTCATCGGCTAATTTTTCATTTATTTCCGTCTCAACCGCCGCTCTTCGGGCCCGGCCCTCCGACGACGACGACGACGACGAGGCGAACACGTTCGTCCCCTACCCTATTTCCCACTCACCACATAATATATTATATATCTTTATTTCTCTCTCTTTTTTTCCAGCGCTTCCCTTCCGTTTCGACGACAACGATTTAGTCGATCGTCACTAATTGGTCGAGGTTGAAATATATAAAAAAAAAATATAATAATAAACCACGCAGCGTTTCACAGTTAATTTGCCATCGAACCGTATTATATATACGCACCGAGAGTTCGACTGATTGTTATGAGCCCGCGGGCCCGCGAGATGACTTCCGACCGCACATACCCATTATGTATTTATATGTACATCGCCGCCTCAGTATAATAAAACATAATACGCGCACTGTAGTCGTACGGGAAACACCGCGCGTACAGGGCGAGCCGAGTGTGACGTTTCCAGGATTCTGCTCGTTAAAAATGTTAATATTGTACGGGCCTTCGGGACAACGCACCCTGTACACGTGTTATTATTTTAAAGTATTTTTGTACATACGTCGTGGCCATCGGGATGAGGTGCGAGTGAGGCACATAGGGTGTATTATACACGTATATTTATAATGTACGGTGCACTCGTTTATGATATTTTATTAAGCGTCAAACGACCCACAATATAATATTTGATGCTTGTATACGCTTCCCATATGCACTCTAGCACCCGCCCACCCACCCACCCCTTGACTGCACGACGCATACTTATATATATTTTTATTACGAGACCACACACGCAAATATTATGACGCTTTCTCGTAGAGATAACAACGGTAAATCAGTGTTGGAGACATCTATATATTTTCTAAAATGTTGTGCACCGTCGATTATTTAATATGTATATGATGAGTTAGTGTTGACTATATAATAAATATACTTGAACGACATTATCCGCGTATCACACCCTGACGAAGTGACTATTAAGCAAAATTATGGTTTCATGTATCAAATTCAATTATTATATTATAAGGTTTGTGTTTGCCTGTTTATTATATTATATGCATTTATTCACGGGTAATAATAATTATGGTGGCTGAAACGAGTATACGCATTTAAAATCAAATATTAATCACAATTCGCGTCGATTTGTACGTGCCCATAATCAATGTTCATGTAGAACGACATAATATATATTTTTAGTGCGTATTATATTGTTTTGATAGCCGGCAAGATCACACGTTAGAAGAAACCATCGTGTAATTAAATCGTAATAATTTACGTCTAACGACGCATTAACTCAATTAATAAATACAAATTTTGTTGGACAAAAATCACTGCGTACGTATTTTTACATAACATACCTATTATTTAATAATTGGCTATTAGGTATATATATATATATTAATATATATATTATCTTATAACTAACGAATACAACGGTGTCTTGCGAAAACGTAGCGTAAAAAGGAGTTTTTTTCTGTAGCGATGGATGAATTTTAGATAATTTACATACTCATCAGCTGTAAAGTGTAAATCGTAACTGGTAAGACCAAAATAATCAATCCGGGTAATATAAAAAATCTCAATTCCAATTTCCAGCTATACACGCGGTATACTCGTGTACGTACTACGTATCATGTATAATGTAGGTATATAATTATTATTATTATATTATAATATGTATTATATTAATATAAATATATACAATTTAACAATATTTACTATAATAAAATAATATTATATTCCGAACATCGATTGAAGCCGGGAAAACGGTGTATCTCGCAATAACAATAGCTAACAATTTTGACGACAAGCAATTTTCGGCATCCCCTTTTTTCGCCTTCACCAAAACATGACTTATTTCCGGAAACGTTTACTACGATGACATGGAATTGAGATTTTTCCGAGGGCGAATCACTGGAGGTAATATTTACCCTCTTTCAAGACCGCAGTGTGGGTACGTGCATTTTTTTATTTTTTTGAAATTGCACCTGATTGAATGGGTCCCGTGACGAGCACACGACCATCTATTATCATGTCTGTCACATTTTTTTTTCACTCGTCCCGGGCATATCCTCCTTAAACGACGTGCACAGTCGTATACGAACACATGAACTTCGATCCGCCATCAGAGACCGAATTAGTTGTACAGATATGTTGAGAACGTTCTATAATAAAAAAAAATATTATAACATATGAGATCCTTTTTCCAAACATTACTGTGAGAAGGCGAAAAAATAATAAACTTGAATTGCTTTTTTATAATTTATATAATAGATACAATACGTGTATAATATACATTTATTAATTTTGTTACACAGTGCAGAGAATAATATTATAATTGTTGTGTAACTAAAATAAAAGTCGTATTTCTATATTGCGCGATAAGAGTGAAAACTCAACTTCGAAAAGAAAAAAAATTTTCAATGCCTATTAATTGAACGCCTAACAATAAAATATATAAAGACCTACTTACGGAAAAAAACCGCGTTATTATTAGTCTAGTTTTACCACCACCCCCCCCCCCTCGCCGGTGGTTAAGTGTTCGCGAATCACACCGGTACCTATTATATATTATACACACATATAAATGTAGTTTTTCGTCGTATTAGGCCCATTGTGCGGCCGATGAATAGGGCTCAGATTGGAGGACGGAAAATATTATGATAATATTATAACGCGTGCGCGACTATTGCGTGCGTGCGAGCGAGCGACTGTACTCGGCGGCGTCGGCGGCGTCGGCCGCGTGCGCTCGAGGCGCGGCCGCGCGCGTTTAGCTCAGTCCACGGAGCACGGACAATGATTCGCTAAAGAGACGGAGACGAGTGCCCTTTGCAAGCGAACATAATACATAATATGTATACGGTGAATAAATACATATATATATAAAGTAAGTACGACGACGACATGAATTCGCCACATCCGCGTGCACCCCCTACCGCGCTGCCCATATAGTAATCTAACGCCCTCGGGGGGGGGGGGGGGATCAACCGTGTATTGTTTTTTCGGTCATCGGACACGATAATGATTCCCGTGTATATGGGACGTCGAAAAGGGGTTAACGTGGTGTGCGTACGTAGTAGGTACAACGTATACTATAATATAATATAATATGTATATAAATTATGAATATATTATATTAAATACTTTTAATATGTGTTTATAATATATATATATATATAAATTATAAATATGTAATATGTATATTATAATATATAGATACCTACCGTTTGTGTCGATTGTATATAATATAATATATGGCCGAACAACCGTTTGCACCGCGTCGTCATTATAATAATAGGCTTTTAACAGTTTTAACGCTTTTTATCACCATATTGTACCATATTTCGTATTATAATATGATAGGTAATATGATAGTAATAATTGAGTTCAATAATTTTGGCATCATTGTAAGTACGCAAATAGCGTATACCTAAATCTACTGCCTGCTGCAGCATTTCCGCACCTTGAATTTTTTGGTTATACTATTAACAACATACGAGAAACCTTTTTTTAATTTTAATGAATTTTGACAACATTTTAACTTTAAACTCTTATAAAAAAAATGTTCCTACATATATTTTTAATAATTTTCAACTGCTATTGTAACCACTTATTAGGAACGTATTGTATTGATTTTTCAAGTTTTTTGGGCCAACAAAAATTTTTTAGTCGATAATAACAGAAAGGAATGTTTAAACAATTAAAAATGTTGTATGCTCACAATTAGCTCAAAAAGTATCAAAATATTTTGATAATTTTATGATGTATTGAAAATGATAATCTCAACATACAGTATATTACTTGCAATACTTGCAGTACCAGTTTTTGACAAAATGTAAATCGTTATTGTGTTGTTTTTCAAATTTAACAAACGAATACCCGCCATGTCTTGTAAAATGTTAAATCGTAGATTTAATTGTAGATTTTGTGAATTCAATTTACTAGTAGATGTCGTAATAAAATCAATTTATACATAATATTAAATCGTTTAGTTTGTTTCACTTCAAATCTAAAACGCAGTGGTTTAATTATATTGATAACAAAATATATGTATCTCAAAATGTCATAGACGTCAGATTATACCGAATGTAGGTTATTGCAGAAATTTACGTATATAAATCAAAATTTAAAATTATATTTAGTTACGCAACTATAATAGAGGATGTATTAGCATTTCGCACCCCTATTATTATGTTGGTTTCAAACAATCATCGTTTTAAATAGTTTCAAATGGTTTACTAATTTTTCTCGTTTAACATGGTGAAGTGAATTTCGAATAAGTTCTGCTCTTATCGGTTTGGTTAGGTTCTGTTTATCATAAAAGCGAAACATTATCAAATAATATAATATAATATAATAGCTTGCATTTTCGGAAGAAATCCACACAAAACAAACACGATCACTGCAGTACGTCTACAGAGCACGTTTTAAAAAAGGTTTTCTCAAAAAGGGTGATGGATGGTATACCGCGACTAAGATTTTATTATCCTCCGTAATATATATTATTATTACATTTTATTATTATAATATATTGTATATAATTAAGTCTCGCGGCTGCTGCTGCGTCGTAAAAAAACATACCTTCTGCGAGCACATTTCTGGTGTATTAATAATAATAATAATATGGTAGTATATAACATTATTATTATTATTATTATTATTATAACGAGGTGTTGAAACGGTTTTTCGTGATAAATGTCAGACGGCGGCAAAACGACGGACGACGGCGACCACCACCACCACCACCACCACCACCACCACGTTCGGTGTTTAGGCTCGTCTCGTCAGCAAATATCTTGCGGCTATCCCGCGTATAGTCGCCGCACACCAACCACCCATCCCGATAAACTACAGCTATTTCGTGTAATATATTATTATAAATCGTACGACAGCAGCAGCTGTTGACCGTCACCGCGTTTTATTATACATATATAAAAACCGTCATTATTAAGTGTTTTAAGGGACCCGAGTTTAATTGTTTGCTGAAGGATCCGTACAATATTGTGTTCGACTTGTATATATATATATATATATACGTTTCCATTGACAGTTATTATCCGTATTAGACGCCCGGCGTAACGTATACAAAGTCAAAAATAAATAATAATATACGTGGTATAGCGGCATTTCGAGGGCAGCCGCATTCTGCTGCTACATTACGGTTTTATCTTTACTTGTATTATATACCTAATATATTGTGGTCGCACATAAACAAATTATAGATAGGTAATATACCATAATGTAGGTCCACCTATATCTACTGCACAGTAATCCGTTCAACTGGTTACATAATAATATAATCATTTTCCGAGTATAGATTTTTGTGATTTTGAAAAACTAACACTTTTTATACTCGGGTATACCTATACATTCTTGTGTATACCTATTTATTGTTTATAACACTTTTACATTGTTTACAACAGTGAATTTCTAATTATTGTCAAACGGTGTTTTTAATTTCATAATCGGAAACAGAAGACTGTAATTACGATTTACGAGCACAAAAAAAAAAATGAAAACTATACACATAAAAAAAATTGCGTTAGAAATTACGTGAGCTGAAAGTTTACATTCGTATTTTTTTTTAAATTGCATTAATTTACTTGGAACTAAATTAGCGCACCTATAATTTTATCACATTTAAATATTTAATATTATGTAACAATACAGGGTGTAACAGGTCTATTTGACTAATGCAATAACTTTTTTTCTATACAATATTTTTAATTTTTTTTTTTTTGTTATAATTTGTAGAGCTCTGCGCTATAATTTGTATATCTTATATTTTTTTTTTTTTACAACAAAAATAAATAATTTAAATTTTTTATTTAATATTTTTCTAATAATCCAAGATAGCTATTTCATAAATAAGTATTTAAAAACCATTTTGGCGTTTAAAACTTTTAATTTGGTTAAGTCGTTAATTTTTAAACAATTTTCAAAGTGTGTTAAAATTCAAAATTATTTCTTACTTATCACTATTACTGCTGTAAAAGTTATTGCATTAGTCAAATAGACCTGTTACACCCTGTATATTATATGCACTTTACCATACATTATACGTTTAATTGTATATACATCTTGTAATATACAATTATTATATTATAAATAGCGTAGCACGAAACTTGAAAAATATTAAGTAGGTATAATAATTATAATAGGTGTTCCAACGCGTGTAATATGCATATCCTAAGATAAATTACTATATATTTTGTTTGGTTTTTATTGCTGTTGACGAAACGATCACTTTAAGCGAAACGTATGTAACAAATAACGTGATGATAATAAACATGAGGCTGATTTTTTAGAGAGTTTGCCCTAATGTACACATATCATCCCGTCTACTATAATTATAATATATATCATACTTAATATACTCTCCTAGTGACTCCTACACGCAAAATCAAACGAGGAAAAGCTAATCCTGGCAATAATATTATACGGTTTTGAATTTTTTTTATTATTCGGACTGTTCATAATTTTTTAGTGATTAAATAATCTCACGTTTTTACCTTCAATAAGAGTGAAAATAATTAATAAATAATACCTGCAAAATAAAATATCGCGTGGTTCTCTACATGGACTATGAAAAACAATCACCCCTTGCGCTCCTATATATTTACATTTTGATTTTATCATATTTCTTGTAAAACGTTATTTATAACCAAATAACGTTTTACTTTAATTTTTAAAAATTACGAAATGTTAAGGCACGAGCATTAGATTGTTCTGAAGGACGCTTTGTATAACTATTCATACATTTTTTTTGATATAGAATTCATTCGTTGTTAATATTTTCTTTCTGTATAATTGTATAAATAATTTATTAGAACTAACTACAGTAGTAGTTATAACTAACTACAGTCTAATCGATAGTCAGTGAATTAGTTTCAATATCAAATATTAAAAACTAAAAACACAGATATACGTAAGGATAATGTAAATATATCAAATAATGTCTTCTCGATAATAATTATTTTTATTAGTTAGGTATTATGTTAGGTAACATATTATGTTACAGTAAAAGTATGAATGCTAGATTTTACCTACTCCTATCGGTATATAATATCCAAATTTTGGTCTATTACCCGATTGATCTTGATAAATTCTAAAATATACGGTAAAACACTAAAATTCCAAATAATTATTCTATTTCAAGCTTGTACAAAGCAGAAATGGCCAATTTTAGGATCACTTGACTACTATAATTTAAGCCCGAAACATAAAAAAAGTAGGAACTCACAAAAAACAACATTTCCAAATCAAATGTGGTAAAAGTGAAAATAGTATAAATTTGAAAATTATTGTTCAATTTTTATTTAAAAATGTAAATTTGAATACGTCTTAATTAGGTGGCTGAGAGTCTAAGACTATACGGCATTAATTAATGTATTCTTATTATTATTGTGTTAATATTACAGTTTTAATATTGATATTGACAATTCATGTAAATGTTTTATAAACGGTTTATTTTAATTTATGATTATTAAAAGATTCTGGTTAGGTACACAAATTATTTGCAAATGTGTGTAAGTTTAAAATGTTTAATACAATTAATTGAAGAGCATGTCGAGATAATTTTTTTGTATGGTACCAATAAATGTCTTGCTGAAACTGACGGACAGTTTAATGTTTCTCATCCAGCTAAATAATTTAATTATACATCTATAATATTATGCTCTGTGTTATTAGAATAATAATCAAAAACTTTTATAGTTTTATTACCTTAGCCTAGTCGTCATCAATTGGATAAGTGGCTACCAAATTAGTTAAAATTATTTTATGCAAGCAAAGTTATTGTGGCGAAAAAAACATACTGTAATGCATAATGTATAATAAATAATAATTATACAATAATTACCTAAGTAGGTACTTCTTTTATTATTAAATGCTAAAATCAAAAATAATTTACAATTTTTGTCAATGATTTTATAATATAGGCACTATACATTATATTACATAATACATTTATTTTTGTGTGTTTTTAATTACATTTCCTATTTAAATTTATAAAATTATATAATTATGTTTAAAAAAAGCACATTATTTATTTAATACAATTTATTATAATTATTTTATTTAAAACAAATAATGAATGTACTAATCTTTAGTAAAATATGAACGAAAATTGATATTTCATAAAGAATTATGAAATATTTCCCTTTTTTATTTAATATTATTTATCTATTATCATAAGAATACTACGCGTGCTACGATATGAGATACCCTTTGTTTATTAAGCATCAATAATGGTTAAAATAAAAATATAATATAGGTACATTTGTTGTTAACCATAAAAAAATTGTCTTATAAGTACACTAAAATTGTAATAATTTATAATATATAAAAAAAAAGATATCAATAACATTAATTGTTCTATCTGATCAATTATCTTATGTTTTATAATATTTTCGTAATTGTCAATAAACATAAAACTAATTTTCTATTAGTAGAAACCACGTATGTGTACGTCCGTGGTAGAAACTGATTATTATAGAGATGTTAAATAATATTAAATTTTATGTGAATGCGGAATCATTATCATGTGCTACACTCTATAATTCATTTTTGAAAGACTACAGTTCAATAGCAAACGGATAGATAGCGTTCTCTATTACCATTTGCTGAGAAACCCAAAGTGTGCTCATTAATAAAAATGTTGTCGATTTGTACCATTTAATACACAAATAATAGCCTAGTTCATGAATTTAAATCTAATACTATTTATAAAGAGTAAAATATAAAAATTAATATTATAATGATGTACAAAATCGTGGAAAGGTCGACGTAAAATTGAAATGAAAATGTCTAAAAAATTAGAATTGTGTTATCAAAAAACCCGCGTCAATTTAGAATATTATTGTATCATATTTCATTAACAATAAATAATTACCTACATTTTACAACGATTCTATTTTTAAAAATCAATTTAATTCATTGGCATAGAGAAATCGAAATATTTCAGTCACAAATTTCTATGATAAAGACTACCGTAATCATAACACCTGTAGACATACTGCTCGTATATTTCAGCATATATAAAATAGGCAAACTAATAGGCTAACCTATACAGCGATTTAAGTATCTAGGCATACCTACTGCATAACTAGATAATCTGTATGTCTATAGGACTACTTGCGTGGTAGTAACTATCAATAATTATATAATAAGAAAAATTAAAATAATTGTAGGTCACTTCATGGTTTCGAAATTGATTTCCTATCGACGGACGAGTGAACGACGATCCGCGTGTCTAATCAAAATAATGTCTCGTAGCACGCCGAAGTGATTAAAAAAATTTTAAATAGCGACGCGTACCTCCATATATAAGGCTATGGCCTATAACATATTATTTTAATGACTGCAGCAGTCGCAAGTCTAACCCGCGACTGGTATGAAAAATATTTATCGCAAACCAACTGCCTATATTATAATAGTATGTAGATAGTCGTTAATAGGTATTATATAGGCTACCTACCTACCGACAGAGTCGTTTTATATTTTCTTATTTTATTTTACAAAATAGTTACTATTTCGACTACAATTGCGGCATCGTAGGTATTCACGACGGCGACTTGACTTCTAAATTTGTTGTACCTTTGCAGACAGTTGATTATAAAATATATATTAGATGAGTTAATTGGACAAGATGGTTAAATTGATATACAGGTGAGGTTAGTATTTATTGGTTATTAAAATTGAAGTATAATAAATAGTACCTATTTGATACAAATATTTTATATTTCATTGAATTTATTGTGCACACAATATTTATTTGTGTAAATTTCATGATAGTTAAATTAAATAGATGATTAGTTTTCATTTGCAAAGTTATTTAAATTATTTACATAGCTATTAATATTTAATTTTCTATATACTGTATATTATATTCTACATTTAATAAGCAATTACTAACATTCAACTGTGCATTTTACTCAAAATACCACGTGATTGTATTTATTTCATTTAAATAAATTATATTAAAATATTTATATACATTGTATATCTACAATATATTTACATTTTAAACAATATCATCTATACTGACAACAAATATATATATATAGGTATTAAAGGTAGGGTTGTACTTTTACAGAGACTCTATTTTATTATAATATATAATATATATTAGTGTACCTACCTAATATAGGTGAGTTACCTACTTAAACAAGATGATTAAATTGCTATACCTACTCCGGATACTCTTATGATGCTTATAAATTATCACAAAACCCCTAAAAAAATTTTCCTCGGCGGGCTCTGACATGAATTACAAATAAACATAAACATATTATAGGAAGGTACATATTATATATATGTATGATATACCATCAAAAATCAAATTCACATAATAATATAATATATTAACATATTATTGTTTTTTTAACATACAATTTATTACAGAAAATAATAAACTTTATAAATTTATAATTAAACAAAAAAATGTTACAAATTAAAACCATGACTGTGCATAAGATAATCCACAGGCTTAGAATTAACGCCAAAATGCATGGAAGATAAATTCGTATAAACAAGGAATAAATAATATATAATATTGAGAAATATGTGACGCCGGTTTGATATTGTATATAGTCTATTCTACGACAGAACAATAAGTCTGCCGACCGATTCTTATCAGCACTGCACATTATCGAATCATTCGTGATGTGCGAAAAGTGATTATTCTTTCCAATGTATTATAAGTAGTAAAATAAAATCATCGATTTTGTCGAAATCTAGTATCTGCGTAATAATATTCCCGTTTTTTTCGTACATTATAGTTTTGTTGTTTTTCCTAATTAAAAGTACTTTTGAGGAAAAATCTTACGCCTCAGACATACAAACTATAGATCTGATTATCGGGTAAAAACTTGCTCAACGTTGAAGAGCTTTCGCATTTTATCTATACTGTACGACGTGCGTGCTGTACATCGTTGTAGAACCGTGAAACGTTCATCGCCGCTCAGCTTAGCGTATAAAAAACTTCAAAAAAGTATAAAACGAGTGGGCACAAGCGACAGTAGAACGGAAAACGAAACTCAAAGTTGAAATATTTTAACATAATAGCCACGGTATACCATACTGGTATGGATGGTATATCAATAAAATTAATAATAATAATTATGAAAATGGTGCTCGGAAAAATAAACAACGAAATCCAGCAGACGTTGGCCGAATAGAATATAATAATGGGTAATGAACGCCACCTCGTACCTGCAGCTGGCTAGTAAAAACGTCGGGCGATATTTTTATGTATTGGAAACAGTTTGCGACGAAAAACCACTGACTTGCATTACAGACCCCAAAGAGAAAGGTACTATTATTTACATTCCCTATCATTTCAAGCCTATAACAACAATAAGATGAACAAATAACAGGACATGACATTGCAGCGAGAGGATATACGCGCCATATTAGAGGAAATCATCATTACCATCCTTGTGAACAACGACAAACAGAGACAAACAGTTCAAGAAGTTTTGTCCGAAATAGTGGACACCATCATCGGTAGAGGAGGGGAAGGCCCGGCGCAGCTACCTGCTGCGCGTGTAAAGGTAGACCGTCGAGAGGAGGACGGTGACGAAGACGCTCCTGCGTCGGAGCCATTCTTCTATGATGACACCGATGATGAGGACGACGACTGACGAGGAAGTCGATGATGATGTGCAGAATGAAGCGGTTTCGGTGACGGCGGCAGATGAGACTGCAGTACCGGACGAGGAGCCGATAGCGCTGGAGGAGCCTGTGGACATGTCGGATCCCGGCGCAGTAGCGACCACGACGACAAAAGCAGAAACAGATCCTCCACGGCAGCGGCGAGCCGCTGTGAGATACGCGGCGGCTGCGTGGAGGATAGCCAAGAGAACTGGCAGAATGCTGTTGTTCTGCATGTACCTACTTAAAAAATTAATATAATTTTGATAACTCAATAAAAATATGTTGTTTCTTATTTTTTTTACTAACGGGTATATTTTGGATAAGAAAGATTCTAAAGCGATGGCCTGGTTTGTCAACCTATAAGAATATTAATTTTGGATATTATTGATATTAATTAGTAATTTATTTTACTATTAATAGGTTATACAGTACCTAAGGTAGTAACAAATTGCATTTGAAAATATCATTGTTTGATAATATATTTTAATAGTATATTTAAAAGGTTTCATTTCAATTAATTAATTAAAACATTTAATTAATTTTTAACTACAAAATGATTTGCAAATTTTCTTGTGATTGATGAATCTTGTCAAAATTTGAACTTTAAATGCTTATAAAATAAAAAATCGTTGATAATTTTGAACTGCTATAATAATAACTCAAGAGGGACCTTGTACAAAAAATTACGTTTTTAAGCTATTTGGTAAAAAATTATTTATTGAAAACAAAAAAATTAAAAAAATACTAAAAAAATTGAAAATTTCTTTTGCCTATAAATAGGTAAAAATTATTCAAAATATTTGTAAATATTAACGTGTATGGAAAATTGCAAATTTAAATTTAAAGGATCTACCGTGGTTAGTTTTTGAGTTACACCAAAAAAACCAAATCGATTTTGTCAAAAACTAGTTACAACAATAAAACGGTTTTGTCCAAAGCTGGTGCCGTTTTCCGCATTTGTCTTTTAATTTTTCCAATTTATTTTCACTGTTTAACTCACAAAAATTCAATTTTCCACCAGAAAACCATATTAATAATATTGAAGATTGGATCATTTTTACTGTGTCTACACATACACACACACACACACACACACACAAAACACACACACCCAAAACACACATCATCGTAAAACCAATATGCACTCATCGTTCTGCTCAGCATCTAAAATGATGAACACTGCCATATACATACATATACATGTATGGCAGTATGGCATGACTATATGAAATATATTTTACCATACTATTAGATCAATAATAGGTAGTTTTGAGCAATCGATTGGGCTTGGTAAATTATAATTGAAACTCTCGTAGTCGAGTAGGTATAGGGTCACAAATATTCATCATGTATGCTTTCGATATATTTTATGATGTCGCATTTTTTCCATCATTATTATTATTCTAATTAGGTATCACTATTATAGCTATAATAGCTTGAAGTATTCACAGCAAATAGGTACTTAAAATGTTACAAATTGTATTAAAATATTTCTGTCTGTGTACATTTTATGGTAGGTACCTAAACAGTTTTTATTTTGTAAGTATGACGAAACACGATAAGTATTAACACTATCTTTTGAGTTTTGACTATATATTTAAGATTTAATTTTATTCGGGTGACGTCATATTATTATAATATGGTGTGTGTAATCTACATAATACATGAACAAATCGATAATATATATCAAAATAATTTGTGCAATTAAAAATAAAACTGACATCATCTGGGTTGCTTGATTATTGAATCAATTATTCAAAACCACTTAAACAGGTCATATCATAATATGATATGGGCGAACCAATCAATGTGCAATGCATAAGCTCATTTTCTTCTTAAATTTGTTCAAAATATCAAAAATGGTTTTGATATACAGGTACTTGGTAAGTTATATATTCAATATTCATAACTAAAAGTAATATAATAGAATAATAGAATAATAATACTTTACACTATACGGCATTACGTAGTAAATATTATGTTACAGTAATAGTGCTATATCAGTAAAACCTATAGAATTTACCGGTTGAAAACCTAAGTTTTACCTCGATAAATGTCCGAAATTTTAACTTTTACCGATTAATCTTTGTAAATCTTAGCTAAGACATACACAATTATACTGTAAAACTAGGATTGATAATTATTATAATTGTAGTTCAAGCTTTAGCCAATGAGATATACGTATGGTCAGTCATATAGAATAAACAACCGATGTCGGTAAAAGTCCAACAATTTAAAAAAATTATCGAGTAATAAAATCACTTTGACTGAAAAAAAATTGTAACTACTGGATTAGATTTTTTTTGCTAAAGCGTTATTACACGCAGATCGCTCTGTATACAATATAATATTATAATATGAGGGAAAACATATACACGTATTTAGGTAGGTACGTCTTTCGCCTGCATCGTAAAACGCGTACAGGTATATATATATACTAATTAAGTTATAATGATGTCGTTGTGTATGCAACATGAAATTACGAGTGAAATTATGTACATATAATACAATATTATAATATATGAATTAAAGGTAAGTACACGTGTAGTTGTATATAGTGGTGCGTACCTACGACGGACATCAGCTCGGGCGGTGTGGAGGGGCGTGGAGGCGAGGGGAGAAAAACCGGCGCGATGGAATTATTATACTAATAATAATAATATACATATTATATATACAGGTAATAGTATAATATAACAATAATAATAATAATAATAATAATGCAAGGAGAGAATAATAATATTATTACGAGAGAGGCGAATAAAATAAATACCGACACCTCGGCGGCGGCGGTGTAGACGCATATTAAAATCCTATACATAATATTATTATATATTATTGCAGCCGGAGGCCGGTGGTGTATAATTTGAATCGGACTCGCGGCGGCGGCAGCGGCGGCGGACGAGAAGATAATATTATAATATCGAGACCGAGATCGACGAGAGAGAACGAGAGAAACATAATAATAATAATAATAATAATAATAATAATATAATATACGCGTATCGGAGCGAACACAAAACACGAAATCGTGTAAACGGGTGCTCGCGCGCATAAACGGTCTCGCCTCTCTTTGACGGGGACGCACGCAGCGCGAGCCCCGTTCCGCGGCACCGTATAATTTCACGGACGCCGCCGCGCCGGTCGTTTCCGTCCAAACGATATCTGTTCGCACGCTCATCGATCGCCACTTCGTTGACGGCGGCACAACTTCTTTCCACATTATTATTATATACACACTATATACTATACATAACGTAATTATTGTACAGGGTGATGTCTGGCCGCGCGTCCGCGCCTCTCCCGTCGCACCGCGAGCCGTTTAAGACTTGGACGTATATATTATTATTATTTTTTTTTCAATCGATCTAAAATAAACTTCGGCCGAGTTTGGCCACTTCGTATACGTATTATATTTGTGTAGTACAATAATTTTGCTCAAACTAGTTTTGTATCGCTTTTAAATTAGGTACGTTGTATAATTATTTGATCGTTCTCTGCGTGTGGGGCGGAATATAATAAAACGTTTCGATTGATTTCGGGCTTATAGGTCTTACGCGTATTTAATAGCGCTGCGTCTGAGGTGTTGAGCTTAATTGCGTCGGTGCGTATACTATTTTTGAGTCCCGTTTCTAGACGGGAAAAAAATTATATAGGTATACTTCTTGAGGCCCGGTATAAACTGAAAAATATACCCATATTGAGTCCGCTCTCGAGAAATGAAAGTAAAATATAAACATCGACCAGTTTAAACAACTGATTTATACAATATATATTATCCTATACATATACATTCATAAAGTTTTTCAAAATTAGCACAATTCAATTTTTTTAACCATGTAGAATTTTCGTTACAGGCGGTCCTATATACTTCTAAGTCGGTAAAAACGGAAAGGAAGATGATTTTTTTAAGTTTAACGGGACTCAGTTATTATTACAACGTGGGCTGAAGACAGTGACACGATTATATTAATTATTTGTTTAATATACTTACACGAATCGACTTCATTCAAGCGATGGACAGGTCAAAGTTTGCCAGTATATTATATTATGCTGACATGCTGTAACACACCGGTTCATTGTGTTGGCCACGAGGGCTGCTGAATATTATTTTACAATTTATATTGCATTATTATTTATTAGTAATTAGTTTATTATTGTATATTTGAATAAAATTGAGATTTGGGATATTATACACACCTTTCAGTTCACCGCTGAGCGACTGAGCCTTTCTGAAAAATAAATAACATTTTTCAATTTTCAATTTTGTCAATACTGAATGTAGATCATGATGACCACGGATCTCTGATACAGTGATAATTTTTTTTCAAAATTATTCTATTTAGAAAGAAAGTGGTTTACAGAAACAAACAAGGTCAGACACCACCCTGTATACCTATACACGGATACAAATATAGCGTGCGTTCCCTGTCTACACTATAATATTATCTATAATAATATTATTAATTATTGACCTACGTGGACGAGGAGAGGCGTTCACATACCTACACTAGGACAATAGGACGTCATAGCTATAATACGCGTGAGTTTTATTTATTTTTATGTTTGGGTACATCAGCGTTACCGTATACTAGTGCATCGTTGTAAGATCTGGTTACTGTAAAAACGGAACAAATTCAAAAAACGTTGACCAAATCTACAAAAACCAAACGACATCGAATTTAGAAACATTAAACAAGTAGCCGACTCATGTGGGGGGTCCTAGAAATATTACCATAAATACATATTATTTGTGAACCAGTATAATGGTATTCTACAGAATATATAAGCAGGTATAGCTAATAATATATTATATATAGTTTAATAATAATAATTACAACTTGTTCAAAACAGAAAAAAAATGGTAATCGTATCGATCAGTTTTAAGTCGAGCCGTTCTACTTTGACTAAACGCTTTTATAATGGTTAATATATTATTATTATTTTTTTTTTTTTAATAGCAGTAACAAATTATATATTTTGGTTAATTGGTTCAAATTATGTTGTAACGCCTAACGCGTTCCAATAGTTGTATTTAAAGTAGTTATGTTCGATATAATTGATCAAAAATAATTTATTAGAAACCGAGCATTTTCTCTATACTACAACACAACGTGACGTAGGTGGCCGAGAGAAGAAGTGGTTTTTCAGCTGCAGTAAAATTAAAAAAAAATAAACGTTTTTAATCACTTTATTAATTTTTATTTCAATTTATTAGAACAAAACCGTTGCGTTTGTGTGGTATAGGTATTCAATTATGTCTATTAATGCGAAACAACCGCGTTCGAGAATGAATAACTAAATAACTTTCTGAAGAATAAATATACACCTAATTAATAATATAATATGAGTAATATAATACTGACCGAATACCTCTTGTCGTCAGCGTAATATTTTTAATGTGAGACTAATTTTCAGGTTTTTGAAATATTTTTTTATAATCTTAGAAAAGTAATATTTTTGAACATTTACTGGTATACAAATAAAATCAAAAGTTTTACGAGTACATCTGTCTTATACACTCTGGTGTACTCTATTATTATTCGTGAACAACTTATCTATATCTATGATGGGCGGTCACACGTCAATCACACTTTGGAATACATAATTTTAAAAATAGATGACATTTTAGTACAATTTATCTACTATATTTTTGATGTGACAGTATAATAATGAAATGCTTAAATACCTAAGTATGCCTTACATAAGTTGTTAAAGTTTTGTTTAAGTGTTAAACCTATTATACAAACACCTGTACTACCTATATATATCTGATACAGTGATATTCGTTATACTATTACTAAACTATACATAAGTCATAGACAGTATAGATGCTTAGTATGTAGACAAAATTTAATACATCAATGGTAATTACATAATTAAAATTAAATCCATTTTTGTTAACGCATCCGCTGTTGCGATATCTTACATTTAATCAATTTGATATCGATATCGAAAATGACCAAATATTATCTCTCTTATTTCGATCTTGTATTGACCTATAATAATAACCGATATAATATTATGCAACACTAGTAAATTAATTTTAATACACTCCACAAAATAAATTTATTTCCTAGATAAAGTAGTAATTAATATGTTATGAATATTGATGATTGGTACCTACCTAAAATAAATAATATATAAGTTAGTATATATTACATTATTACAGTATGGGAAGCTCATTGCAATTTTTTAATTGAGATGTAGGTATTTTATATAATATTATCATTATCATTTAATCAACAATTTCCAAAACCTAAAATGGTTGTACAAACTAATATGCCAACAAATTTAATTTATTTATCAAAAATTATTATTTTTTAAGTAATTAATCGAATAAATAACGTAACTAACCTAAATGTAATGCTACATAGATTGCTATAACAATCTACGTGTACACTTTCAATACAAACACCACATCAGTAGAAAGTATTTTTTAGTTATAGTGTTAATTTAAATACCATACCATGCAAATAATATTTATAAATGTATATTACAAATAATGGATCGTAGGCACATTTAACGACTACCAATGCGTTCATTTGACTTTCGATAACAAACTATTGGAAATGGTGCAGGTGACCTTTCACGGATAATAAACAAATATTAAGTCCTAAACCTATGTGGCTGTGTTTCATTATTTCTTCAAACTCGTTTCCGACAATGTTTTTATTTTTTTGTTGCTTTTTTATTACAGTTGAACTTGCATTGTACTCGTTCTGTGTACAGCACGATTGAACACTTTTCCTTTATTTACCTGTAAAAACTATAGCTTGGTTGCACATCAATTTAGTAGGTAACACGATTGCGCACCGAATACTGTTCCCTTTTTACCTGTTAATTCATAAGCCAATTGTGCACCTAATAAAATATTATGAAGTATAGAAGATTATAACATGCATTGTCATATAAGTGTTATATATAACAATAGAGATAAATGATATAAAATATAAATATATAGGTACAATTATTTCAAAATTTGTCGTATTTATAATATTTTCTATACTTACTTACGTTCATGAACTAATTGTTCAGTCACAATTTTTCTTCCTAATTGTAGGTTTATAGCTCAAGTTAAGCTTGTTTAACTAAACAATACTTAACCAAGCCAACTAGCAACAGCGATCATTAATAGCTGTCAGTCCTAAGCCCGAGCCCCATAATATTTAATTTGTTGAGCAATCAGGTTTCTATTTTATCAGGTAAAAATGGAGCTTTCTAACTTTTATAAGAAGCTTTCTTACTGTTTCGGTGTGTATAAGTGTTCACCAAAAACAACAATTTATTTTTAACTATTTTATCATACATTTTACACATTTAAAGAAAATATTCGGAAATAGAACAAATCTGATATCAACTAATCACTAATCAGGCATATCAATATACAATTTAATGATATAATCTAATAAACAAATATCGTGACAACGCATTCCATTCATAAACGTTTTGTTCTATATAGTATATTATAATAATATACTATAAAGTGTTATATTTACAACCGTAATCCGTCTTAGTCACGAGGTATTATGTACGGATTCGTTGATTGATGGCTTTATTTCCACCGGAAAAATTAGTCGTGGCCTTTCTAAGTAATTTAAAATCTTACGTCAAAAGTCTCTTGATGTTCTCGAAATCCGTTGTACCCAGCGTGAAATTTATCTACCTACTAATGTATAAATGTATACAATACGAAACGCTCTCGCCGGAACGTGTAATGATTGCATTCGTTAATTCGATTACGGGACACCGACTCAGTGGTAACTGTCGTTTATTATCAGCTAATGAAACAATACGACTCTTTAAAATATTTAATGACGGCGTCTTTTAAACACTCGTACCTAATGGTAATTCGTATTAAACTGTAATGCAATATTATAATGCGAGTACTGTGCGTGTTAACTACTACAAGTCTACAAACGTGTTAAAGACGAAACAGTAGTGGATAATATTATAACCTGCTTGGCCGCGTCTCACTGCAGCTATAATACAAATTATTTAGCAAATATAATATTATATTAATTCGTTGTTATTGAATACAAATATAATATTACGATAGTCTTCTTTGAATTTATCCTCCATTATATAAAACGTATTTGACTCGCGTTCACAGGTACCTATATATTATTATCGGGGATGAGTATTATGCTATTGCATATTAAACAATCGTGTACAATTGTAAGCTATTTCAAAACGACTATAATATGAATGCAAAATCTACAGGCGCGTCGTACATAGAGAACGGGACTGTCCGTCTCTACGCACACGAATGAGCAATACCTATATGAATGTAATATTATATATTTCACACCGTGAAAAATATTATTTAAGGGTATAAACGGCGGGGTAAGGTATTTTAGTAGGCGAGTTAGGTACAATAATAATAATAATAATAATATAATGGACGAAATCGGATTACCCACACGTGACGCGCGGAGGAATACCTCACAACCGACACCGACGTAGGTCTGGCGCGGCGTTTCCTTTTAACAATTGTGGTTGTACCGCGTTCACGGTCATTTCGGTTCAATCCGTGATTGCGTTCATTCATTCAAGAAAAACGTGTAAGTGACGACGAAGACGCGTCGACTAGGTATTATAGCGTTCATTTCGTCCGTTCTCATTAGTTGCCGAGACTCGAAACACCGACCATATATCCATATTATGACCATATCGATTCAATTTTTCGTGTCGTTAGTTCGGGTAAAAAATTCACTCGTCCCGCATATAGTTTTCACTTTTGAACTGCAGATTGCGTAAATGAAACATTATGATATATGGAGTTTAAAAAAAAAATGAATATTATTATACATTATACGAATATATAATAATAATATAATATATATATATATATATCTACCAGGTCAAATATTATTCGAAACTAAATATAATATGTTTAAGTTTATTTTATATAATATGCACGAGAGTGACAAAAATATGTGACAACTTAATATGTCAAATTGATTTAAGAAAAACATAAATATGATTACAAAGTTGTTTTTCATTGTTGATATTATAATGATATATTATATAAAAGCAATTAATCAAGATTATTGCACAGAAATCTTCCCGAATTTGCATTGAAAAAATTATGTGGCTATACCTATGTAACATTATATAATGATATGTCATACGCCAGACGCCTACGTGTAAATTTTCAAAACAAACACAACAGTAGAGCGCTTTTTATGTTAAAGTGTTAATTTAGATATTAAACTGTGAACATTTTATTATGAACAGTGAACACTAGGCACGCAAATGGGATTCACATTTAACGACTACCGAATAGAATATTACATTTCGAACTTACGATAATATAATATTGGACACGGTGACGATATTTCACAGATAACACAGTTATACTAATTCAAAGTTTTAACAGTTTTTAACAACAGTTGAACTCAAAAGTAAATTATTTAATCAAAAAAAAAAATTATTAAAATAAAATAAAAAATATTCATAATAAATACAAACTAATCGAATCGAAAAGGTAAACAGTATGTGTCTTGGCAAGTACAGCTAAACGGATGTCCCGCCAGACCACATCATGCACATAACACAAGAAATTGACAGGAACCGGTTAAACGCAATAGTGCAAAATCCAAATTCATCAAATATTGCAGGTATTGGGTAAATTTTCCAGTTTTTCCGATTTTTGTTTTTAGTATTTCCCTGTTATTTTGAATAGAATTGGGAATATTGTACTTTTGAATCGTTTCAAGTTCTTCATAAAATATAATGTATGCTTACAACATTAAAAAAATATCAAAAATACGTAGACACGACCATTTTTATAGATATTTGAAGATCTAATATTTAGAAACTTGCTGATGTTAACAAAAAATAACAATTTTTACTCTTAGGATTTTATTTATTTTGATATTCAAAAAAAATATTAATCATAGAGACTGGAAACTTTTTACCATTTCGTATATTATTATTATTATTATTTTGTATATTATTTCGTTTATTATTATTTTCTATGTTCACAATGACATTTTCAAAATATTTAGACTAATTTCAAATTATGAACATACCACAACCTATCCACACCGTCTACAATGTATGGCGACATATACAATTACAATTATTTAATTAAGAAGATGAAAACAAATAATACATAACATTAAAGTAATAATTAACAATATAATAATAAATGTTTTTGGCAAAAGTTAGTTTTTACTAATACAATGATATAATAATATATTAGAAAACTTTCCAATCAGAGTCGGTCAAGTATATTAACTATTTATTAATGCGTATAATGCGAACTGTCATTAATTATGATTCATAAAATAATTGCATGAACTGCAGAAGCTAGCCGCGATGCGTGCGGACGACGACGGAAAGGAAAAATGTCATAAAATCCGAAAAAAAAATTAAATAATAAGAGCTCTTGCGAAGTCTTGGTTCAAAAACCTGTTAATTTTCCAATTTAATGTTCCAGTCCCTGCAGGTCGAACACAGCGTCGCAGCTAAAAAAGTTATTATCTCCATAAGCGCACGACCAAACGGACGGACGCTGGTGCGATGCGTAATGCACATAGTATAATTCGTATACATTATTATATTATTATATACAACACGCGGTTTGTTTACGCGCCCGAATCGACACAAATACATATTATATATAAATCGAGTCCGTTTATCATTTTTATTATCTAACGAGAGTAGTATCTGTTCTGTCGTGTGTGTGTGTGTGTGTGTGTGTGTGTATATAGTTTATATGATTTACCAGCGCCTACGTGCGTATAATAATAATATGATCAAAGCCGGCATCGACGTTATACAATGTGTATAGGTCGAGGCCGCGGGGGCGCCTTGGAAGAAAAGACCGGAGGGAAAAAAATCGGGTTTTTATAGAGTTTTCGGCCGGAATGAGACCGCCTCGGTTAAATTAATTTAGAACTTTTTTTTCGCCCGTGTCTGGAAACGGGAAAAAAATCAACCTATAGACCACCCCGGCATTGTATACGTTATAATAATAATAAAAACTTAGTAAAAGGATCTGGTTTTTAGTGACATTATACAACGCCCGGCGGGCAATAAGCGCATCACTGACGGATTGTTTGTCGGACAAGCGGCCGTTTCCTGTCCTTGTGGCTATCATCAACCGCCGCCGCCGCCGCCGCCGCCGCGCGCGCGCGCGCGCGAGCCCGTCGAAGAGTGGTGAATCCATTACACAGAGACGTATAATATAATATACTTATATTGTACATAATATTATTATATTGTATATACGTATAGCGACGGACATTTACGACTACTAAATCTTTTACGTTTAACGCGCAATCGAACGCCGAGGGAGAAAAAAAAAACAAAAACGGGCATCAACATTATATACTATAGTGATGGTAACGAAACGTGGCCGATGCGAGAGTATGTATATAATATATTATGTAGTATGCATAATAATATTATATACGTATAATAATATGTAGCACGAGTAGAATATTATAATATAATATTATGTATGTTAATACTACGCGTAAGACATATGTACTTGCTGTGTACGTACTTGCTCGTAATAATCATATCATAAAATGCACGACTATAATATTTTAATATGTTAAGACAAACGTCTATGTTTATACAGGGTGATTCATTACTCGAAAGAGCGTGCTTACCCCCATTGTTTTCGCTTTGAGTTTATTCAAATTTTCATTTTTGAAATGTGGGCCAATTTTTCAAATATCAAGATTTTAAACATTACCTACGGAGTATTCGAGAAGCGATACAAACTTATTTTTCAAATGTGAACCAACCTTTTTTTACTGTAAATAGATAGTGTAAATTATTGTTTTGAGCAGATGATTTTTTTTTTATGTTGACGTATCTAAAAAAAATTTGAACGAGTAGTTTCTGATTTATTAAAATGCAATAAATTCTAAGGAAAATAGTATTTAAAAATGGATTATAGTCCTTAAAAATGGATTTTAATTGTTTCCATCAACCTATTTTAGCCTTAGTAGTTAGTACCAACACAAAGTTAAATAACTCAAAAACTGCTTGCTCGAAATTCGATTTTGATACACATACATTTCCAAAAAAATATCATCTTCTTAACAATATTTGCAGAAATTTAATTTGATCCTAATTTTAAAAAAAGAAGCACTGCAGCAGGGCACTCCTTAAATAGTATGAGAAATCAATGCGTTCAACAATAAATTCAATAATAACGTATACTTAAAAATGTAATAAAATCAGAATTCAAACAAGTTCTTTATCATAGGAAAAAATGGGGTTGAGTATGCTTGGTTAATCACTCTGTATATTATAATTGTCTGCAACAACCGATCTTCAGAGACTTATTATATAACGCGCGGGACGACGACCACTGGCGAGGGAGGTTTGCCACGGGCGTCGATCCCCGCCCCTTCTGCTCCAAAGATATGAGTTTACATGCCTTACGTTTTTATATCTTTATAGTTTATGCACTCTATAGTCTATTGTATAATTATTATAAAAAATCCAGTTTATTCTTTATAACGGTTAAATAAAGTTTTAACCCCTCCCCCGCCTCCGTCATTACTCTTGGAAAATCCCCAGCACGCAACTGATGCAGTTCGGAGGGTTTAATAATATTAATAAATTATGCTATAGTTGCTCGTACCACCTTTTAATCAGAACGTGGCAGAGTACACTGCACAATAAGGCGTTTCACAAGAACGCTAGCAAAATAAATTAAATTTCTTACGTAATATGATATATTGAGGCGATCGAAAGCCAGAGTGCATTTTTTTGCACGACCGATGTAAGCCGATAAACGAAGAAAAATTGATTTTAATCTTGGAAACATAATATTATAATAAATTATAGCCACTTAATAAGTCTTATTTTTAAACTACAAGATAAACGTATAGTAAACGACGGATGTTTCTTTGTAAATAACATTATTATATTTTATTTTATCCCAATATTAATAACTAATTCATAAAATCTACTTTACCTACTTGTCAAAAATGTAACATAAATACAAAATACACATAGTAAAAGAATATTATTTGCTTCGGGAGCGCAGATATACGCGTGTGTTTGCATTATTGCCTATGCTAAACTCCTTAAAACATAATATCTGTCATTGTACAAAAAAATTGGAACATAATGAACATTAAGCATGATTAGTTATCGGCGAAATACTCTAAACTGCACTCAAAGAAACGATTTTTTTTTTCGTTTGAGATTATGACGAACTATACTTATACTGCTCTATTCTTACAATAGATTGAATACCTATGTTGTAATTTATAATATTTTTTCAACCGTGCTGAGAAAAAAACAAAAGGGAATTGAAAATAAAAAGGTCGGCAAGTGGATACCGTTTTGCTGTACAGTAGAAGTCGAGTGAATCACTGTAATGGATGATACTAAATTTGAATTCACTGATAGAATATCATTATTCATTGTATACGAAAAACGATTCTGAGCGGAGACGGTCTGTCAGCCTAAGATATTTTATATTATATTTATATAGTCATTATTAATAATTTCAAACTCTCATAAAAAGATAGTAGGACTTTCCGGTAAATTTTTTTGTAGAAAGTTAGAAAAACTTATAAAGATCCTTCTGTTGAATTTTCAAATCTTAGATTTTAATAAGAAAATTTTTTATGAATTTCCTAATTAAAAAAACTACATCATTTCATTATTTTTGCCTTTTTTTCGAAATTTCAACTTTAGATGCTTATAAAAAACTACTAGAGACTTACGCTTCACTTTTTTTTTAACTACCACTTACATAATAGCTTATGAGGAACCTTGTATTACATTTTTAAACATTAGGTATAAATTCTCAAAATGTTATACATTTTTCACTACAAATTAGTTTGTATATTTTCTTGATTTTGATGGATTTTGTAAGAATTTCAACTTTAAAAGCTTAACATTTTTTTAAACTGTTTTCCTATCAAATTGTTTTTAATTTTCACGTACAACAAGTTATGAAAAACATTGTATTACATTTTCAAGCTTTTTGACCGACTGAAAATTTTTTTATCGGCAATAATAAAAATAAAATTAAAAAACGCAAAAATTAGTTATGCCTATTAATAGCTTAAAAAAAGTCAAAACATATTGAAAATTGTATTGTGTATAGAAATCGCTTATATAAACATTTTGTGAAATGTTCATGTATTTACGGTCATTATTTCTTCTGTTACACCAAAAACAAAAATCAGTTCTGTCAAAAATTGGATCGCGTAAAAATTCTCGTTTTTTCCTTAACTTTTTTTATTGTTTTTCCCGACGCATTTAAAAATTATTGAGAAATTTTTACTTTTGACCCCCCCCCCCCCCAAAGTACAAACTATAGTGTCACCATAGAGTCTATAGAATCACTTTCCTATCAGAAAAGGTACTGATGAAGAAAATCAGAGCAATTTTACTGCCGTTCAACGTGGTGACAGACACAAAATAGTGTATAACACCCATTCCTACCGAGCGATTGCCACACCTTTAAAAATAATAATTATCAAAGTGAGTGGGTTCCGGGTGGACGATTAATACGAGTTCCGAATATTATTATTAGTCAACATAATATTACGTCGATAAAATTAAAGATTTGGTATAACGACTCACAGATATATATTATACAAAACATAATACTTTGTAATTCGCGCAATATTATCAGACATCTACATTCTACAGTGCTGTTTAGTGCTTACTAATTGTATGATATTATTGTAATATTATTGAAAAGACGTGGGCAGGCGACACATATAGTGGGCCCGCGTACGAAAGAATCGCGCGTTGATCCATCAGCAGCAGTTGTGCACGCCGTCTTGCAAGTGCTTTGCGCGTACACATCTGTCTAATCACTGTTACCAGCGTATTACCACGTAATTATAATAATAATTATTATTACAATATTATAAACGGACGTACGAAATAATCATCAAACGTTCTCTTCGACGTACGCCTTATCTATTACATTATCTGTCCGTCGTGGCTGCACGTCCGCCGTTCCGAGTTGCAGTCGGTGGTTGGGCCCGGGCTCGGTGCGAATAATATACTTGCGCGCGCGTGCAGGTTATCACGGAATCTATATACAATCTATATAATGTACACAAGCGATTAATATATACCGCCGCGGGCGAAGGTTCGCGATGTACCTGTATGTGTATTATAATGTGTATTATAATTTATAGGTATTGATATTATTGTACACGACATACCGCATACCCGTTATATATGTAGCATAATAATTAGTGACCAGTAGGTATACCTGTACAAAGAAGCGCGGTTAACCGCAGCAATCGAATTCGTCGGCGGGCACGCGCGTTTACGCGAGATATTATATTATTATAATACGTTATTATTTTAATATTATTATTATAGAGAAGAGCGTGTGGAAAATTGTTTAACACTTTGGTAGATAGATACCATATCAACAATAATGACCAGCGTGCTGTTTTCCGGCCACTGATTCATTCTCTCATTCGCACGCACAAAATCGTTCTCGCGGTGGCACAATATAATTACAGATGGTGGAGCCGAAGGGGGATAAGTATCACGATTAGTTTTTCATATAATGATATGCTGTAGGTAGTTTTCACCAAATATTAAAAATATTATCTTCTATTAAGAGAATAACACATGGTTTAATTTTCAAAATATTTTTAAACTTTTTGAGGTATTATATTTATTTTTTGGAGTGTCTACTTCGAAGTACAAAATGTTGGGCGAATAGTTTATGAGTACCTAATAAGTGCTTCATCTTTAGTTAAGCAGAGTGGAGTGGTAAAAGGGTACCCCGCAAAATATTGGTCAACTATACTCCACTCATCTGAACTTTACAATTTAAATACTTATAACTAATAAACTAATTGTCTAAAATTTAATTTTTATATATCGAACGACTACTCCAAATAATATTCTTCTTTGGAATATGAAATTAAAAAATGAACGTTGTCATTCAAAAGAGTAAAAAACTTTAAAAAAGGTAACAATAAAAAATAGAAACTAACATAATTTTTTTCCAAAAATGTTATATTGTACTACTGTATAACGTGTATAACTTCAGATATTGTAAAAGAAATATTTTGAAAAACGTTAGTGCTTTCTGTAACAATGAGTGTCTTGCGTTAAATGGACCACTCTGTATATTATAATCGTTATTATCGTACGCCGAGTACCCCGTTATATAAATTATAACTTATAACAAATAATATTTTTGTCGACCAAACGGACCGTATAACAACTACACACACACACACACACAGTGTATTCTTACAGTTCCCTTTACCGGGCCGGGTCGCCGCCACCGTCGCGTGGAAGCAAAACCAAATTCCCACACTATTCGGCGGCGACGGCCTATCCATTAACCATACATGGTTCTCTAATTACTTCGATACGTGGCTTATTATATTGTTACTTTATTAATGTGTGTAATAGCCAAGTACAGCTACCCCGAAAACCCTCCGCATACGATAAACCTGCAGCAGACGAGATTTCGTTTCTATTCGTGCTCTGCAGCATCGCATCACCCTCATGACCTCCTGGCACACAGCGTGTGCGTTTTTGGCCGAGTTTAACGCACGGAGACGTATTTAAGGGATGGAGCACACATTTTTAAATTACAACGATAAATAACTATAACATTGTTATTACTCTCCATTTAAATATTTAATTTCGTCCAAATTTGAACTTAAAATGTCTTTAAAAATCAACCATTGAATTGAATTAGAATTATATGCTAGTTAGTTGTTATCAAATGATTAACGATTAAACAAAAACTAAAAATTAATTTTTTCTTACGACATTTAAGAAGAAAATATCGAAACCCTCATTCACAAATAGGATTAAGGTAACACAAATGTTTTTGGCATACGCCAATTGCATAATACACGATTATTCTTCATATACTATTTAATATCATTACATGTCACATATAAATCTTATTTTATAAAGTCAAGTGAAAAAAGAATATGAGGAACCTTGTATTGAATTTTTCAGCTTTTTAACAAATCAAAAATTTATTTATCGATATTTATTTTTAAAAGTAGAACCTTTAAAATTTTAAACCGACCGTAAATAGTTCAAAAAAGTTTATATTTTGAAAGTTACACAAGTATAGAAGATGCTAATAAAAACATTTGGTGAACATTTAAAGTATATATATATCTAAAAAATATCAATCACGGAGAGCATCGGGACCTCGGCGCGTTGTGGTGCGCGGTCCACCGATTATCTCCCCTATTTTCGTCCAGTGGTATGATACCATGATCCCCCGCCGGCCGTCGAACCACGCCACCAGGGTCGCCGTCGATTCCGCACCATTTCTGTTTTTTTTTTGTATATTATTGTACTATCATTTTTTGTGCGTTTTCGCCACTGTTTGAGCAACTTGTTTCATATATTATCATATGCTATTATTTTTTGTATGTTTTCACACTATTTGAGCAACTTTTTTTATATTATCAATTATCATACAAGGATTTTTACATTTGTTTGCAACATTTGTGCATTTTTTATGAGTTTATGGTATTTTTATATACACATTTATTTTTGTGATTTGTATACAATTTATAAACATTTATTTTTCCAAGTATGTATGTAATAATCAATAAAATTATTTTGTTGAACACAATTCAATAAATAAATCAAGAATATAATTTTTAATATACGTACAATATTTAGTAGAATTAACTACTTACGAGAAACCTTATCTTAAATATTCAATCCTTAGCTATAAAAATTGAACATTTTATGAATTTTGAACAACAAAACAATTTTCAAATGTTCGATATTTTGGTCAAAATTTGAACTTTAATAATGGCTATAAAAACAAATTGTGCGTAGGTATATGTATTTTTAATATTTTCGAACTGCTATTAAAATAACTTACGAGGAACCTTGTATTAAATGTTCAAGTTTTTTGACTGATCGAAAAGAATTGAATTGGGCACTATTATTAAGCCGAAGTTTGTAACGTGTTACGTGCGAAAACTCTGGCAAGAGCAATCGCCATATTATATTATTATCAGTGTCGATACAGTGTCAGTATATCAATACGTCGAGACGTATTCGGGCTGCGGCCAATATACTCGTAATAATATGCAAGTCGTTTAAATAAAAAATAATAAAACCCGTTAACACGTTGCTGCAGTGCTGTGTATAATATTGTGTTATACTTAAATACCTAATGTATATATTATATTCATCGCTGTCATATATTTATTTATATACAAAACGATGTATTACGTGCGCCGCCCAATCGTTGCACAATATCCACGCGTTGATACGTATCATAATATAACAATTTATTATTATTATTAACGTTGTACAAAATTAAATATTTTCTAATCGACGTCTTGACCTAGTAATATTTTTTTCGTCGCGGCCTTCTCTTTCCGCGTCACCGCGCCGACGAACCCTCAAACACAATTATTATTCGTAGGTTCTGAAGCCATTAGTAGTCACTATACACACATTTATATATCAACGGATGGTTCCCGATCAAATCGAATTATCTGTTATTCATACCTACAACGTCGAATATTATCACGTTATAAGAAATCATTGACTCTATACTTATTAATGTCATATTGTAATTTGTAATGTAGTAGACTATATCGTAATAATATTATGTGTATAATATAGGGAAGCTCATAATAACCGTATTACGATATGTTATATTATGTTTGTGGTGTAACTGTGTAAGAGTTATGATAGCACCGAATTCCAATTAACACGAAACTCGTTGAGCGGTCGGTCAAATTTCTACATATACGATTATACATCATTATGATATTATCGTCTACAATAATAAGCCCAACGAAATGCGTAAAATGTACATCGACCGTTTGGCAACTTGCCTGGGCTAAAGATTCTGTTCGGTATATTACAAGAACGTTTCATAATTAAATCCAAAATAATAATATTAATATGTGTACGATGTGTGCATATGGAACTGCGGCAGGCAATACGCCAGCGCTCGTTTCAAAATTACAAACGTACATATAATAATATATTATAATTTTCTCGCGCATAATAATATATTATAATATTTATATAAAGTCAGAGTAAACTTTACAACTTTTTTTTGTTTTGCCCTAGTCATAATAATTATCACTCTTTGTAAACGATTTTATTTTATTTTATCTATGAAACAAATTCACGCTTATAATTTTATATTAATACACAATATACGTACATAATATGATGATGTCTGCTAGATCGAGACTTAGTTAACGATTTTGTTAGCGTCTGTATCGGCATAAAAACGTCACCCGTGGTCGTACGACTAAAGATTTTAATTAAATTTCCGTTCAGACATCAAAATATACCACTGGTATATTTCTTTCGACGATGCACCACAACACTTTACATGTTTCTATACTTTCTCGACCTGCTTATAAAAAAACATAATAAATTTAAAGACAAAATATGTTCGTCTTGTTATTATTTAGATTGAGCAAAAAAAAAAAAAAAACGAAACATTTTCAAATTTATAAATTGAATATGGTTTATGTTATGATTTAATTCCAAACAGGAAACTATTAGGTAGATGAACTGTACAAAAAGAAATCTTCTATTGGCGGCCGAACAGGCTTCCCGATGCATGGTATTATTTATTACCAATAGCTAAATGTTAATTATTTAGAGTTGCGTTTTTCTATAAGAAAACGTTACATAAAAATATTTTTGTATAAATCAGTCACGTTTCCAGTCAATAATAAAATACTAAACCGATGTATTATAATAATGATCGAAGAAATTGTTTGGGTCTATAACCGCGGAAACTATCTCTGTGCCATAATATTATTATTATAGATGGCATGTAACAATGTGTGGGTACCTACTATAGGTAACGACTAACGATAGTATATACTATTTGCACGCGTTTCATCTACATAAAGCGATTTCTTACGAAATATTATATTATACGGAAAATGTTCAAACTGCTGATAAAACTTGCATCGACTTATATAACTCGCACTCCAGTCACGAAATGACCTGTCGGTATACGGTAGTTTTACGCCCCCTTACACGACATAATATGCTTGAAAATGATATTCGAGGAAGTGTTTTTTAAATGATTCGATTTTCTGAAACTATCTGAGCTCCGATAGGTAAAGTATAAAAATCGACACATTCTACTTTTATATTATAGCGGAAGTACCTACACAGATTGACTGTATAAATGTTAACAGGACCTTTGCATCGAAATACTTACACGATTTAAATATATTATATTTTATACAAATTACCTCTTGGTACTTAGATTAGTTAGATTATAGTATTTTAAAACAAAAAATAATGGTAGACATCAATATATTTTCATATTCGGATTATTATAAATGAGAATGTTAATAAATGAGAATTGTGACCATTTTTTAAAGACACTTCACATGTTTAACATATTATCGCGTTATAATATATTATACAATGCTTTCAAAAAGTTTGGAAGCTCTTTAATAATTATTACTGTTTGTGTATTTTAATACCTACATAGAGCTACTACATATATCACTGTTGCGTGTTTATTAGGTAAAATATATAAATATACATTGTATAATAATCACCTCATTAATATTGATATTAAATATATCATATTATTATCATTTATCAATCCGTTTCCAAACTTTTTGAACATCTTGTAAACGTCTCAAAAAACAATCACAATTATTCTCAAATATAACAAAAACTCGAAATTTTGACAATCAATAATGCATATTTTATCTATGTCACAGTATCTGCTATACCCATAACATTTACTGTGATATACCTTCAGTAGTACGTCGTCGTATAATATAATATACTGTTGTGCTTTAAAATTGAACAAAAGATAATGATAACAAACGAAACTTATTGAATTCGGAAATAACGCAGCTATCTGCGATGTCTCATCCCAATGAAAAAATTAATAGTAATTTTTTTGTAATAGAAAAACGGGTTTCTTTTTTTTTATGTACCTACATTCGATGATTATATAAAACAAATAATATATCTTATATACTATCACGACGCGTAGTTGCCAAGAGTATATTTCCGTCTTGGTTCGTAAAAAAATAAATGAATGTTAGTTGTTTTTAAACAGTAATTAAACGACAGATGTGTGTGTGTGTTTAAATGTCTCGCGTTATTATATTATAGTGTGTTGCAGTGTTTATTATAAAGTAATCGTGTAACGGAAATGACGATGGAAAAATGAGAAATCTAATCGACGCGTAAAAAAACACAATATAAAATAAACACAGCAATTAAAACCGCAAGACACCGCAGGGATTTATTGTACATTTATAGGACTAGGTATTACGTATAGGCAAGCCCACTATATTATATATTATATGCTCATCGACTATAGAATTGTTTTCTTAGCTACCTACCTAGGTAGACAGGTACTATAGTTATGTATATACGTACCTAATATAAGTAGGTAGGTACTCGGTATATAGCCGAGACGGATTCACACATGTGTTGAGTATTTCCAGCAGTAAAGGCAATTTGTTTTTCGCAATCTACGTTTAACTTTTTTTCAGTATTTACCTACGTTATTTCCTACAATAACATACATTTTTTAATAAACAAAAATAAAAACTGACTGGTTCATAAGTTGTTAAATCGATTTTAAATAATCACGGAGAACACAAAAATACGATACTTGGTAAAAGTTAATCAAAAAATTAATGTTCTTATTTCGGTTTTGACACCTACGTGAAAAAAAATCTATGGTTTTTGAATATCGATACGAACTTCAGATGATTAGTTTTCTGTTAACGCGTATTATTGTCGTATAGAACGTGACGAAAAATCAGTTATCATTCGACCAGATTTTTCATCAATGGCACGGATCGGCCAATAACCACGCGAATCATAATATAATTGGATTTACTACAAACGTTTGACGTCCTAAGCCGGGGTGGTTGCTCATCATAACCATTTCCCCTGACACACACGGCGGCGGCTTATGTGTAAAAGGTTAAAACTATTATATTATACACAGCACAGACATCATAATAATTGTACGTCACTACGATATAATAAAATTATATTATATTATAAATACCTAATGCTCTGCAGACTTGTTCGGCGGTCCAATCCGGGATTCGAGGGCGCACCACCACCACAGCAGCCGCCGCCGCCGCCACTGCCGCCACCACTACCATCACTAACGAGCGATCGTTACGGGTTTTGACGAGTGTGATTTTCATTTTGTTTTCGTTTTTAATTAAACTGAAACCCTTTGTAAATACCGTGTATCTATATTCTATATATAATACACACACACACACACACCGCATACACACATCATCATTCAAACCCGTCACGTGCAGCAACGTATTATGTGAGTATATGTAGTATATACGGTCGTCGTAGTCTTCGTCTCCGATTATCGTTATTAAGTAAATAATAATATAATATGTTCGAAAGCCGTCGCCGGTGGGGAGAGACCTGAAAAAGCAAACAGACGTTACAAAAGGTTATATTTATTAAAATATTGATGCAAAGTCTTGTTTCAATGAATAATACACGCATCAACGAAAGAATAAACGATATCATTATTTTAATTGTCTCTCCGTTTTGAAGCGCAAACGTCACGCGGGTTAGTTGTACTTAGTATTAGCTGTAGTTATAGTATCAATTCATTAATATTGTATTAAATGCGGAAAAATTGAATCGGGAAATCCGTCTACTAAAAACGACATATCCTACGGTTTTTAATCATTTTTTTTTTAACACTTAGCAGTTTGTAAATAATAAGGCTTTTAGAAACAGCACTATTTTGAGTTTTCTGGTTCACCGCGATTTCCGATTTCCATCCAAAATTTCACTACAAAAAGGCAATAATGTGCATTACTTATTATAGTTATTGCATATTTATTTTATGCGAGTGTATACGATACCTATATACCAAAAACTTATATTATTATTTTAACGTATAATATACGATTTTAGTTTACCTAGGCGTGTTGCACAAATACAGTGTGGTTCTTTTATCGTGGCAATCTCTTAGAAAGGTATTATTACATTTTAAGAAGAAACATACCTATACTTACTGATAATCGCCGTAGAAAAAATATGCTAAACAGCACGCAAAGAATAAAATTGTTTTCATTTATTTTTTATTTTTAAAGACATTTTATGTGCGATCTATACAAACAAAAGTATGGCAGGAACAGTAAGGCTTCCATCAGCACTGATACAAGATTAAAGGATGATATTTATAAAAACCCATTGTGCGTATTTGCCGAGGAGGTGTCGCCCGCAGGCTCGCGGCGATAAAAGAATATCACACTCTGTACGAAGTAAAAACCAAACATAGATTTTTTTTTTTTTGGTGCTCTCCGGATTTTACACACACGCGCGCGAGCTAGCTAAGCAGCGCCCTTGCAGTGCTCGATCACGAGCGGTCTCCGGAACTAATTAACCGCGTGCTTGTGTGTTCTTATATAATATACGATATGCCGCGTACGACTATATATATAATATAATAATAATAATAATAATAATAATATATAATATAGTCGCGGCAGTCTGCGCCTCCGCCGCCGCCGCCGCCGCCGTCGAGACGTCGTCTCGTTTCGGTTAATCTTCCAAAACGTTTGACTGCGCGTGGTGCGCGTATGTATGTACCGGCGTGCAGCTCCAGCCCGGGACCGCATGTCGATTTTGTTCTGATTAACCCTTGTTTGTTTTCGTACTATAATATGCGTTACGACGATAGGGGCGGATGCAATAACATAACAACAATATTTTTTCCAGTCCCTCGGGCTGCAGGGTCTTCTCGGCCATCGTCCCGCGGGGTAGTGATGATAAAGTCGGAGATGAGATATTATATATATATCTGTTGCGGAGGGAACTTCGCGGTAGCCGCCGCCTGCACGTCGTCACCGACGCGCGTCACGGTCAGAGTACCTTCAAAGGGACGCCGCCGCCACCGACGCATCCACCGCCGCCGCCACTGCCGCCACTGACTGTCCCTCGTTATCACAGTCTCCGTAATTGGCTAAATCTTTAGGTAGGCATATATATACATAATATTATTATATGCATACGGACCGTCCTGCACAATAATAATATTATTATATGATGTGATGTACGGTTTAGTTAGTAGGACGCCCTTGCAGCAGTCGTTAGAAGCTTGGCGGCGGCGTACAATATAGATATATATATAGATCATGAGAAAAAGCGCAATCCCTCGGCGTTAGCACCGCACGCTATACACCTGGTAACCTATACCAAGAAGGCTTAAACAAAGATGGCGTAGATACCTAAGTTTTAAGTTACGTAAAAAAAAATAAATAAAAAGATACCTATAGTGTTTTGCTGTCATGTCGTCTATATATCGAAATAATTATTCACCACATTTCAAATTATTTACGTGTTATATCTCATAATTATAAATTCATTAAGTATAAAATAAAACCCCCTTCCAGCTGAAAAAACGTTTCTACGCCATGGCGCGCCACAAGTACTACACTTAAAAATAAATAAATAGTATAAGATGTCTGTAATAGATAGTAAAAAAAAAATACACCACAATTATTTCAGTTCTCGTATATTATGTTTCCTACTTCTCCTTGAATATTTGTCTGAAGATCGAGAAAAACTTCTTGTGTCTGATGATTTGAAGAGTCGTGTGAATGATGTATTTGTTAGAGTACGGTATCATATATTTATCAACATAGATAACTAAATTTTCAATAACACTAAATTCACGAAAATCAGTAACTTTTAAGCAGCATAATATTTACTCTTCTAAACTAAACTAAGTAATTATCATATATAAATAACAATAAAAACATATTTTTAAAATGATAGTACAATATTATAGATGTGCATTCCATGTGGCTCAATGCAGAATTTAAATCGTACAATTAATTCCGTGTTAATTTTTACTATACAGTATACACTTATACCCATAAGTCATAACAATCAATAAATTAAAACAAAATTGTAGTGAAAATATAAATGTGTGTTCATTTTAAATCAATTAGTTTCGCCTATTGACTTATTGTGCATATAGCATACAATGAAAAATATAATTTAAAGATAATACATATGAATTATGAATACAATAAGGTATTGTTGAAATGAACAATATAGAAATTACAGTTGGTACCTTCACATTATTATGAAGAACAAAAAAGATAGGGAAGTATAATTGCTCAGTTTTCATGTAATTCCTTATTTTTTTTTTAATGCCTATACAGTATACGAGTATAGTATCACATCGGTTAAATTATAATCTGCATAATATTACGATAGTAGTAGTACTAACGAGAATTTATAATTATACTCGAATTAAAAAAATTGCTATCATTACCACGAATAATAATAATAATATTAAACTTTGGAATTAGTTTAAAAAAAAAACATCTTTATGTTTAATCCAGGTACAGCCGTTTTTGACAATATAAGCTGCAACAAAAAATAAAGTCTAACGGTTAGGTATCTATTACTATGTGTCTGTGTATACATTTTTCAATGTTATCAAATAGTATACAGAAAATAAACTGCAGGCTTCGTAGTAACGATAATGCGTCTATATGAGATGCTAAAGCCTTTTAAAATGGGTTTAGTTTTTATACCACGCTTGAACGGAACAACTAAATATGTTTTGGTATTGGTATGCCTATTTATTTTGCATAGATGATATTTTTGGAACCTAATAATTATTATTGTGCTGTCGCACCTTAAAATGTGCCACCCAATAAGCTATACGGACAGCCTAAAAGCGGTGATAATCTATCTATTGCAGCAATACGTCGTGAAGATAAATACTTATATACGTAAAACTGTAAAAGTATAATATAATATATCGACGGTGCTCGGCGGGGGGAGGGGGGGGGGTGTGTGGACGGTAACGAATAACGATCAGCTCCGAAAGCGCATATAATATTATCTTCGTGTATAATTACGTACAGCTGTATAATACTATTATAGGCACCCGACAGAAATGTGAGAATGTGAGATAACCAATTCAGTGGAGTTCATCAGCCGTATAGCGATGACACGCGGTGTCGGCATCGGCGGCGGCTCGGATAATTTGATACCGCGGCTATCGGACGCGCCGCGATGTAATTTCCCCCGAATACAAGACGACCTGCAGTTTACGCGTACAAGTGTTTATTAGGAGCAGCGAAAGAATTGGAAATAGATCAATCGAACGGGTGAAATTACACGTTCTGTCCGGCGGCGTCGCGGTGTCGGTCTTGTGCCCTAATAACCACATTTTCGTTTAAACACAATATTATTATCATTATTGTGTATAGGTACATCGCGGGATAACATAATATACATATACAGCCAGAGAAACGGTGTCGGTCGGTTTTAATGATAACGACTACGATGCACTGCTGCAGCAGTTGTAATAACAACAACCATATAATAATATATACATAATACTGCACACATATTATATTATACACACACACACACACATATATAATACGAGCGGGACCGACAACACAATATGCCCCGAAGGGTGTGTATGCGATATACTTTTTTTTCCGTGCACCTACCTCTATAATATTATATATTGTATATACGTATGTATACACGCATAAGCATTATACGGCGTACACGATGATGATAATAATAATAATAATAATAATAATAGCAGTGTAATATACGCGTGTATGTGGGCATAATATTAGATGCGTACGGTATATTATCATTGTGAGGTGTCGGAGAGGTACAATTTAGACTTGAACTTCTATAATATAGCAGATGATTGATGAAAAATATTGTATTAAGCGCGCTACCGGATTGAAAAAACTAGTTCTCGCGCGCGCGATCGTCAGCGGCGATTTCTTTTCGTACTTTGTGATAGGTAGGTATAGAAAAAATAATAATAAATAAATACGCCGCGTACGATGTATACCTATAATATACTATAGCCATATCATTATTATTATTATTGTGAGCGTGTAGTAATTATACCGTCGGCGTTACACCATTCATCACTGATTTAATAATAAGAGACATTTTTCACAAATATTTATCGTCCAATCCATTATAGAACATAATAATAATAATAATATATTTATGTGCGTGATATAATATAATATAATATGCATTGCCGCGTCATGTATATAATATAGGCATATACGCTGCGCCCGCGAGTGTATAATAATAATTATCTACTAATTATTTTTGAAAGCCAAACCTAACCTAATCACACAGTAATCACGCCGCAACAGCACCCATCGTATCGTTTTTTACACACGTTCAAATAATAATTGATCGCTCACTAATTCGTGTTTGTGTTTGTCGTGCGTCCGTGTGCAGTTACGCAATACGATATTATGCAATATTTGGTATAAGGTAGTTACAAACAACTATAGAGAAAATAATATGTACACGTCTCAACTATAAATATCACTTATACAGTCGGGTATACGTCTGTTTCCCACATCCGTTAGTTCAAACCGTATATAGGTATAATATAGCACTTATATCTACATGTAGGTAGGTATTCATCATTTTTTAGGAGAATATTAAAACTATTGAAATTATACATTAATAAATGGTACGCGATTTCCCTCATTTTAGTTTTGAGGGGAAAGTAATGATTTTAAGGTTATCGCACTCGAATGGCTAAAGGCTATATATTATATATAATATATGTATATAAGAACCACAAGGATATGTTTCATTTAATTCGTTATCAAAACTCATTTTGACCAAAACTGTTTTTCTATTAAACTACTACCCGCGCGGACTGCCGATAGGTACTTATTGTTGTATTAAACCTTTTATTTCCGATTTCGATATAATATCATAATATATTACTCACTTACCTACCGTGTACATAAGTATAGACATAATATTATGGTCATTAATCGCGTTTAACTACACAATATTTCGAAAAAGTGCTCTGCAGAATTTATTTTAATTTAAAATCAACTGCGACAAAGCACATACGCACGGTGCACGTATAAGTACCAATATAAACATGTACTTATTTCAACTTAAGTATAGGTAATACTGTAACTATGGGCGTTTCGTACTTTCGTCGTATAGGTAGATCGTTGATAAATACGCACAATCTTCAATAATAATTATTGCCCGTTTCTTACATAATAATAAGTCATTACCTACATTTTTATGACAATACAAGCATATATTATATTATTATATATGTAAACTCTAAACGGCCAACGCGTCAAAATTTAATTATGCGCACATACCTATAATATAGCAATATGGGTACCTACTACCTAGGCATAATATAAGTATATTATACCTAATTGCATTTATAAATAAACTCAGGCATGGAGTGGCTATATTTTCTATGAGGAGACAAAAAGAAATGTAATTATATTTTATAAAAATTGTATATATTGTACCTTAGACGTGCAAGCATGCAAAACAATTTGCATTTCATTATGAATAATCATCACTAGAATGTCCAATCGTGTTTAATGAAGCGGATTTAATAAGCAGCTCATTGACGATCTCTGTTGTTTTATCCTATTATAACGCAATGCATTTTAGTGTTGGTGATTGGTCTGTTACCTGCGTATAAGTCATTGCGTACAGCACAAGTAAAATATGTATTACATTTGAAAATCATACACAATATTTAATGTAGAATAATCCGATAAAGACGTATCGCGGGTATATACCATACTCGTACATACTACATAATATAGATACGTGTTAAAAAATATTCAACCGGCCAAAAAAACGGATAAACAGCTGTGCAATGCGTCTATAAGAAAGTTAAACGATGAAAAACTTCCATTCGTGTGCAAGCATGAGTCAGTATAGCTTCTTTTACAAAAGACAAAAAACATACATATTATGGATTTATTCGAAACTATATACTCTTATGTATAGATAAACCTACATTATATGGTTTTGTATATTCATAGGACTGAGCGCCGGACCGTGCAAAAAGCGTTCGTTCGATATGGCTATATTATTCTGTTTTAAAAAACCCGCAATTTTCTTTGAGTTATAACCTGCCAATATATAATTAGGTGCAAATATATGATTATTACACAGCGGTGTCTAAAACGTAAGACATATACCTGCAAATGGCGTTTTACATATTATCTGCCAAAGTGCTAAAACCACGGGCGTAGCAGTATTGTTGTGTATAGTTTTACTGTTTGTATACAAAAAAACTTGATTATAACACACTGCAGTAGGTCATAGACTACCTATGTACCTAATGCAGCAGTTAATAAAGAAATGCGATATAAGGTGCGATGTATGTATATATATATATACGGTTTTGCGTTATCGTTTTACACGAAACTCCGAAAGGAAACTTTTATTACGTTATTACTTATAAGTTATAACTGTGTGTCTGTGTGTACGTTCGCAATACGGGCTTGTCATTAAAAAAATACATTTTTTTAAGTTGATTATAACACATTGAAACATCACGAACTTTATAGGTACATATATATTTTATTACACTTTAAATATAAAGCCTGACGTGCGTTATCCCACTGTTGAAAAAAATGCATTTTATATCCTGGCAAGGTGCTTTGCCGTGTTCAATATATATATATATATATAATATATAATATATATGACTAACAATATATTATGTCACATGCGTTTTTTAATAGCTTGTCGTAGCTTGAAGACAGCGGCGTTCATTTAATTAAATACCTGTAAAATTAACATGTTTATTCCTTTGACAACATTTTACTACCTACTTACTTAAGTTTTCTCTAAAAAGTATTATGTTCTGGTTTGACATGTTAGTGCCAACGTTGTCATTTATTGTTTGAAATCACAATTAGCTGAATTCGTTCGTATCAACATTCATTTTACAAAATTTATTACTCCATAATATTGTGCTTATAAAGTAATAACTATTTAAAAATATAAGAAACTTCGAAATGCATACTAATAAAAGATTTAAAATTTTTATCATACTAATTTAATTCTATAAGCCGTAGGACCTTTGAGAATTGGTTCTTATTGCATTGAGCATCGATTTATAGATGCTACTTAGACTAAAGGTTGCTTAATAAAGATATTTTTAGTAATTTTTTTATATTTTTACATACACTGATTTTGTTTTTTAGTTGTAATTCAAAAAGGAATAAATATACTAAAAAATTGTTAATAAGTAAATAATTTTATAAAAGCAATTTTTTAGACAAGATATATTCTAAAAATATTTTGGCTCTCTTTGATCTATTTATACCACGAACCTATATATTCACATCTTTATCAACGGTACGTCGGTATTGACTTATACATTTGATATAGACTATATTTTTGACAAAAATTAGTTCATCTTACCGTATAACTAAATATATAGTAGAAAAAATAAATTACTTATACATATATTAGGATATATTTTAAAATATCCTTAGAAATAGAGCACACAGTATTTTCGCTACGAAATGTTTTATTATTAAAATTGAACACATCCTCTAAAGTGACCTATCCAATGGCGACGTTCACTCGAAAACTATACTAAACTATTATTGAGTTCCCCTTTTATTATATAAATTTCAAGTTTAGTGGTATTCCATCATAACACGACTGATAAAATACAATGGTATCATAATAACATCTTATTTAAAGTGGTCCAGAATTAATGCTGACAAGTGACATGGCGTTGACGGCATCATGCTCTTTCAAACACATTTTTAATCACCCACCCACCCTAAAAATGTTTCACTACATTATAAAGAATATTATGATAATTTATATAACATGTTCGTATATTTTATATATTTAGATGTTACATGTAATATTTATAGCAAAAAGTACAGTGTTATTTACCCCACTTGAAACGCGTGTTCGGCGCCACTACTAAATTCGTCCTAAATAATATTAGGTATCATTAAATTATTATACAATTTATCTATAACCATTTTTTTCAATATTAATATCGTAGCATGCATACGTCATGCTTATAATATGAAGAAATCATAATATTCTAACCTCATATCAATAATGAATCATATTTTTTTTTTTTTTTGATGTATAGTAAACCGTAAAACCCGTATTCGGATTACTCATCGGTTATTTGTTAACCGTCAATATATCTTTCGTTGTAAACACACGTAGTAAACGATTTCTCTATAATTATCAAAACTATATATACTATGATATTAACTATGATTAATAATATCTGTACAGGTACTTGATACTTATAAAAATAGTTAAGCTTATAAAAAGTTTATAATATAATATGTCGTGTATCAATTCATATAGGTACATTTTTTTTTTTAATTACATAATAAATTAATGTGTACTTACAAATTCAAAACGGTGGCGTAGAATTTACACAAACCTACTCTTTAATGGGATTTATTGTCGAGAGACACATTCATGTAGACAGCATAAATCTGCGGATTTTTTAAAAATTTTAATTGATTTTGTATTTTATAGCCAACTTTACGGTATAGTTTATTATTTCAAATGAAATTTATGCACCTGCTATACTCTGCAATCTCAAAATGATGTAATTGTAATTTATAACGTGGTCTTTTGTCCTACGACATAAATTGTACGAGGTTTATGCAAAAAAATATTTAGAGGTAGCTGCTGGTGGGTGAGTTGGTTACCTAGTTGTGGTGAAAATGTGAGTTTCGATGTAAAATATTATAGTTTGCATACTGTCTACGACCACGAGTAATAAATATACCTTTTATAGGTAATGTATGCATTTTGTGTTCATTGTAGTGCCTAAACCTTTTCAGGTTTAGTATATATTATTACACTACTCTTGTATTATTATATTGCACGTGGTCATGTGGATAAAATCGTTGAATTATTCGGTAAAATGAATAATACCTACCTCCTAAATTATTTATTTATTTTTCGAACAGACGGCTTCCGGTGAACCTACAATTGTCGGCTACTCGGCGTTGTACTTTCCCTCAATGGCTAAATTGAATTTGAATTACCATAAAATAGCATACCTACGTATATTTTATATAAGGTGCCTATACACTATATAAGTAGGTAGCTATAACTTTCGCAATCGTAGAATACAAATTCTAACCTAATCGTTTTTTGATACTTTTTTCATGTATTTTTTTTAAATCGATGTGTAGTTGATTTTGAAAAGAAAACGACCTTTGCCATGGCAATGAACTGCTGCAGTATGACGTTATACTTAAATATTATTTAATACGAGTGCCATTTTTGTGTACACTCTGTGGCTGCATTTTTTTTTTGTAGCTGAGCATTTTTTTTTCTCCCGACAACTAATATGCATATTGTAATACTATTATAAGTGTTATAACACTGCATTTATTGTGTGGTTCAGGTACTTTACGGTTTTATAATAAAATCGAACCTCAGAATATCTGAATGTTACCGTGATGCTTCTAGTGCCAGGACCCGATCCAAACAACATCCAAAAAATATTCAGCTTCCTAAAACTAACTAAATTATACAATTCAATTTAATCACCTTCATGTGTTGTGAAATTTCGCTATATTATAATACTGTTCCCTCTTACCTTCTTCATGTACAAAATGTAAAATTATATATTATTAAGCACCTTCACTATGTTAACACACTTTAAAATGTCATAAGCCAATCATTTATGTTGTTGTGGTTTCAATTACAACCAAAAACATAAAAATAAATAAATAATTTAATCAAATATATCTATACCTGCGACCTGTCTAATACTGCGCCGCCGTTAGTAAAACGAATATGCACGCCTCTACCTACGACACGTCACCAAAGCATAGTCCCGATCGATATTTACAATATTTATTTACGCTCTAACGATTAACGTACATGACATAAATATAAGTTATAATAATATACATGCAATAGAAACAATATAACAATGCTATATTGGTCTACGAAACTGTGATGGCGGGGGAGTGTAATTGCAGTATTATAATATATAATATATGATAAGTTTACATATCATTATATATTGATGTACAATTATTATATAAGAAGTAGGTGTGATGCTGACGTGTGTAACAAAATAAATATTAGTCGTCAATAATAACACAATATTATAAAGTGACGCAAACACCCGATGACAACGGACATCCGAATCAATTTAAACCTCAAAACATGAGTCATAAACATGTTATATCTCTAATAATAATATGCATAATATATACCCGTTACATGATAACTAACCATCTATAACGAAAGTAACAATAAATATTTTTGCTACCCAGTTAGAGATTTTATTTTCTATCTACAAACGTGGGTTTCAAGTATACAATATCTATAAACATATTATACCCACGTAAAACAAACAAGAAAAAAAAACCGTGGAAGAAGCTCTGCCGTAAATTTGGTTTCAGGTATATCCTGAAAAAGATACCTTTTATATTCAGTAATACGTCTTATTCGGTCCTTCCACCTTGACACAGGTCCGCACCGACCATGCGGTTGCTTCCAGAGCTATCTGTGCCAGATGGGCATGGCCGCAGAACTCAAGAAATGGCTGCTGCAGCGTCGTCTGTCTGCATTCACGAGATATGCCAAGCACACCACCAACAGCGGTGGATCGAGGCAAAAGTGGGAATGGAAAGGCTCCTCGAAAGACCCTCCAAACCGTTGACATTCCGGACTTGCGGTGGGGACCTAGAAATAGGAAGACTTACCGACCGACCACCAATAAAGGACTGAAGGTCTGTCCCGGGCGGAATCACTATTGGCCCAATTTTTTACTATGGTTGAAGACTTCATGATCGAGAATGAAGACCTGGAGAGGAAACGACAGATTCTGCAGTGGCATCCAACAAGGTGAACGGCGTCCGTGAATGGCCCGAGAAGAGAACAAATACGATGGACTTCGGTCGATCCCGGAAGTTTACAGTCGTCTGCTCGGGAATCATGATGGATACACGTTTTGTTTTGTTGTTGTGAGGGTCTCAATTTTACTTTATTATATTATCATATTTGTATATATTTTGGATGTAGGGTCTGGCCGCCATGGCACCATGGCCACCGCGTCAATGTATTGTTATCATTTTGATTTTGTACAATAAACGATGCAACTAAAGTGGAGGCAATACTTTCGTGATTCTCGTCTCAGTTGTGATACGACAAATAACGTTCGTATTCACGGTTACATCATATTACGGTTTATTTCATCTAATTATTACTCCTGCATGCAGCGTACGCACTTATAGTACCTACAAATATTATTATTTATTTTTTAACTATGGTAATAATTAAAAGTTCACTAAAAACGGCTACACGAGTCATATTGTAACATATTAATCTATACCATGTTAGATAAAATATAATATAATATAATTTATGTATTTACGAATAATTATCTCGCAAAGTGTTTAAATTTAGCGCATAGTGTCAGTGTGTAGGGAGATAATTTTAGAATAATGCGAGAATTTGTCGATTGTAACAGTGTAGCATTTATTGGACGTGATTTATCAAAGGATTTTAATTTAAAGTAAAAACAATCGTCTAGCTACACGATTGAATATCAAAAGAGTTTTCAAAGTATATTATATATAATCGAAATGATTATTTCGTTTGCAATTATTTTTGACATCAAATGGCATGGTCGGCGGATGATAAATAAAGTAACATTCAACGGACCTAGTTCATTTACTCCATTATATTATATAATTGTGTGTGTGTGTGTGTGTGTGTGTGTGTGTGTGTGTGTGTGTGTGTGCCATGTATTATAATCCAGGCAAACAAGACAGAAATGGCCATAGAAAAAAAAATGTAGTAATAAAAACGAGACCATATAATATTATAATATGATATAATTTACACGTATAATATTATATTGGATAAGAACGCTATATTTACGAGGGGAACAGATGTTGCAGTTAACGATTAACTTCATTAGAGCGGCGTGTGTGCGTGTGTTAACGTACGCAAAACTAGTTTAATAATGATATATTATTTATCCATTAATAAATATTGTATAAGAGCGGCCTCCGAGCATCGCGTTATGTATATAATATACCTGGTACCCGGTAATCGGTATACCTACCTATATCATTTTCTTACCGATTTCAAATCAATTTAAATATTACTGCATGTTATACAGTGTGAGCGTGTTAATCGTACGATGGTATTATATACAGGATGGTACAGACATACAGTTATAAATTATAATTTAGTCAACTGCAGGATTACTGCAAGTCAAACGTTCCGATCGATTTATTTGTGATTTCGAATAATTGGATATTTAGTACACACTGCAATTCCATAATTTTTGGGGGGAAAATGTGACTTATTTTAATTATTCGTAAGCGTTAATAGTATTTTTATAATGTTCGGACTTTCGTGAAGAGTGACAGCAACCTACGTGTTCCCACTAGTGTGTGTTACCTACACATTCATTGCTGATAATATATCAAATATATAAGCAATATGCATTTGTCCATTATCATTTTGTTATTGGCATACCGACGTTATAATAATATGTAGACACTTTTGTAAAGATGTAAGTTATCACTTATAAGGTTGATCAATATATTAATATATTCAATATAAGGTTTACTCCAAACGTGTAAAAATCAATACACCGCAGAGTATATCAATTTAGAGCTGAGCACTTAATGCCTTAAAAAAACACTAGATATGCAAGCACGTATGCACTTAAAAAGCCTAAAATTTGCTACATTTTTAAAAAATGCTTAATCAATAAATAGAAATGAAAAGAATAGAAATAAAAATTATAAAATACAATTACCTAATTTAAATATACTTCATACTATTGCCATGCGAATAAATAAAAATATTTGTTTTATCTAAATGACACTAATTTCTATTTTTTATTGATTAGGAACTATTAAATTAACTATATTGTTTAATAATTGATGAAATTAATTGATTTGTTAATTAATTTGGCATTTATTCTTATGTACGCGATGAGCTGGTACCTGGTTGTCATGCGGCAGAGTTTAAATTACGTAATAAAGAAATGTCGTAAAATCCCACAAATTAATATCGAAAAATGTTCGGTACCTAATTAAATAATATATTATATTATATTTAATATCCTAGGCGTTTAATAAAATACTATGGCACTAGTATAATATAAAATGTACACCAATCACTCGATTTTTCTCGCACCAGATCTCAAATTGGTAATAATGTCTCTTGACACCTTAATTTATGAAAAATATCGTTCTGAAGACCATATTATATACACTTATAATTATTGTAGTCAAAGGACACGTCGTAATAGGAGACACGGCACGGGAAATATTAATAATAGTTTTTACATAATGTTATACACCGTTTGTAGAGTTTAATAATATTTTTTTAAAAATAAACTGAAGAAAAAGGATTGGATCGTTGTATAGTTTAACGTAATATTTTGTCTTTAACCAGTATTAAATTTCACATATTCACCTGATTTTTTAATCACGACATTGTTGATGGGAGGGCGGGCGGCATCTCGGGCCCCACCCTTAAATACGCCCCTGGCTATCGCATTATTTGTAGGCACGTAGATCGTTATTGTATAAAATAATAACAATAAAGATAGAGCAACAATATAACAATATAATCGATGCCATCCTGGTGATATTCGATTAGGACTCACGATGCGGTAATGAGACGTTGCTGGGACAAAACGGAAAAAAGGTGGAAATATTATCTCACTTATTTCAATCGTACCTGTATGTGGATAAATAAATTGTCTTGTACTGAAGTAATTTTCAGGGTCTTTAATTTTCGTCCGGGGTCAGTGTTGGCTGCCCAATACGCTATTATGCCACACGCTATACGGTATGCATGTGAACGTGATGTTTGACCGTTGCGGCTCTTTTGAGTTTTGTACGAGCCGCAGCAAAGACTATATATACGATATACTACATAATATATGATTTTATATATAGCATCACGTGCAATAAAGTTATTATGTCCGTATAGGTCGTAAATTAAGGCCATAGTCGGATAACGAGTATAGGTATAGGTTACGGTGTTGTTTATTAATATATTCTTACTTGGTCATAAGCGAGGACTAGTCAGCTTCTAGTCAAACAATTTATCTGTCCGTTAATTTAAAAAAATAGGAGTCAACCGTATAAAAAAAGAAACAGAAAAAATACGTAATAATAATAATAATAACTCTCCCGTGGGCTTGGAACAAAGCCGTGAAGCTATATGAATTGAACGTGATTAAAACTTCCCCGGAAATGAATCCAAGTTCATCGATTTCTACACAACAAGATGCATAAAAATGTTAATGTTTTTTTAATTTTAAATAAATTAAATAATATAAAAATATAAATTCATAACTGTTTTCATTAAAAGTTACATGCATAGGTTGCTTGCGATTTGGCGGGTGCTTATAGCGTATTTTTCAACCCATATATAGGTTATAAGTCCCTAAATAATACAGCTTAATATTTAATTATTATTAATATTAATTAATAATTAAGTTTAATTTTTGGCTCACTAAAAAAAAAAAATTGGTTTTGTTCATGAATTTATTGAGTTGCCATTGGTTACAATATATTATATTACTATTGCGATTAGTGGAAATATTGCATGTACAAAATATATATTTATAAAAAAAAAACAAATCATTGGTAGGCACTGGCAACGCCGGGCGGGACAGCTATAGTATAATACCTATGTACAAAATATGTATGAAAAGTTAATCTACCCTCCTGGCACTAAAAGAAGAGAGGAAGTTACCATCACACGAGCCAAAATAGGTCACTCCCGTCTAACCCATATGTACCTAATCAAAAAAGAATCTGCCCCAATATGCGACACTTGCAACGAAGCTTTAACAATTGAACACATCGTCATCATCTGCCCCAAATTCATCGAAGCTCGCAAGATATTCCAAAATCCTGTATCACTCCACCAAGCCTTCAAAGACGAAAACACAGCAGCAATAAGTACATTCTTCAATAATATAAAATCTAACCACCCATTGTAAATACTCATTTATGTAAAATTGTACCAAACATAATGTATATAACCTCTCTTTTCTATGTTATATTGTAATCGATTGTAGGCTAAAAACCTCTGTAATTGAAGCCTTAATAAACTTTATAAAAAAAAAAAAAATATGTAGTGCGACCGGCCACCGTCCATGTTATAATAGTGATGACAATAAATAATAATAATATAATATACCTATATTTATTACACACATTTATCATAATATATTCATATCATAATATATGTTTTTTATAGGTATTATAATAGGTACTTACATATTATTATTATTGTGTGCGCCATGCGGAGGCCGTTTCCTATATCTAATAAATGCGTGTTGAAACACAATAGCGTTCGCCATGTCTATTGAACAATAATTATTATTATTATAGTATTTATCAATGACAACATAACATAACATTCCTATAATTGAATAATAATAATAATATATTATATGTCATCATCCGCAGAGTAACGCGACTGCAAGCTTTCGAAATACCTTTTACAGAGGAATGCGTGCGATATATAATAATATAATTTGTAAGTATTATATTATTAGGTGTATATATATATATATATATGTATACGGGACATGGGACAGCATACCTACTGTTATTATATTGTATTGATATATTGTATACACGCGTGACTTACGACTGCAGTGCAAGAAGCAAGTGATGCTCTAGCGTATCATTTAGATATAAAAATAAAAATATTATGACTAGGTATTGTTATAATATTATGTACCTACCGCGGAGTGTGTGTATAGGTGTCTACGTCTCGCGACGTTTGCGTGGCCGTCGTGTGCTTACAAATTAAAAACGTCTTGTAATGCTAATTTAGAAGACGTGATACCAGGTATCGTGTACTTACCGCGCGTCTCCGTTTATATATCGCAGCTAACCGCGGTTGCAGTTGTATACGAATATTATAGCAAAATACTATCACGTCCACGTGAAATCACGAAATCGTGAGTTGTGGCGTTTGGGTTATTGTACATTGGCAGTCGATTACGCTTAATAGAGACACCGGTAAATAGGGACAACCGCTTAATCGGGACGATTCTTCAATTACCAAAATAAACGTATGATTGTTGTGCAATTAATATTAACCGCTTATCTGGGCCACGAAATCGGATAATTGTGACGTTTTTAGAGTATATTATATCAATTATTATGATCATACGATATTCGGGTTATAGAAATTACATTTTTAGATTGAATTTATGTTACTTATATATTATAATATTATCATTCTGTAGTATTCTGTGTATGTTGGAATGTGATGTACTGTTGATCGCTTGTTCTAAATTAAATAAAAATATATAAGAATCAATATGTATTATGCACTTTTAGAACTAAGCGGTGTACTTCATGCATGTAACTACACATTTCTATAAATGATATGTATTACATATTTATAATAATAATAAATCAGTAACCAACGCATTTTTATATCTTTTTTATTTCGGATTATTGGGACAACTGTTTTATTGGAACAAAAAAACACTCCATAGTCTATACCGATGTGTCCCAAAGCGGAATCGACTGTATATTGGAATCATTCACACGGTCGTCGCCAAATTTGGAGAAGAGAATATATTACACTATCGAGATATGTCATCATAATGTAGGTATCATGTTTTTCGTAAAATATATAATATTGTCTAACGCGAAAAAGTCACAGCAGTTTATTGGCTTCGACTATTCACTTTTTCAAGTACCTGCGACTGTATTATTATTATATTAGTCATACGCTATAATAATATGACTTGTTCGTCGGACAGTAATTTACGAAGAGGATAGTATATATCTAAAAGATTCTTCTCCTAAAATGTGCAGGTGTAATAGGCGTGTGATCTCTAATATTAAAATGGACATCACAATTACGATTTTACGTAGTGTATTTCGCCATATATTTCCGGATGGATGGACTGCAGAGACATACCAATTACCGACCTATAAAAACGTAATTTTATCATTGTGATACGCAGACGATCATTTTGTATATCTGCAACATTGTAACGATGGTTCCGTTTTTGGGGCATACACCAGCAGCTGTGGTTGCAGTCATATTTTTATCTTTTTCCACCAATTCCACTGTGGCTACCTTAAACTTAATTTTGAACTATATTTGCTTGTATACCTACCATCGTTGTAGATCATAATGGTTTTAGTCATGATTGCTAATATTTAAAACGATCCAAACTCCGAGATTTGTAGGTACCCACTACCCATACTGCGATAAAAGTATACAACAGTAACTGTTATAATATTAAGATATAAGGTTATTCGACACAAAACACACACTAGCAGTGTATTCGATCTCAGACTTGTTCTATTATTTATAATAATATACAATTTGTACGAAAATAAAATGTAATTAATTATTTATTCAATATTTTCGGTTATCCAACGACAATGGGATTTGATCGGGATAAAACAAAAATTTGTCTTGTAATGCGTGTGTATAATATATATAATATATTATGCAATATTATAATATGTACAAATATATTATTATAGTTTATGATTTATATAGTATAGTAGTAGTTAATCGATATAATAATATAATAATGTAAACAAATATGAATACAAACAAAGTGCAAAAAATCTAAAAAAATGTTTTTGTGTTTTTTGTTTTTTTTGGTATTGGGTTAACGAAAAATTAAGTACGAACAAAATATAATATATATAACAAACAAACAAAATATAACAAGCGCGTAGTAATAATATATAATATACATTACATATATCTTATATGTATATTGTAAATAATATGTATAATGTATATAATAATAGTGTACGAACAATTTATTAGTTTAATATATACCTAATATAAGTATAAATTACGGGGTATTTACAAAATTAGATACACATGTACAATATTATTCTATTAAAATGTAATCTAAAAATATATTATACAAATTGTATGTGCATTTTTCGACCGCCGCCGGTCGGGGCCAACGCGTTTGTACAAAAAAATTAAATTAAATTTTTTTTTATAAGGATAATAATAATATATAATAATGACGTATATCAATTGATCTAGTTCCTTAAGACTAATTTGGTTTTACCGAACATTAATATAATAATATGGTCATACACAACTTACTGGCGTATAATAAATAGGTATAATAAGTAATAACTAGTATAACTACACGCATAATATTATAATAATAATAATAATAAATATTATTACGATTATTGTACTTCCAACAAACTATTAAAAACGACAAACACTATACCTAATACCTACTCCTATAATAATATTAACGCAAAAAACGATACATATTATATTATACCGATCTCCCGTGACATTATTACTATTATTATTATGTAACTATACTCATACTAATATCATTATTATTATCACTATTGTTCTATAAATTACGTCTATTTAGATTATTAATTTATAAACTATTTATTATTTATGCCGGATAATGATAATAATATAATAAAATAGTCGTATATAAAATATAATATAATATAGTGAGAAAGACTAGGACGCACGCGCCGATTTAACATTTTGTCCGGCAGTTTCGGACTAGCGTTGCAGCACCACCATCATGGCATCATATCCACCTCATCACACCTCAACGTTATGCATTTATAATATACCCTTTGTATTATACACTGCGGCCGGAATGCTATTTGAAAATTGTCTATCCTCGACATCGACCGATCGGAATAAAAAACAGTTAACACTACATATTGGGACGTGGAACACTGCATTTTCACACGCCGATATCGTATACGTTATACCTACAACGATACGTAAAAGAAAATTAAAAATGAGATCTCGATATCATTGTCTACCACGGGTGATGGGCGGAGGTGATGGCAGGTGTCATCGGAAGACTCGGTGGATTTTCGATAACTGTACGTCTTCGGGATTCGCCGCGTGCTTATATATTAAGATTGTTTTTTTTTTCAGAAAAGTAAGAAAACCTACGAGGAACGATACATAATAATATTATTCAATCATTACATGCAAAACATATATGTACCTATCGTGCATCCAGCTCTGCGGAGACGGCTGCTACAACACAGCTCTTACTGACGACGACGACTACTACTCATAATAGATAATATTATTATAATATAATTAATATTTTAATGCATAATAATGTATAATCATATACATTCGCAATAACCGACGAGCCGCTCATTCGTCGTACTTGACCGGCTGCTGCTGTTGCTGTTGCTGCAACAGGTGATCGGTGGGCGAACCGCACGCGGCCGCCACAGCCAAAGCCGGTTGCGGTTTCTTCTTGAGTATTCCCATGTTCTGGGCCGTCTCCAAGAATATTTTGTGCTCGCTGAGCGCGGCCAGCGTCTCCCGGTCCTTCTTCTGCTCCTCGTAGTCGCGCTTCATCTTGGCCCGTCGGTTCTGGAACCACGTGATGACCTGCGCGTTCGTCAGGCCCAGGCTGGACGCGATCTCGTCCCTGTCGGCCGGCGACAGGTATTTCTGGTACAGGAACCGCTTCTCCAGCTCGAATATCTGGTGGTTGGTGAACGCGGTGCGCGACTTGCGCTTCTTCTTGGGCTGCGACCGTGAATTGAACAGGTTCAGATGACTGGAACTGGTATCTGTGAAAAGAAAAAAAAACATTGTTTTAATAAAACGAGCCATAAAATGCGCGACTTATTGTAATGACGGAGCTATCTTTATGGCTATTGAAACCGTTTATAGATCGTCTACATAGAAAGACTTCTGAATTATTCCAATCAGTCGATTCTATTAATTGGTCATCGTATAAAAGAAATAAAGCCTATTCTGGGCACTTAATAATACTATATTACATAGATGTTTACACCTCCAATCTCCGCGTGAGAAACGCGAAGAATGGTCTACCTAGCCCATCTTATCGACGGACGCTCTCGGCCGGGTTTTCGTCCGCGGATGGACACGAGCTCCGGATTATCGATGATCCGCGGCCGCGACGAAACGAAATTCGAACGTTCGGTGATTATAATATATTAACCGCCTCAGTATCGTTAACACAGTAGCAATGTATTATAATATTATATGGTTGCAGTGCGATACGTATACATCGGACAGTTGCGATTTTCCGATACGACACGGCGTTCGTGTATATACATAATTAGGTTAGGCACTTATACGGATATAAATATATTATGTGTACACCATCGGAGTATATAACGATACACATTTATAATATGGTGTAAATATATTATATTTATTTATTTGTTTTTCCGTGTACCGTTTTTGCGTACAAACCGGGTGTGCACAATCGATTGACCCGCGGCCGGGCGCGCTTGATTCGGTCCAAAACGCCGCGATTCCGGACGCAAACGTTTTCGATATATATAATCGCGGCGCAGACACGCCTGATAATAGTGTAATATTATAACGAGTGGCGGACCGTCGCTGGCGACGAACGTATTTAAAACGGCGGCATGCGAATAAGTACAAAATATGAAGTATATAATAATAATAATATATCATGTACAAGAAGTAACGACTGGCCGTCTTAGCTGCTGCAGTGGTCTAATAATAAAACGCGAGCGATTTTGTCGATGGTAAAAAAAACGTAAATCAAAAAGTATATGGGACAGCGGCTCGGGAACGTGGTGAAAAATATTTGAAAAAAATACAATATGTATGTATATATATATAGGTACGGACATAATATACGGCGTACGATCGCCCGCAGAAAAGACTTATCGGCTCGGCCGTAAAAATGCAGCGGGGAAGGGTTCGTTGTTTTGTCAAACGCGCGCTCACGAGAAAACCCGTTAAAAATGTCAACTCCGATAAAACAGCACCGCGACTAATCTGCCGTTCGGACGAATAAATCACATTTCGTCCTTGCTGCAGAGCAGCGCATAATAACACGCACGCCGTTTTAATGTTTTACTGCAGGCGGTCGCTATGTAATATATTATAATATTAATTATTATTGTTATTATTGTGTTACAACTGTATTTTAATAATAATAATATTATAATATCGTTGTACATATCGCACGACGTTACGTGTCGTCGTTTTTCGCAAATGCGCCCGTATAATATACGGAATTCAATATATTATTATATTACTAATATTTTTATATATACTGCGCGGCTCACAATAGGTGCACTACAACTACACCTCCCATCATATTCTCCCCGAGATAGACGCTACGTTTGACGGCAGGAATCGTGTTAAATAGTATACGACATGACTGCAGAGACGAAGATGGTGTACGAGCGATGGCATACCTATTGTATTGAACTGCGCAGAATTGTTGGCGAGAACCATAGGGTGATAGTGATTTTCTTTTGGTTGATGGGAAGAAAAAATAGAGGGGACGGGAAATGCGTTAAAAATAAAATCGTCGGCGTGTTGGATTTCGTGAATGATATATGTATTATACGTAATGCTTTTTAAATATATTGTTTAATAATACAATATAATATATTACACCTATATTCTAAAAACCCTTCAGCCCCTCCCGCATACCCACAATAAATACGAGTTACAAGTCAAGCCACTTAACCACGATTTTGACGTTTTTTGTACTAAGTTTTCGGGGCGTGCGCGTGCCGTTAATAAAAATACGCAATAAAAAATTAAAAAACGGTAAAAATAGGAATAGGAAAATAATAATACTAAAAAAAAAAAAAACTGTGACCGGTGCATGGCTGTTTTATTGCCCGGGAAGAAGCGACCTACCGACCGACCGAATTCCACAGCTAATTTGTAATCTGTGAATTTATACGAACATACGTATAGTGGGAATTCATAATTTAACTAACGAGCAAACGACAAGCGAAACGTCTCTCTCTCTCTCTCTCTCTCTGATTTAATAGCCAAAGATTTTTGAATATAATATGTGAAGGCCGACAGCGCGGTGCGTAGTTTATGTTCGAGAAAAAAAAATGCACTTTCACGTGTGTACAACTACGTATAACGTATATTATGTATAATATTTGTAGGTAGTATAAATTATTGTAAAATGTGCATTTGATAAGCGAGTAAAAAAAAAAAAAAAACGTTTCCCCCCACACACACACACACCACTCACACACCATTAATTGGACGTCTCTCACGTCTCTCGGCGGCGGCATTAGTAGTGGGTGGCAAAAGATTTGTATTTTATTTTACCTTATTCCTTTGTGTCCACGTTTTTACACGATTATTACTACTAAACAACACTATACACAACAACTACCCCGCGTAATGCCGACCAATGCCACGGTCCGGTAATCACTCTATGGAGGCGGCGGTCACTTCACACTTGTTTTGATCCGTGGAATTTTTGGTCCTCCTCGGCGACGTGTATAATATTAAGCGTACATTGTGTGTGCCCTGAGAATATTTCGGTTTTCAGACGGTTTAACGATTTTTTTTTTTTTCATTTGACATCAGTCAGAGAACGATTATAATATTATTGTTGTCTTATAACCTATAGAACACACATTTAAGATTATTTTAATATTATATTATATTTATAAATGCAAAATTCCGACGTGGAAAACGGCTCTCTATCTCGTACACGACGGCCGCAATTAATTCGCTTGCCGTTTTGGAAAATGGCAAACAACAGAGGCCCTTTCAAGTAGCCCGGTGACTAATTACGGTTCGAGAGCGTAGGCAGCAGAAATGGTGCGGTCGAAAATTCCGGATTATTATCGTCGTCGTCGTCGGTTTTTCTCCGTTTAACAGTGAGGTTCATTATTAATATTGTTATTATTATCAAGTAGTATAAGATTGTTTCAATTTTTTTTTTTTTTTTTTGGAAGAATATACCGAAATTCTGTCGAGATAAACGGTATGATTATTTATAATATTGTTTCAACAATTAAACAACTATAACTGCTATTGCGAGTATGACGTGTCACGTGTTTTTGTTTTATTTTTCACGGTTGTATAATAAATATAAAAACGAGTGTTTTTTCAGCAATGCAGCCGTATAATAATTGACCCATCGATAAAATAATCAAAGCATAAAGATAGAAGATACGTCCCCGCGTGGCTATAATACGTCTAATTACATTTCGACAAAAAACCCGCGCAAATATTCGACGTGATGGAACTGTTTTCTGCGTATAGACGCGTCGCGCACAGATAGCCGCTGAATACTTCGTCCCGGCAATGCGTATGCGCCAAGTTATTGTACATCGATTCAAATATTACTTGCAATACGATGATGTGTCCTATTATAGATTTATTTATGAGCACGAGCAATTTATACAGTACGACGACCATCGCGGGACACGTTAATAACTTAAGCTAGGTACTTATACTTGCTATATTTTATACAACAGATGCAGACAATAATATTATATTGTATTTTTTACTGGTATACATATTATATAATATGATAATGAGCACTATACTAAACCCGTTGTAACTTATAGTCCAACTATACGATATACTACTCATATACCTATCTGCATACCATAGAGGTATACCTACCACGAATAATGACTGGAAAATCGCCATCGATAGAATATAATAAAAACTGGTCGGAAATCATAATCGATCGCTCGGTGTGTCTAAGCGCGGCTATAATAATATAATATGATATATGCGTGTGCAATATATCGTACGCGCATAATAATATCATATAGCAGAACGGACGTTTCGCGTGAATTTTATCGATAAAAATATTATAACGTTTATATTATCATCGGAACCGCGGACTGCATGTCGCTTCTCTCTGTGCCAACAACACCGTACGCGTAAGTATTACTTGAACACAATCTAATGGGTTTAATAATAATAATAATAATAATAATATTATCGCCTCTCTCGCGTACAATATTATTATTATTATTGTTATATACGAGTGGGACCAGTCGTGGCGGCGGCGACGACCGAGCCGAGTCGAGCCCGGCCGAGCAGCGCGTTACGGCGCTACGGTAAGTTACGCGGCGTGCCTCGGCGGTGGGTAATAGCCGCGGGGCGCGCCGTCTCATGTCGGCGGCCACATCAAAGGTCCCGCGCATGGCAGGTGTGACTAAACAGCAGAGGCGGCTCCTCTGATCGTATCGCTTCTTATTACCGCCGCCGCCGCCGCCGCCGCCGCCGACACCGGGGCCCCGACATTCCGGTGCGCGGGTTCTCAAAATTGTGCGTGTGTGCGCTTGCGCGAGCGCGCGCCCGTCAGGTACCGTCGTATATAATAATATTATATATAAGACGAAAAAAGCAATATTAGAAATAGAGGCGAGCACTGCAACTATACTATACAGTCGTATACTCGTATTATATATATATATAGTACCACACACTACCTATTATAATACTATACTACTATACTATGCCAGTGTCTCGCGTCTCAAGTCTGTTGTATATTAAATCGTATGTATGTATGTAGGTAGGTAGTAGGTTAAGTCTCGGGCAACCGACGTGATATTATTACGTTTTTTTTTTACACCGCGTCCGTACATATATAATAATAATAATATGCGTACTATGCTTATGTCTGCCTATATATATATATAGGAGGTTCCTACTAACTGTTAAGACCGACCGACGTGTCTGTAAAGAAAAAAAATTGTCGAACCGTTGCAGGGCGAGGGGACAAATCTCCATAATATTATTAAGTATAATATATTTTGTTCACACCGATAATCGCCGAATTCGAAGACGAGAACGAGTGCGATATCTTTGGCAATGACAGGTATAGCTGGTATTTATGAACTCTCGCCTGCGTTGCAGGTTTTCTACAATTATAATATTATAACTTTAAAGGCAGTCGGAGGTATATTAAATTGTTGACTACCATTACTACTATATTATAAAGTAATACAAACGCCTCGATCTCAAATCAAAATATTCATAATAGTTAAATTGATCAATTTATAATACATAATGTAATAATGTTTTAATACTTATAAAATTTAATAATCGGCCAATTTAGTTTAATGTTATAAATTATTATAACTAGTATATTATACGCTGGCTGAGTGGAATGTTAATTTTCTGTATGTTGCCGGACACAAAAAACAATTTATTAGTTATGAGTATCGTAAACACTAAATACCTACTCTTGAGATATGGCGCAAATTGTTTACTACTTAGGGTTTAATTATAGTTTATTCGGTGTGTTTTTGATTTTTTTTTTTAAACATATTTTCAATCCTTAAGATGGAATAAATTATCGATTATTGTTAATCGAAAAGTTATCAATTGCCGACCCATCTCAGTAGTTCTTCCCTACGTCCCTACGCCCCTTGTTGTTATCATAGGCGTACATTTCGAATTAATAAAATATAAAATTATAGAGCATTTAAATCTTCAACGTTCGCTGCTTATTTGAATTCAAACAAAATCTCAATGGCCTGCACTTTTTCTTTTCTATTTGTATAATTCCGCTAAGCGTGCTACTTCGTTCCAAGCGAAAAATTCTCCAAAGGTCCCTCTTCTCACATATTATCTCTCCCACCCACTGGGTACGACTATAATATGATCCCGTTCAGTTTTTATTATACTGTAACGGCCTATGTCTGCTGGTGAATATACACGCGTGCAGTGCCCATACATATATAATATATTATATATATATTATGCGTACGATATTAAAAATTATGCTATAGTAGAAGAGAGCGGCTGTGGTAGTGTCGGTCGTAGTGCGTGTACGTAAAATTGAACTTTTTTACGATCGTCCCGTCGGATTTGCCTATATTATATATTATTACTATTATGACGTTATTAACGAGGCCGGAAATTGTGCGGGACTCATGCACAGAGTAACCGTGACGACAAAAGCGATAAAAAACGAAAACAAAAAAAAATCGGATCGGCCTCACGACCCGCGTGCGAAAAGCCCGCGAGACCGCCGCAGACGTGTCCCCGTGCTTATATATTTATGTATATAATACGACAGAGACAAAAAACTCAATTATATTTTCGAGTTTACATTATTTGTCATTACGTGTTATCATATATATATATATATATGCTTAATATCATGCATGTATTATGCGATCGAATGCATATTATCCACGGTACATATTGCCTATATATTCGGTATAAGTATATTAAGTATGTATATATATGAAATATAAAATATATTATTATAATACACTCTATACACTAGCACAGTAAACTCGATCGCGTTGATATTATACACGTATATCAATATTATCGCGTCGAATAATAATAGTACAATATTTTACCTTATTATTAATTTTTTTTTTTTTTTTTGGTTCGAAAACGTGATCTATAATGGACCTTCAAGCTGGCGCGTGGCGTGACAGACAAGGCAGCAAATGCGCTCGACCTGCAGCAATAGCTGTCGAATAGTATACGTTTATAAATTAATATATAATATATACGCAACACCGTAAAATTTTAGTTTACCGGTACGAAATAGCACACCTTTGTCGTCGTACCTGGTACAGACTGCAGGTACTGTGCTGCAGCATAACACAACAAAAGCGACCGAAATCAGCTAACCATATCACCATATCACGACATGACGAGGAGATCCGTTATAAAATTTAATAATTATTGATGTCATTGTTTATTGAAGGCACGCGGAGGCTAAACGTCGATACAGTCGATTATTATTGGGTGACATATCGTTATTATATTATATTTTGTTTTTCATTAATTTTCGTATATAAATGAACGAAACAATTTTTTTTGTCATTTCGCAATAATGTAATCCATGACAAACCATACAATACAGTATCTTATATTATATTATTATGATAATAATTATTATAGACATTGGATATTTGGATATAAATATATAATATGTGATGATGTATAATGTATAACCAAAATGTTATATAATGTGTGTCGCCGCGGTCGTACGATTTAAATTTTTTTAAGTTTACATACCTACGCAAGCGATATGTATTGTTTTGGTATTCAGGCTCACATGTGTGTGTACTACCCGTGTAGGTACATCGCGTCTGTGGGACGAGCGGCTGAACAACAAAGGATCCCCGCTGAACCAATTAATGACTCAGCCGTATTAATTAGCTTCAGTCTTATAGTTGTCCAAAGAGAACTGTGCGAGATGTGTATACGAAAAAAATAATAATAAAAATAATACAGGCTCGTTGGCTCTCTAATGGTTTTGACTCTGATCGATCTCGTTTCGTCCTTTTGTTCGGAACGTCTCTGGTGTGCGTCCCGATGATCGTAAACGAGGCACCTACTAATCGAAAATTTTCATCATTATACCCATTACACACACACATACACAAAGTATATACCCGCCGTGTGGTATGTATTATATAGCATACTTCTACATATTCTACTCTCTCCTCTTCCTTCTCCGATTACTCCCATATATACTCACCCAATGTCCTACTATATACACCCGTACACATTATAATACGAGTACGATTTACTTATGTTATTATCATGTAACCGTCCGTCCGTCCGTTCGTTGTCGTGACCGCCTTGCAGTCGAGGTGGTGCTGCAATTAAATCGATGCAGTTTTATAGTGCACGATGGGGAGGAGGGGGACAGAGACGCGTGAGAATAGTCAGCCGAAGATATTAGTGACGGCTGCAGCGGGGGAGTAGTATATCGCAAAGAGAAACAATAATCGTTATATATCATCGTTGCACACTATGCGGCGGCAGACCAAAGTACCGATGAACATTAAATTATTATTATTGCTCGCGTTATAGGAGAACGGAGATAATATTATGTCATTTCTATTGTACGCGTGTGAGTGTGAGCGAATAGACGCGAAGACTCCGGATCGGAGGTGTTATTGGTGAGGAGGAGGTGGAAACACTCGAGTTGGTGGAAGGGTGACGAGTATCGTGTTTTTAATAAGATATTGAATTAAACGTGACAAGGCGATATTAGCCGGCAGCAGTCGAGAGCGCGGTACAAAGCGCACCGCTAACTAGCACCTCCGGTTTCATAATCATCGTCGGATTAGACTGAGACGAGGTTACCGATAATAAATGAAATGAGCGGATTTTTTTTAAACATTGTCTTTTTCTCTTGTTCCGCTTCTTCAAACCCCGCCCCACCCACGCCACGTTCAAAATAATTCTACCACACATAGTATGCGCGAAACGACGAAACCGCGATGCCACTCGTCATCTTTAATATATAGATTTTACATATTATGTCATCGTGTCATCGACGTACAGTTTATTAGAGACCAAAATGGAAGGCCTATAATGTTGATATGATCTGTAAAAGATCTGACATTCTAACCACTCATGAATTCGTGGGTTTTTTTATTTTTGGTTCACTATTATCGGTGTATAACTCGTTTTAAATCTAAAAGTCAAAGGAGATGACGTTATAAAACAAAGTGTTTTGTACCGGAAGCCAAACCGATCAGTTTCTCGACTTATAATATTATGTGGCATCGCGTGGTGTATCTAAATTGTATGCATGCTGCTGTAACGTGCATAATATTATAATATACAAAACTAAATATTATTTTAACATTTGTTTTTAAGTCTCGGTCCTATTAGATTGATTGTCAAATCGTCACTCGCATCAGAAACTCTACACGATCGTCTCAACCCACATAATACACACACAATAACGATGGCGTCCCCAGCGCGCTGAATAATCGCAATGCTTGTATATATAATATATTATAAGTGAAGTGAAGTAAAGAAATCAAATATAATATAATATTAATTACGATTCTCGACCTTGCAATATACGCACACGCGTACTTAAACTAATTAGTCGTTCGTTCCACCACCGCGGCCGTGGTCCTCCTATCCACCTATACCTAAATATATACACACACACACACACACACACTACTATAGGCCAGATGTATTATAATACGACGTGGATAAGAAAAAAAAAACAATGGCAACACCTATATCGCGTGGCACGCAATACGCGCTATAACACTACTTTGCCTACTGCGCCGGCAAGCCGCGCTGTCGGAACGTAATCCGAATCTTGTTACCGAGACCACGGCGCATTCAGATCATTATTACAACACGTATACATTATTATTATAGCACACGATATACATATTATATACGTAGAGTCCCGGAGTCTAGCAGCAATAATAATAATAATTATACATATATTGTACAGGTCGAGTCTCTCACTCCCAGCGCTGGGTTCGTTGCCGAGACAGTAAAACTTTTTTTCGGATCATCACCACACTGTATTATATACGTTTTCGTTTTCGTGCAGCAGTTGAAAATGAAGTTTACGCTTAAAAATCTGCGGAGATGATTGGTATTGGCGGCGAGCGGGTTTTAAACGGGATGTAAACACGACGCGAGACACCTAAATAGTATGCACGTATTAGGTATACCTACAACTCACGACCGCTATATCGACGACGTTCAAGAAGGAGATTCCAAACGGAATATTATAATGATGCGCGACGGTAAATCATCGGTTTGCGAAAGCTGCGATTCGTGCGTTCTTTTTTCCCCGACAGTGGGTATATAGAGGTACCTTATATATTATTATGTTGTATAAATGAGTTGAGTAGAGTATTTTTCAAAACCTAATACCGGCGGTGCCGCGGGAGACAGGATGATAATACGCCGCGGCGGTCGTATAATCGGTGTGATATCGAGATGATGATCGTTGTACTATTATATACGCGTATATTATAGGTAGGTACCACCTTGCAGTGCGCTCGCATTACAGCCGCCGAATGCAGATGATTTTATTCGCGCACGGCGTGCATAATAATCGTGTTCCGCGATTCCCGTGTATATACGCCGCAGTACATAATATAATACTATAATATGATAATAATATTATTATTATATACAGGGTGGGACAAGGGGCGTGGCCGAACGACGGTATTCATATGTGCGATGACGTATAATATTATAATAATAATATATATTATGTAAAATCCATCCGTCTGCCGCATGTCTCCCCCCCCCCCCAACCCGATCAAGTTACTAGCAGCGATGTAATAATTGAGTTTTCTATACGCGGGAGAGTAGGCGGCGAGGAAAGGATGATTATCTACGTCGAGATTTTAGCGGACGAATAATGACTAGCAAGGGGGTAAGTTGGTGTGGGCTTGAGGGGAGGGGGGGCTAGACGAGCATATAGTACTGGCCGGAAATTTTTAGCAGCAGCAGCAGCAGCACAACGATCAGCGTTCGCGGCGAACAATCGTTGAGAGAATCTCGCCAAAAAGACGTGTAACGTATATATATATATATATAGGTTTCTCCTCCTCCGCGTTAATAAACATATATAGCTACGACTGAACACGACACCGCGGGTGGCCGTTTAATTTACAATATTCGTAAAATACGCACTGCTGCTGCAAGCGGTATAGTGTATAAGGAATCTCCTCTCCGCCATACATGCCATAAACGGTGAATTAGTTTGGGATTAAATTCGACACGGACAATTAATCGGACGAGAATCGTGTAATAACGCGATAATAATAATAAAAAATAATAATGCAGACGCTCACTACTGCAGCGGCAAGTGTGACCGCTTAAAAAAAAGCGTCCGTCGACGGCGATTCGTCATCGAATTAAATCGTATTATTCCTCTGGCATTTGTTCGCTAAGAAACGGTATATATTATTACGAGCCTGCGAATTCTGTATAGTTATTTATATATACTACCTATATAATATAGATAGTATATAAAATTTTGATTTTATATGATGTATTGCGGATGATTATAATATAATCGTTCAAAATGTGATGAAAAAAGGATTTAAAATCAGGAGATGCTAAAAACGTTACAGTCTAGACCGTGGGCGTTTGAGTGTGTGTGAGTGCGTTCTGTGTGTGTGTGTGTGTGTGTGGGAGGTTGGGGAGTTATATCACAGTAGATCCGGAGGGGAAGAAAAGCGGTTTCTTTTCACCGATGTCATTACATTATCACATATACAATATAATAATAATAATAATAATAATAATAATATAATATGTGTCGTTTACGGGGCCCATTTAAAGGATTACGACATGTAAAACTAACTGGGGTCCCCGGGTATTTAGGCACCGTCACCCAGGTCTCGCGTCCGTCTCTGCTTTCATGCCGCCGACGGTCAATGATAAATCACCATTAAGCCCGAGCAGGAGCGAGGCGGGGAGATGATTTTTTTTATTTTTCAACCTAATACCTTCGGTCGGGCGGGTATTTCGTTTCTTCCAGGGACAAAACGTTATGAGAAAAATATAAGACACTGTATATGATTATATATTTATTACGTGTAAAAATGATGTCATATTTCCTCGATGCCGCCGCCGCCGCCGGTTGTAAATAATAAAATAACCATCGTACTATATACCTATATAATATGTATAAGGTAGATGGTGTACCTCTATATATAAATATATACACACACACACACACACACACACACGTATGATATTATATAGTTATAGGTGTATATAGAAACGACGGCTTTAATTTTCCCGGTGCCGCGAAAGAGGTGTCGTAGACGGCAGGGAGCGGGCGGGCGGGTGAGCTGCCGCGGCGGCAGTGGAGGCCACACACAAACACCCGAACCGTATAATCAAGCAGCTGCCGCGGCGGCTCCTACCCAGCCTTAATACGCTCGGGCCCGAAGCGATATCTATAATAATAATAATAATAATAAAATATATTTAACTAAATATCCCCAGAGTGTAATTTTATTACTATTTTTTTTTTATTATTATTATTTCACTCGACTGCGTTAGACGCGCGCACGGCATTTAATTTTCGAGAACGGGTCAATTCTCTCTGCCGCGGACGACAGATAAGGCGAGAAAAACGGACGCGACCCCTTTTCGCGCCTGGTACCAATAATCCCACGCGCAAACAAAACGCACGTCAGCCGCCGACACGTCGTCGCGGCGCGCGCCGGCTGTTGCGGAGAAACGCGTAGTTTCGAAACTCTTTCGCCCAGCTACATCCCTCCACCCCCACCAATGGTCTCTATACCTGCTACAATAACTCTGAACCGAATGCGTTTTTACCTACGTCTCTTCTCATTGTTGAAACGTATTTATATAGTATATACTATAATATCATATTATAAAAGAACATATTATTATTATGTTAAACGAACGGAATACAATAAAGAGACTACGGCGGTATTCGAAGGTTCGAGTGTACAAAAGTGTAAACAACAATAATATACAACTGTGACCGCAGTGACCGAAAATGGTGCAACAACGGCCGAGCAAAATGTATATCATTATTGATATATAATGCAGCAATATAATACGTCATATATTATATTATATACTGCAGTACCTATAACAATATTATAATCAGCGGTGAAAGTATAGAGGGGACGGATGGGGACAGAGTAATATGATATAGTTACAATTTTGCGTCTACTTATTAGTATTAATTCTAGAAATATAACAGGAATTATAATATTGCTAATATTTTAGTATTTATCTATGTTCCCCCCTACGATTTCATCCCACTTATACCACTGATTATAATTTAACAGTAAAGGTATATTTGGCTCGAGAATGATAACTAACTATTATGGGTATCCAACTACCTATATTAAGGAATTTTTTTTCGTGAAAGAGATGGTTATTTTTATGTAGAAAAATAAAAATGTATGTATAGATGATTGAGAAGTTTGGGATAGGGGGCAGGGGTGACATCGTCGTCTTAAGTGAAACGCTGGACAAATGGTATTAACGTCAACAGCAAGGAAAAAAATAAACAATGACCAATTTGCAAAATGGCTGCAGACATCGACACATTAATAAATAATAATAAACAGTATTATGGACAACGACCTCGTGGACCTAGAATGTATTATTGTCCCGCTCGACGAATCGTCAATCTAATTGGACACGTATACAATATGTTTATAACATAAAAATTACTGCGCAAAAATAAAAAATAAATAATAAAAAATGTGTGCTAGGAATTCTCAAGCCTGTTCGAATAATCTTGGCACGAGAAGTGACGTATATTACCGTAATATAATAATATATACGTACGACAGCGTCTCGATGAAATTTCGAGAATTCATCCCGAGTATAAAATAATATATATATTTATAAATTAATTGGATTTCCGCGGCGATGGTGATTATTATTATAAATCGTAATGGCGGCAGACGATAAATATTTTGTTTTCATTTTTAATATGTCCCTAACAATGAACCCGTCATCACATAATTTCCCCTCTTATCCCGTCACGAGTGCACTCACACACGCACACCTACACTCACTCACACACACTCACCAACGCACACACGGACGGTCAGGCGGTGTCGGGAGACTTGAGATCGCGCGCGTGCGCGTGTTTAAAAATACACACACACGCTGGCGTGGCTCTCGAAAACAGTGTACGCCGCTAATTGTCTATTAACAAAACGTATAGATACGACGACGACGAGACGAAGAAAGATTGATCGACGACGGCGGCGGTGAGGCGGCCGGTAACTAATAATTAACGGCCGCCGCCGCCGCTCGAGACTTGACAAAACTCGAATAAAAATATTATACGCGTCACCCTTCCCGCAAGAAATGATAAGCTCCTCGACGGGATACTATACACTTTATGCGACGCTCACGGTCCGACTACGTACTGCTAAGGGATAAAGGTTTACAAGGTTAAAGCAGCCTGTAAAAAGAATTGAACGTTAGGTACCTATGTATCGGCGGGTTAGGCGTATTATATATAGGTGCCGACAGACGATGACGATGCGCGCGGTGATTATCGGTCGCAATACTGAGAGTAATTGCGATTAAAATTTATATTATTTTAATCGAAATGAAATATTATTAAAATGAGATGATAGAAAAAAAAATAAAATCGCCCGGCACATACACGTCGAGGTGGCGTAGTAATATTATTATAGTAACCATCGCCGAGCCGCCGCCGCCAAACGTGTCGGACGCGGTATCACGAACGGGAAAAAAACAACAGGTTCTTTTTGTACGGTCGGCGTCGGCGTCCGTAATTACAGGCCGGCCTGTTGATATTAACTCCACCGTTTGCTATAATATTATACCATCTAGGCGGCGGCGGCGGCGGCGGCGTACACAGAGGTAGACGTACACGTATTTATACGACCCCGAGACACTCCTAGATGCTAATGAGACTTAAATATCATGTCAAAATACATCCCTGGCGGTCTATCACTCGTCCACCGCCGTCTTCCAGCACTCTTCATCGGCCCACGTACACACCCCCAAAACACCCTAAAATGGTTACACACACGTCGCACGATGATTTTCTGCCCCCGACCACCGCACGACAACCCGGTCATTTTCAACGCCCTTTGTCGCACCACCTTGCGCGCGTAACAAAAACAATTTTTCTTTTTTTTTTTACCCAACGATATAAACTATAACCTCCTCGCCCTCGCACCGTGTAATTTATTTATTCACGCGAGGAAATCTCAGGACACCCTATATATACACTGTGTACATCATTACTGCAGGCCGTCTTGGGACCTGCGAACGCCTATTTATAAATTATTGTCGAAATTGCGCTCTGAGTATATTATAATACACAGGTACACCGACCGCGGTAAACCCATTCGACGGTTTTTAGTTTTTACGTCATCTGCACCGTTATTTATTATTATATTAATATTATTGTACGAGTACGTTTCGCGAGCATTGGTGCGGTACACGACTTTTCTGGCTTCGAGAACGTATTATTATTTAAGTACGTTCTCTCCCCTCCCCCTCGCAAATCATTTGTACTCTGATTTGACGTGATATCATCATCATCATTACCTATTACTCTTATTACCACTCCGATCGCCGGGGTCGTGTATGCATGTATTAATCGCGACGCTCGCGCAGTACTGTTGCTGGCACGAACGCTCGCAATACCGATGTAGTTGAACATTCCAATCGTCTGAATCGGACGGCTATTAAATCGAATATTGGTTAATCGATAATCGTATAATGCGCCTCTGCACGATAAATTAACAACATAATAGCGCTAGTAAAACGTTAATTAATTATGAAAATTAATAACGGGAGAGTGGAGAATACCATAATCATCACCGAATAGATAGAAGTAAGAACTTCGTCGCGTGACATTTATCGAAGACACCTAAATCATTATCCGGACGCGCCGGGAACGAAAATTGTTTTAAGACACGTGCAAGTCATCGCGGTAGCTGTTAATTGATTATTATTTTTTATCCCGGCAATATTTCCCGTAGGTACACTTGCCAGTTGCCACTGACACACAAAAGATAAACAATGCGCTTAAAGAATAATATTGATGAATTTCTGTGTGCAACTTTACTACAACACAGGTACTAAAATAAAGAACCATGATGTAGTAAATAATGGAATAACAAAAGCAAAACATAAAGATGGTCGAATAAAAGATGAGTACGTGCATTGAAAACGTCGACAACCCAAGTTGCGGACACGAAGAAAATCATAATGCGTCACAACAATTAATACTGGTAAATAAATAAATATAATCACCAAAATTATTATACACGGCAGACGCATAAATTGTATTAAATATTAGCTACAAAATTAGTACAGTTGATAGTAAACTAATCAATGATGTTTGAGATATTCATTATAATGTATTATATTATATAAGTATATAATATTGGTGAGTGGTAATAGTAGTAACGGTTACGAGTTAAGTTAAAGAGAGATATCGCAATATTACGATTCCAAATGTTTATTGTGATTTGATCTAATAAACAGGTTCTCGCCGCGTGTGCGGAGAAACTAAGTCTTCTAACAATTAACGCCAAGACGTTAATTCAGTGGGCTATAAAAAAAAAAATACTGCCCACTGGAAAGTAATCATTTTTATTTTTCAGCGGGTCAAACACTAAAAACGCGGACGGATTCCGTTATGAAAACAGATTAAATTTGTTCTATCTATTTAAAACTACATTCGTTTTCAACAAAAATACACCGGTACTCGCTCAACATCCTTCGGTATTATTGTACATAATACTACATAATATTATAATATACTTTTGATAAAATACACACAGGAGAGTCTGAAGTAAAATGTCGACGTAATGATATTATTAACAACGTTTTCCCGTATATACATACAATCACGCTTAATTATCCGATCGAAATGATCTGGCGATGACGGCCTTCGCAGCTCGCACACGCACACACGCGTACGCGACTATCACACCATTTGAATTCGCCGATTCATTCGAATGTGGCAATCGTCTCGTTGGCTTCGAGGGATCAATCAAGGCGTTGGCCTCGAACGCCGCCGGTCACTCGATCCGACGAAAAAATAGGACCGCTGATTATAGAATATTAAGGACGAGCTGAAAAGACGGAATCTCGATGCACAGTAATAATACGGCGCATTGTTGTTTATAATGTGCATTGTTATTTTTTACGGATTTCTTATCACCCGTATGGTCGGCACATATTACTATATATTATAATAATATATGAGGTGCTAAAATAAGGCCGGATATTAACGGTGGTGAGGCGGGATTGGTCTTAGCCAAACGCATCCGGACGACTCAAATTAAGTCCACAAGCCGATAATATAGTTAATAAATTTAGGTACTCTCCCGTCCCTGTATACGAAGCGGTTTGCCACCATAAGCTGCAGCAGCGTAGGTGTAAATCCAAACGACTCTACTGTTAAATCGATCGATATTGACGGCAGCACAGCGCGGTGAGAGTTTCACACGGTTATATTCGACTGTATATAATGAACTAGCGGACATCTATAATTTGTATATACGTATATTAAGTATAGGTAGTAGGTATAATACCTATTCGTTTGCCGATGATGCCACACACCTCGTTATAAACATTAATAGAGCACACGAGCGCGCTTGCGCTATATAATATATAGTATAGGGGCCCACCGGTCGTTTTTATTATTAATATTGTATTTATTATTATTATTATTATTATTATATATTTTTTTTTATCTTTTTTACGGGGAGTAAGAAAAAATGAGCCGGCGCGGTCGGCGACAAAGGATTTCTAACGAACCGTCGATAATTGAAATCTATTCACCGCGCGCGGAGTTTGTGAGAGAATGTTCTTGTATATAAACAAACTATCGGGACAAAAAAGAAAAATTAATTATTACGTCCGCGCGCGTCGGTATAATACGCTGCCGCCGCGTAGGAAGTGGTCGGAATATATACTATTTTTTTACTCGGATTTCGTTCCGATATCGGCCGGGGCTTTGTTCTTTGCGGGCGACACGTAGGTTCGAGGATCAATGATCCGTAGGTCGTGTACAGTCACTAGTATACATCTTCTTGTATACGTGTAAGGTGTAACTATATATATCATTTTTTTTTTTTATCAGCTTCGTCCAATTAGATTGGGTGACGAAAATTGTTTGTAAAAATATACACACAATCGAACCATATACGAGCAAAACAACAACACATCACTATATAATAGAGCGCGCGTGCTCACAACCGAAATCACTGGACGGACTGCACCCCGGGGACATTGTAACACATAAATGACCATGGGGGAAGGGGTAGAAATATTATCAACCCTTCCGCACCAGAAAATTCGATGATGTAGAATATATTGAAAACGCACCTAATTTTTTGACAAAAAGTTCGATCTCTTCTAAAGCTTTACAGCCTTTACGAGACGTTTAGACATTAGCAGACATAGATTGTTCGCGATGGACTTTTTAATAGTGTATACGACAGTGCACTATGTAACTACAAAAGTCGATATAAAGAATTGAGTGAGCCGCAAAAGTTTTGACCACGCGTCGTAGGTATAATATATGTATACCAATAACAGTGTAGTTTTGAATAATATTCGTCGGCCGAATCGCACCGCCGCCCGGACTTTCACAACTGCGGGACTTTGACGGTGAACACATGTGCAGCGCTCAGCAGCAGAGGCGCGCAGAACATTTTCCAGACCCGGCAAGAAATCATAAAACTATGCCACCCACAGTGCTCTTACAATGCGCCTGTAATTGTACGAAGAAAATAAATTCTTCGCTGGCGTTTTTTTTTTTTTTTTGTAATGATTATATTATTACTTATGTATATTATTAAAATACGTCGATTACATTATACGAATCGATCGCGACTAGTGTAATAAATAATGGCCATTATGTCATGTGAATTCGCACTCGATTCTCGTTACAGAAACCAAAAAATTACACATAGTATACGACCCCACCCTCCGAGAAATCGCTACAGCGCCAAAGTCCGGTCAAGTCCGGTCGAGTTTTTCACCAACGACGCGTGTGCACTACAACAATAATAATAATAATAATAATAATATAATAAACCGGCGGCGGCGCGGCGGTGTCGTATAAGATCGTCGGCGTCCGCAGACGAGTTCAAAGAGTTGAAGAGAGGAAAAAAAACAACCTTATTGCTCGAGGTGGTTTACGTGCGGCAGTGACAGCGTATTATATTATATTATATACATATTATTATGTATATGACTATATATTGCAGTATACACATATATATATATATATATATATACTATACATACTCGTATACATACATATATACGCACTCATTGACATGGACCCGCGCGCGTCGTTACATTGTGTCGGCCGCCACCGCCGCAAACACTGTGTGCGCGTTTGTGCGTTGCCGTGTAGCGATATTATAATAATAAAACTAATAATACATACGGCGGCGGACAGACGGACGGTCGGTCGGTCGGTCGGTCGGGCGCGTGTTCTGCGGCTCGCGCGTTCTCCCGAAAAAAAAAACGAGGACGCGACGGACACCGCACGACGACGCGCGCACGCACCGCGGGTGGAAATCGTTTGTTGTCGACACGTATAGAGGTACATAATATAATATGTATAATATGACGTGTGCTTACACGACGATCGAGGTAAAGAATTACCAACACTATTATAAAGAGTTATTAATAACACTAATATATAAGCGTAAGTACTACTGGTATTACTACTACCTACTTATCTACTACTACTACTACTACTACTACTACTACTATAATACTATATAGATACTACAGCAGTATTACCACTATACTAATACCACGGTATCGTCGTTTCGCATCGATCCACAGGATACACATATATTATATAGTCAATACTCCGAAACCGATCGTTGTTTGCTATCAGTTTAGACGCGTGGAGTTTAAAAAAATTGTCGGGATGCAAATGCATCGCATCTGCTAGCAGTGCAACTCAAAAATTGGGAATATCACGACGAAACTATATTATTATATTATATAGGCGAACTGTTATGTTGAGCGTTTATGCGAGGAATGGCTGGGGGAATAGTCCACGGGAAATGCGCCCAAATCAAGGGGGATAGAATACCACCATCATCCACTTTAATTGTAGCGACCATAATATAGTATTTACCACAAGTATATAATATTATAGATTCTATTATATTAAAATTAAATACGTCTACACGACTATAATATATATATATATGTATATATATACTTTAATAATATACTTAATGGTCGGGGAGCACACAGCGGATGACGGAGAGTGAAACGACGACAAATTATACTCAGAAACTACCGAATCCGGTGGAAAGGAGGGTGTTTGGTTTTATTTCCCAGAGGGATAAAAATCGACGACGTTTCCGACGCCGGGACACGCACAGCACTGCAGGCGGCAGGCAGCAGCAGACGATCGCGTCTTTCGTCGCGCGTATAATAATTTACGGTCGCCAATAAATAAACGGCCGCCGCCCGGCCAAGGACGTGTTCTATCCTCCCGCCGCTCATTAGGGTCGACCGTCCCCGCACCGATAGCTCTTCATTTGGGCGCACGGGCACACGGTTGACAGACTTATTGGTTTTGCAACGGCGCGCGAGTCCCGCCGACGACAAACCTCCGACTGTCGCTCATCCCCCCACGCCGCCGATCTACTCGTTTGCTTCCGGTCGCTCGTCGGTTAGATTATTGTTGTAAAAAAAAGAAAAGAAAAAACAGCGTTATATACTGTATACTATATATGCGTACAAATACACGGGACTCGGTAATCCGGACATGACATGACGTGACATGACATCTCATTCCCGCCATAAATAACCATCAAACGCGTTATTACGATACGAATCGTTCAAGCAATAAAACACTGTCGACCCGATCAATAAAACACGCGCACGGCCGCTGCACAGAATTAGCGTAATTCAACACCGGACAGGTCTCTCGATTTTCGTAACTTGAACGAGTATATATTGCAGATATACAGTATAACACCATTCGATTTCACAACGTCTACGCTGACCTATAGGCGTGTTAAAATGAGAACTAAGACGAGACAATTTATTTACTTGAACCCAAAATTGATAAATTTCACACTCAGAAAAGAAACTATTATATATACAGTATCAAGAAAGTAAACATTGTGGTGCAATAACTAAATGTTCTCGAGTGTCAAAAATCGCCGTACAGGTCATCACGGAAACCAGGTGGGATATGAACTTGGATAGGTTGATTGGTATTAGTATCTGCAGCGGTTGTTGCATACAAGAAAATTATAATATAATGTAGACTGGCTACTTTTATTTTATTTTCGTTTCTCAGCTCGAGCGATAAAAACTGTGATTCTTCGTTGTTGGTCGTACGAAAATCGGTGGTCCTTTTGTCCGGACACGTCCATCGGCCACACAAGACACAAAACGTCGAGATGATATATAAAGTAATAGAAAACTGAACATAAAAGGTGAAGAAAACACCGAAATGACGCTGACGCGTCTCTCGCCGAAACGGATGCGACCATGACCAATTGCTTTATATATAATAGTGATATATACAACTCAAAAGGAAAACGTCAAAACTAGCGCCTCGTCTGCACTTATGTATAAGACGTGATCTTGACAAAAAAAAAATATGATAATGATCCATCCTTTCAGTAGTACACCTGTAGCTAAATCGGTTTCTTTATAAAAGGTCACAAATTTTTTTAGTCACTACAAAACTAAAAGTTAAAACCAATGTAAATAATAATTTTTAAAGTCATATCTTTCGTTTTCACTTGTTTCACAAAGTCTGTTTTAAAATATTCCATATCCGGGAGTCAAATCATATGCAATTTATTGGTGATGAATCGTCTTTTGGATTAAAAAGTTTTGGGTTCTCGCGGTTCAACCCACAAACACTAACCTTTTCATTTATATCTATACGCACCATTGTGTATATACTCTCAAACGGAATTCTATTAAAATCAAATACGGTAGTTTTCTTAGAGAAATATTCTCGCTTATATTATACACACTCCGAAAAAATAAATTATATAAAAACGTGACGGTCGTACAATCCGAGACGAACAGACAAACATGTCAGTGGCGTTAAACGACGGCGCGATTAAGTAATTATTATAAATTAAGCTAAAATAAAAACGTCCGCCTCGCGCGTATTAACGATTTGTCGAAAGAAGTCCTTAAAATAACGCACGTCGAGGACATATTAACGACCAACAGCAGCAGCAGCACCAGTAACAGTATAATGTATAGTGGTATACTGATATACATAATATAATAATATATATGTGTGTACAGAACTACGGCGGCTGCAATATTATTATTAACCGGCGGCGGCGGCAGTTTGTCAACGAATATTATAAAAACGCCTGTAAATATCTCCGTTTGTTTTGTGGTTTCGTTATACACTAAAATAATAATGTCGCATAATACTAATATTATACACTATATTTCCCCACGTGTACACAGATAAGTGATAAGGGGGGGGGGGAGGGTGCGCCTCTATTGAAAAAAAAAGGCGCGCGCACCAAACTGATCTTAACGTGTACGAAAATAGTGTAAAGCGTACTAAATTAATACCTTTCCAGCGGCCGGTCGGTCGGTCTGCTAAATGTGCCGATAACTCATTTGGCTCGGACATCCAAAGCAAACGTCACGACGTGTTGTCCCGTGATGAACCGACTCGATAAATTACCAAACGTTTCGAAACGGCCCGTGAAAACGACGTTTGCTTGAGAGTGCCGCCAAAAAAAAACTACATAAATATTTTTTCAATTTAAAATCTTAATGGGACAGAGTGCAGTGCGGTGGGCGGCGGTCTGTTCCGAAAACTCGTGCGGTACATATTCTGTATAATATGTGATACGCACATACACATAACACTATTTAATTTGTGTATAGTATATTATAATATATATTATTATGTTAGTCATATACATACATATTGCGGGAAAAGCGGTGCGACGTCGGATTTCACCGATAATAATAATTGGTAATAATTCAATATTTGATAAAATACCTGCAGGTTACATTAAATTAAGGCACGTATAGGTGGTATATTTTTATATTATTATATCATGGGACACGTGGTCCCTGCTAAGAAACCAAGGTCTTATAGCTTAGGATAATATATACCTACATGGATAGGACACCCCTAAACCTGTATACAAAATATACACGGTATTCAATATATATATTATATATATACTGCAGTGATCGAAGAATCTATTATAGTTAGGTACCATAACCACGCGGGCAGTTGCGGCCCTGTGGGTATATAAAAAATAAAACAACTTTATCAGCCCGCTGACTGCCAAATTTTGAATTTAATTCATTTGAATTGTATTTGTTTTTTATTATTATTTTAATATCTATAAATAATATAATTTATCATATATTGTGTTTTAAAGATATAAGTCTAAATATTAATATTTATCATTTATGATTATCCGTGGTGCAGAGGATACCAAAACCTTTACTACTTTGGTAACTAGTATGCGCTTCGATCACATTTCAATAGAAGATGAATGTCCTTTCTATGTTTATATTATCTACTATGGTTATAGCGACGAGATGATATAAACGAGATTTGGCTCCAAGCACGTAAACGTTCCGTTTTTGCCGCATCGACCGTAACGCAGGCGCTTTTGTCTTATATCGTCCGGCTGAATTCGCACACTCTACCCAAATATATATATATATACCGTTGTCGGCTAAATATACTGCAGATCTGTAAATAATACGAAACGATGATCCTGTACAGTGCCCGCAATAACACTATAACTACTCGAGGTTGGACAGTAATCAGTTGCATTTATCAAAGTTACGTTACCGAGTTCCGTATTATATTTTGAAACGTGCAATTACGAAATGTTCAAATTACTCTAAAATGTATCTCGTTACAATTTTGATTGCAGATTTTAATAAAAATTCATATTTCAAAATAACACATTTTAATAATAATCGTGGAAGATATCATTATCGTTGATGTTGTAATATTTAAATATTTAATTAATATCTTATATTATAATAAAATATATCGATACGAAAATTATTGTTTGAATAATTTTGATTTTTCGTGAAAAAAGTTAATTTCCGGTATTTTATTACTACACACCTCGAATCTTTCGCCACCATTAATAATTGACCTATATATTATACTTTTATTGGGTATAGGAATCTATACTATATTATATAATGGTAAATTTTATAAAATAATGTTATACCAATATACACTGTTACACATTGAACGACGCACATAAAACATCACTGTCTCTCCCACATCATATTGTATATATCATACCTATATAATTACATATTATAATATACCCTTTCTATTCGTCTCGCCCATATATATATATACCTATATATACAGCTCGGCCAGCACACTCGTGACAAGCGCGCGCGCGTTAATGCGCCTAATGGACGTATTATCCACACACGGCCGTGAATAGCCAATCTAAATTGATATTGCTTTTTCAAAAGGCACCGCGGCCCGTGATGATATTTGTTTTGCGCCTGTCAACGGTCCCTCGTTTGATTGATGTCCGGCTCCTCGGCCGCGGTACCAACCACCCGTCGCACGGCATCATCGCGCGAGCCGAATGCCCGCCGTGAGTGCGCGCGTGTAATGACGTTATCTCCGGATGGATAGACAATAATAACAATAATAATAATAATAATATGATACACAACAAAACGCAGTCGCGACGCGCCGAGCTATAATAAATACTACATTTTTATAGTCAATCTTAATAATAATGCATGTGGCATGACGACGATGACCAATAATAATATAATGATAATAGTAAAAATTCGTGACCTATAACTTACTCTACGATATACTTTGACGACACCGAGCGACTGCAACGCCCGAGACGTGTAACACGAGTACCTATACCTATATAATATAATATATGTGTGTGCGGAGTGGGTGTCGGAAAAGACCCGACGCGGTCCGTTATTGTACCTACATCCGACACGAGTCCATCATGGTCACTCTCTCATCTCGCGGCGTATTAAATATAGGTATACCGCGGTAACTATAAATATAGTATAATATTATTATGTATACTGCCACACTCGGGTTGTGCGACCTATCTGCACACCGTGCTCGGTGGTGTACGTGCCAGGAGACGTTTCGATCGTATCGTTATTACGGAAGAGTTTACCTCTCTATTAAACGGCCGCATAACTACTATAATACATTATGTATACGACACGCGGACAAGAAGATTTCGTATCGGTTCGTGGGAGGCGGCGCCCGTCTGCGGTCCGTCCTCGAATCGTCGAATATTATTGTATCATTATAGTGGAACTAATCTGCAGCCAATTTGTCGACGACGCGTCGGCGGACTTTCGATTGTGTTCTGACGCAACTATTATAATAATACACTATTGCTACGCGTTTTCGAGGGGGCACGCGCATAGACGTAAAATATTTTCTAAGGGGCATTCGATTTTGAAAAAATAAACACCGTTTTCCCGAAAATCCGGCGGCGGCGCTCAACAGTTATGCACCTGTTGTTGTAGATACGAGTATAATGTAAGCACTTTATTATTTATACATTAATATTAAATACGCGGAGAGAAATTCAAACAATAGCTCGTACAACAATAAAACCAAAGCTGTTTATTCCGAATAGAGAATGACGATTGCATTACAATATAAGACGCCTGCACTGCCGCACGTATTTATAATAATATAATATAATAATTAATATCCTTATCATAGTCGTCATAACACTGTAATATGTCGTTATATAGCAGATTGCAGGTGTACTCAATATATTTTACTAATATACCTAGCAGTAGTAGTAGTAATAGCAGTGACTAGTGTTATATTATATTGTATATATAGAAGCTTAGTAGTTATTGCCGTGGCCTAAATAGTCGAGTTTCGGTTGTCTTTTGTGTTTAACACGTCGTCGTCGTCGTCGTCACCGCGGTAACCTGCGGTCGCCGATGTACCGAAAGTATAATAATATTATAATAATATCGTACCTACACGCACATAAAAAGACCAACGCATTAGCACCGTCCCGCCAAGTGCTAATTGATACCAAACAGTATAAATAACAATCTGCCCGTGGGTTACTTTGGTGTATACCGCAACCGGTCTTTCTGGTAGTGATTCGTGGTGGCAAAAAAAAAAATAAAACGAAAAAAACCGTACGAGAAACTTAACGCCCGGTAACACGTCGACGCATTGGTGAAATATATTACATTGTTACGTGATTTAATATGTATTTTGAAATAAATTGTTTTCCATATCTGACATCGTGAAATCCTTTCGAACTATAAGTTTCGTATAGGACACCACCGCATTACACGACGCACGTTGATTTATTGACGTTATATTTATATATATTATATATTATTATAGTAAGTAACCGCGCCTCACTCGCCCTATATAGGTAGGTACATATTTATTAGTGTATAGCTTGATGTATGATAATATTATAATGATGTATACATTATATTATTATGAGCAGATGATTAATTGGTATACTACCGTATGTGATCGATAATCTTACGGTGCGATATCCTCAAGGATTCGATGATATCATTTCGAAATAGTATTTTTGGTTTTCTTTGTATTTCACTCGCACACAAAACGCGATTCTATATTAGCATAGTAAATGTTGACTTAGAAAAAATATAAAATCACACCCCTCGTGGTCGAGTTATTCACTTTATAATAATATAGTATATTATAGGGACGCGCAGAACACAACAACCGGGAACGGACATTTTTATGAGGACCATATATATATATATACATAACTATACAATGCACGTTACCAAACGGCAAACAGTACAGCTAGCCCCCCCCCAAAAAAAACCCTATAAGTGGTGATCCCACCCTTTTCTAAGGGCCCACACTCGAGGGGGATGACGGTGCGTGGTCTGCAATAACGGGCCCCGCATAATAATATATAATAACTCTGGTGGCGTGTGGTTATCGCCACGGAGATAACCAATCGCGGAATGGCTGTGTAATTGGGTAGTTTGTTTACCGCGGTACAATAATAATTATAAGAACGCGCGCAATCGTAGATAAGGGTTTTTTTTGTGTGCCTGGATGTATATACTTTCGGGTGAAACGGTTATAATAATATTGTGCGCGCGCGACCGGGTATAACGCCGATGCGTGTCCGATAACAATAACCTTTTCGTTGTGGTTACCGCCTCCCACCCACCGGGCACTACACGAGAGAGTCTATTGTTTTTACTACCCTTCCACCGTCGCGGTGGAGGGCGGCCAAAACACCCCATTGTCGTCGACGACTGCCACGACTTACGACGAGAAATATTTGAATATACAAGAATATGAAATACCTATTTATACATTATAAGCCCGAGCGTGTGCGTGTGTTTTTATTTGTATGTGCGTCTGTGTATATACGACGGAAAAATAAAAATAATAAACCTAGAGAAATTCAGAGTTCCTTTACTATACATACCAATTATATTATTATATTATACAGTCGTAGTAAACCTACGACTGTTATTATTATACGCTGTCTATTGTGTTCCGACGACTCGCGGTCGGAAAACGCATAAAACCGACCACGAAATGCAAACACGAAGGCTGTGCTTGCTGCTGCTGCAGAGTATCATAATATAATAATCGTACCTATATATACTATATAATGGTAATAAATATAATAACATATATAGATATCGTACAAAATATGAACGATATACATAATGTACGTACATGGTACCGCTTTCGGGTCACACGATTTCTATAATAATATTACCGCCGCCGTTGCCGCGCGCGCAGGAAGCCGGTAATGGTTGTGCGCGCGAGGCCGGAATACAAATTGTAACTCATGAACTCAGCCATTTTGTAAACGCCACCACCGCCGCCACCACCACCTCCACTGCGCCACCACTATCACCGCGCCGCCGCCACAGCCGCGCTCATGTCAACACCCCTATGGGGTTATGTATTATTTTTGTAATGTTAATTCCGCTCCGAATGAACGCCGCGGCGGTAATTGCTGCGATGGCGAACATATTATTGTTGAGCATTAAAAAATACGCCCCCCCGCCCCCGGAATCGACGTAAACCGCCGGTCGGAAAAACTATTTCTTTTTTAATACATATTTTATACATTGTATTTACACGGCAAGACGACCCGCGCAAACTATTTCCACGCAACGAGCCCGAGTATGTACATTGCAGCAGTGCAAACATCCGTTTTGTAAAACGAATACCCCCACGAACGATGCAATAATAGTGACAAAAAAATAGCGATATTATCACTGGTGGCGTCTGATGAAAATTACGATTTAATTATTTATTATACCATTAATTATAATATTTAATATACACTATATACGCTGTCGTCGTTATCGTCGAAGAAGTCGTAAGCGGAGACGATTTAACCGTTGCCCACTATTCTCCGATATGCGACGACAATGATTATAATATAATTTACATACCAAACGGATATACTATCTTTTCCTTTTCCCCGGTTGGCAGTCGTCAAGAGCGGTCGGTAAGTCATCGATTTTATTTTTATTCTCCCCATATTATTCTCCCTATCCGTCATATATCCACGAACCTGGAGCAAGGTCCCCGTGAATCGAGACCACGGCGAGGTTTCGCTGATGGGAGACAAAAAATCGTTTGACTTATGATAATATTGTACTATAAGTACAATATATATATATTGTATATTTTTTTCTATATTCGGCCGGTATGTAAAACTTGATTTTTAATTTTTATTGTATGTGTAATGTGTATTTTTATAAAAGTATTATTATTATTATTATTATTACGGTATGGTATTTATATTATCCGCATATATTATGGTTCCTTATGTATATACATCAAACTCGGGTCCTGAATTATTACCTCAATTCGAGTTTTATGCCGTTCGGCTTTTTCGGAGCTAAATTTTAAATATACAAAATTTACCTCCCGTCAACCAATGTATACAATTATTTATTTTCTTTTTTTTTTCATTCTTTAAAACATGTATCCGTCATTCTTTAACATTAAAATGCGTGACAAGGTAAAATCCACGATGCTCAAGCTCATAATTTATAAAGCCTTGGCTCGTGTTTGGCGACCAAATTGAAATGGGGCCCGTCGATCATTGGGAGCTATCCGACCCGTATAGCGTCTCATCCCTTACATGCAGCGGTGGTCTTGAGAAGATCGCAGTGCAAATTATTTCTCATAGTAATTCACGTAAACTTAATTCTGCGAGAGACGCGTACTTGGGAAGGTCGCTGTGAAGACAATGAGTTATAGACATTATATAGACACAATATAATGGGTAGTGGTATATTTTATTTGTATACATAGAACGAATCGAAAACAAATTTAATAAATAAAACTATATGTGTAGAAAACTAGAAAATGTAAATTAATTAATAGAACAATTATTAACCAATGGAATTATCTATATTATATTTTATTAGTCATTCACTTTTCTATTAGAGATAGGGTATGTTGAACTATTATTTTTGCAGAAAACATCAAATATATTTTATAATAGTTATTATTATATTATCCTATACATTAGCTCCGATTTGGGAACCCTAAATGTCACGTATTGCGGTCAAAATATTAACCATGGTGTATGGTTTGGTGGAGGTAGGTTAAAAAAGTTGCATACAAGAGTATCTGAAGAGAGGTATAAGAGAGAAAAGGGGCGATTTTGTATTGGACAAATAAAATTGGTTGTTTAGGTACCATACATCTATAGAAATCTATACAAAATAATTATGACAACTATAATAAAAGAAAAAATTGATATTGGTGCCGTTGATCATATATAATTATTGTTATTAAATTATAAATCAAATGTCAATAACGTACCTTAGAATAAAAGGTGTGAATAGAATTGTGCCATAGTGGTATAAATAGCTTAAAATTGATCAAAATATTTTGAAATACGTGTGGTGAAAACTAAAAAGTTTCAATTACAACAAAATAACTAAAATTGTTGTTTTTAATTTAAGTATTTAATATTATACAAATTTGAACTTGTATGAAAAATGTGTTGAACAAAAATATGTGAGCATGTACTATATATAATATAGGTATGTTTGATATTTTTAAATCGCTGTCTTTGAATCTAAAAAGAAATATCGATATTGTACCAAAATGTATTTTGCCCGAACTCCAAACTATTTTCATTTTATGTTCATTTTATTACAAATCCATTTCATGTTTACAAGTTAACTCGCACAAGACTGACCAACAAACCAATTGCTTAAAATATATAAAAATAACGAAGACGTTGTTTTGATTGCATAATTTTGAATTTTAATGGCATACCGGAATTTTAATCACAAGAAATTCTCAGCCCTACCAATAAAATAAACAAATTGTTTTAACTTTCATATTGTTCGTATAGATAGAATAAACAAAAGATATGTAAAGCTATAACGTCGAAATCCTAAATATGTTCTACCTATAGGTATAATAAAATATTCGTTGGTATAATTGTTTGTAATTATATAATTAATACACACGGCGTGGTTCGACGAATGTATTGAGGTGGAAAATATATTTTTTATATTAATAAATAGTTATATTTGACGTGGTCTCTTGACGCGTTATGCAATATGCGATATTAATAATAATAATAATAATAATAAATAAATGGGTCAAAACTCACTATTTTATTGATAAGTCTTATTTCCTTTTACCCGAGCATTATAAATGATCACTATCACTATTGTTTCATTTTTCCCAGCCAATAGATAGGATGAGAAATAATCCAACAATATTTTCATTTTTCAAATCAAAACAACGTAGATAATTTTTTCTTCTAAATAGCTCAAAAATTGAAAAATGGCAAAATCGACTTATTTACCCGCGCGCCATCCTCATATAATGTCCACGTGACGAGAAAAACGTATGCGTTACCACTTGAGAAAATCTGTCACCACCCAAACACCGCTGCACAGTTATATTATAATATCACTGAAATATACACGACACGGCCTACTAATAGAGGGGACCAATTATAATCACTTCCGCACTTTACGTCACACACACACGAAAAAAAGATTTGTTCAGTCTTCTTCCGACATCACGCACTGCACCCGCACACTCGTCGCTGCATCGCCATACAGGCTGCGTTCACGTCAACACGCGCCGACTATATATTAATATAATTCCAACGACGAACGTACGCCGCGGTTTTTCATGGGAGAATTTCACCGGGGTGGATATTATGAGCGAGATCGAGTGAGATGTGTGTGTGTGTGTGTGTGTTATGGTTTACACCGCAGAAGCGATATATATTATCATAATATGTGTATATATGTACCTACCTATAAATCGACGCGGCATCGAGTGATATATCCGCTGCAGAGGGACACGGACTACGCGTTTACCCGGGCGGTCCAGACACGCACACGACACTGCACCTTGGCGGCTTCACACAAATTACATATTGTGCGTATACATACCAGGGCAGCGGTAATCACCGGACCGACAAGCCGATGACGTCGTCATTGTCAATCGTATTATTATTATACACGTATATCATATAATCATATTATAATATAAAATATAATATAGATAAATTACGTGTCTACTGCACGTTATTGTTATATATATTACACATATATACATATTTCACAACGACGCGGTATATATAGCTAGTAATACCTATACGATCGGAAATCGTATAGTCATATACGGTATGTGGTTGTATATAATATGCCTATACGAATAAGAGAGAAAAACCAGTGATGTTTATAGGTATACTATGTATCTGCAGCGGCTACAAGGGGGTGGCCGGTGGTTCACACCAAAAAAATTACTCGATATTACACTCGCATACGCGCGCACACGCACACACGCACGTATACAATACGTGCCGCGGTTTTCTGTATTATATAACTATTACCTACCTATAAATGATAATATGAACATACGTTATTGATGATGAGTCCGCCACCGAGGCGTCGCGACGATTATAATTAAATTTCTCGCGTTTTGTATATACCCACATATTATTATATAGATAATATATAATATATATATATTGGCGCGGCGGTAAGTTTGTAAATTGCTTCCGCGCCCCCGATAAATGTTTTCGTGTGGGGTAAACGATCGCGAAATAATAATTAATTATTTAGACGTGGACCCGTTTTATATATACGTATATAATATAGGTACACTCGCGCACAGCATTAATTGTTTTAATAAATGGCCATTATAGCGGGTAACCGGGTGTGTTGCAGGTATACATAATGTGGCATTATGGCCGCCGATTAAAAGGGCATATATTACACGGACACACGTATATTATATCATAACATATTACCTCGGAAAGCCATTCGTCGATGGCTATCGAACATCATATAATATAGCAGCGCGCACTGCAATGGGAACAGATGGTACAGGCGTGTTTGCTGCTCCTCGTGAGGTATTTTTTTTTTTGAAAATTTTATCTCATTTCGAATTAACGAAAACGCATCACCGCGCCCTGTTATTAAAGTCAATTAGAGGGAGTTTATATGTAATTGATTGATTGGCTATGTTTATGGCCGAAACTGTTTAATACCTATAGCGACGTGTATATATAATATAGACACCTACCCAACAAACTAATATTCCTTATGATGAACTCGATACAATATATGCGATACCTTTATATAAATTTACGTAAATATAGTCAACAGAGGGAGAAAATTATAGTTTTTATTGCCGACACCGTCATCACAAACGAACTTTTTACAATAATATTATTATTATTCAACGATACATATAATTTGCTAATATCGTTCATTTTCCATTGCCAACAGTTAATTGCTTTTAGACACGAATGCCGCCAGACATTTTGTCCTCAAAATACCATGTATTTCTATAAAAAAAAGAATTGTCACCATACGACTATAATATAATACTAGTCGATTTAAATTTTTTAAACCTAAACTTGACGCACATAGGTACCCTTGCTTTGGCGATCAAATGCGCGGCACGATATAAATAAGCGAAATGACTACCGAATTAATATCATTGCGCAACGTATATAATACGTGGTCAACGCACATAAATTACAATAATACGCGATAGCCCTGAACTCCGATAAACGTATTATAATAATATTAATAATAAATTAATAACGGACCGCTGTTGCCCGGCGGTCGTGCGAAACTGGTAGCCTGGTAAGACCTCCTCGGCGCCATTCGTGGTGAAAATAATAATTTTTACTTTACGATATTATAGGTATTAGTTACCTGTAATAACGTTTCAACGACAAAAACGCGTAGGTATACAATATATTATAATAATAACAATTTGACACACACACACACACTTAATACACACATTTATTTAATTTTAATAAAAATATATTATATAGCCGTCAAAATTCTTAGGTCAAATACCGCAAGCAAACACACACGATCATTATATTATACGTGTATTATATTATAATTATGTGCATTATTTTTAAACTTCATTATGGCGCAACCCTATAAACAGCGTGTTGAAAATCATAATTAAACACACGGTTAATTAGACTGGTGCACATGTATTTATGTACCTACTCAATTTCCAGCTTAATATTAAAATGTAGTATTGTAGTATAATGTAATAACTAATAAGCACGTACATATACGTCTTGTTGAATTCAAAATATTTTAATGAATTTACTAATTACTCGAAATAACAAGATTCGATAACAATTGTTTTGCATGCATAACGATATGTAACGTACTCGACGTTGTATTTAACGTGGGCGTATATAAATAGGTGTAACTAGGCAGATACACACACAAAGACGATGGCGTGGAGGACTGGCTGGCACGCATTTCTGAATTTTAATTGGAAACGACACAAAATTAATTGAATACGATTAGGAAAATTATAAATTCGGACAGGATACATAGCTCGGATGATGAGACTCTACTTGTTTCTCTCTTTTTGACGCAGAAGTGCAGAACAGTGTTGTAATTATATTATATGACATTTGAAAGAAATTATTTCAATTCTAATAAATTGTCGCTTCCTATGAAAACGATTCAGAATAGATAATATTATATTATTGCAATAATGAATATCGCGCCGCCCACAGACATTTCGTCTAGATCGCGTGACGAGAGAGACTCTGAGAGCTGACATTTGCAAAAAATTATTTAATGATCGTTGATTTTAAAAATTTCTATTTTAAATATAACCTCTTCAAATCAAACCACCACAGGACCCTGCAGACTAGATTAAGTATAACAATTATAATTGTAACACCAATTCACGAATGACATGAGCGAGTAATCAAATACATCAGCACGATATTATGACGATACGTGAATTATAATTTAAGTGCAGTAGAACGAAGTTATAGTTATATATACTTATAAGTTACAATATTATCATAAAAATGTATATGTTTGAACGTATATTGTGGTTTTTTAAACGGATCGACGAGATGGGATGGTCTCTCGTACATATAGGTATACTGCGCCTGATGAACTTATAGCACATACATCCGGAAACAAAAATCCAAAACGTACATAATATAATAATAATAATAATAATAATAATAATAAAAAATAATGTAATGTGCTCGGCGTCGGCGGGATATCATTAAACGCGGAACGGGCGTAACGAACCGCCTTAGGGGAAGGGACTAAATATTTTCAATTAGTGTGTCCACCGGTGCGTATTAATTTACATGGCTGCACCCCTCCACCACCGCTGCCCACCCAAAACTACGAAGACTCCGAGGCGTATACGTATATTATTATTATACTTATTTAAATTAGATTAAAACGTATCGACCGGGGCCTCCGAGGAAATTCCACACGGAGCGCGCACGAAATCAATGCGCAGCTGTGTTTGTTTTGGATCGCGACGTGCACGCAAGTATAATAATATTATATTATACATACGGTCTAATGTGTGTTGTTATAAATGATAATAGTACAACAAACTCTCCTCCGGGTCCCCGTCCGTCCCCGTGGTAACAATAATTAATAGCCCGCCGTCGTCGTGGTGACAAATCACACGAACCGACTACGACCGCATCGTTTGTTACCGCGGTACCTATACCTATATATTAAACACGCCCGTCAAGTGACCAGATGACCTATGCGTAAAAGCAGGACACACACAGTACGTGACATATAGGTTGACACGTCGATATGAACGAATACAATTATTATACAAATTATAATTTAAAAAAATCTATATTTAAATTGTTTTTTTTTTTTTTAATACAAGACACGACAATAATACGTTTCTGGTTATGAGTTTACCCACAAACACTGCAGCACACACACGCATATATTATACACGTATAGAGAGATAAATAAAAAAGTAAAAAAATTTCATCCATTTTAAGGGCGGTTTTCTGATTTATCGGAGTTATACCGAGGGGAAACGAACGGCGGCCGCGATATAATGGACGGGGATCGTCGTCGGACGAAACGACCGTGTTTATCACTGTAGGTCGTCGTCCCAACTCCACCGCCACTATACGGATTTTATAAGGCGTGAATTAGTTTTTAAAGCTCTACCGAGCTTTGTTAGCAAACCCGGTGCGGGCCGACGGACATATATTATGGTGTGCGACATGTATATGCCGTGCACAACGCGGAGGCTGAAGAATCAGGAGACGGAGAAAGAAGGAGTGGTAGAGCGAAACAGCGTGAGAGGGAGAGAGGTCGCTCGTAGCACCCTCGCGCAAACTAGATTGCGGGTTAATCGTCCGGAAAATAGCTTGCGCAAAGTGATCGGCGGCTGTGTGCTGGAGGGGAAGTGCAGAGTTAGGCGTACAGTCAGCAACGCCGACGACGACGAGGTATGCGGCGCCGAGGAAAATCTATTATAAATACAACGCGTCCCCGTCGACAAGACGGACTGCCGCCGCGCTGCAGTATATATATATATACCACTATACCGTGTTTCTGTCACCACCGACGAAGTGTTTTCCGGCCCGTTTCTCTTTAAACGCTTTTACCCGATTTTAACCTTGTACCCGCTTCCCATCCACTACACTGCTGTATAAAAACACGATACGCCCTTTAACAAACAATATAATATATACCACCACCGTCCCCGTTGCACAGCCTTCCCCAAACGCTGTTCGCGGGACTTTGCTGCAGCGCAGTGCACATCGCGCGCGCGAGACCAATTGGCAAATCAGAAATTTTAATAATCCCGGTGACGCCGCAAACTCATCGGATTTGTCGTCGTCGCTTTGTTCCTCTACTGTAATATAATATATTATATATACTGCAGTACCTACAAAGTGCAATGAGAGATAAAGAGAGAGAGAGAGAGAGAGAGTTAGAGTGTGATAGTGATAGTAGATAGAGATGATAGGGGGGTGAATCGTGATCGGATATTTTCCCCTTCGCTAACTCTGTGTGGGGCAAGTAGAGGGAAGTTTTATTAGTGTTTCGACATAATCGGCTGACAGAATAAAAACGCTAATTTTTAAAAGACCCATTTTTTCCACCATTAAACTTTCGATTTTTGTTTACGGTTGATGAAATACTGAAGTTTTGTAATTATCTATGTACATCGCTGGTATCTTTTTTTCCGTCGATTCTATAACGAGTTAAACGGCTAAACAGACATTCCAATTTGACACAATATTATCCGGTTAATTTTATACCCCTGTTCCTGCGTGTTTATTTCAGAGTAGTGGATGTCGTAAAACAAGGATCAACGTCGGCTGCGCGCGTTCTCCTCAAAGGACGCCTACAGGCGGCTGCAGTGCAAGGGTTTTAGGCGCAAACGAGCATTAGAAAAAAAGTATAATATAACATAAATAAATTTGAATAAAAATAAAGGACGAATCGCCGACACGGTCCTTTTCACGCGTACACTGTGGTTTTAAGTTTGCCATCATCATAATCATCGTTATTACCTATATATTATGTTATTAGGGTTGCTTTTAACGGTTTACACACGTCATTTTCCTTTGAAATGTTGCGCGCGGTCGGCGCTCGCGATATTTTATATAAGAGACCGGCTTGGCGGTATATAATAACGTATAATGTAATATAATAATAATAATAATAATAATATAATATATAATAGTTATAATATAGTATGGTGTAAAAAAAAAAATCTTCCCGACACGGTCACTGCCGCTAAAGCCGCCACTGCAGCAGCATCAGGCAGCCGACCATTACCGGTCCATTTATGAGATATTACACGATAGTTGTACGAGTTTAGTGTTGTAAGTAGTGGCGGCAACGGAACACTACACGGCGTGCTCCTATTAAACGAATCAAATGACAACAACAACACAACAACGGCAACGTTACACGCGTTTACGTCTCAATTAAACCCGTCCTGGTCGTCGACAAAAAAACATAATAATATAATATAATAATACGCTGCCCCCGCCCCACGGGTTTTGATATTAGGTATATATATATATAATACACACACACACCGTGCGGCACATGATATTATTATTGTTATTATTCTGTAACACGCGTAATATATAATAATAATAATGATAATAATAACAACGCGATCCGGTGTTTTGTTGCTAATCGTCCTGTTTTTATTTTCGGTAATTGAGATTTGAGCTGATGTATGATGCCGCGTGGTCCGCGAGGACCGGACCCGAAGGATCATTAAAGATCGGCGCGAGCGGTAACCACCGCAGAGTCTAATAATAATAATAATAATAATAATACCTAACAACGATAATATAATGATCGAGGTGTAGTGTGCAGCATGTTTCGACTACGACGACGACGACCAAGACGACCAAGACGACCACGACGACGGTCGTCGGCGGCGGTGTTCATTACAACGACGAGAACATAATACTCGCCATGGCTGCAGCCCCGCCGACGACTACTACTACTACTACAACTACTACTATTACGAACCATATAATAATAATATTATACTATATATAATAATAGTAATAGTAGTATAACGAAATGATTAATACGGCGCGGCGGCAGTTCATTAGGATTAAGGTAAGGTAGCGGATCAATTTGTGTGTGCGCGCAAACGGTGGTATCCCGCGTGTGTACACAACGATACGAACGCGCGTGTGTAAACGACTCTTCGTATTAATATTATTATTATCTCCTCCGGTTGTTATTATTATTATTATTTATATTATAACTCGAGCGGTGGTGTATATTATATACATGGGCAGTGCGCATTACACGTGGTTTAGTTTTTTTTTTATCCCATTACACACTACAATATAATAATATTATGTACAGACTATAATATACAGCAGGGAGGGCTTTCCTTTTGTTTCTTCGGTCGGTCTCTCGCTCGTTTGCGGAATAGGTCCCCCGAACAAAAGGATGTGCGCACGCGTGTGCGTATTATGATATTATACTATATATATATATGTATATATCGTTAACATGACGTTTTGCTTTTCACGTTCTCTTAAAAAAAAAAATTATTACAATTATTACGGCGATGTTATCATATTATTATAACAACACGACGTATCGCCGAGTATAGTCTTTTATAATAATACTATAGTATAATGTATAGGAGACTTTTTAATTCTTTTTTCCACCGACGCGCATATTTTTGCAGATTTCAATGATTTTTTTCCTTTGATATTAATGTGCATATTACTTTAACTATTAATAGTGTACCTACTTTTTATAATTTTAAAACCGATTCACAATGTATTTAAATTACGTTTTTAAGATTAAATCAAATTCAAACAAAAATTGATCGCTTATAATATGAACACCTAAGGCGAGTATATACATACACTTTGTTTTTTATAAATTTTAAATGCATAATGTTTTATATTTTTTTTTTTTGTTCGTTAATTTTGATCTCCTATATAGGTAGTTATTACAACGTGTTGAAATTGAAACGAGCTGGTTCTTAAAATTAATTTTTTTATACACACATTGTATTTATGATGAATCACGGTCGTATATACTGCAAGCGAGATTGTTTCCACGAGAACGGTGTCTTTAAGCATCCATCGTTAATGTCATCAGCAATCGCCTCTGTTGTATTTATTTTTTCAGTTGTATTTCGTAGTTCGTATACGTAAAAAATAATAATAAAATAAACGAATGTACCGCCGTTTTTAATGAATATCCGGTCCACACATGTAAGGTTTTCCCATACCATATTTTATACAATATATGATAATGTATATTATACACACATCTACAAAAATTAAAACGAAATATCGCCACCATTGCCAGTGACCGGTGTACCTGCTACTTTAGTCTTCTTACGGTCAAGTACCTACCAATAATATGCTACCTACCACATACGTTAAAAAAAAAAAAAACAATAATAATTATATTACGCTAAATTAAATCGAGTTGTTTTTTTTTAAATGTATGTACTTAAACATAAATCAACTCAGAGTAATTTTACGATTCGGTCAACCGTCATCAACGCGGTAGTATGTGTAATACATTTACCTGATGCGCACAAAAAAAAGTTCACAATTAATTTTCAATTATTTTCCCATTAAAAACAGCCCATCTAATTTATAAAACGATTCGCTTTAAGATAGCCCGAATTCTAACCGAGTATCACGTCACACTATATCGTCCGACAATATTATTTATTAAAGTCATATTATAGACACAGAATGGGAGAGGGTTTCATGGTTTCATGTAACAATATTACGGCAGACATTATATTACATGGATACACCCAACGAATCCGTATATTATTAAACACGCAGGTGAAAACCACATTTAAGTTGCTTGAAAAAACGTCCCAACGTTGATATTCTATAATATACGTTGTGAATCTTCATCGCCATGCCGCCAATGAAATGCAAAAGGGTGAGTTGAGGAGGTGATTGGAATGGCGGAAAACATATGTATAATATCAAACGATAAACCAGGGCAGAAACCTAACCAGAGACTTGTAGATAACCAAACCAGGTGGGCTTCAGTCATTGGACGGAAAAGGGGGTTGGGGGGGGGGGACTCGATTGTTTTTCCTCGCGGTGAAGGAGTGCGAGCACCGATTACTAATAATAATAATAATAATAATACGCAAGTGTACATATATAGTCATAATCGGATCTGGGTAGACAATAGGTAATCATAATCATTAGCCGACCATGAAGATTTCGTTGGTCGACTTCGAAACCAGTGTTTATCCCGCGCCCTAAGTAGTTAATAACACAGGCCGCGATGTGTCCAAAAACAAAAATAAAGGACGGGAGGAGGCCACAAAGGAAAACGCGGACGTCGGCGTCTACGTAGAGGGAGTAGAAGGATGATGGACTCTCCAATTAAATTTGCATACAATGTGTATGTGTGTTTCCCTTATGGTGTGGTTCTCCCGTAGATAATGCGATAATGTTATTTTGTTTTACGAAATTCGTGTGTGCGCGAGCGGTCGCGCGCGCGCATATGTATACGGTGCAAAGTTAATTACACGCCGGCAAACTTATATAGATACACATGTAGCAGGTACCACGTTTACATATTATTATATAATGTAGTTTGTGCGTGCAAGAGGCACGGGCGGCATACCACCCGATTGTGTTGTCGAAAGCAATATATATATATACTATATAATATATAGGTATATATAATACGACATTACGTAGATATAATGTATATACACAAGACGATAATTACTACTATATATTATACCACGAGGTGGTATCCCCCTCGACCGTTATAATAATAATTATTGTTGCCGATCAGCCGCCGACCGACCGCGATGGCGTACGGCAAAAGGTATGGCAAATATTTGTCAAATATAAAAACGCCTAGACGACGCGTGTCTCGTATTACAATTATTATATGACGTCGCTTTTGAAAGCCCGCTAATGGGAGGTCGAATTAGTTCATTATTTTCCGAACCTATATAATAATATGACGTACCCATCACTTATTTGCTGTCGGGCAACGCGTGTAGCCACACAATTATAATCGTATTAATTAATTACAAAGTGTAGGTTTGTTATATTATTATAATATACTTTCGATGATCTCTATCATTCTTTACCGCCATCATTCCACATCGATCGATTTCAACTGCACGTGCGATGTGCAAGATATTGAGATATTGTGGTTTTGGTTGCCGGTAAGTATGTATATTTGATTAGACATATCATTGTAAACTCAAATTTATTGATTATTATCATTTTCGCAGAGGGTTAAATACTCAGATATTGCTCCTTATATTATAATTATTGTTTTACAACGAATTTAATAAGAAAATTATAATATATTTTGAATAATATACCGCTTATAGTGAAGAGCTTAAAAGGTAAAATTATTTAAGTATCTTTAATTCGACTTAAAGTCGGTTATAAATTAAAATTATTATATAATGCGCGTGTACAATATACTATAGGCACATGGTTCTACGGGTTCCACAAGTTAATAATTTTAAATAAATACGAACAAGGGTAAAAATGGTTCAATGGTCAACATATTTTATAAAATGTATTGCTATGGTGCTGTACATGAATGTAGTGGGTACCCATTGTCTACCAATAGGGGTAATTAACAATATTCTAATTTCTGTTTATAATTATTAAAATTTTAAGAACATAGTAATAAATAAAATAATAAAAGTGGGCCATTTTTGGATAATCGAGGGTTACTACCCACTATATAAAGTAAACCACGAATTAAAAAAGTTAATAAATTTAACTATAATTCAACGCCCAAGCTTGCGTTACGTGATTGGACACTATTTATCAAAATATATACTATGTACCTACCCACTACATAATATTATAATGTTTATTACACGAAGGAACTTGAAAAAAAATATATCGCATGATAATCGCATACCTACTGAAAACGAGAGCTAGGTATTTAACTGACGCTAAATCATAAAACCTGTACCTACCTAAATTTTTTTTACCGAGCAGCAGCGGTGTATGCGATATAGCTTTCAAACGCAATCCTCGTAAACGTCGTTAAAAGGACGTAATTTAAAAATTCCACTACGAAAAAACAAAGACTGCGTGTGTATAAAGAACGAGAGCAAATCGTTTCAGGAATAAAATCGCATAATAGGTATACGCTCGGCCGTATAATATCTTCAGAAATAATTTTCGATATCTGATCGAGCGCGCACGCGCGTTACATGCATAAATCGTTTAATAATAAGAACAAGACTTGGAGTAATAAAAAATTACAAATTAAAAAAAAAAAAAAAAAACCGTATAATAATACAACACGAAGCCCCGTGTATGTGGGCGTCCGGATATGAGGATATATAAAGTTATTAAAAGTCCCGAGGATCACGGGCCGGATAAGACACACACACGCGTGTATAATATTATAAGTAGTGAAACGTACATATAGACAATATACTGTAATAATAATAATATACGTGTACCTAATATATACGTATATAATATTATAATAGTGTGTATATATATATATCGACGCGAAGAAGTTGCCGAAGCGGCATATAATATATATATATATATATTTATATATATTTATATACACTTATATATAGAGGATTGGAGAGCTTGCGGAGGCGCTCGCGGTGGTGGTGGTGGGGCTCTGTCAGGTTGTCGGTACCTTTGAGACCACACACCTCTGCCTTCCAATTAGAAGGTGCCGGTCCGGCCACTCCTTTAGGCCGCCGCCGACAACAAACGCGCCGGCAAATCGTACGGATTTTGTTTCGCTCCTATCCCCTTATACACAATATATATATATATATATAAAATATAAGTACACCAATATAATATACCTATAATAAGTATAAATATATATATTATATACATATATGCTTTTTGTATGTGTGCACTCTGTCGTCTTATATTATGCTCATTACTCAATGACCACCGCGGCCGCCGCAACTGCATCAGCCTCCGGGCCGATTTGCGGGTACGAAACGATATATATATATATATATATGCGAGTAAGAGGAGGAAACAGACTAGTTTTTCATTGATCCCCCTCCCCCTTCTCCCACCTCGACGTGTGTGATGTGCTGTAGTATATTAAATTAAATTTAAATTCGTATCCACGCATGAAAACATCCCATTTCCCCCACCCTCGTTGGTGTTTTCCGCCGTACGTAAAGTGACGAGCAGGGCGAAACTCCAGTTCCGATCAGGTCTTGGAAAATCAAGAAGGGACGACTATTAATTGAATCACCGCGTTTTATTCGTTACGTGTGTACGAATAGTCCAGTCCCGATACAGTTGATTTTGATATAATATATATTATTATGTGCAGACGTTTTTATTTCGTTCAAAACTTGTAATCGTTTCTTTTAACACTACCTATACTAATATATTAATACTCGTATAATGAATTGAGTATTATTATGATATACTATCGCGAAGTTGTATTTACTTTGAGACTGTTATTTTGTACACTACAACATAATAGTCTAACACAAATAAAGTTTGACCACAAACCAATCGCTGAAAACTGATCGAACCTAAAACGCGTCCTAGCTCTCCCCGCAAACGAACAAAGATCTCTCTCTCTCTCTATATATATATATATATATAGAGAACATACCTAGAAGCTTAGTACAAATCATGATGATCCAGTTCGTACGAAGAGGGTCCGACGACACATTTTAAATAGAAAAAGAGGATTCTGGCGAGGTTTAAATTTAATAGTCCCGTCTCTTATACCACATGCCTATATATAATAACGCGGTCATTCGAACACGGCGACAGTTATAATAGCAGTGCGACGTGTATTGTATATAATATAATAGTCGTGGATACCGGCCGTCGTCGTCGTATAATAATTATGATTAGAATTTATTTATCTGCGTGGAAATATGAAGGAAAAAAACACATAATATATAAGAATGAATTATACTGAATATTATTATTATACGGTGGATAGATTATGTATAGATGTTTAGTAATTTGAAATATGGTAATAATATTACTATAATTGAGCCTACGCGCATTTCCTATGACCACCTTGCACTATTTTTATTTTGTATTTTTTTTTAATTCCTATAATTTAATACGCTATTCATTTTGAACACCGGTAATAATTACCAACTTAGGTACCTATATATATATTACGCATCGTCGAAGTAGTTGTATTGTCCCCCCCCCGGCTCGCGACCGCTCTCTAATGTTTTCGACATGCCTTAAACAAATATATTAATATAAATACGTTTTCTATTTACAATAATTTTTTTACGCAAACAATAATAAATCGTATCTATATTACGGTGAAAATAATAATTAGGTATACATTTGCACGTAAGTTATTATTATATATGTTAGCAGATTAGTAAGGGAATGTGAACATAACAATAAACATATTATTCTTTTCAAATGATGAAGCCCGAAAGTTTTTTTTAGCACTTGTTTTTAGCCTTGTTAAAGCAACTAGATTTCTTGATGTATGGCCAATTAAATTATTTTGGTATCAAACGACGACGATTAGAAGAGTAGATAAATAGCGAATTAATCTTGGCCCGCAAGTATATATGTCACGCGAGAATAAATCGTTCGGGGCAAAAAAAAAATAATCTTCAATAAAACAAAGACGCTAGAATAACTGTCTTACTTCTTCCATTTCTTCGGCACGGTGCGAATACCGCTGCAGGGTATAGCCCGCCGAATCAGAAAACTAGATCGAAGAGAAAAAACCGACGCCGAGACCGAATTTTCCGCTGACACGCGTATACCCTGCAGTCGTATGGTCGGTGTGCGGGTAATGGCGGTATTGCGGTAAAACCGTTTACGTCGAATATACGTTAAAAAATAAAAGCCACAAAACGGGTACACGCGATCAAGGCGGCGGAGGCTGCGGCTGCGGCTACCGGCGGACGACGGAAAGACTTCCGCCTCGAGAAAGCAATCTGTGCGCTCAGTGTGTGTGTGTGTGTGTGCGCGTGTGTGCGATACCTACACGGTCCCTGCACTGAATGATGATGATGATGATAATAATAATAATAGACGACGAACGATGGCCGCAGCGCGTAGTACGTGCGCACCGGAGACGCGGGAAAAACCGGATAACTGGCGTGTGGGAAAAACGCGGCTGACCGACCGCACCGACTTGGCCACCGCAATAGCGTACAACAACAACAATAATAATAGCAATAATAATACGATAATTTAATGTAATAATATTATTATAATGACAGCAGCATCCGTTTGGTTCGTGCCCGCGTCTTTATCTACTATCATTATTATTATTACCGGTCGATAATCAAATTCACACGGTGCTGCAGGTAGGCAAAGTGCGTTTACCGGCCAGCCATCACTACAGCATTGGTCGACGACGACGTTATTTCACGTGCTATTAACCACCGCACAACTCGAGATGATGCTGCGGCGGCTACCGGTCATCTCCGTCTCGATACCTACCTCGTAATAATAATAATAATAATAATAATAAGTAATAATATTATCATCGTTCATCTATATATACATCAGCTGCTGCGTGCGCCTCCTCTCGTCCTTTATAGCTCTCTCGCTGACCACAACTCGTCCCGCACACACACACTCATCCCAGGATTTTCTTGCCACACGTATATGCGAGAAGAAAACGTGATTTCGGGCTTGTCGGCAAACGCGTCCGTTTTAGGTGTATAATTTTATTTAGATTCATATATTATATCGAAAATTATAGTATTATAGGCGTGTAGTCCTCAGCGTTGCCGCCGACTGTCGCTGTACCGTAGGTACACGAAAGACACATTATTGAAGTCGTCTCACGAATAAAAGGGCATCGTAACCAGGTCCAGCGTTTTATTATTATTTTCAAATTTTTTTTTTTTTTTTGGCTATACTAGAGCCGTCCAACCAATGCGCGCGCCGCGGTAAATCGATTTGCAATCGACTTCACTGCACCACACCGTCGATTTTGACATATGATTTTACACACTTGAAATTGAAAACCTACTGTACAAATATTAAACCATCGCTCGAGTGGCAATAATATTTGTACCAAACGGCCACACCTATATCACACCGGACTAGTGACAATATTTGTTGCATGCCTAATGCCCATATGTACTGTGCACAGTGCACACCGTTTTTGGCGCTACTACTAATATTTGTCACGATAAAAAACAGGTAAAAATTAGACGATACCGCATTACCACGTCGTGTTTGTTGTACCGTAAAGTAGGGAATTTAGGGTTTATAATAGGAGTCGAAACCGTTTCCGGTTACTGGGTTTAGGTTTTAAACAGATAACGCGCGCATTTTAATTATTACACTCTTGTTTTGACATGTTTATTTTACACGAACATTACCTATATTATTACTACAACAATTAATATAGAATAATATAATATATTGTTTTGTTTATTTTAAATTTTGGATTATTAGAAAAACGGTTTTATTAGGACAAAATAACACTGGATCGATGTGTCTCAAGAGGAGTCTACTGAACCTATTTACTCGTATATATTTTTATTCTTATCTCATCTTTTTACTAAACGAGTTTACCCTAGCCTAAGGTACATTTTTTAATACCAAAACGTCAACGACAAGTATTCAATATTGATTTTTAATTAATACATACAGCCATGGTTCACGATAATATTCGTCGTAAAAATAGTGAACCGTGTATTTGTATGTAAGTAAATTAATCTATTCGTATTGTTTTAAACATTTCGACATCGTTTATAAAATAATTAAAAATCTTTATTTATATAACAACATTAAACAGTTAACACATTATACAAGTTTCAGAATTCGGTTGAATCCCGTTTCATATTTTTTCGGTTTACGACCCTTTGATAAACTCCCTGCATTAAAGTAACTGAATAATAAATGAAACTGAAATTTAAAAATATACTTTAAGCCCGGAAAGCGGATATATGTGACTCTTTATGACTATAAGTTAAAGACTCTAATCATAGTCTACATTTGAGAATAACTCTAGAATTTGTTTTAACAGACTATATAAATTGATCAGCAAAAAATAATGTAAACACAAGTATTAAATTGTTTTTGTTTGAAAATCTATAATCTTTTAAATTGTTTAACTATTATTGTATTTTGATTATTTTATAATTATTACTTTTGAAATGTAATTTTTTAAATTTTAATAGTACAAGATATTACAGTTAAGAGAAATATAAAAATAAGTATTATTTAGGAATAATTTTCGAATTTTAATTTTGGTGCCATATATTTATTATTTGTATTATTAATTTAATTTGGGTGGAGAGAGTATAGGGATGAAGCCCTCCACGTGATGTCTGTGATTATTAATCTTAGGTAAAGACCATAACAGAACTAAAATCCTGTGTATGGTACTAGACCAGGGCAATAACATAATACCTATAATCAATAGGTACCTACTTAAATAGTAAATCTCGTTTAAATTACGATATATGAGGTTTTGGGCGATTGTAAACTCTTCCGATTTTAATGACCTGTAAACTCTACCAGGTCTACTTCAATATTACCTAACACATGTATGCTGTGTACATGTAAACTCTACCGAGTTTGTATATAACTTCGTTTATACATTATAATTGTATCATTTTAATTAAATGTTTATAATAATATATACAATAATACAATTTTTTAAATTAATTTACTTTTAAATTGTATTAAAAAAATCAATTGGTATGTAAATTGTGGTAATTGTAATTCTTTTGATGAACAATAATAATAATAATATAAATCAATACCTTTAGTTGCTATGAGCTATAATTATTATCAAAATATACTAATAAAAAAAATTCAGAAATTAAATTGAATAATATACATTTAAATTTAATTTTTATAATAATATGCAGAACATATTGATTTAAAAAAAAAACTATTGAGGTGTCTATTTTGTGTTCTATATAGTCTATACTTTTTTCTTTATTTTTAGTATGAGAAGTATTTTTACTTATTTTATTTTGTTTATCGTAACTTTGAATTTGTATGTGCACTTCGGTTTGAAAATCTTTTAGTGCATTAATAAATATAAATAGAGATGGATGAGTACTAGAAAAATATTAATTAAAATTCGAATGTGACCATTCACAAGCTTTGGTTGTTCTTAAAGTCGATGATGATGCTGAAGCCTACATTATTGGAGGAAATGATACATCAGTATTAAACTAAATGTTGACTCGGGAGAGCTTACACATTTCCTTTAGGTAAACATAAAGTTGACCCGGAAGAGTTTACTAATTTAGAAAATCGGGAGAGTTTACCATACAATCGGGAAAGTTTACCACCGCCCGTGGTTTTAATATTTTTTTATCAGGATAATTCTTGTTACTCATGTCACACTACTTGACAAATGTTTACTTATATATTATAATACAATAATAATGTATACAATATATAGGTACATATTTGGTGTTATTACCACATAAATTCATTATCTATACTCAATACTGGTTTTACTTTTTATTATACCTAATTATCTTATTTTTGAAAAAAAAAATAACCAAGATATGGTTTTTTTTTACCTATATCTGTGGGTATTATTTTAAATTTAAAGTTTAAACAGCTGTCGGTACATATAAACATCTGTGCACAAACGTTTTGTGCCTGTGATAAAAGTATTTATTTATAAACACCAAAAACGCAAAAAAGCTTATCCCAGATGAAAACAAAAAATGTAATAAATGTAATAGGTAGGTACTTTATAATGTATGGGGGGGGGGGTGAATATACGTTTATACAGGTTAGTAAAAGTCTTTTTTCTTTTCTCTAAATTAACGCAGTCGATTCGGATTTCAATTATTTGAAGAACAGCCACAAGATACGCGTTTAAGATTTCAATTGGTTTTTATTTTATTTACCTCGTCGCATCAGTGGGAATTACGCGGAATGGAACCAACACAATAAACGCCAGCGCCGCCAAACGACATAAATTTCACTATTGGGCCGGTGACGAGGGGTTAAGGTTTGGAGGGATATATAACCATCAGGGCCGTCTAGAAACAGATTTGTTTTTATTACCCTCGGTTTGTTGGCAGAGGGAGATGACGACGACGGGTTCCGCACACGAGAGGATTTATTAAGCTAAAAATCCAATGACGTCCCCTCCGCCACGCGCGTTATGGTATACGAGAAAACGGTTTATTAAACGTTTGTTTTAACAGAGTCGACAACAGTAATAGTAATAATAATTACCACGACCAGAAACCATGGAACATTATTATGTGCAGCATTAAACGAAAAAAATAAAACGCGGAAATATATGACTTGCATGCGCTAAAATTATACAAATAGATACCTCCAGGTTTAACATAAAATTGTGCAGTAAGTCTTTTTTCATTGTTTTAATGTTATTAACACGTTTACTCGACAACAAATTTAAAACATTGAAATAATAATTTAAAATAATGAAACATATAATATGTGCCTAAAGTCAGAATTTACGACGGTTAATAGGTATATATTATTATGTATATTATAACGTCCACAGTATTGAAAATTAATGGTACCTAAACGAAAATCTCGTGAGTCGAAAAATAGTGAGTACTTCTCAATAAATATTATCCAATTTATTTATGGCCAAAAAGTATTGTGTCTTAGGTTGTTTTTCCAGTAAAGGGAATTTCATAAAACGTACATTAAATTATATGCACCGCAATATATAATTGTATGCAACGTTAAAACAATAAATTTTAAACTGTTGAAACCCGCTGCACCTGACATGTGCACTTCTCCATAAACTACCGAGCGTTTGCAGGTATTTGTAAAATTTAAAATTCAATATATTCGCGGAACGAATAGAAAACACATAATAATATATCATCGCGCACAAAACATGTCCATAAAGATTGATATTCATCGTAAGTCATCGAATCCCAAATCGATCATCGATTATATTATATATAAATAATAATTATATGTACGACGAGTGTACTGCAGACAGTGCAACTGTGATAGCAGGTAGTATAATAACGTACTAAAATCAAAAAAATGAAACCTCGTTTTAATAATTTACACACGACGATTGACGAAAAACGGTGTAGTGTTGAACTTTTCGTACAAAAATCGATATCCATGTATATATATATATATACGTATATACATGAAAAATACCCTGCGAAATATTGTGTTCGGCTTTACGACGAGATTGACACGTTATTCGCGTGTCGGTTATAATTTGCTGTCGGCTGCTTAGTGAGGGAAAATCGATATTATACTACTACTGTATAAACAATAGGTAGGTATATATATTATATGTATAATATTATATGCTCACAAACATCCAGTGCGCGTTTAGGTCCGTTAAAAGTGCCTATAATATGTGCTCATTATTCGAGGCTCGGATTTTATAGAATATATTATATTATATTACCACAGAGGGTTAAAAAAAAAAACCGATGGTGTAATATTATGCCAAGATTTCATAGACCTAGCTGGTGCTATATGCGTTGAAATAAATACTATTAGCTATATACGTTATATACGTTTAAATGCACGGTTCTTGTAATATTTGTTTTATACATTTTTATAATTTAGAAAAAAATAAAAGTATTTAATTTCTTTTTGATTTGAATAAGATTGTTTTTTATTCAAAACTCTCCATCAAATCTGCACAAATTGCTTAAAATGAAATATGAATAAATGATTATAAACTTTATTTCATTTTACCGATTTGTATTGTATTTTACAAGGTGGTTGTTTTTTGCTTGCAACTTATAATATACACTCATTCTATATCAGTCAACTGTTTGTACAACAAAAACAAAATGTTTCATAGAATTAGGTAGAAATATTGATTCTACTTTTAACAAAAAAACTATCCAATGCTTGACTATTAATTAATTTTTTTACATTTTTTTTTTTACTACTTTCCTAATAATTATTATATATATTTGTAATTGCTACACTAATAATACTCTGCTATTGCTATATTAACGTTACAATGTAATAGAACAAAATACTTAATAATGTTTTCGGGGTGCAAAAAAATCCGAGCCATATTTTGTTCATCATACCAAACTTGGATTACCTACAGTCATCGTTCAGATTCGTATGAATATCACGGAACACAAATGATGATGAGTACAAGTGGAATAGAAAGAGAGAAATTAGTCGGCTCAGAAATATTTTCTATAAACGTCTGAACGCGACATATCGTTTCGCTGCACTTTACGTTTTATATTATTACCGTTGTCGTCGTAATAGTCTCATGAATGTGTAATATAATCATATTATGATGATAACAGTCAGTGCGTTAATATAATATCATAAAAGCCAAGGTACCTACCTCATCATATTAATTATATATATATATTATAAAATGTAGTCATCGGAACGTCTTTAAAGACTTCAACGCGTTTGATCACGGCTGGGGAGGTGGTAAAAAGCCAGTGCCGTGCACACACACTATATTATATATATATAGATAACTAACTAACTAACTACCTCTGCATCGTAGGGTGGTCCGCGCGTAGGTATATATCGTAATAGAAAACGGGGTTGAAAGAATACAATTTGAATCACAAGACCACATAAATTAGACACGACAAGTAGACCAGAGATATTATATTATGTATGGAAACCCAAAACGTTGCGCGGCGGGCCGTCAGAGGGAAACAACAACATCTGCTCTGTGTCCACCTCGCCGTATAATATAATTAAATTTCCCGTATTATATTATTGCCGGTTGTTATTATTATTAATTTTTTTCCATTCCACGTTATTAATACGTCATATACAAATAATGTTTTAATTATACACGGGGTCCGGAGTTTAGGCGTTATTTATTGTTGTTATTACACTATGCGGCCGCGGCGCGGTGTGCAGCTCGCCAACACATATCATTTGGGTACGCGCAACGATAGAGAGCAGCATAATATAATATAGCGTATACTCTCTGTGTTTTAACCTCCTACTGACGACGACTATTATATTATATTACACGGCTAGTCGGGTAGGTATAATATATATTCTATTGTTCCACGGCGAGAGCGTAAAGAAACCCGACGGTCCCGCGGGTTCCTTATATACTCTATACACTACGGGGTGGTCCGCGAAGGGCAGGCGCGGGACGTCAGAAGGGCGGTTTTATTTCTCACCTAAACACAATATTATTTATGTGTCCGAGTGAAGCCGTGTGTGCGTGTGTGTGTGTGTGTGTGTGTGTGTGTGTGTGTAAACGGGCGCGAGCTCGGCGTTCGAGTGTCGTTGCGCGGACGACGGCGTCGATCGATCGTTTGAAGATTTTTTCGTTTTCCCTGCACCCCTTTTATATTGTACAGTGCCTATCTATATATAGGTAGGTATATATTATGCTATTATCATATTATATAGAAAATATTACAACGCGCTCATTATATATTTCGCAACGGCGGTCGAGTATGTGATTCGCAAAGCATGACATATTCGTTTGAAATCTCGCGGGCTTGTTGAAAATTCGTAAGACGCGCTTATATTATTATTATGCAATTGAACACTGAAAATCGGCCAGCGGTTGCCTACGCTCTACTTCTCTGTCGGAATTTTCCCGCGAATAGATAATTTAGACGATCAAGTAGCGTAATATACTGATGATATCGATTTGCGAGCTTGTTCCGCGGCGATTGTCCCGGATTAATTACAATTATTATTATTATTATTATTATTATTTGTACAAGCTATATATTTCATTTATTATACGTATATTATAATTATATTAATTTAAACCTACGCTTCTTATGCATTTTAATGATGTTACAGTTATATGTCTTAATATTATATACACACAATTATTTTCTGTGGAAGTTGATATACACCGCGATGTTTATTTCGAAACGCTAAACCCAACGAAAGTATTATTGGTTATAGTATATTATATTAGTTTTAGGGACCTCATTAATTTTTGTTGGAATTTGTTGATTTTCGACCGTTTAAAGTAGGTTTATTTTAATCGTGTGTGTGTTTTGTTTCTATGTCAGATAAACATAATAAGCTGTTAAAATATTTTTGCTGTAGAATTTTATGGAATATAATATCGGTGACATTTTATGTTTATCAACTGATGTTGTTTAGACACAGATAATCAAGTCATTTAAATAATACAGTTGAAACTCGAAAGTATACAACTGAAGTATTATAAATAATAATAGTTGTAATTAGTAGAATTCACAATTTTTATTTAGGTAAAAAAATCATTGAAACGTAACAAATACGACCCTTAAAAGGTTGGTCGAATTTACAATCGACCGGTATGGATCTATTAACTGCTAGCTGTCTGTTAATATTATTTTTGTGTAGGTGACTTCATGACAGTTATACAGTATTCAGTTCAACTATTATATTATACCAACTAATGTAAAATTAATAATAAAATAAAAATACAATTATCTGGTGTCAAAAGAAAAATCTTTCTGTGGGTGTCAAGCGTCCTCTTGTATAGTACAAATACCATCAAGTATCTAACGGTCGAGTGTCAAATGTACTAGTTTCGACGAAAACTAATTATCGGATCAGTGCGATGGTTATATAACTTTTTTTTTATTTTATTTTGTACAGATAATTACAATCTGCTCGTAGGAACAATAAGCAAATTTGATACAGAATTTAAAAATGAAAAGTTTGACGGAAGAATAGGCCCTATTGATGGCACTACCTATTTTGAGCACTTGGGATTAGTAGAAGCTAGATTTCATGCGTCTAGCAGGCAAGCAAACACTTGCACGAGTTAAAAGCAAAATATTTCTCTTGCGATGAGCTGTATTATTAGTTTTCCCCATACATAATACATAATATTATGTGTAATATTTTTTGATTTAGTTTTCAATCTCACACACCAAACTTACTGCAGAAATACTATTGCCGCGGATGGATTTTTTTTGGCATTAAATTAATCATTATATATAGGTAATGTATGTCCGTCAATAACTATGAGATGCACCCATTCTTTAATAATTTTTCATCTCGCTATATATCTATATCTCGCTATCATTTCAACCTTCAGACATATCTCGTCGCCAAGTTCTGACTATAATATTATGTATAACGCAGTCGACAATAATATAATTTAGGTATGTATATAAACCTGTACCTATATATCCTACAGCTAGGTATAGGCCAAAGGCTAAATCGAAATGTGCGGTACATCGGAGCATGCCAACTACAACAGTTTGAATGGCAAAATAATCCTTGAAACGTTACAATAAAAACCCATTAACTGAGTGTAGGAGAAGCCGACTCGTGTATTTAATTCATATATGTATATATAGTACCTACCAATGTATACATAGCTACTGCAGTTATGACAGAATTAACGAGTTAGATATTAAACTATACGTTTCAAAATTGGGACGGTGGTAGACAAAATCGATTTGCCACTTGGCGATTAATAATATATAGGTAATACAGTAATTTGAGTCGGGTTAGAAAATGCAATTAATTTCAGTAACCTTATACCTATATCCATAACGCACGGCGCGTTAATTTATTTCAAAACAGTAATAATAATATTATTACAGTGCATCGCATCAAATGCATTTGGCGATCGTGTATTTCAACGATGTCACTATAATATGTAACTACAATTTACTTATGTACCTACGTAAACTAATTTCCTCGTGCCGCACGATTTAACGCGGACGTTTAGAGTTTTCGTGATAAAAGTAGTCAGCGGTAAATTAGGAATATTTATTTATTCACGACATCCCCCTCCCACCATGCAATAAATGTCGGAAAGCCCAGCCAAGAGTGCTCAAATCCAAAATCGAAATTAAATAGTTTGAAAATATTTAACGTTGCACTTACCGGCTCCGGACGGGTCGCCGTGCAGTTGATCAAACGTCTTGCTGGTCATCTGGAACAACGCGTCCAGCGGTGACGAGTTGTCGTTGTTCTTGCCGGCCGCTTGCTGTTTCCTGGCCGCGGCCGCGGACGACGACGACGGGTTCGACTGGGTGCAACTCGCTATTTCCGGGCTGGTGCAACACTCGCTGCCGTCCGTGCTGGACCGGCCGCTGGTGCACGTGGACGTCTCGTAGTCGGCCGACTTTGGCCGGTGCTGGTGGTGATGCTGGTGCTGGTGCTGCTGGTGATGGTGGTGGTGTTGTTGCTGCTGCTGCTGGTGCTGTAGGTGCTGTATGAACAGCGAGTGCGGGAACAGGGCACCGACGACGGGCTGTCGGTGAGCGGGCGGCGGAGGAGGCGGCGGCGGATGCACGAACGAGCTGCACGGCGGCTGGTACTCCTCGGCCCACGGTCTGACGATCTTGGCCGCGTCGTCGCCCACCGTGGCCGACGGTGGTTTGCCACCCGCCGACGACGGTTCGTGGCTGAGTATGTCGGCGATGCTGAACGACTTGACGCCGGCCGCGGGCTGCGCGTCATCGGTGACGGCCGACGAACCGGCGATGGTCCGGCCACCTTGCTGCGTGGTCGTCGTCGTCATCGTCATCATGTCAACGCGACCGGACGCCGGGCAGCCGTCAAGCAGTGGCGGCAGTGGAGGTGGCGATAACAACAGCTGGTGCTGCTGGTGCTGCCTGTGAGCCCGACGCTTTGGCGCGTAGCTCTTGCGATCGCTAATTCCGTAGCTCACCTTGTCGATTTGCACCGTGCCCAACTTTTTCAGTGGTTCGAAGTAATCGGAACCACCGCCGGACGACGACGTATCGGACCCATGGCCGCCGCCGTCGTCGTGCAGCCGGGCGTAACACTCGGCCGACGCCGGTGGCGAAGGCCTGCCGACGCTTATGTCGTCCGTGTCGTCGGCCACCGGGCTCCGGGGCGATCGGCACCTAGCGGCCGCGGCGTAACCACTCAGATCGGTCGGGTAACCGCCGTAGTAACAACTCTTGTTGTTGTTGGTGGTGGTGCGCAACAACGCTATGGATTTCATGCTATCCGCGACCGGAGTCATCAACAGCACATATCCCGAACGCGACCGGCACTGTAAGTCCGTCTGATTTGCTAAACACGAAATAGTATATATTATATTATACTAGCACAACCGCACCGATTCAATTATAATCGTTATTGTTAAATGCGTATAATTCACTCAGCGACTTCGCGAAACTCCGAACAAATAATAATTATAATATAAATCGCAAAAAACGAAACCGAACTGACGTCGCGAATTTCGACGTGAAACAAAATTATAATGATAATAATATTATTATAAACAAAATATGATATTTGTTGCGGCGGCGGCGGAGCGAGACGAGAGCGTGTGTGTAAAACGCGGCCGGTGCGCACTGACGGCGAGTCCACTGAGTATTAATCCGTCGGCGGCGGCGGTCGGTCGTCGTGCAGCGGCGGCACAGTCTTCGGTCGGGGGCGGCGCGGGTCGGCGGGGAACGGCGGCTCCGGCTGTGGGACGGCGCGCGCCGGGCGGCGGCACCGGTGCGGCCGACCAATCGGAGAGCTCGGCACCGCCCATACGCCCGTCTGATCCGACAAACACTCCGCCGCCTTAACCCTTTAATTACGCCTCCTTTGTCGGCTCGGCGGACGGCGCGACGCACACACAGACGCCGACATCGACACCGACGGCGGCCCTCTCCTCTTTTAGACACTAAATTATGTTTTCTTTATCGCGACCGCGCGTCTGTGTGCATCGCTAGAGCGTATACCGTCGCTGCCGCCGCCGCCGCCGCGTTAACCATCACACGATACCAGGTCGATTCATCTCGGACGTAATTTATTAGCGCGACGCGGCACGGCCCCCCCCCCCAACCCCACATCGACGCGTTGAACGGCCGCCGGTCCGATCGCTCTCGCCGCGTGTTCTTGCGCGGCTATAACTCGCGGCTCGCTCGCCCGTCGCGAGTTCTCTCTTTTCGTTTATAATATAAAAATATTCTCCCCGTACACACGCGGCGGCGTTATAATAATATAATACCTAATCATTATTATTATTATTATTATTATTACACGCGCGCGCGCATTCACAACGCGTTTCTGAATAATATTATAATATAATATAGGTACCTATATATATACTACGCGCAGCTTCAGTATTATTATGTGTGTGCCTATCGTGACGCTAACTGGGTGGCCTAACGAGTATTAGTCGTCGTCGTAGTCGTCGTCGTCGTCGTCGTCCATACGCGTCGGCCCACCGACAAGGCTTTATAATTTTTTATTATTATTCCAACGACGACGACGACCGCTACGCCGCCGGACGATTTCCGTTATAATAACAATTTAATATTTTAATATTATAGGTAGGTACCTAAATTATTATTATACGATTTATACGACAATTTATAGGTATTTTACTAAATTTTGTATTGATATCGTACGCGTTGTAGGGAGGGAGCGCAGATGAGAGATTCGATGACGGGCTGAAGCGATAATAGATATATATATAGCGAAGAGTCCGCGAATATACCTAACCTAACCAACCTAATGATGGCCTGCTGCCAATGCGGTTGTACATTATGCAATTTTAGATAGCTCGCTCTAGGTCCATCTCGCTCTGCTCCACCGCCGCGGCGCCGTTAGAAAACACTGCAGCCCATCACTATATAAAATGCAGTATTATAATATAATATAGTCGCAGCAGAAAGTCAGCAGGGCTCATTATATAGAATCGTAAAAGTGTACCTTTATTATAAGGATATTATAGTACCTACCTAAACCTATATAATATATATACGCGTTCTCTATATTCTTATCATCTTTATAATATTATATATTTTCCGACGTCGCCGTGCAGGCTGCGGTGGCCTACAGCGGTCTTTATTATTTTACGCGTATCCGCTGCAGCGTTTAATATATATAATATGTAGATGATATATAATATTATTATAATAGGTCTATAATATGTAATATGTAATATTATTATAATAGGTAATATAAAAAAAAATTATCATTTCGAAACGATAAAATCTTATGTAGGTTTACTATGTACCTATATATATGTAATGGGTGGTTTATTATTATTATTACTATATTATTTATTCGGAACAACTATACGCACAATGTATATACTCTTTGCTTATGGAGAAAAAATACAAAAATCAAAAAAAAAGCAATCTTTCAAAAGACACGATGGTTTTATTTTTAGTTTTCAAAACGCTTTTATATATTATGTTACGATATTCGTATGTAGCGAAATACCTACGGCGACAGCCCGCTGAGACGCCGCGCAGGGAAGATAATATTATATACCATTAATAGCTATTATACTGCTGCTGCTGCTGCTGCACATATCTTTGTTCCGTTTTCGCGTGGCTCGTCTGGTTTAATTTTGCCGCCGTCTGTGAATTGAAAATCATATTATTTTATTTGAAGTTAGTATTCTTATATATAGTGCGTCGGACGCCGTAATTCATTGCCTATAACATCTAATATATAATGGTTAATAATAATAATAATAATATAATTGCCAATTTTCAGATTTTGGGTATAGGTGTATATCTTTGTATATATAGAAAAATAAACTGAATTTCCAAAATTTCGCTCTTGACCTAACAGTGAGCTGTAATCAGCTGTGATTGTAGAATTAAAATAGAATTGAATTAAATTAAAAATTAAATCTTATTTCATTAACCAATACGGTTCGAAATCACGCTCCGGGAAAAATTCAAATTGATTATATAAATGTAGTGATTTGTCAAATACAATAAATATTTGTCCATGATGAGATTCACTGTAAAATATTACCATTTGATAATTGCAGTATACTTAAATATGTTTTCACTCTGTAAGGTTACATTTAATGGCATTTTCGTTGGTTTTCTGTAAACACGCGAAATTACCTAGGTAGTCTCTGCAAAATCGTCAGTAGGTACACAACGATACAAAATTGCATTTTACAAAAACTATATATATAAACGGACTTTGTACGTGGGATGTGTCTATTATTTTATAAATTATAAATTATACCTAAAATAACTCTATTGCTATAATAAATATAGGTAGTAATTTACTGTTTTAATAATTGTGGCAATATACGAGAGTTGATTGTAGAGATTGTAGACCGTAACTGCACCAATATAAATATATATATAGGCTATCGTTATTTAATTTATATTATATTATTATAATAAATTATAGTTACACTGTACTTATAACTACATAATAATAATATATATGCAATATTATAGTGCATATTTGTAACAATAACAATACGCATGTTATAACCTAATCGTTTCCGTGATATATCCAAAGATAAATAATATAGAAAATGGTGAACGGATCGTGACGTATAAAAAAAACATCCTATATGATGGTTTTATTTATATATAGCGTGGTTGTATTTAAAACAAAATTATATAGTTAGGTACACTTACCTATATACTGTATTTATCTCTGCAGAGAATCTTGCTGAGAACAATGTTTGTTTCAAACTGCAGCATTTGTTTTGCATCTCCCATTATATACTTATTTTATAGTTTTGATTGTATAAATAGACTATCGCCTAATTTTTTTAATCAAATCAAATACCAATCTGTGTTGGCTGCCTTATGGCCTTATATAATACGCATAGGTATGTATATATATATACTATATTTCGTTACCCATTATTCACAGTAAAATATAGTCAAAAATGTACAAAAACGTTTTGGCAAAATCTTACCCACTGGTTACACACATATTACATATACACCTATAGCTAATAGCTATATATGTATACCATCCTAAAATGATTTACTGAGCGCAATAACACGGCGATGCGAGACGGTTGATGGACGGTCCAGCAAACACACGTGCCTTTCGATTTACATATATATAATAATAAAATATTCATCGAATGTTAATGTTAAACACTATTATAGTGCGCCCAGTGCGTATTTATATGTGTAAACATCGTAAACTACTACACTCTATACAGATGTAGGTACCTATATATGTATAGACATTTTACGAAGAATTAATCAATTAGTCCTCATCAGCTGCAAGGATGCAATTGCAACTGCATTAATCCATTATAGGATGGCCCTATATTCGTAATTGGTGGAGGAGGGGGGGGGGCGACGAGGTGATCGCTCCCCGTTCGATCTGTACCTATATTTAATATTGAAGATATTATATCGTATGAAAAGTATGATTATCATTTTATCATAGGAATTGAAATAAACCAATAACATTCTAAGAAGTATAAAAACTTGCGTTTCTTATGGTACAAATATTCTGAAAAATATTCAATTCCGACTACATTTGGGCAATTAGTGCGTAAGAGGGAAAAATCGATTCGCTCCCTCCTAAGAAGAGAGTATATAAATATGACCCTGATCAATCTATATGTGTATATTATAGTCTTCATGTCGGCTATACACCAGAAAACATTAATTATTATCATCATGTCTTTTGGTCTTATGGCTGAGCGTCTATATATGTTATATATAAATATATGAAACTCTACTAATAGTTATATGCTTTTTTTTGGTTATATATACTATAGCTTGTTGTCATTTGCTATAATGGCCACATTATCTGTTAATCAGATTAGCGCCTAAATTTTTGTATATCATCAAACAAAATTATTTTTTTGATTTCCTCGCAATTCAAAAGACATAATCAAATGTCTTTCCCAGCAAAAATAGATTCTTAAATTTGTTCTGAACGTTTTAGAGTCTAGTGCCTCAATTAATTTTCGTTCAAATGTATGCATCAGTTCGAAGCATACCTTCACATTATCCTCGACGTTATTTAAAAAGAATACATAAAACAAGAGAACTCGTTTACAACTATATGGGCTACAAACAATGGAATATAAAATGTGCACCTATACCTATGCAGCGCGAATATAATTTTATTTAATATACCTACTATATTTATAAACGTTTCGAATCGATATACTTGATAGTGATAACTGATAACAAATATACACGTATACCAGATACCTATATAAGGTATCTAACAAGTTATAACATTGATTTTAAATATACTATTATTTAGAATAACAAGTTAGAATAAAATTAATTTTTATATAAGTGTGGCTGTGTAGGTAGGTATATACTGTGTAATAGTACAAACAAAGCATGCGAAGGTATATGTATAATATATATTAGTCGAGGAAAATTTTTACATTTTTACCTGCCGTCTGCACACTGATCCGACCCGACGCACGCCTACAATTCTTCTCCTTATCGTGCAGTCCATTCATTAAACATGTTTTACATATGGATATATATATATATATATTTCCTTTTTGCAGCTCCATTGTTTAGCGTACAATATATAAACTAAAGGTACACAGTTAATAGCCCCTGCCAGGCGATATTATAGTAATTTCATTGGAAATTGATTTAAGGTTCTTAAATAAAATGGTATTATTATAATATCAATAATCTATGATAATATATTATGTATACTGTATATAGGTAATAGGTATACCTACCTAATTTTGTTTTACTTAACTCTTTAAGGTGCAGTAGATGAAGCTGTTTTTGTACATTATTTTGTTCGTTCTTTATCTAATAATAAGTAATAATATAGGATATAATTTATTAAGTATAAAATCGTTAGAACCGTATAATTTAGGTACTTTAAGTAGGTTTTTAATACTATTATTATTATATTTTTAACTCGGGAATTTATGAAATCACTTAACGATTTGGTTGATACTAACGGTTCAATATATAGTAAGCTAACACGAAATAAAAATATTCGACAGTCCACTATTGTGAATTTGTGACCTCAATGGGTTGTACATTTAAAGTTTAAACCTACTGTGCCTATCTAATATACAAATCGACAATCCTGGAACAACTATACAATATTTTGAAGAACTCTTATCCATCATCGTACATCCAAAATTATACTATACATAATGTACCTAATAACCATAATAACCTATACCTACAGTGTACACCCTTTAGTCTGGAATTTTCATAATGTCACTCAATGATGTATATACAGTTACCTACCCATTTTAGCTTAGCAATGAATGCACTTCGGTTTCACGGACAGAGAAATATTTAACCGCAATGTCGGAACATAATAATAAAAAAAATGACTAACTCAGCCCAATTCATCGTGTATCCGCCTATTATTACGCTTACCTATATATAGGCAATATACCTATATACACACTATTTTATGCAGCAAACGGTATTAGGGTGAGAGAGCAAAGAAACGACGGCAAGGCATTCGTGCTGCATATCATACCGTGGATATATGATATAGTTTTTCACCCCTTGTGTGCTCAACACGCAGTTATTGCGGGAAGACTGCAGATTGTATGCCAGAACGAAACAGGAAATTACAAGACCCGCGGGGAACACATTTTGCATCGTTGCAGATGATCCCCTTGGTGCGGCTGCCGCATTAATTGCGGTTATTACCGACAGGAGGGTCTAGAGGCTATATATTCTGTTTATAAATTATATATTATATTTTTATAGTGACTTTTCGCACATAATATATATATGTATTATTTGTCTGTAGACAATATGCATATGATGTCTGATGCGAGTTCTGTAGGTTATATGAGTACGGTGAGCAATTTTTTTTTACATAAATTCAAAAATATTGTAGGTAATCGTCACAATAATATACGAAAATACAGAGTCAACAAAACCGAAATATAACGATCGCCCTCAGAAATCGTCTTTCGCACTGTTGCAGTCACAATATCACCGTATATACGTATAGGAGTGTGCAGGTACCGCGGTATGCCTATATATATATATTATATATATACCCATAAAGATAAATATATAAGGTATACGCGCGCTGTTACTATTATATACATGAGTGATGTTACTGTGGATCCATGTAAATTTCATCGATTTTAAAGGTGATATTGATGCGTTAACATTTAGAAATAATAATTATGTGTAATATATAACAATGTAAAAATGTAAATAGTTGCTGGTAAAAGTATAACTGATACTAACAATTTAAAAAGTCAAATCTGCAAATTTGTTTATTTGTAGGGTATATTTGTTTGAGTTTCAACGTCGTAACCGGCTATATAGTTACAATAACTTATCTATACCTACAGATTCAATTCGAAGATATTAAGATAATAAATTAGACTCAATTCAAACACATAAAAGGAACATGTTAATTCAATTTAATGTTTATCCGGATTTAAAAAAATTTAATTTCGAGCGTGTATCTGCAGTGCCCTCAAAAGTACCTTTTTTATACCAATTACCTACCAAATACCTCCAATTACCCACAAACTACCTAAAGCGAAATCCGCTAGTTGCCCTCAACCAAATGTACCAGTTGCTTTCACATATTATATACACAACTACAATACCAACCCATAAAATAGGGGAGGTAAACAGGAAGGCATGACCCGTTTGGATGTAGTATGAACAATATAGGTACTACCTACCCGAAAATTGTTAACACGTTTGGGTACAACTGTAACTATAGTAATTATAATCGCTAGTAAACTATTACTAATCAATATAATAATCAATCCATCACATAACATATGTAGAAAAGATATATTGATGTTATACAATAATACTAATAATATGTACAAATGTATATTATTTATTATTTAAATATCCACATATTCACCATCCCTATTTTACGGATTTACATTGTTATCGTATATATAATATGTAAGGGAGATTGAAACATTTGGTTTAAGGCAAATGGTACATTTTTTAATTGCCAAAAATAACCACTGAATACAACAATATATATATAGTTATACACTAGACAATTGCACCATTACTACTGCAGTACATTTTTTCAACCTGCAATGATTAAGTTATAATAAATTAATGTATCCACTGATATTAATTATAAAAAAAATAAACAAATCCATATTTGTGTGCAAAATTATCTATTTTTAAAAAAAACATATTTTATTTTTAAAAGTGATAGGTATAGGTACAATCTGTATCTGTTGACATAACAAGAAATAAACAATAATTATAAAATTAAAAATCAATAATTAAAATGAAATGTAGGTAGGTAGGTATATGTATGGTTGAAAAATGTTGGATTTTAAATACGCTTTATCAGATCATCAACATTACAAACTTTACGTAAATGCGTTTAAGTGTCATAGTCTATACAGTATACACGATATAGTAATATCCGAATATTAAACATTAAAGGAATACAAATGAAAGGCCTTTGACATGAACGATATGTGTGTAGTTAATTTTTGCCTTAAATTGTGGGAAATGTATACCTATCTTTATAATTATTGGTTAAAAAATAATATACCTAGGTGTAAATTACGTTTATTTTCCAGGTCAAAAGTTAGCATCAGTGGAAATTACATAGTTACTCAAAAAGTATAATCGGTGGAATTTACAATCGACTGTTCGACCCTGCAGTGTACGAGGTCTGTGATCAATATTAGTTGTAAGTGATGGATATACATTACTATAATAATCGATAATATACCTTTTATGACGTGTACCTAGTGTAAAACTGTAAACTACTGTATATTACCTATAATATAAATTATATGATAGAAATCAATCTATCAGGTATACCTAATTTATGTTAAATTTCTAAAAAGTTTCATCTCGTACTTGCAGTTTTCAAACGAAAATATAGTCGATCAAAATTAAACCGGACGAACATTTTTGCAGCACAACAAAATAAGAGGTTACCTACCTATAGCCTCTAACTAATTATTTATTCATGGGTATTTCATAATTTTTGTTAATTACCTATAGATACCTATGTGTAATTGGAGGCGTCAATCAAACTAATTATTTTCACATTTTTATAACATATAATATAATATATTGATTATTCAGCTTTATATATACCCCACCTACGACAACATTATAATAAGGTCATATGTCATATGAATATCAAAAATTTAAAATACTAAAAACCTAAACCAATATAATATAGCATAATATGCGTCAACATCAGTCTTATGACAAATTGTTAATCAGTATGCGTTACTATAATATGTACCTGCAGCAATTACATTAAAAAAAGCTCTAAATTAAAATTAATAATTATGACATTATAGCGGTTTATATGATACGATATTATTTATAGATATATTAACTACCAATAAAGGTATAGCGAATATATATGATAAAACATTTCTCAATGTAGTGTGAAAGAGATATTTTTTTTTTAATTGTTTAAACAACGCATTGTTGCATAATATATAATTATTATTATTGTGTTTATAGTGGTATTACAGACTGCAGCATAATATACTAACTATATTATATTATTAGACATTATAGTGCGTATTATACAACATTAAAAATGTATAATACATTAATACCTACCTTACGGCTATAAAATATTTGTCAAAAGTGCTATACATTTTTGCATTACCTATATGCAATTGCAATTTTTTATTAAAATTGAATGTTAGTTTTTTTTATTATAGAGACGTACTTCTTCCCTGCCTATACATATACAATATTAAACATGATTCCTTGGTACGTATTATAATATAACAATAAAATATTTTATTTCATTTTTATTTGTTCTTCTTAAATTAATTTAGTTCACTGTTGTTTTTATTGAATAAATTATTGTTACAATAATTTATAATGCATATTATTGGATCATTAAATTGATGAGAGTGTATGATTTATATTTATGTATGAATACAATAAATTTATTAAGTACCTATAGGTATTATATATTTTGTATACGTACCGTCAACATTAAAAATAGTATAAAATGACGAATTGATGTTGCAAGTGTAAGATTAGATAAGTATTACATATATAAATAACACAAAATACAGAGTATAATATAATAGAAATATAATATGTATGATAAGTGTATAATATACTTTCTATAGTTTTTAAAAATGTTTTAATAGTCATTTTTGATTTTGTTTCTTTTTTTTATGTATATACGTATATGACGTGTCTACTGTCTACGACAGTGATGTAGCTTCTATTTATATTGGTCTACCAAAACTAAAAAAAAAAAAAAATGAATAAACAGAAGAGGAAACGATGTTGGTGACACTCGGATACAATTAGTTAAAAGATGAACAATATTTTTAGAAAAATAAGAAAAAACAAGACAGTATAATAATAATTTATATGCATGGGAAGCACATATGTACTAACGTGACGAATGTTTAATGGGGCGATCTTCTTTAGGTAAACCCGGGGCATATTATTATATTCAATAGCATGCGTTTGCGGTAGGTAGGTAGGTCGTATTATATATTATTATTTATTATCCTCTACTAATTTATTTTGTTGAACCATTCGTATATATGGTTGGTTTTCACTTTTCTGGTTTTCAAGTTTGAATTAATTCATTATAATAATACACTGTAATAGGTATAGCCGCCATAATACCACTACGGCATATTTCCGTTGCAGTAAGTACATAATATAGACGTGTATACATTGTAGGTGATCCGCATCGTTAATTGAAGAATATAATATGAAGTCACCTATGTAAAGGTTGTAAAATACTTTACAATAATAATTTTAGCAATCCAGTGTTGGGAAACTGACCTGTGTGTATGTTTTTATGTGATTTACGTAACACTGTTACCTATTAACTAATAAGTAATAAGAAGAAATAACATATATATTAGGTATATATAAATGAGAGTATAATAATTAAAAACTTATAAAAAAAAATCACGTACAAATAAAGAACGATATTTTTTTGTTGAAATGTATGACGTGTTTTGTTTTGGGTTGTTCTGTGGGATTAAATAAAATATAATATTTCCCAGTTATGACGATAAATGTATACATATAGGCATCAACTCCATTGATTTTTGATTTTTTACGGACAAAATAAAATATGTATTATATCTAAGTGATTTCTCAAAGTAAGACGTTACTTTCGTCGTTAGTGTATGGCGACTGCTGGCAGTTCGGTCGAATAACGATTAGCCGATGCGCCGCAGAGCATGCACTACCATGCAGTACCTACCTATTATACCTATTATATACCAAACGCTATAGCATATAATATATTAATATATATTATAGCCTTCGGTATGTGTTTTATATTAATATATAATAAATTAATAACTATTTAATCGTGCATAAAACCTACGCGCGCGGTGTCCGTAATGGCCCATTAAATCGGTTAATCAATTATTTCGCGCAAGTATATTATACTGATGTATACGCAATGCCAATAATGTGTAAGTACCATCGCGCGACACAGCACACACACACACACACACACACACACACCGTACGTTATATTATATCGTTATAATATTATGTGTTTATAAATTATTATAATACACCTGCACTCTGGTAATCGCTCTGAATATTGGCGGGCGGGACGTATTTTATATTATTATTAATTTGAAGTTTCGGCATAGTCTTAATGTGTGCCTATATCATATAACATACTCTATATATATATATATATGTATATGCATAGCACAATGCTGCGCGGAAGACCGGTTCCGCGGGTTTTTTTTTTTACATTTTAATACCCGTACCCGTACATATATAATAATAATAATAATACAATGTTATATTATCATTATTGTGTATTATTTTTTTTATTATTATAATATGCCCACCGTGGATAAAATACGACGGCGACCGACGATGACGACGACGACCACGACCACGACCACTACGACGACGATCTGGTGGCAATTATAATAATAATTACACACGATGATACACGTGAAGGTATAACCACCATCGCATAATTACGACGGACGGACGTGATGGTTAATAATGCGCACGCGTACAATTATTAATCGGAAAATGATCAAACGCCGCCGTTCGGTCCGCCCGAGTCAAACAGAGTCAATTTGTTTCGTCTCGTATTATAACAACGTCCTTGCCACACCGTCGGCGTCGCATCGGTAATAATAAAATATTATATTGACGGACGCGTCGGACGTATATACTATTAAATAGTATTATATTATTATTATATTATATCAGTTACGTTTGAAATGTTGGGTTACGAGCCTTTTTTGTTGAATAAATCGAGTACCTAGTACAGAAAAATGTCGACAGTGTGTATCCAATAAGACTTAATGCGTCACTCGCTGTAAGTTATAGTAAAATTATAATGGTTATATACATTATACAGCTGTATTATGCCTGTATATATACGACTGTACAGTATACTTTATAATATATGCATTTTATTGCAGGACCTATTATACAATAGACTTATTAGTAGGTAAGGTACCAGTTACCTTGTACTTACTTATATTATGTACATTGTACCTGCAGGTTAGGTAAATGTATTAAACAATAAATCGTGCTCGAACCGAACTATTTTAAAAAAACATGTATTTTTAAAGTTGAAACACTATAATAAATGTATAATATTATTATAGGAGTTTTACATTAAACATTTTTCAAGTTTAACTATTATTAGTTAAATGCAGGTGTGAAAAAAATTGGTAGGATACCAATTACCAATATGAACATTGAACAATATTATTAGTAACCTAAAATGTTACCGTTATCAACACACTGAGAAAATTTTATTTTAGATTTTATTAGAAACGCGTAAATTTAAAAAAAATATGTTCGCTACCTATACCTATATAAATAAAAAATCATGAATTCATTTATTTTTTAACAAAATGGTAGTTTAATATTTTTTTATAATAGTATTTATTAATTTGATTATTTCATATAGAAGATTTATTTTGAAGACAATTTGGTTAAATTTAAATTTAAAATAGAAATTTATTTTACTATTACCTACCATTGATTAATTAATATACATATAACATATTTAATTAATACTATAACTACCTATTTAAAGTATATTAATTATAATAGGTTATACCTACTAATTACTATAAACAAATTGTTATACTGCAGGCAACTGAAATAAACATACTTTATACTTAGGTAATTATTTTGGAAAGAAAGTATTCGAATACGTATTTCAAATACAAATAAAACGAACTATTCTGATTAAATTTTAAAAATATTCTTAACAATAAGACTTTTCTGTTACTATAATCCCTTTTAAAGGACAAATGACAATGAATGGCACATTTTATACATTTTTTTAAAACTATTCAAGATATTTTTCATTCCTTAAAGTATCAAGACTATAATGAACCTCAACTACAAACAAAGTAAGGCAAATGAAAATGAAAAATTGTTAAAAATAACTATCATGAACAAAATTTAGTGAAAAAATATTTTTAAAAAAATAGATACTTTGTCGTTTCTTATATTATATAGCATATGGAATAATCAAAAAGTTATGTTACACCTACACTTATACAGTTATACCTAGTGAAAAATATAGATTTTTGCTACTTTGCACACATTTTCATAGAAAGGAAATACCTACGTTAAATAATTGAAATAATAAAAAAAATACGTACATTTTTTAAAAAATATTTCAAATATGTATAAATATAAAAAATTTGAAATATATGGTTTTTTTTCTAAAAGTTGCAAAGTTTGCAAATGTGTGCATTTTATACATTCGTTTTTTAACTCGTCATAGTATTATAGCATGATCTGCTTAATAAATGTAGAACATATGTTGTAGGTATATAGACGATTATAAAACTACTGATCGCAGGTCATCACACTGTAGAATCTTAAATCGTATAATCAAATGTGAATGATGACTATTAGCAAATCATCTGCAGTCAAACTTACAATAAAAATTATAATCTGTAGATAATAATTTTTTTTTAATTGTATCTCAATTATTTATATTATTATTAAAATAGGTACATATGTTTATAAACTCTATATCTATATATAGTCTATTATATATAGTCATATAGATACAACTATTTAACTATACAATTTGTTTTTTAAATAAAATAATGTTGTAAATTGTAATGTAAATATTAAAATATGTGTTGTGAACTAATGTTTTTTATTCATATTTATGTATTATATATTATGCATCCCTGTATAATAAATAATAATTGCTATCGATTTTTAGGGCATTTTAAAATGAAACGCCATAATAATAAACATTATATTACGAACACGCGAGTAATTCATAGTACAACGAACAAATACCAAAATTATACTTTTTATTAACATTAAATATATATATCTATAGAATGAAATATTTAGATATTGTTTGCATAAAACTTTAACCACACAGCAAGTCTTTTATTCGATTATTTCGTATTTAATAATCTACATAAATATATGCAAAACCATTGCTATATGTTTTTATTGTCTTAGAGACCAAATTCCATTGTTTTTCGGTGAATTAAAATTCACTCAGAAAGACGATTATGCGATTATCTACAATTTATATAATTATCTTCTTCACTCATATATCCACTTATAAAAGTTATTGACCAGTATTGCTGTAGGTTTAATGGTATAATTAATTGTCATTGTCGCGATGACGTGATTCGGATTATGATATATCTAATATTCTAATATAGTAATATAATATATAATTATATTATATTATGTACAATTATTCATCACGGGAACACGAGTGATGATGGAAATTTATAGAAAAAACCGGCTCGTTTAATTATTGGATTATATACTTGATTTAACGGAATCCGGCGACAAGGTTTTCGTGTACCTATAGGTACCTATAACATTATACATTTCACATTTTATAGTGGACATACACGTACGATAATAATAATATAATATCGGTTACGTCACTATTCGACACGACGAATATTATAACAATATTCTCGCATAATTTATATTATATATATATATGAGCGCGTACAATAATATTGTAATATATTTATCACTATATATAGATAGGTATAATATACGTTGAACCACATAACAACAACGCGTTTGCGAATTCCCTCATTATCCTAATATCCGTTCTCTCATATTAATATAATAATAAATTATAATAATGGCGGATAGTAATATGATATTGTTAGGTATATATTATATCATATATATACGAGCGTATATACGTCCCGGAGAGACGCTATATTATAATAATATATAATATATTATTATAATATATGATTGGGTATTATTATTATAATCTGAATGACAACGGGGTGGTGAAGGTGATGGCAGTTGTTTGGTAAAAAAAAAAAAAATGCTTATAAAAAAATTGATAAAATACTAACCGCACAACCGCGTTCGATGTCGTGCAGATCGTGTCTGTGTGTGTGTGTGTGTGTGTGGTGTGCGGTGCGCGGCGGGCGCGCTATGGACCCAACGGTGGTCGTGATGGAACACGCTCCTCCTATGGCTGAGTGCCATTGGGTTTCTCTCGGTAACAGCCGGACGACCACGCCTGTCCAAATGGGAAAAAATAAATATATATAATAACAATATATAAAGAACAAATAATACTCGTATTAAAAAATATCCGCACAAACACACACTCCGAATACGCGATGACAAGGTATATATACCTATTGCAGTTTACCATAATATTATACATCAGCTATATAATATATTATTATAGGACATGGGTAGTTATTATAACAAACAATAATGTTACAACACACACACACATATATATATATATATGTATGATACAAACTCAACCCCTGCAGCCTGCACGGCAGGTAGGTATATATACATGCATAGACTATTATAATAGGTACATGCGGTATATGGTTTTATGCGCTCGTAAATAAAAGGGTTATTATGTTATTTAAATAAGCGACGATACGACAACAGGGTGCAGTGTATATATTATAAAATTATTTTATTACGTGTGTGCACGCTTGACGTGTAATTTATTGCGCATGGACGCAATCTGCCATGCACGTAAACGATATCGTGTAATTTGTATATATTATTGTTGCGTACTTGCGCGTATAACATATATATACGACGTTATATTCGGTAAGTATATATATATATATATAGCTGGTGCCTTGCCTACGTATGCCAACAACACTGTATGTTTTCGTAAGCCTTTATGAGTCTTTCAAAAAAAAAAAAAAAATAACTCGACATTTTGATATATAGGTATACCTATACCATCGCCTATACCCTTTTTATATGTACCTATTATATAAAGTATACATAGGTTGTAGGTACTTATACATATTATTACAAATTCATTATTTAAAGTAAAAATACACAATACTTATACGAAAAAGAGGGACGAGGAGACGGAATTTAAAGTATTTTGTTGGAAGCCCTCAACCCGGACAACATCGCTGATCACAGTGGCGCCATCTGATAATAAGAGGCTCACCAGAAAATGTCTAGACTGGCGCACTTACCCCGCTTAATAAAAATGAATAACAATTTATAACTTATTATTATTCTAAAGAAATTGTTTTCTCTTAGTTAATACTTATTATTTTTTTTCATAGTTAACACTTAATATTTTTTTTCAATTCAAACATAAAAATTAACTTTTTTTGTTTTGAAATGCTTATGATCAACTATTTACTCTTTTATGAACAGATATATTTACGATATAAAGTTTGGATTTATATATAACATCATCATGATACGTCAGTCAGATTCCTTAACAATTCAAAACTAGATAAATAATTTTTAACTATCATGCAATACAGCGAATGATTCACTGTGCGATTATTCAAAATCAGATTTTTGAATTATTAAAATGTACCTACCTACTCAAAGATCATATATTTTCGAATTCTTGCGATTTTTGTACTACTTAAGGGGTAGTGTCTTGTGGAGACACAACTTCTGTTTTTCAAATAGAACCCCCATTTTTTTCTTATTTTTGCCTTTTTTCCCCTAAAATGTTGACGTATCTGCAGAACCAAAATTCGAAGTAGTCATTTTTGAATTATTTAACTTTGTGTAGGTACTAAATATAATATCTAAGGATAATAGTTCCATGATAATGCGGGTTGGGAAGATATAGAGGCTATGGCGATTTGAAAATATTAGTGATTAATATAAATCCATCAACATTAATAGTTAGTAAAAATGATTCAAGTATAATAAATCGTAGATCCAATATTGCATCTATTTTATATTTATGTAAAACTATTTTTAAGAACTAATATTATCCTCAGAATAAATATTTTCATAACTGAGAAATTACTAGTTTAAATTTTGAATAAGGCACATAAATATTATCAAAAATTTATCCACTTAATAATTTAATTTACAAAAAAAGATTAGTACTCATTAAAAAAGAAAAAAATTGTGCTATCACTGTAAAAAAAGTTTAAGAATTTGAAAAATGGTCTTTAAGTAGGTTTCTATATATATATATTATATTTAAAAATTCCTAAAGTCAGAATTTGCATATAGTTTCATAATTAAAGGTAAAAATGGTGCTAAAGTAGTTAAAATGGTATATAATTTACAAAAGGTGCTAAAATGAGTTAAAGTAGGTATAATATAGGTACCTGGTATATGCAATTAAAAAAGCTAATATTAGCCAACGATGCCAAGGCTAAATATAAAATACAATATAAATACATGATATTATATGATATTATTATCAGACGTGACAAAATTAAAATATTTTTAAGTTGACAATGAATGACAGATATAAGTATAATGTATATACAATATACCTACAAATAATAATATATTTTTTAGAACTATCTATACCTAAGCATGTTGTATGTACTTACATTTATTGAATGTATTATACCAAAAAATTTAAAAATGTACGAGACTATGTAAAATAAAATACCTGTACCTATTATATATATATTTAAAATTATAAATTAAAATAGGCAATATTGATGATTGGTTGATTTGAAAATAAAATAAAAATACAAAGTAATTCAGCTGATGTTTTTAAAGTATACCTAGCATATCCATCGTTATTGTAATGTATTGAATAATCAGGATCAAACAATTTTTTTTCAACTAATATGTTTGGCAAAATAAATTAGACTGCGGAGGTTAAAACTGGTTTTACGTGCAATATAACCTAAAATTTTAAAGGTATAAAATAAATACCTCGGTATAAAGTTATGTTTATTAAAAAATACGATTTTATTATTAGAAAGATCTTTATACTTTATTGTAAACTACTTCACTGGTGTAGAATATAGATGCTTGTGGCGAACGTCGTTGGTGGTACATGTGGCCTCCCCTGCTTAAATACATGTTATTATAGATGGTATAAACTATTGCTTTCACGTATATATTATATACTATCGATATTCAGAGACGAATGGAATGTAAAATAAATAATGTCTGCACATAATATATCATTAATTATTATGCATTAAAAAATGTTGCCTCAATTACTCAGAAATATATTAAAATTTGCTACTGGTATTATTATTCTGGCCATAATAGTCTAATAGTCCATGCTCCGCGTATAAATAAGTAATAACTCGTATAATCAATTGTATTTTTAAATATTAAATTAAATTTGTAAAATATGTTTATTTTTCTTTAATATTATGTAAATAAGTAACAATATAACAACTTCGTAACTAACGTCAAACATAATTTACAACTAAAAAAATTAATTATTTTAATAAAATCCTAAAATAAATATTACGATAAACAAAAAATTCAAAATACTATTATCATTATTATTTTGTAATTAGTTATGCTAGTAACGTATATAGTATAACATCGTATAGTATAGTAAACTATATATCGTATAGTATGTATAGTAATTTAATGTATTAAATTAATGTAGGTATATAGTTATACTATATATTGTAATAGAAATAATAATTCCAACCGCACCTTTCCGCCATTTAAAAACTACACCCCAAAAGTGTTACCCCGGATATTGAAGTTGTGTCTTGTGTACTTATACACAATATAACGGCCGATAGAGCACGTTTGGGGAGGACCGCCATCGTTGATATAGTTATTATTTTTTGATAATAACGACTTTGTGATGGCGTGCATTGTAATTTATATTATGTATAGGTACATATATGGTATTAGGTGTGTATAATACATATACACTATAATAATATATAGACGTACACAATATTATACCTACAACAACTATATTATATAGTGTGACGTACCTATATACCTAACTGTATAAGTAGCATGGGAGTTTCTAAAAAAGGAAATTGTATGCACCTATACCTAATATTAAAAAAGCATCGTTCGTTTTATAAAACGTATATATAGACGGGGATATGTCTATGATTTATTAATGTGTACCTATAGGTACTGCAGTACAGTGGTACCTACTTACAATTGATAAATAAATAAGTCATAATAATATGTAGGTTCGCTTATATATATAATATAAATTCATACATACATACATACACATACGCATATACATACGCATTGCTAAAAGTTGCACGTTGCAGCACGTAGTCGTACGTCTTACAGGTACTACTATTCAATTCTTATAACAGAGAAAATTGTGAAAAAATATTGAGAACAATGTTCAAACCATTTTATTGAAGTAATTTTAATGACTATTATAATTGTATAATATTTTATAGTTACCTATATGCAGTTCTATATAGATGATTAGCAGGGTAAAAACGCTTTGTATACAGAAGATGCATAAGATGCCACATAAGTATTACACTGAAACAGATTGCAGAACAATAAAATTATACTGTTGTATTTATCTATAGGCGTGAGAAACAAAATTACCGAGTAGATTACTCGGCATGTTATAAATACATGTATAACAATATGTTAAATTTGTCTTTTTTTTATTGAAGATCGTTTATACGTGGTACAATTATTTATTTGACTTGGTACTATAAATAAACCTTTATCTATAATATGTACCCATATTGTATGTGATTATTTAAGTCTACTATAGTTGTAGGTATACTCAAGTTAAACACGCGAGTATAGAATATTTCGTAATTATATACATGCTCGTACAAAATAATAAATAGTACTAATTACATATATTGTATCATCCATCATCACCTAAATAAATTAGTAGTTTAATTAAATTAATTAGATTACCTACATAATAACAACTGCAGATAAAAAAATTAAACCTATATTTATTACAGCTACCTATTATGTAAAATTGTGTGAACATTAAGCTTTAACATAGTGAAAAAATTCACGTGATAATAATTAAATTTAAAAAAAACTATAATATAATTATAATATACTATGCGTATAGTAGGTACACATTGTATTGTACATGTATACACCAACTTAAATTTTATTTTGTGTTATAATTTTAATCAAATTAATTGAACTATCTATAAGGCATAATAGAACTTAAAATATATTTATACTTAGTCTATATGTGATATATTTCCATTTAACTATCCTTCAACGGTTAATCTGAATTATCAAATATTATTTTGGATTCTAAGAGGAGCAAAAATCTTAAAAAATAATAGTATAATATATGTAATAATATATATATAACATTATCGCGTATACGTTTTTGTTTTATGTGAATGAAATGTATCAAAAATGCAATCATTTTTTTTATACTCGTTTGAACTTCAAATTAATTTAATTCAAGTTAAATTGCAAATTATTTTGTAGTTAAAAATTCATTTTTTTTTATTTTAATACCTATAAGTCGTAAGAATCAAGTGCTGAGGCTTGAACATTTAATTCAAGATTATTCGTAATTTTTTCTTGAATTTAAAAAGAAGTTTATCGTAAAGTCACATTATTTTTTTATGAACGTTTATAAAGTTTAAATTTTTTTAAAATTGAATATTATTCAAACATAAAATGACGTTTTTTCCTCTCAACAATATAAAATATTTGTTATGTTGTTGTGACTTAAAATATATTAATTTATACAGTATATAAATTTGAAAGATTTCAATATTAGGTATTATTTAAATTATTATTTTCTATACACTATACAATTTTCAAATTATTAAGACAAATTTAAAAAAATTTTTCTATAAGCGTATAGGTAAAAAATGTTGTTGAAACAAAATTCAATACAATTTAAGATACCTGATAAGTACTTACAGGATTTTAAAATATCAAAAATACATGTAGGTATACTACATTTTTTTTACATCTGTAAAGCCTGTTCATCTGGGGTACAATATGAATATATGTGCGTTATAAATGACTATGATAGTGGAATTACTTATCTTAGAAAAAGGCACCCCCCAAAAGTGATACTTACTTCATATTTGTTTAAAGAAATATGAAGCTTAAATTTTTATAAATTTGAATATTTCAATAATGAAAAATCACGGTTTTTCTATAACAATTTCAGTTATTTAAATATTAAACGTTAAACGAGACTTATTGAAACTAATACAATACTAGGTACGCATTTTGATATTATCTGAAAATAATATTTTTTTTAAACTTATTTCGACTTATTTTAATTTATTTATACATTATACCAATAACTTATTCACGCCGTTTTTCAGTACATCAATGTATTGACTTATACATTTTCAAAATAAGTTAATAGGTATAACAATAATATACGAGACAATATAAATTATTGTAATAATAATCTTTAATATATGATATGCGATGTTTGAAAAAAATCTGTTTAACCTATCGTATTATATAGGACATAACTCATAAGTACTTAGGTAATAGATACTAATAGTTATAGTTATATAAATAAATTATCAAAAATCCTTCAAAATAATGACTAGGTAACTAACTTTTAGGTTTTTAATTCACTTCGATTTTTAACGTTATAAGTCTATAATTTTATACCAAATTAACAATGATAATCTGCTTGATTAATAACGTTTTACTAACGTTTCAGATTTCGTTAAGACGATTCGCTACTCGAAATAGCCTTGAAAAATAAAATCAAACAGCACATTCAAAAAACATACCCATACTACCCAGTTCTAATTACGTATGCTGCGGCACGAAATGAAAGTAATTTTTAATAGTTTTTCCTCTTATCCGTGTTTTATATAATAACAATAAAATGTCATTGTGAAAAGTCACGGTAATTAGTCAAGTACGAAATGTCACGTTCGGTTCCACATTAGGTTTCTCGTATAAATAAGTAATAGCTCTGAGATATATAAAGTATAATATGTATATATCTATTTAATGTCCAAACCAATATAGCACGACGTTGTAATTTAAATTGTACAAATCGGGCACGGTCAGTGTGAATTTGTACGTCTGAAAATAATTCAATACACTATTTTCTTTCTAATTGAATTGTTCCACCTTGTTTTTTTTAAAAACATTCCGGAGGAATCACGCATTTCAAAAACCATATATTGTGTTATGCAGATAAAAAAAAACTTATCCACGTGCACGCCGCCTGCAGCGGATTGTTGTAAAAATCGCGACTCCGCCGTTTACAGCAGCCGGAGTGGTTTGAAAAAAAAATTAATCGATCGTTTCGTTCTCATTGTAAAAATAAAAGAGGGTGGTAATTTCGTAAAGTATACCTAATACCTTTACAAAAGATGAATGAGCGTATGTATAGTTATTATTAATATGTTTCGTAACCTGCAGCGCAGTGGTCTGCAAAACCTATAAACGCCGCTATACCCCCGCACGAAGTCCATTAAACGTCGATTCAATCGGATCCGCGTAAAATCGGTTACAATTTTCCTTTTCAACGGTTCCTTTCTCCCCCCTCGTGATTTTCACGGTGACCTATATGTGCGTGCGCACATGCGAGGTAATAACACAGAAATAATAATAATAATAAAAAAAAAACCATATAATGGTTGCTCTCGTGCCATGGACAATAACGAAATAGCCTATGTATGTATTGTATGTATGTATGTATGTATGTATGTATGGCGAATCGTTTGTATTAAAAATAACTTTAACACTAATGTGATTTGGAATTTTTTGGCACGCCAAAGCGTCCCAAAAGAGATTTATATACAATTCAAAAGAATTGTGCGCTGCAGATGGTGTTTATTAAGTCGTCATGCAATCGACTCTGAAGAGATTAAGGTATATAGCGCCTCTAAGACCAATTGATATACGACGATAATGCGTTTTGAACATAAAAGGAATCTTATACAAAACCAAAAGAAATAAAAATGATAAAAATAAAAATAAATTATCGTATAGTAATAAAAAAGCCATTTTCCGTTAAATTTAAAAAGAAAAACATTAAAATGTATTTTATGAGTTAAACCATGTACCTATTCAAAACCCAGCGCTGGCTAGATTCTTTTATTTATTTTTAAATTTTTAATCAACGCAAAGAGTTATATCATTTTTTAAATTAATTTTTATTCGTGTATAAGTTAATCTATGTATATTTTATTCTAGGTAGGTAATACAATTAGAGTTGAATATAATTGTATAATCCCTTAAAGTTTTAGGACTAAACAGTAGATATTTCTACATTATAAACATGTAAAATCAAAATAATTAACTAAAAAAAAATACTAAGAGTTAAACCATCTATTGATTAACACGTCGTGAGAAAAATCGTAGTATTTTAATTTACTGTGAAATGGACGAGGTCTGTACAAGAAAATTGTGTCCAGTGTCATTTGAACGATTAAAATAGAAGAAGACGCGAAAATCTCTCTTTGAAACTAAAAACTTAGTCTAGTTGAATATTATAGAAATATTTTTAAAATGCTCTTAGATGAAACACGAGACGAAAATAATATTATATGCAAAACTTACTTCTATTTTTGTATTGGTATTCATGATAAATCTCAAGGTATTCCATTTCTAATTAAATGTTGAAAAAAATATGGCCTTAAATAGTATATAATAAACAATTGATATCGAATTTCCGCTTTAATAACACAAAAAAGATCGACTGTAGGTACTTAGCTTAAGCCGAGGCGTGTAAGGTCATTTAACACAGATGAAATATTATATTACACATATAGGTAATATATTGTGTATCGTGTATATTATTATCATATTATATTATTATAACACATATAGTTCTTACTTTAGGTTATTGGGCACATGTTTTATAAAAATACACATTCTTATTAACTATTGTATATTATATTCACTCATATAGTTTAAAGGTAGTTAATTATTATTATATAATTTCAAAATCTTAAATATTATAAAATGTATACATACATATACAAATACAACAGGTTGTATACCTGCCAAAAATAAACTCGGTCTTATAATCATTAAAATATTAAATCAATAATCATTTTTATACAGATAGTATATACAAGCGTAATGCGTATACGAGTAGTATATTATTAACTATGTAATAAGCATATAGAAAAGGTAGCTGTGTAGTTAATTTTATCTTATATCTAGAAATTGGGTTAGAGTATGATACATTGCAGCGGGTCATCAAGAAACACAAGTGCCATGTGGCCCAACATAATTGTATGTTATTTGTGAAAATAATAGCTTTTATTCTTCAATCTTCCGCACTATAAAACTACACACTTTGATAATGACTTTTCAGTTTTGGGTACTTCTTAAAAAGTGTATAATATAATAACTAATAAGTGTACTTAAATTTGTAACGTTGGTACTTTTGCGCATGCAAATGTGCCTGTATAGGTACATACTTTTCAATGTTTTCATTTTTTATTAGGATTTATATAAATTTGTTTTTTATTGCAAAAAATTAATTAAACAAACATATATTATTAAAATATTAAATACTCCAATTCATTTTAAAAATTGTAGTAATTCAATAAAAAATGAAAGGGTTTTCAAATATATTTAGGTATGTGTATATGTTTATTAACTATTTAATATTTAGAAAATAGTTGGTATTAATTATTATTGACTCACGAATGTATAGAATTACATGGTTTATAGATAATCTATTCCAATGTATAGAGTGAAAAAGAACCACAAATCACTTATATATCTACTAGAACTTTTTTTATAATATTTTACGTATAGGTCATAAATAAACATACATAAAATAGTAATAGTAATCCTATAGAGGTAAGTCTATAGAGGCTGGAATCATAATTTTTTTAAATTAGCAAAAATACGATGCTAATATTCTCAAAAAAAAATTAAGATATTCTTTTAATATTCTTTAAAAATCGTAATAAAATATGCAAAAAATATGCTTTTATATAATAATATTATATATACACTTTATATAGATGAATTACCCGGCTTTGCCTGTGTGCATTTTTGTTTTCATATTTACAATATTATTTTAGAATATTATGAGCAATAACATTGTTGAGTACAAAATAGTTTTTATGCACTTCGTTGCCGTTTAAAAAAATTAATAATGCCCACTCTATATGAATAATATATGTTTTATTTTATAATATAACGGTTAAGATATAATATAATAAAATATATATAAAACTAATATCGTTACAACAATATTCAATTTTGAATTTGGTCATACCCAGCATTGCCTGAGCCAAATATTAAGTTAACATTAACCTGAAGATTTACATGTATCTAATAACCACCTATAGGTTAGGCAATCCACTTCATTAGATCACGGACAATATGCGATCAGTATATTATCAGGTAGGCAATCCAACTGCAGTGGATTGCCGGTGCAACACGATTGCGGACCTTTTACTTTTTTACCTGAAAAAAACATAACACGATTGCGGACTTTTTACATTTTTATATTTGAGAAAAAACCACACGATTGAGCACCTTAAATATTTTTTTTTTGAGCAAACACAAATATTTAAATAAATTTACCAACATTAATAATAACTTAATACGTATGTAAAAAAAAATCTTATAAAGTTATAATATATCACAGTAATTACGCGTCAAAAAAAGAAATAATACGCCGATATTTATTTATAAAAATAAAGAATTAAAGAAGTACTCATAACGATGACAATAATAACTAACAAAACTAACACTTATCAGTTATTATCGGTTATTATAGTAATAAAATATTATTAGACGCCATAGAGTATCCACTGGCCGTGCAATTGTGTATACGTACCTATACTATACTATAGGTGGGTTTCTTAAACTATAATCCTTTATTTTAAAAATTATTTATATATTGGTATTGTTCAAAAAAAAAATATTTAAGGTGCGCAATCCTGTGGTTTTTTCTCAAATATAAAAAGGTAAAAAGTCCGCAATCGTGTTATGTTTTTTTCAGGTAAAAAGGTAACAAGTCCGCAATCGTGTTACGACCGTGGATTGCGGACCCCATGAGATGCGTAAGTGAGTGAAATCAGAATTATATAGGTACGTACATGAAAAACGTCGCGACGTTGGTCTGTGCTTAAGATTTGTTTTTTTCTATAAATTTGTTTGAAAAAATGTGTATATGATATATATATAAATTATAACGTATATGTCATGCACGTCCGAACTGCTTGTAGTACGGCATACAAATGAAATGAATATTCGTTCGCGTGCACGTAGGGACTAAGGAGATTATTTTTATCAAAAAATACAGGCCGATATAAAAAACATTATTTGACGGACAAAAAGCTCAGGTTACAGGTAGCTGGAAACCCGTGGGCCGCCGTGCCGTGCAGCACAAAACGTATTGGCGTTGAATAGTTATTATTAACTTATTAATAACTTATTTTACACTATATAATAAGTTATATACAAAATAATAGCTATAATATCAATCCACTTAAACTCAACATTTTTTAAAATCCTTTCTTATTGCACGGTGAAAGTATTAAAAGACCACTATTCCAAATTTGTACCTTGTGTAGTTTTTGAGATACAGCGATCAGTGAGTCAGTGGTATTTGGATTTTATATATATCGATACTCTTTAATTAAAAATATATTCCATAAATTAAAAATAAGTTTTTATATGCAAAAAAAAAATAGAGTACAAAATAAAAAATTATTTGATATAAATAGATATAACATTTTAAAAAAGGTCGGACAGTGGGTACTGCTTTGCTGTACAGTAGGTGTAGAATATCATTGTATACGAAAAACGATTTTGAGCGGAGACAGACCGACAAGCCTAGGATATTTTATATTATATTTATATTGCCATTATTAATAATTTCAAACGCTCATAAAAAATATAGCCTCGCTACGCTTCGCGTAAAAATTTCCGTTTTTTCCTTAATTTTTTTTTTGTTTTTTTCGACGCGTTTAAAAGTTATTGAGACATTTTTACTTTTGACCCCCTAAAGTACCAACTAAATTCACTTTCCTATCAGAAAAGATACATATGAAGAAAATCGAAACACTTTTACTGCCCTTAAACGTGATAACAGACATAAAAAAAAACATACACACCATTGTAAAATCAATATACATTCCTCGATCCGCCAGAATCTAAAATATTACAGCTTAAAAAAAACTTTAACTTAACATTTTTTAACTAAGTTTGATCAATGACGTATTTTCAATTAAGAAAATTTTTGAAAACAGTTGACAACTATATTTTGTTCCATGGGCCCTGGTGTCCTTTTTGTACGACAGACCATTAAAATGTTCTTATAAGTAGGTACTGAAAGAACGTTCGACACCAACTGAAGTCTCAGGAGCATTCTGCAAATCCGTTATCATAGCTGGTGAAAAATTATCTTTAAGTTGTACTTCATTATTTAAATTCAAAACTTTTGCTAAGTTTTTCAAAATTATGTGCTATTGATTTTTTGGTTGATGTTGATCAACTGTTATTTTTGTTTTATCTCTGTATTTTCTACAGGTATTTTTAGAAGTTTAACAATTGTATTTTCAACTAGGCTTATTAAATTAGCAAAAGAAACATTTTACTTTTCTAAACTTTGATGGTTGTATGAGCTCAAGAAAATGGGTTTTAATAAATATTAGGACATTTTCTACAGTTTTATTTGTTTATGTTATTATATTTGCGCAACCGCAACGCAAAATATCGAAAATCCATAAATTGAATCGATGGATTCTCCAATAGTCTTTATTATCCAAAAACAAAATATTCTTTTACATTTATATATTATCAAATATGCAAAAAAAAAATGAATTGCTATACATTTTTATGATTTACAATTTTGAAAGATTTGAAACCCCCGTCTGGCTGCATAGATTCAAAAAGAATACGGAAAAGAATATTATTCCGACCTCTAGTAATAATAACAAAACAAACTATTACTCGAATATGGTTAGGTTAGGTGGTGTATAATGTAAATATTAAAATCTAAGTAAGGTCCGCGTACCATGCCAGTATAATATCATAATATTGTATATCATATAGTGTAGCCATGAACGATATAGTTAGGTACTGGGTGGTGGTACCCATAATATAACATCATAGATTACAATATGGTTACATACGTTATTATAACCGCGTATAAAATGGTAAACGCGAGCAAAATATAATTTTATTACGAAAAAGGACCAGTGAAAAATGACTGTGCGGCGTGTTGGTGTTATAATAATAAAGTATTTCAGCCCTCTTCTATAATATTATGTAGAGTGGCCGATGGGTGCTGACGAAGGGGGCAATAATGCGCATTGTGTTCGGTGTATATTAACTTTGCATTAAATGGCGGCTGCAGCGCAGTCAGAAACGGCAGCCAGCGACTATATAATAATAATAATAATAATAATAATATAATATTATAGTGTACGGCAGCAGAGCAGATGTGTACCGATTCGGCAAGGTCTCTTTTAATCCGACTCGAAATTGAATTGTCACCTAATTTGGGGTGACGGTTTTATTGAGTAGGTGCGAGTCGTTTAAAATACACACTAAATCTGTACCAGTGCAGTGTGTGTGCGTGTGCACTGCATGCTGAGTGACGGCGGCCGACCGCGTGATGACTGTGCGCATTCGTCGTCGTCAGCGGCGGCGGAGGTGATGATGATGATGATGATGATGATGATGATGATGATGATGATGATGTTGTGTTCGATATATACACTATATAGGTATATATAGAATTTTAACGTGTGTGCGCGAGTGTAACATAATACACATATTCGTATGAATAATATTCCGCGGCTGTACATTGATACCGCTTTTATTGGGCCAATTTGTTACGATGTGGATTTTTTTCAAAAGACCCCCGAACAACACCCATTGTGTGTACGACAATCATCGTCACCCGCCGCCGCCACCACCGCCGACGACCGTGTTTTCGACTTCATAAAAATATACGCTACCACCAATCCTTTTGAAAACACGATATTGCGAAAAACGCCTTAGCCCTGGGTGGCCACGACGCCACCAGTGGGTCTCACGTTGATCGTCGTACAATATAATATAAACATCTAACAACATAATATCATAATCGAACCTTTTAAACGACCGTAAATCATATATGTGTGGCACTAATCGAGATTTACGATGATAATTTATGGATCTAAATACAATTTTACAATGAACATCATCCACGTAGATCAATCTATATACTTGTACATCGTGTATTCGAGTCTACTTATTTGGTATGCATATACACTTTTTAAAATTTACTAAACACACTATTACTTATTACTAATAAGTCATATTAGGTATCTACTAATTTTTGAAAATAGATATTTCGAACAATACAACATTTCTGATATAGTTTTTAATTATAAAAACGAGCACTTACTAAGTATTTACAAAGAAATCTGCTTGAAAATTATTTATTAATACGCTAATATTGTTTAACAGAATGCCCAACTGCAAGTGTTAATTTTATATATTAATTTATTTTATTTTTATATTATATTATATTAAATTATAATTTATTTTATTATTATTTATTATTATTTTTGACATCTGTAAATCCAACATGTAGGTATACCTTTGGGGATTTTTTTTCCGATTACCGGGTTGTTACCAAGTATTATATAAAATTGGTTTTGCTAAGCGCAAATTTGCTAATGGAGACAATATATAACGTATGGACGTGGCATCCTCTTGTAAAATATTTTTCTTAAATATGTACCTAGAAGAAACTACAAACAGTATTACTACTTGTGGTAGATAGGTATATAATACCTAGTATAAGTTAAAAAATTAAAAAGTAACCAAGATTGTATAAAAACAAAATAACGAGCCATTTAATGTACCTAATCGAGTCATGCCAAAGTTCATACTTATTATTATTTATGAGTTATTTCCATATTATAATGATTGCAATAAATATTTAAAAAATGATATACTATATTAAATATTTGTGTATATCAAATTCTTTCTTTCTTTCTTTCTTTCTTTCTTTCTTCGATTATTATTCTAACTGTGTGTATCAATTTTTATGCAGCTAGGATAGGTCCCTAAACTAGACTAAATAAAAACCATATATAAAAATGAGTTGATTTCACATTTACCGTTTTATGTAACAATGCACCAATCTACTAAGTCAGTTTGATTAGATTGATTAGTTTTTTATCTAGTTTAAATATGTCATGTCTAGGCTCAAGGTTATATTGTGTTTTTGAAAAAATTAAGATTTTTTAATTCAAGGATAGTCTTTCAGTTGTAGATATTCTTAACCACTGTTTTACAATAAAACGTGACATGGTTTTTATATTATACGAAATAAGATTAATAATAATCATAATGTCTAACAAAATTACTAACCACGAAGTGGTTAAATTAAGTGTGTCCTTAACATACTGTTGTGTGTCAAACAGAAAATTTAGAAATTTGGAACAACGTATAATGTAACTTTTTAATATTAACCCTAATGTTATTCCAGCGTAATAAGTATATTAGTTTAGTAGTAATAAGTAGGTACAGTTTATTTTCTCGTTTCTTATCAAATTATTTTTATTTTTATAATGTATGTATGTATATAATAATTGTCTTTATATGTTATTAATAGGGTGTGGATTAAAATACTCTAAAAAACAAGAAAAATGACTTAAAAAAATACAATTTTAAACACTTATAAAAAAAGGTTAAAAATGCCCTAAAAATGATTTATTGGAAAATGTTTATTCTATAAATAATCAAAAATAATCGATTAATTTTAGACAGAATAAAACTACAAAAGTCACTCGAGAATCAGACACATATGAACTAAACGCAATACTAAGCACAACAGTGCAAATAGTGACATACGACTTCATTACGACTTCGATAAATAGCTTATCGTTTTATCTTTATACAGCTGGTATCGTATTTATCTGATCAGATTGGTAAAACCATAATACATTTTAAAAGTAAAAATTTGAATTTTTTTTCTTTTATGAGGAAATCAAAATAAATGTTATCAAATTTTCTGAAAACACCACTATGTAGTATGTAAAAATAGGTAATAAAAAATGCACTTAAATGTCAAAAATGCTCCAAAATCAAAAAAAGTTCTAAATATGCGAAAAAATGCAAAATAAAAGTCTCTTTTTTTATTTTTAATTCTTTGATATATGACACAAATCTTGTGTTTGAAAAGCATTGTTACAAAACATTCAGAAAAAAATGCAACCCAGTTTATATTATGTAGATAAAAAAATGTATAAACTATTATGGGAACATTATATATATGGACGTCAGGTTATTTCGTTTAAACCTTTACTAGCCAGGAAACGTATATAATGGTGAAATTGTGTCATTTCGAACATTGATTTCTGAAAAATTTAAAATCAAATAATTTATCTCAACTTTTATTGTAATTTGTTAATCAATTAGTTTCTATGACTAATAGTCAGTAATATGAGATGGTATATTATGCATATTTTACTTGACTGCAGTAGGTACCTATATAACCTAACCTACCCTACCTATATAACAATGCAAAATGAAATAGTTTGTTTAATGAGTGATAATATAATGGCCTGCAATGCCGTCACCGAACGCGACAAAGTGTCATGTGCACACGCTTGTTCAGTGATATAATAATAAATTATATTTCGTGTAAAAATAAAAAATAAAACTATCAAGAAGGAAAACATGTAGCGCCGTGCAGGTTATGCAACCGGGTGGGCCGATTTGTCTCGCGCGCCGCGGTGGTCCTCACATTGTGCCTAATCATCCACCATTATTGTTGTTATTATTCGTATTATTATTATTGATGTACGCTGCCACACATATAATACACACGCACACACACGCGCTTATAGGTATATAATACCCGTGTATATATTATGATACACGTGTGTGTGTTGGTACTCACCATCAGCGCTGTGACGTTGCTGCCCCATGGTCATCTCGGACTCTATGTAATCATAGCCGTCCGTCGTCAGTCGCCTGTATGTATTATACTCTTCACGCTTCCACGCGTCATGTCTACAAACTAAATTGGTTTATCGACGCTGTTTACTTACAAAAAAAAAAAAAAACCCATATATAGGTAACATAACGCGGTACATTAGAGGCACCTGATATACATGTATACTATATTATATAGTTCATTTATATTATGTATATACTGGTAGGTAAACATACAAAATACACCGAACACGCGATGACGAAAAAGACGTACGGACAATGACAGTATACCTAACACTGCGACTAACACAACCAATACACAGTGTTTTTACGGGTAATTAATAATTTATTGTATTTTTGTTGTCGTTGTATTTGTATTAGTACAGATTTGCGTTTTCTACAACGCGTACAAGGACGATTATGACGACAAAACATCTCCATTGTGCCGTAGCCGATAATTTTCACAGCAACAGCCGCGGTTGTATATTAATAAGGAGTTACATTTTGCAACTTATATACACTGTTTATAATAACGACTATTTATAATTTTTACTCAAAATTCTATTCTCAGTCAACTCTAGTGTGCAGAGTAAACAGTTTATAATTCAAATGTAAAGCTATTTGAAAAAAAACACAGAAATCCCAATGTATGTAAAATTCAGTTTTAAAGGAGTCAAATCTACATAAATTTTAATTTAAATGTTAAATTAGTATTACCTCTATATATACACATACATTTTCTTTTAGGGCTTTAATTATTTCAAATTGTTTTTAAAAAAATTGAAAGTTATGTGCTATTCCTCCATTTTATGTTGCCCTTAATTTTTTATACTGATGTTGGTAAGATGATGTCAGATTGTCAGCTTTTCGTTTTATTAATTTTTATGATATTAAATTCTTTCATGATCTGAAGCAGTATACTTTCATCAACATTTCAAAGTATACATATTAATTATATATACCTCTGCAGATACCTAATATATAGATTTAAATATAAAATAACACCTATTGTTTTATATATCTTATAAATATAAACAAACTGGAAAACTTTTCGAAATGTGTGGTATACCACTTTATTATTCTTAACACTTTTATTCTAAATAGTTATTTCTTAAGTTATAAATAAGAAAACTTTCGTTCAATATTTGATAATTTATAAATCATCATTTTTCAAAATAATATTCTGTTTTAGGTCTTACAATTTTAGTATATTGGTAGTTAGAGTAGTTAGACGCTATTTAAAATTCAAAAGTCGACTAAATATATACCTAGGTACCAACAAATTAAATTCAAATCTAATCACTTTGTATGTATTTTATTTATTGTAAAATTATCAATTTCACAATTACAAATTTAATAGCCGATACCTTCTTAATAATAATACGGCAATATATAATTTATTGTCTACACTCTACACTATTACATAATAGTGAATAACAAAAAAATAATAACCATAATTACAATTGTAAAAAAAAAACATAAAAAACTGATAAAAATATAAAACAATTAACAAAAATAAGTCTATGGCATTTTAAAAGAGAATAATGAGTAAGGACTATAATAATGAATAATTATAATTATGATTTTTTGTATCCAGAGATATTGATGAACAATTATGTCTTTCTTTCAATTTGCTTCAATGTCTGACGACTATATAAGTAAATAATGTTTACAGTTAATCTAGGGGTAACCAGAGTACCAGACTATAATATGTTGAAGAAGTCAAGTATCTGATCAAGGCCGCTATATCACCGCCATTTTGTCTCAATAGACTTTGTCCTGTCCTACCTGTTTATATTTTTTCCTAGGAGAACAATTAAAACTCACGTTGGTACTACAAATAAATGTCCTTCCTGGTTAATTTTTACGATAAAAACCTAGTAAAAAATAATACGAAGGACAACATGCCTCGTCAGACGTTTTATTTTTTTATTATTTGAATTTTAATAATAATGCTATCAAATGATTCACATGGTGTTATATAAATTATGAATTAAAAATAAGATCAAAAGATAATAGAGGTTAACATTGACATTATCTAATTATAATGATTTTAAAATACTTATACTATTATAAATAATAGGTTCTATAATAATTAATTAGTCATAACTCATATAAGCATTTAAACTTTAGACGAGCTGAGTAGAGTGTACAAGGATACCCCGCATAATATGTTGTCCTGCATTTCTACGCTGAACTAAACTTAAAATAATTATAAGTTAAAATTATAACTTATAATTCATAACTAATGAACTTGTCTGAAATTTGATTTTTATGAATTGTTATAAGTGTATACTCCAAATAATATTCTGCTTAGGAATATGAAATTAAAAATTAATAGTGACATTCAAAAAAGTAAAAAACTTAAAAAATTATAAAGAAAAAAATAGAAAAATTTTTTTTAGAAATGTTGTTTTGAAATGACATCAAATTATATAAAAAAGAATATTTTCAAAAAAGTCAAAAAACTTTTCGAATTAATGCGTATAGACACTTAAATGGATAACCTGGTATGTTTTGTTGTATATAGACTATAGAGTTTAGAGTTAAATATTATGATATAATATATTGACCGGACGTATTTTTAACAGAGCAAGATATTCTTGAAATTTTTTTACTATACATTTTTTTTACAAATATTTTGGCTATTATAAACGTTATATTTTATTTGTGTTATAATAATTTGGTTGATATATCTTATATACTTATATATAGGTATATTATAATAATATTTCTGTCGTCTCCATAATACAGCGGCCGGAGCTGGATGAGAAGGTATTATCTTATAATGTAACGCTTTGAAAGTTTAAATTATAGACCTGACAAATTATGAAAAAAAAAAAAAATGTAGGTATATATTTTATTATCATGGGATCATGCTTTTATCATAGTATTATGGCATTGATTATAGTAATAATTTATACTGTCTTGCCGCTGTTCAAATCGATTGTTTGTTCACGCGTTTCTATATCGACTTAACATATCATAATAATACGCTTAATATTGAAGTGTACTGCATTATTATTGTTATTATTGGCCGGCGCAATTTTAAATCTTTATAATTGTGGTGATTATTGTCGATTTACGTGAACTTTACCCGATTGTAGATTACAAAAAAGAAAAAAAAACACGACATATAATAATTTAGTTTTAATACACAATAAAGACCTCACTCTACACGCTAGTCCACCTCGATATAGTTTGCTGATTTATTGCAAACCTATTTTTTTCCTACTCGTTCGTTTTATTGTTATAAATGTGAATTTTAAAAGCGTTAACCTAGCCATATAATATACCTACAGATAAAATAATAAATAGTAGGTACACGCTTAAATCATATTAATATAAAATAATATTATATATTATAGGTAAGTGTCGTGATGCCGACCAATATGTTTGACCTCATATATATATATACATTATACGTAGGTATATACCTAGGTATGCACGTATATTTGACATGATATTTTCTTTTCTTTTTCACAATAATATCACGTAGGTACCTACATAATTTAATAACAGGTTTCGTTCGGTGTAAGCTAGTGCCGTATACTATTTTTCCGTGTAGCATGTTAAAGCTCAATCTCGCCCTCGCCGACGACCATACTATATAATATAACGTGCGCGGGACGGAACGATTTCGCTGCGGTACATAAAATATATATACATATAATATTATATACGAGTAATATTATAACTCGCAAAGTAATACACTATATACGTACTTACTGTTTATAGTTCAATACGTATATACATAATAATATTATATATACGGAGTACATGCGCGGGCACGACGGTACCAATCGCAATCGAACCTTTTTATTGCCATAACTTTTCGACGACGACGTGCCATTTATATATTGCTCTACACGATCAAAACGTATTGTTCAGAGAGCCCTTATTATTATTTTATCGTGTATATTTATTATATTGATATACGCAGATAATTTTACCTACGTATTATTTAATGTCATATTATTGCGTACAATACAATATTATATAACGTGTGACAATATACCTGTATATACTATATATATTACCTATATTATGATATACATTTTATAATATGTGAACCTATCTATTATCGGTTATTATTTTCTGAGAATCGTGTTTGGTGGCCGGGTGGTAACCATGCCATAATTTTTGTACATATTAACACGCATATAATATGTCTGTAGGTTTTGAAACGCGAGGAAACCCGTCTTTTGACTTTCAATAATATGTTTAAACACGTACAAGGCACAATATTATTTCCGAATGTCAACTTCGGCTCTACACACTATAGTATAAAGTCGTTACACGAAGTTTTTAAATTAAATCGTATTATGAAATTATACCTATAATCATGTTACACACGAAGTGGAATTTCAAAATTTTGGGTGGATTGCAAAATAATTTACCATTATTAATCATAGGAATCATAGCCGTTTGTTACGACTTAGAATTATTACTATTTAATAACACCAATGAAATGCGAATAATTATTATTCACGATCGTTTTTCCTTTGAAACAAGTAGGTATTTACGTATAGGTATGTATACTTATACATTCACAATGAAAAAAGATTAAAAGTAATTTTTTCAATTTAAATTGATTTAGCTGAAGGAATTTCAGAAGATAAATTGAGATTATTAATACTGTTAAATCACAGAATAAATTAACTATATATTTTTTTTTATTTATGTATTGATACATTATAATATTCAAGAAATATTTAAAGGAAATCGAAATGGTAAAAACTACCACTTATATCATTACTAATCATCATGGCATTGTCTCTAATGACTCATAAGCAATATGTCTAAGCCCATCATCAATATGTTTGTATTTGTGTTCAAAAAAACATCTGTAAAATATAAAGATGATTCATGATAGGATGCAAATTTATAGATACCTTGCGTCCGGTAAATTATGCCTCGGCGCACCCATCACTTAAACGTTTATAATTTATCGAACAATATTTAAAATAATCTCAGTTATTATCACTCTGCAAAGTATATTGATAACTGGCAAGTGGTAAGAACTAACAGTGGGTAAATATTTGAATACCTACGTTTTATTTTAACTGTCACAACTCACTTGCCCGCCTATATAATACTATGTCCCAAGCGAACAAAATCAATAGCTGGCTCTAGATACATACATATAGATATCTACGTAATATTAGGTATATCATTATTCGTAATACAATAATTATACTGCAGTTTTCAGAGGATACAATACATCTGGGAATCTAGGAAGGTACATAGTATATGTTATAGTATGAGTATAATAATATAATATTATGTTGAATTATAATCCGACTGAGCATCACAGTAGTGAATAGTGATAGGACGTATAAGAGCAAAATTACGAAAACAAAAGATATCGCGTCAAATCCACCACACACGTCGCCAAATAAGATTATTTCTCGTGAACCCCATAAAATTGATTATTGTTTTTTTTTTTTTTTTTAATTATCTCCCGTACGAATCTTTGCGTGTAAGGCGGTCGGTAGCTGTCAATAACAATTATAATGATAATAGTCAAATGAAAATAATCAAAACACGAGATGACAGCAAAAAATAAAAAAAAATATCAAGAAAAAACAATGTAAGGGGTAATTAATTCATCACAAGAATGGTCCCGGCAGCAGCGTTACCGCCATCACTGCCACGTAGGAATAATATATTATATAGTAGAGCGAAGGTCTGATCGTTCGCGCCGCGACCTGCTGGCGAATTAAGTCATCATCATCGTGCTCACACACACACACACACACACAAACGCGTCTTACAGGCTGACAGATGTAGGTATACACGGTTTGGTCGCGCTGCCGGGTTAAAAAACTGATTTGATCTCTCGATGCGTGTGGTATTATATTTCTTAATTTGGTCATTACAGACGTCATTATGTTGCGTAATGGCAAATGAAATGATAATGTCGAATTTGATTGTGTTCGCCAAAATGCCAGCCCGGCACATCACAATATGGGGCCCTCGACGTGACGTTCAGTGTGCTGTCTGCGCAGGACCCTACGGACATGCGCAAACAGGCGACGGTAAGAACAACAATAATAATAATAAGAACGAACGAACGAACGAACGAACGAACGCTATTCGAAACAAAACAATACGCATTTATAATTTTTAAATTATGTTGTGTATAATATGCGTTAATTAATAAAACGTCGATGGCTGCGGTCGGCGGCGTACGTGTGTCGTGTGTGGTATTTATATACTGCATATTGGTAATAAATAATAATACCACAGTACCTGTCCTACACTAATTAATACACATATCGACCCAGTGGCGTACACGGGTATTTCCAACGCGTGGGGGATTATATACTATAAGATATTATATGAAAACATATTCTCGTTTTTTTTTTTTGTATAGTGAAAAAACAGCCAAGGGGGTACCCTTCCCTCACGTGTGTATACGCCACTGCGTCCGCCTACTTTATATATTAAATTATATTGTAAACTCCCGAGCTGACCGTATTTACACTCCAAACGTCTAATTTTGATCAGTTTCCTCAAAACGTTTAATAATGCTATCAACCTCTTCTCCATCCTTAACACTAATTATGAAATTGTCATCAAGATAATAAAATCCTCCGTATTGAAAGTTGGTTTTGTTATTTAGTAATTTTATTCGCCTTTTATCATAAATATGATAATTATATTATAATGTTAATAATTTATTTGTCGAGCTGTCATAAACCTGTACTTATAGCTAGTGAAAAAAAAAATTGTAAGCTTCTGACTTCTGTATCCCCCTAATCACAGGGTCTAACATTAATAAGTAGATATAGGTACATATAAGTGTTTCAATACGTCTTAATTGAAATCAGTAATTCATACAAATTTGTTTTAAATATTAACATTTTCAGAAATCGGGATATATTATTTTAAATGAGTAGACTTTAAAATCCAATTAAACAAAATATACATACTAGGTATAATATATAAAATATAAACCTAAAATATATAGGTGACAGCCGACAGGTATTTATTAGTTATATAAGATATTTAAAAATTACAATTATCTTCGCATGGATTCCCGGACACTGCGGAATATCTGGTAATGAAAGAGCCGACCTACTTGCCAAGGAAAAAGCCAATAACCCACATCAACTAACTGTGTGGAATATTAAATCCGACAAAGATACTAAAAAAATTATATACAACCAAATCAAAAATAACTGGCAAAAAGAATGGCTTAAAATGAACACTAAATTAAACGAAATAAAAAGAACTATCGAAAAATGGAATAACCCAATGTCACTCAAAAGAAGAGAAGAAGTCGTACTAAATCGCCTCGGAATAGGCCATACTCATCACACACATGGCCACCTCATGAAAAAAGAGCCACCAAAAATATGCCCTACATGCGGAATCACGACTTCTATCAAACATATCATCACCGAATGCAGAGACACAAAAGAGGCACGACACAAATTCAATATACCGGAACACCTCCACGACGCACTGAGCACTGACGAAAAATCTATCCAAAATATAATTTTATTTTTGAAAGAGACTAAATTGTACAATTTAATTTAAGCTACCATTCCATGTAAATACAAGCCAATGGTCACGTTACCGAGGCTTTTTCTTTTTAATAAAAAAAAAAAAAAATTACAATTACCTCTAAATATTTGAATAAGTGGTTTTTTTGTTATAAATATTTTCAATATTAGTAACATTTGATAACTTTTTTTTCCAAAATAACTGAATTTGACTTCACAAATAATTAATGAAACTATAGTAACGGATCACTCCGTTCTACATCTATATATAATACAATTTATTTATTTATATTTACACGCTTCAATCCACACCCCGAACATAGAACTAAAATTTTTTTTTTTTCGTAAAAGAGTTCTCCTCGAGTGCGAACACGACGTCTACCTATATAATATGTAACGGCTAACGTCCTAACCTCAACAACAGCAACAATAGCCTATATGTACTAATAATAATGATAAAATAAGCGACACGTATGTTACAAATTACAATATCTATACACATATATAAACTTAGTGTCATATATCGTGTGTGTGTGTGTGTGTGTGTGTATAGTAGGCAGTAGGTAGTCGTATTACTCGTATTATATTATTATTATTATTATATTATTATGTACTACCACCGGCGAAGGCGGCGTGCTAGGCGTGACCCGCGGCGGTCGTGTTGATTACACCGCGTCCTATAGTGCGGTGTGTGAACACTGGTGCGCGTGCGCGAGTCGCATACTCACGCTCAAACACGTACCCACACACTGCAGACGACGTACATAATATTATATACGCGCACATACTGACACTAATTACACGTGGGCCACACACACGCAGACGCGTCGCGCGCGAGCCTTTTGAAAATTGTTATTCGCCGACCCTGCAGTATAATATAATATAAATAAAATATTATATTATATGGATATATATGGGAAAGTTTATTATATTCGACGCGTGTGTGTTTTTGTGCGTCGGGCATGCACAGACTGCCCGACAGTCCTGGACGATATTTTTTGAGTATTTTAATATAATATAATGACATAATAATATCATAATAATTATTCAAGTGCCTACTATGATAATATTATAGGACAATATGCATAAACGTATATATATATACGAGTACGTCCACGGCTGCACGACAGTGGAATCCGACTGGTAGGTACACGCACGTACAGTCTTATGCGCTATATTGATATATTTTGATTTTATATACGATGTTACGATACGACCGACGCACGTTTAAAATAGTTTTATACCTAAATACGCCCTCGGGCGCGCAGCTTGTCGAGATCGTTTACTGTTCGTATTATTATATTAGGTATATATGCCGTGTACCATAGGTGTGCACGAAAACCAATGGACCTCTCAATCACTCGGATCGGACTATGCAGCGGCGGCGGCGGCGGCCAGCGATACGTTATAATATCATAATAATAATATATAATAACATCATTCGCAGCACGCTGCTCTCGGCTGCTGCAGCCCTGTAGTATATAGTATGAATAATAATATAAAATGTATAATATTATGAAGAAGTGTTACGAATGTGTATATACGATACCGCCACCCATATCGGCACGTCTGATTTCGCGTATCGGCCGTAGTACATATTTTTTCTATGATTTAAAAAAAAAATATTATATCAAAGTAGGTCTTCTGCAGTTTTAGAGTTGTGTACCTAGGTATACTTAAAAACGCTCACATGCTAGCGATATATTATATTTTGTAAATGGTGGGTATTGCGATGGGCTAATTATACCGAAACCGCTGTTACATATTATACTATACGCGCCTATGTATATAGTATAATATATGTTATACGAAAAGAATAAATATCATACGCACAAACCACCGGGCGAGCGCTGAGCTGAGATCAATCATCGTCGGGCGAACACACAATGCGGAGGACTTATAAGCTATAACGTCATCGCTGCAGCCACATATAATAATATATTATATTATATTAACACATAATATATTATTATTATCGTGTGCTACGCCGCCGCGGCTGGTTGATTGAAACGTTATTAAACGCCGCCACCGCCGAACACACCACACACACACACGATCGCCATGCACGCACACACCGCGAGTGATGTATTTGTATATGTTATTGTTATTATGTGTACGCTTTTTGTGTTTATTGTTCGAGTGGCCCGGGCGGGCGGCCGCGGCACCCCGACACAGTACGTATATTATAATTTATATTGTAATGGTATTATATTATTATTATTATACCGTTCGTTCTGTGGGTAATTTTTTCCGCCTGCATTATGCAGGGTTAGGTGTCCGCGAGCGTCCGGCGACCTTATATTATTATAATAAAATATATATATTATATTATTTACACGTGCGCATATTATTACTATTATGCGGCCGTCGGGATGTGTACCGACACGCGCAAACGTTATATTCTGTTGAACGAGTGCGATGTGCGCTGTTGACTATCAGTTGCAGACGTGTAGGCGAGAGTGAAATATATTTGAGAGGTGACCGCCACCGAGATCTCATGGGGTGTTCGGTGCGGGTACATGCGCATCACGGTAACCTGCAGATATTTGAGAATATGGCGAGGGAATAATTTGGGGTTTGAGGATTCCGTGTAACTAATTGGAGGCGGCTGAGAAGTAGGGTGGTCGAAAAAGAACCTCAATAATTCAATATTTCATCATTAATTTTTGTATATTTATCGTCCCTCAGCACAACACACTACGAGATCCGATCAATACCCTTTACCCCGATTTCTTCTCAATCATCTGGAGTCTGGAGGATATTCAAATATCCTAACAGATTGTTTTCGCCAGGAATAAATAACCGGTCAATATTTTCAATGGTCAGCAGATTTAATTTCATGATCATTAAACTATACAGAACATGTTGGTATGTGAGCATTTCGTTAGAGCTAATACTGTTTGTTCCGCGATTCAAGAAATACCAACTCCCTTTCGATTGAATTTAAAACAGTTAATTAAATGATTTTTTCAACAAAAGAATAAAGCTTATTATAGCATATATTTTATTTTTATTTATCATTATATAAGAATGGTAAATATTAGATAATGAGCCTTACATAAATCGTGCAATAAAACAGAAAAGCCATCGCAGTCATTCTGTTATCAAGAATTACGTCGCATAATTTGCAGACTGATAATACTGGTAACATTTATGTAAAAATGTACGTGTTAGCTTTCAAGCAATAATTAATTAACATCTCATCATACCGTGTCGATCATAAAAAAGTGTCAGCGGGATTCGATACCGACCGTTTTCAAGGAGTTCAATATAGGCAATTTTCTAAGCGTGTGCATGCGTGTCGGGTGGATGTCTGCTGAGTGTGTGACTGCAATAGTGAAGTATAAGAGAAATTTCTGAGCACTACCTCGCGTGCACTTACAGTCGCACAACTCAGCACAAATCGAAAACGCACAACAAAAATATTTATTTTTTTAATTTTTCGCAAGAGTATCAAGTTTTTGCAAATTTATATTAGTTAGTTATCCAATATGTTTTTGAAAACATATTTGAATTTGTCATAAAGTGAAATCAAAATCGACTCTCTTACATTTTAATTTTTTTCAGTTCAATATAATATAGTCTCCGTAAACTGCAATATATATATAACTTGAATATATATGACCACTTGGGTAAAATGTCTGTACCCGTTAACCGAAAACAAATACCTAACACCTGTGAAACTGTTTGATTTTTTCATTCATATTATAATTGATTTATGAAATTCGACAGACATTTGTAACGTATTATATAGTATTATGTAGTAGTTGTTATAATATAAAATAATTAGACGTATCGTCACCAGACTACATTCATATTTATAGGATACCTACACGAGATTAATATATTATCTTTATCAAATCACGAAAAGTCAAAATTGATCTAGCATATTAAAATGGTAAGTACAAACCGCAGTATAGGTACAATACATTATAATATTATACGTTCGTGAAATTATTATGCCCATATGAGACTAGGTATTACTTAAATCGATTATTTTGTTTTGCGCAATGCAACGTTTTGGCCGAGTACAGGGCGCGAAATAATAATAATTATTTGAAAAATAAAATATATTTGTATGATCCGACGAACCGAAAACCTTTAAATTCTTTAACCGCCGTTGAGGTGTTTGTTGGTCAATCGCATGCACTTAGTCGTGTATGATGTTGGCCGTTATTAGTAGAGTAAGTAGTGTGCCTATTAACCGCGCACAAACGCACAGTATAATATTATAATATTATTACGACCGAGAGTGGCAATAATAATAATAATAACAATATGCAATGATGCGTTGCGGACCTGCAGTGGGTATAATATCATTGCTATAAAATACAAAGTAATGAAAATAAAATTATAAAATAGATTTATGAAAAACGCTCAACCGTATAACACGATTATATCTTATTACTACAAAATATAATATATTATTATATTATATACTACATCGTGTACGTGTTCGGGCCTGTACATGGATTATATTATTATATACATACGAGTAAATGACTTGATAGAACGAATAACTACCGCGAATTCACCACAGACATTACACCTATATGCCGACTTGCCGATCAGTAGTTTTAAATGCATGTTGGACTGTCTGCTTTAGTGTATTATAAAATAGTAATAATAATTTAATGTAAGTATGGTCACTTTAATAGGAATGCATAAAAATAATACATGACACGCGGTGCATATTGCCTATATAGGCGTACTGTACGGGACAGCCGAGTGTATAAAATAATATAATAATATGATTCTTTGACAACTCCGTTTCCAAAATGCAAAATAATAACGATAGTAATAATTATAGTAATAAAAATAATACTGTCTTTGTACATTGCAGCTATATCGTAATTCGAAATGACACGCCTGCTTTAGAGTTTCAAGGGCTTTACCGACAACTTGTGCGTGTATACAGGTATATATAATACTTCTTTATATATAATATCATATTGCACTATTGCAGTATGCCAGTATAGGTATTATATTGTTATTATTATGCGTATAATATGTGCGGGATTATAAAACCTTGATTTATTTGTGGTGTGTTATTAAAAATTATTGTCAATCATATTGTAATGCATAATATATAGGTACTTAATAGATTTAACTCGATACGTGTATCTGCAGTATAATCTATTTTTGAGTTATATGACAACGTGTCGTACTTAAATTTTATTATTATTGTTGTGTTCACGGCGCGCAAGATGGATGGATCAATAAATCGCAAGTAGTTAAAAACAAAGTCTATATTATTTTTTTATATACTAAACGTAGGTCAATCAAGGAAAATTGTTTATTATTCACATTATATTTTTTGGTTTAATGTCTTTTGATGCATTTGTATAATTTTATTATTGTTGGAAATTGCACGAAAAAAATTCTTAACAAAGCCTACTGTTTTCGCAACAATTTACTGTTGAAAATCTATAATATTTATTATACCATTTTTAGACAGACTATAATATTATTATTGTCTATACACTATTAATCAATGGATATTGAACAATGTAGGACATAAACTGCATCAAAATCATGACTGATACTTAATTAATAATAAAAAAAAGTTATCATAAATTATATAGGAGCGATCAAAGGAGTTGCGACTAACAATTAGCATTTTTAAACATTCATTGATTATATATTTATGTAGTTATATTATACAATTAATTGTAAGACATAAGTAATATTATTCTTAATAATATTCTTATATCTTATGTATTATGAATTTTCATATAAAATTCGAACTTATAAATTATGTAAAAGTTAGGTAGGTTACATTATTAGGTAGATATTCATCAAATTTATATATGATAATATATATATTATAATTAGTTGCATGTAATTTACTTTATTTTATTTGTATATGTTCTCCTCTCTATCTCTCAAAATGTAGTCGAATCGTGTAATAACTAAAATGTAACTTTATTATTTAAATATCTTAACTCTCTATTTCCATCACAAGCAAGCTTGAAGGAGATGGATAAATCGTTTGAAATTCATATAAGTTATAACTTATAATTATGTATAATATTGTCTTTCGATTATATAAAATTATATAAAAACATGTGTAACTAATATATAGAAATGGAGAAGTTCTACAACATCGAGTGAAGCATGATATCATTCAGCCGCTATAGTTATATATATATATATATATTGGTATAATGTATATAAATATGTTATTTTTAAAGACTCACGAAAACGAATTACACGCATCACCTACACATAAACACACACTGTTTGCAGAAGGCAGAGCACGCGTGTAGTGTGTGTGTGTGTGTGTGTGTGTGTCAATTGCTTTTCGTGTAAATTACAAACGCGGCGACGGACGTGTATTTTTTAATTTTTTTTTTTTTTAAGGACCAGATAAATTGTTATAACTACGCGGCAGTTGGCCACCGACGGTGTCCCCGCTGAGCCGAGTGTGCACACCCCTTTCGAGCCGCTCCCGACCGTCTCCAGATCTGCCGCCGCTCCGCGCGCGCATTCGTTTTGATTGCTCTCTCTCCGCGTACCCGCGACAGCTCTATAATACACCCGCGTGGCGGGGGAGGAAACGAAACGTGTAAATAATACGTATAACAACAACAATAATAATAATAATAACACAGGCGCGAGTATATTATTATTATTATTATTATTCCGACACCGGAAACCTACACACAGTGCGCGCCCCCGGAGTCCGTATAATTTGATATCTTTATTCGTACCCACCGCCTATGATGCCTACCTGCAGTGTTCGACACGTCATGATTATCGCTTTAATTGTTATACTGCCCGTAATGATAATATTATAATAATTTACATTATATATTGCACTGCGGCTGAAGAGTATAATAATAATAATAATAATAATAATATTATGTTAGACCCGGGAGTATATAGTCGGCGGCGCGGGGGTCCGCGTCTGGCCGGATGGTTTTCCGCCGCCGTCGCATAGATAGTCATCAATTAATCATTTCGTTTCCGTACGCTGCAGCAAGCGCGTCATCAGGCGTTTATTTATTTTTGCCACGCGCTCGACGTCATCGCGAAATCGTTCTCTGCTTCACGGCGTCATGACGGGCTGCTGCGTCTATAACTTTGCCACTGATCGAGAGTAGAGGTATATATATATCATATATAACCCTCACAAAATAAAATAGGAAATGCATTAATTGCTGGATTCAAGTATAACGCTGTGGCCTGTGTGGAGGTACACGACTGCACACGAGGGGCAGTGTCTGGTTTTGGTAGTTGCCCCCCCCCCTCCCCCCATTGACCCATCAATATTTTAATTTAATTTTGTGCTTTTTATAGCACTTTACAAGTGGAATAGGTACTTGATAGTTGATTGTGTACTCACTGCAAGCTTGCGCGTGTACCTATAATCTAATCATATATCGGTTTATATATCATTATAAATATGATTACGCGAATATGGAATATTTTCAAATGCGTATATTAAAATATATTATAATATTGCGGTTTGTCACGTGTGCGGGGCACCTAAAACGCGCATATAAGACGACGAAACGAAATTTTTTTCTCCCCCATAATAAACCGCGGTTCGGACAATTCTCTTCGCTTATACTTCTCTGCAGGATTCGTATACACATTTACAATCTATTCTTTCAATGTCGTGCACGCCGTGTGTCTAATCTGCAGTATACGTTTCAATCTTCGTTCAAACGCGTTATGCTTATAAACGCGCGAAATGCATGCGACGCATAAGCGTATGTGGACAGCTGGCGGGCGACTGTTTTCAAGACACCATCACCGTCGCCTGCAGTTTGGACGCCGCCGACATTTTTGATGGATTATTGCGGACTAGCGCACATAATTGACGAAACCTGCAAACCGCGCTAATACATAACACGTTTATCGGCTATGTTTCGTTTTCGCGAAGTACCTATATACCTGCTCAGCACAATGCCATCTCGACCTTCAAACATCCATCACGAGACGATATAATATAATATTATATATGATCGCGCGCACGTGTAGGGACGATAGCCTATTCGATCACTCGCGTCGTTGTATAATGATATAATAATAATTGTTTAATATTTTTGAGGTTCAACGACTCTATGAGATATTCGAAATTCAGAAATAACTACTTTGTTGATATTCGCGGAGATACTGAGATTCAATAAGTTTCACGGTCGTACACCGCTATATTATAATATGTAGTGCTGTAAGTTATTACCTTGGACCGGAGTGCCGGGAGAGGAAGGATTTAGATAGACAATTATTATAATATGTGTATATAATTTAATAACCTCGCGATTAAAATAGGCATCAAAAAAATTATTTATAGAAAGAAACAACGACGAAACATTTTTGTACGAACAACAGTGGACATATTATATTAATTCTTATTAATATTTTGTCTATCCGACAAATTTGGTCCAACGCGTTTTTACGACTTTTGACATTTTGGGGCAGAAAAATTAAAAAATATAAATATAATATTATTTATATATGTATGTGCATACATACATACATACTACGCACACACACACAGATATATGATTCTCGAAATAGCTCGCAAAGCGTTTTGGTCCTAAACGAACCGTTATAATGAGATGCGTGGGGCTGTGGTCTCGAGTGTAAAACAGCCGACAGCCACACGTAAAGCAGCCCGTGTGTAGTGTTCACCGCAGGCACACAAGGCCCTGTGCCAACTCGTTTTCCTTTATATTTTCTTGTTAGTTTTTGGTTAAACGAGTCCATTAGTAAACGTCAACGGCGCGCACATCAAATGCTCGGGAGATAGAAACAGGGAACTCGTCAAGCAATTTGAAAAACCGTTGCCGAGTGCCAGTGATAAATTGCATTTTAAATTTTCCTAGCTTCTTGGAACTCGGTCCAAAAAAAAAAACAAAAATGGTTATCGTTCATGTCTTTTATAAATCATTATTCTTTTAATTAAAAAGTAAACACATGTTGATTATTACATATAACTACTCTGTGACATCTGTATACCTACGCACTGATTTAATTTAAATCGCCGTTATGACTGAGTAATTTAAGACTAGAATGAAAAACAGACAGAGCTTAACTATATCTTATTATATTGCTTTATTTTTTATTCAACAACAACGGAAATCATATCTTAAAAAATATACCCACGCATAGATTGATTCTTTTTTAAACGGTTTGATATCATATCCGGAATGAGGTAATGTATTACTGCATATAGTTATGTTATGTATATCATCCGCTTTAACGAGATTTGTGTAAAATATAATATTCAATTATGTTTAATACTGAAAATGCAGACTGTATAATAATTATTATGAAAAAGTGTAAACCAATGTGTAGTACTGTAGTGATTATGTTATAGATGTTATGCATGCTAAGTTTTAAGTAGAAATCTTTCATTGTGTGCCTACTGCAGCAGCAGAAACCAGAAGTCCTATATATATACGCAAGAACTAAATAAGAAATGATCAGACATTTTTAACATGCTCTAACTTTTTAACCTCACTACAAAAAAAGAAGAAGGTCCACGAGTCATCTCAGACAAAGTAAAATATATGGAAAAAATTTAAAATGTATTATTTAAATTTGTAAATTGACCATACAAATGAGTATAAGGTTGAAAAAAAACTAATATTTTGATATATTAATATATATATTATTATGCCAATTGGCATATTGATTACAACGATGTGTTTTAATATAGGTTTTCTTTAAAACTTTTATGAGTGGGGGAAGAAATGTATAGCATCTCACAGCATTTCAAATCAAATGTGTTGACTTATCACAGCAATGTATACATAAGTATCAGTTTAGGTATATTATATTAGGTAAAAACGCATAATACCGCACTAATCTGCGGGCTGTGACGAAGTGCGTCTATATGTTCTGTCCGAATTTTTCCACCTTGAATAGTAAATGGATAATGTATTATAATTTATAATACTTGTCGTTTCTTTCAAATAATTATAATATATGAACGCTAAACGGACATAATAATACATACAATATCATGTAGGTATTATAAAATACAAATTAATGTGTCGAGATTCATTAACACGCAGATTAGGCGAAAAACTAATCCACGGTTATAATATAATATAATATTTTTATACTTCGTCTAGTGTAGAGCTAAATGGGAATTGTGTATACTGTGCACATACAGACCCAGCGGTGTGCACAATGCCCGGGCACCTCTCACCATGACCGATTTTCCCACTTGGCCCTTATAACGCGCCGCAGACATATTATATTATAATATACATTGTACAAACTACCAAATTACAGAAGTTTTTTTCCGGTATAGTTATCTTTAACGATCCGGATATCTAATTAAGTGATTTTAATAGTCAACACATCCTTTGAAGTTATGAATAAATGTACAAGAATAACAAAGACTTAACAACAACTTGGACGGTATCCCGAAATTTAGAATTGCTGAACCGTAAACGGCTTTCCGCAGTATCACACATAGGTATAAGAAATCATACAAGGTGCTATAATTATAAACTGTACGGTGTATTTATTTACAGTGTGTATATTATACTACACCTCAATACCTGCATAACTAATTATTTGTTTTTATAATTATTCAAAGTAATAATTATTAATAATAATCACGAGATAAATGTGTGTAGCTACAGTATATCCACAGTAGTATGGACCTTTCACGATAAAAAATAGTTACAATATATTTTCTGATCGGTGACATAATGACACGGTACCTATATAGTCTATAATAATTGTTGTGTTTTTTATCAAAATTGTGATGAAAATAATATCAGGCAGTGTAATATTTTACAACAGATTCAAGATTGTTCCTATTATGTGTTCTTGTGAGAAGTCTATTTCTAACTCCTTGTGATTTATTGATATAGAACAAAATATATATTGAATGATGTAATTATTATAAATAATAAATTGTATTTATATATTGGTAACGATAGATTTTGGGCATGAGGGGTGCGAGGAGCTACACCCTACGTATTTTAATCAATTTTATCGGGTGTTTATAACTCCCCCTAAAAAATTAGACTATTATAGCGTATGTGCATATTATGCAACTATAATTTACAACTAGAATACATATAAATTTAGTTCAATTAACTAATATTTTTTTTCATTTTTAAAAACCTATCTATTGGTTTTACTATAATATATATAATTTATATTATGTGTATTTAAAACGAGCGATTTACTACGAGGGGTAGCTCATCAAAAGAGAAATACATTTCCATGTTTTTCGATTTGTTCTCGTGGTCGGGAGAGTAAAAAAACAAATAATAATAAAAAACATTTTTTAATTACACATAATTACATTAAAGTTCCGCCGAGTTACACGTACAATATAAATGTGCATGTGTATAAACTGCAGAGTATAATAATATCATCGTATATTCGTCTACGCCAGTAGTTCCCAAAGTGTGAGACACCGTATCTTTACAGGGTACGATGAAATATTATCTGGTCTAAAAATAATCTGGAAACCAAAAATACGACAGTTACTTTTCATTGTGATTAGTCCTGATTTGACTTAGAAAATTACACCATGGGAAACCCTTGGTTCAAAAAGGTTGACGGAAAATGTTTGGTAACCACTAGCATACACTCTACGCACACCACATCCATATATTGGCACATTGCCTCATCCGAATAACAATCCACCCGGATGTGTTACCACCTAGGTTGCTGGTAACGCTGTTCTATCGAAGCCCTAGAAACACGCATACCATTATGGCATTATATCACGTGTTGCGTCCCTCTTCACGAACGCGTTCACATAATATACATACATAGCTATCACTGGATACCACAGATTTTCATAGGTCTAGGTGCAAGACGAGCCCTTAGATCATAGATTAATATATTTTTCGTATCCCTTTTATTCGTTTATGCCCATCACAGAAGTTCCCAGCATTCAGCGCTTGTATACGTATAAATTTTGTTTCAACATGAAAATGAAGGAAAAAATCATTTTTAGCAGTGGGTTGTTGGCGTCACGAACGAGTGCCCGCGATTTAGCCGTACGGTCAAGCACAACCACAGAACAACCACAGGCCCGCTAACACCGAGTCACGAACGCCGGCTGAGGGTTCGCCGACAACGTTTCGTAACTTATAGAATGCACAGTGGGCACCAGCTATATTGAGAACCACTGCAGATCCAAGGTATGTATAAAACAGTAAGAGAATCGTAATTTACAAAGGGCGTTATTAATAATGATAATGATAATAATCATAAATAATTTATAACAACTGATACAAGGAATAGGTTCGTGTCACGAGTCGCGTCCGATCGCTCTGTATACACAAAACTCGATCGCATCAGTGTCGTCGTATGTATACGAAACGCTGCTCAAACTCGTCGTTCTCGTTTTGTTGTTATAAAATATAATAAATCGTCACCGCTACGTATTGTGCCGCAGCGTATTTTTTACACGGCCGACCTGACGTGAGTGATGGCGCCGCCAATGTTATAATATTAGTTTATATTATTACTATGGTACACCGCACGTGTGCTCGCTGCGTGTGTGTCTGAGATGCCGCCGCCGCCTCCGCGACAGTTTATCCGGCAGCGAGTGATCCGTGTCGGCGAGGCTCCCGTCTCCGCCGTCGCCGACGCTTTCGACAAACGGTCCCGGACGACACATAAATCTGCGGCAGCAGACGCGATGCGGTCGTCGTACTCTAATCATTTTTCCCTCCCGACATGTATAACATTGTAATAGGTAGGTAACAGTCGACAGTGTGATCTGCCGGCAAAATCGCAGTCAAAAGACGTTTTATGGTCTATAAAGACACAAGAAATTATTTTTTTCTGTTAACCGCTGACATGACTTGCACCATCGCCATCACCGTCCCCCCCCCCCCGAAAGTTGCAAATTGTCTAGAAGTGAGGAGGATAAGACTCCAAGTTTTCACTGAGCTCGTTTATTAAGGAGAGAACTGAATGTGCTTCGTCGGTGGCTGCGAATGGCCGATCCAATTTTGACCTCCGTTTAGATGACTGCAGGCAGACATTTTTATTCAATCGATTTAGCCTGCAGCGCATAACGAGGTCACATAATTATCAAGTAGGCAGGTTCTAGCCGTTTATCGGTAGATTGTTTTCAGCCGGTAGATCACACTGTTGACTGCTGTTACCTATGATATTGTGATGTATATATTATTATAATGTATGGGTTGGTATCGTATTATATTATATTTGTATCGTTGTTTTCCAGTTATTAAATTACACGATGCAGACTCGTGCGGAATATTTTCTTCGAAGGCGTGCCGCTTGCACACCGAAAAAAATCTAATCGAATACATTTCAATACATAACATCCATAATTTTCATCCCTAATCGCCACAAAGAGTCGTCCACCTTGACCGAACGTCAATGGTTTTTGGATAAACTGCTGCAGGTGTCTGCGACCAGAATCGCGGAATTAAAATATAATTTATAATTTTATCGATATTCGACTTTCCAAAAATAATTTCAATTGAGGCAGACTGGTGGACACCGGACCTATTGACATATTCCAAATAAAAAATAATGATTACATATCTATATCAGTCTCCGCCTTGAGTGTTTGACTATAGTTTTGTGACTCGCCAATGGTATTCATTATAAATTATAATCAATCGGTTATCACGCGCCCCATGATGCCTCGATCTATTAAGAAGGTATATTCATATATTTTTTAACTTAAGTTCTGTTCCAACAACTATTGTGCAGAAGGTAAAAATATTACATTTTTTCAACCACTAACCTTAAATTTTACTCCTAACCGTGACATATAAAATAATCACACGATTATACATAAACATAAAACAAAATAATCTTTAATATTATTTACAACAATAATTAAACTGCAATACATATAGGTAACCAAACTAAAGTTATATATTAAGATATTTTATACTTTATTACTGATAATAAATAATTTTGCTTACAAAATCAAACGTTAACATTTATTAACTATTGGCGTATAAGATTATACATATTATACCTATACATATTAAATTACATGTAATAATACATATAGGTACGATGGTACGTCCTATATATATATCCCATACCTAAGTATGTAACACCGGCTATACCATTCCTGTGCTATAATCGTATTTAGAGGTGTTCCGGGTACCCGGCCAACGAGTCCAAGCCGGGTACCCGATATTATATTCAGTACCCGACCAATACTCGTTACCCGGCGTGTTATTAAAAGTTGACTTGGACAGTACCCGGTACCCGGTGTACAGCTACATTTTTTCCTTGCAATATACTCGGTACCCGATTAATTTATTAATTAAAAAAATATGTGTCCCCGCAATCGAAAAAACAAAAATATTTTATACATTTATAATAATAATAATAATAATAATATTTTATTACATTATCGCGCTGTAGCAGAAAATAGACATAGAATATTTCCAAGATTTATTAACGGTCTATGGCTTGTTGCTACAATTCTCAGTTAGTTGTTCAATGTCTTGTGACTTGTAAGTGACGATTGAACACATAAGTTTTATACAAGGTACCTACGGAAGTAGGTATGGACGATGCAAATAGTGATGTCGAATTTAAACAAAAATTATTACTCGACCAGTACTCGAGACTCGGTTTTAACAAAAATTATTACTCGACCAGTACTCGAGACTCGGTTTTAACAAAAATTATTACTCGATTAGTACCCTGGACTCGGTTTTAACAGAAATTGGTACTCGACCAATACTCGGTACCCGGTTTGTTGGTAAAAAATGTACCCGGAACACCTCTAATCGTATTGGTACACAAAACACCTATACAAATATTTTAAAAATAAAAAAACTTCCGTTCACACCCTGCGCAGACTACCCCGCGCACGAACTCTTGCATATATATACGTAATAATATAATATTATACTCATTGCGAATGTACGCAGAACCATCGTGTACCCCACCTCTATATAATATTTATACAACGTGTACCTATACAGTATACTGTACATACGCGTGTGTATAATATAATATAAGTGTTCGTATTTATTATGTTCGATGACGAAGCGGGCCGGCGGCTGAGTCTGCGGTGATTTATCGTGTTGGAAAAAAAACCGAACGAACGAAAAACATCACGAGTTTTGCTCGTCGTGAATTATAACAAAGACCCGAGCCCGTACTCACACTCACACTCACACACACAATATACGAACCACTGGCCACAGCTTATATACCTATATCGCATTATATTATTCTCTAGCCATAACCTGCGCAGTAACCTGCACTATACCCGTTCGTATGATATTACGTACGCAAAACTTGAGAGAAAATCGGACCGCGCACAATATTATTAGGAGTTTGGGTCCGCAAGTATAATATTATATACATGCAGGTACGACGAGTGTTTTTCCACGGATGTCATCATTACATAATAAATAGTGTATATTATATTATTATATATATACACTTTATAATATTATAATATATATAAAAATATGGTACCTAGACCACGAACGGGCTCGAGCGCGCGCGCGAGCGGTCAGAGGTGTCACCCGAGCGCGGGACCTCTCCGCCGATGCTAATGACCAGCGTCCCGGGCGGCTCGTTTGATGTTTAGGCGAGGAACACCCAACGAGAGCACGCGGCGTACATTATTATACATATACCTGTATACCTGTATAATAATAATAATAATATGTACCTGTACCTCTATACTCTCGTTTGCTTGTACCACCGCCGCAGCATCCGTCGTTCTGTCGTAAATGCGTATGCCTGTGTATATGACGTATATATTATAATATACATCATATACAACGCATATATTTATCATATCTGTATACAGATATAATATACCTTCAGGGGTACCCAAATTATACCGCGGACGGTAATCGTATTCACGACAACAACAACAACAACAACAACAACAGCTATAAATATAATCACATATTATAATACGGAGGTTGCAGCGACGACGTGTACGCAAATTATACAAACTGCAATATTCGAAATATAATTCAACATTTTTCCATTTCCATAATATACGTTTATTTACGCCTGTATCGTATTGAATATACGATATCCTACTCTTAAATATTATTTACATAATATTATGTTTTAAACAGGTGGGTACATGCGTTTAAACGCGATGAACACGAATAGGTATGGTGTTAGCGTAAACCGGCGAAACACGCGTGGTCCACGATGGTCGTAATACGACGAACCTTTTGTCTTGGACAATATAATCAGTGTGCGGCTCAAATGCTCTTCTCGTCAACCGCGCACTGCCGACCGCCCTCGCTAATAATTGTTATTCAAATGGAAAATCTGTATATTATGCAGCTCGCGATTGGTGCTGCAGACGATTAGACTGATGTTTTCAAAAATTGTATGATCATATGATATTATTATTATCTCGTGCCGCTACGCCATAATAATACATTTTAATTTAAATACTTGTATAATTTTGTTGTGCGTGTTGCGGACCGCAGGTACAGGTGCATTGCCGAAAACGACATTTATAGGCTCATTTTTTTTTTTTTTTTTAATCCGGTTTATTGATCACGAGTAAAAATAATACAGCTGATACTTCTGAAAATAAAAAAAAAGATGTATTCTATTGTACAAAACGAGGCTAGGTTAGCGTTAGGCTAGGTGCCAAGAACACTCAATGATTCCTTTAAATTTATAGATTTAGCCACCACTTTTAACCCGATGACTGGTCAGATAAGAAAAAATAATACAATATTCAGGATGTCAGTATTTAATGGAGAATCTCCTCCCATTTAGAAATCTTCAGATGTAATACAACAATATGATTTACGTTTTAGAACACGTGGGCGACTTAATTTGATCGAAAACGTGATCGTAAAACAATTCTTTACTCAAATGATTGTGCATTATTAATGAATGAATTACTAATGACTAAAGAGTTATATATGTATATAAAGAATTACAATAATATTTTGCGATAACCCGAAAGACCTTCTCGTCCATTTTTCAGTTATAATTTTATTTATGGGAATAACTCCGTTTAATTTCAATAAATCACTAGCTTATTTGGTGAAATTATAGAAGAAACCAAAGTTAACAATCTATTATTTTTAGGTGTTTTTCAAATCTTTCCAAAAGATATTGTTTTGATTATTTTAAGCATCAACAATACAGTTTTCTGGCCTAAAAATTTCCGATTTTCATAAAACGAAAGAAGCCAAATCTAAGCAATCAGTTATAATACAATTATAGAACATTTATCTTCTACAATCTATACTCTACAGAATTTTTATTTTATATATAATTGCAGTTACCTGACATGTTAAACGCGTTTAGTTGATAAAAATATAAAATTGAAATTTGATATTTTTTTTAATTAGATAATTCTTTATGCAGAATAATATATTATTCTTCAGATCATTATTGATTATAGATAAATTTAACTTAAAGCAACTAAATATTATAAACCTATTATCATATACACTTATGCAAACATTTAAAATGTTTTTGGTGCATTTAATGTTAATACTACAATAAAATATTTTTTAAAAATAATAAAAATATTCAAGAACGCCGGGAGGCGAGCCAGGTGGTGCATTTACACCACCTGAGAAAATATTTTATAATAATTTGGACTCAACAAATTATAAAATATAAAAATACATTCTATGTTAATTTGTTTTCATGATTATGGCCAAATTAGTGGCATTTTGAGGAACTGTCGCACTTCGGTATTGATGTACGTAAAGTCATGAAAGGGCCGAAATACCATGCAATTGGGATGTTAATTTTTCTAACGTTGGCATCGTACTAATAATAATTGTTTTATTGGCATATTTTGAAGTTTAACTACGAAAATCTGCAAATTATTTTGTAGTTTAAAATACAATACAATTTTTATTTATGCCTTTCATTGATTGTACTAACTTGGTAGTTATTGGTACTATCTATGTACTTTATTATATTATATAATGTTAGCAGCCCACAGGTATGGACTAGGTATTGTGCTTAGTAATAACAACTGCAAAGGATATATATATCCCCAAAAAACACAAAATATGAAAACACTTAAACTTATTTTTCCATTCACTTAATCAATAAATATAAAAATAAATAAAATCTGAAAGTTATATGAACGAAATAACGGATATTATATCATGGTCGGTATGTGTAAACACTCTATTACTCAATTGACCCGCCACCACTGCGGCATTGCGAAGAGGCTCTCAAATAATCAAAATATGTTATAAGAACTGTCTGCCGTATTAATAAACGTCATTTAAAAAAAAAATTGCACAAAAATAGGAAGAAAATGAATAAATATACCATAAAAGCAAAATGTACCTTTAAAGTTTAAAGGTTTAAACATAAGTTATAGCTTACAGATTTTACGTTGTCGTAAAATACAACAAATTTGTTTCTAACTGGCATTTTTTTAAGATTGAGCAACACAAATATTTAAATACTAGAAGTTCTCTGTCCCAGTAATGAGTAATGACTAATAAGTTATGAATTTATTATCCGATAATATTGGAATAGTATTTAACGGCAATGCCGATGACAAAATATCTGATTTTATTAGGTACCTAGTTAATCAAGTGTTCAGCATATCCAATAATATTAAGTTCTTCAAAACAAACATTACGACGCACATGCAACATTTAATTATATTATGTATAAAACAAGTCAGGTCTGTAAAAGTCGTATTGGTCAATTTGGTATTAGAATACATCACGTGACGTACGTTGTCACGTCTTGTCCATGACCCGTGTACGTAGTGGGTTACTGCTCGAATCAAATTTATTGGTATAATGTTTCATTATTATTGCAGTGCGCATAAAATAGGTATATACTTAGGTATTAAATCTTTTTTGAAGAGTATTTAATTTGCAAATTTTTTCTAAGAGTTTATCGAATCTGGGCAACACTGTTAATCGATTCACTTTGTTGGTACCTACAATAATCTATTGAGGGCGTTCAATTTAAAACCACAACAAGTGACATTTTTTTCCTTTTAAAATTGACTATTAGTACATTACAATATTGCATTATCTAAAACATCATCTATTATAACCTCATCATTTCTACAACTCTACATTGATCTAATATTAAGTCGTATAGTAGGCACCTACTTAATAAACCTATCTCGTCAATACGTGACAGCTGTCAGATGAGCTAGCAGGTTAAATTTTGACTCTCTTGCTGTATTCGTCGTTGATTTTTAACAGAACGCCCACTATATTATAATATACATATACTAATTTTTAATCTGCAGCATTATAATATTATACATCGAGATTAATAAAGCCACATGGGAATTTGAAATACACACTGATTGGCGTCTACTCAACGTCCAAGTGCGTCCACAGTGTTATCGACAAATTAAATTGAATAGCCCGAGCGCATTCTCAGTATACAGCTTTATGGACAGTTCAAATGTAAAATATTATTATCAAAAATAAGTCTAAACTCTAAACTCAAAAAAAAAATGGATATAAGCCAAAAAAATAAAATAAATAATAATAAGCAAATATTTTAGAGGTGTAATCAAGTTCAGAGTGATCAATACATTGGTCCTACTTTGTACCTACGTCACTGACCGGACGGTTGAACATGTTAATTTATTTGTGTCGTCGACCGATGTAAAACCATAGTATTGTATTGAGGTATAGTCGTGCGACATCTACCGCTCTATAAAATGTGTAGTGTAGACGAGTGTTTGCGTCGTCGTAACGCGACGTGGCGGACAAACGTCGAGAGGACGTTACTCGGTGCTCACGATTCCCGTACAGGTGGCGCTAGTTTGATAATTTTATGTCGTACGAGGAATTAATATTCTAGGAAAAGCCGTAAAACTGTTTGATACCGATAATAATAATAGTATTTGCTTCACGTCTATTTCGCACGACGAAATTCTCCCATTGACCGAAATGCCGAATATTCAACGGGACAAATTATTATTATATTGAACGTGTCTATTATTAATTATTAGAATGAAGTTATTTCTGTCACGGCGTAGATTGATGCATAACATATTTTATTGATGTGCTTGATCCTTTTAACACATGTCTTACAACATATGTTTGTGTAACTACAACTGTAACTGAGTTAGGTACGTATAAACTGAAAATATCAGCTACTCTTACAAACGTTTAAAAAATGTTATTTTTGTTATTGTTCTCGGTATTTAATAGTAATATAGTAAAATACTGAAAATAATATATCAATTTTTCTGTTGAAAGTATTTGATAGGTTTTATAAATAAGGTTCAATTTGTACAAAAAGTTATTTATCGACAAAAAAAATGATATTATGTTATGATAAACGGTTTGCATACATCTAACTATGTATAAATATGTTTGTAGCATTAGTAGGTATGTTATTTTAATATATAATAATATTATTGTATGCTATTGAGTTACAATTTTTAAGGGGTTATATGTAGGCAATTTTAACAAGAATTGAATAAGAATAAAAATATTTTTCAAATTTGAATACACATATTATATTGTAGCCGCTCCTCAGCGCTTATTAATTAATGAATATAAAAATAAGTTACGCCTTAACAACAATGAGGTAGGCAACATAATATGATGCATTACCTCAGAGCCTTCAAATCAAATATAATAATAGTAGTAATAGTGTTGGTGGCAGTTAATTTATTAGAATATATAAATACAACAATGTAAAGGCCCGTTTGGCCAATAAATAATAAAAGGCCAATAATACAAATGCCTGTTTGGCTCAACAATATATGAACTAATGAATACAACTGAAGACCCGTCAGCCACAGAAACACAAATATTTGGTCGACCAATACTCACATAACAGTTGAGACACACACCTGGTCTTACACCCACGCTACAGCACCAGGGCCTGTAGGCATATCAAAATTTTACAATAAAACAAATCGACCCTGCGGCCTGCGTACGTGTGCCGACAATAATTGTTTACGAAGACTTCACAACGATGAAATACTGAATGCAGCCGGGACAGGAAAACAATTTAAGTGTTGACACTATACTGTCCCCACGAGCTACGAGCTACGCCAAAACACGTTGAATCACTAAACACAAATAGCTGGTAATTTTGACCACCCTAACTAAACCCTAAACTGGGGAAAACAAATTAAATGATGAAACTGCAACGAACGTTGATTACCAGACGACTAAATCACAAAATCACACCAACGTGGTTTGGGACAACTGCAAACAGAACATTCCATTTTACAGTCAAACTGACCGGACAACATATTATGAAAGTGAAGTGCATTGAATTGAATTGCAAAGGACGGCTGACGAGCAAAAGAAAAACTACATGAACGGGCTTTCAGTGTCACCACACTAAACAATGAAAACTAGAAAAACTAAGAACTTTGTGACACTGAAAGCACGACTAAACGAAAAGAATTTTGACGTTTGAACAATAACTGATTTAAGAAAACATGAACTGATATGAACCACACAGCTGGCCGGTCGTACAATGAGACATGATAAGCTGTCGCCGACGAAGGCTGCAACTGTGGAACGCACCGTTACGTGCACATGCAAATGATAACATGAAATAAAATGCAATGATACAACATACATATACATACACATCAACATATTATATAGTCATAATAGTCTATAGGTAGGTATGTTATAAATCATGAGTATAGAGATCAATATGAGTATAGTTAGTTGAAGTAATTATTATTATTCCTGTCGATTAGGTACACTAGAATATATAATTTAAATGTATAATATTAATTTTATGAGGACACTACAATCTGCATACAGATACTGTACAAATGCATTTATAAGCATTAGCTCTATATTACGAATGTATCCCTACCATAATAATTAAATTCTATACATAGTATAATATATCACTAGTTTCTTAAAATTCATAGTCAAATCTGAAATGGCATATTATATAGGTACTATATACAGTAGGTATAAGTTACACAACATAGATATAAATAGTATTATATAAATCAATAATAAATAATAAATCTAAATTATTGCGTCTAATAAATGGTGGTGTATCTGTGTAAGTAACCCATTTAATTTCAAATCAGTTGAAGCCATCACGATTGAATAGCAATAAAACGTTAACTGCGGCTTTTGTTTTTAATAATTCAAGTAATTTCCCTATATTACCTAGGTAATATTTTAATACCATAGGTATACATTTTACATAATATTATACTTGACGGATTAGTCTCAATTGTTGCCTCGTTAGTACATTATAGTAGGTTTATGTATAAACATAAACTTGTGTATTCTCCATCTTGTATGTTGTCTCCCTCCAGATTTTATTGGTTATGTGGTTCTGATTCAAACTGAGTTGGAACTATTAAATTTAGTTTCATTACTTAGATGTTAGAAGAGTACAAAATTATATGATGCCATGATGTGTTAGTAGGTATAACACGTAGATATTGGAATTCTAAAGATATCCTAACCACAGGATATAATAAGAGCACAATAGGTAAGAATAAAATAATATAGCCTATACTACCAATAATCTATATAGTATAGGCCCATGTAAATTTATATTCAATCCGTGTAGTAATATAGTTAGACACAATATGTGTAAGATACATAAAAAAAAGTAAATTAACAACTTAAATAAATAAAATAATATCGTATCATTGATATAAGTACTATATAGAGTTATTTTATGTAAAAAGTCTATAGTTCTTATATCAATATCTATATATTGTATATTATACTATAATATTTATTGTTTGGATAAACATTTAAAATATACATAAGTGTATCCCGAGGATTGTTACAATTCAGTTGTTAATTTTAATAAATACTATATTTTGGGTTAGCTATTGATACATAATAGTTTCTCTCAGCGCGCACACATTGTGTGAATAAAATTAATATGTGGAAAAAAGATAGTTATTGTAATTATATTAAATTAATTTAAAATCAAGGCATATTTTTTAAGGGGTTTAATCAGCTACATTTCTCTTGTGCCAATTTTATAATATTTAGAATGATATGAAACATTGTAAAGTCTGATGAATGTGACTTTATTGTGTCCTTTTTCGCTAATAAGTAGTAAAATGAATCCGACATCAATATAGAAACGAGTAAATAAAATAGGTTTACAATGTAATCAAACTTCTGAGATAGGTTTTCTACAATTCACTAATATTAACTGTCACATTCAATATCTGAACAGGGTACATATACAACTATATATGTGGTCGTGTTTATGTCAATACAAAGTATCTAAAAGTGTATTAAAGACAGATATTTTTTAAATTTAATTTGTCAAAGTTTACTATGATGTGAGACCATAATATTATGTAATATGAATTGTAACATTCGATTGTACCTATAGTATACATAAAAGTAATAAAACATACCTATTATACATTTTAAGTAATCAACTATATGACTATTCAAAAGAAAAAGTACATTTAACTACTTTATTATTTACTTTCCAGCTGTATTAAAAATAAAATAGGTATTATAAAAAAGTATAATGTATAATATTATCTTGGTAATTAGTGCCATTTAAATATAGGTAAGTAGTTATACATTTATAATGTATACTATATTATTTGGTTTATAAATACAGTAACACTACCTGTTTTTCAAAACAACTTTCTTTATCAGAAATAGGTAATATAATACATGTTTCTGGTTAATTAATCATAGTTTTTACTTAAAACGTCAATAGAGTTGGGAGCTATTTAATTACGTAAGTTCAACGAATCTTACTCTTTTTAGTACAAATTTAATCGTATTATATACGATATTTGTTTGTAATTGGTGAATAATGTTATATTTTAGTACTCTGGGATCCTTCAACTGCTGCTACTAGCAACAGAATTGAACGTGTTTAAAAACTTTTTTATTTTTGGTATTCACAAATAATATCCTGTGTCTCCATCATGGCTCTAATCCTGTTCATCTCGCTTTCGCTCTTGATACACACACCAATCGTATATGCACGAGACAAACATATTAATATTCCGCTAGTATTTGATTATTGTACAGACCTTGGCTTTAAGTTAAGTTATAACCTTGACCCTAAGTCCACATATAAAATATGTGCTCTGTACGGCATTAAAAACACTCGATTTTCCTATAAGGTCGACAAAATAAAAGTTTCAGCTAAGTATATGTATATTAAAGTTGTATATTGTGCTCCTCTTGTCCTTCCAATTCTAGATTATGGTTGTGTTTCGAGGGATACAGCTAGCAATTCAAGGCAAAATAAGTTTTTGAATGTTACCAGTTACATATAAGACTCGCAGTTTGTCACATAGTATTAGCTGGCAAATATACTCGGCATATCTTTCTCGGACGAACGAAGACGCACTACAGGTATAGGCATTAGGTTCATTGAAAGATTGTTAAATGGAAACATTGAATCTTTTGCACTTGTCTCAGAAATCTGTCTTAAAGTATTCTCTGAATCAAATTCACCTATTATTCGTTTAATGTGGCTAGCAAATGAGAAATCTTCTTTCGGATATAAATTAGTTTTAATGAGCAATTCTTTATTAATTGTATTATTTAGTAACAAAGAATATTTCTATCTTTAAAGGATTTAAATAACCGAGGATCCCATTACCTATATAAGATACGCAGTACGATTGTTCACGATATGTGTGTTAATAGGTAAAATCATATTCTCATGGAACAATCTACACCCTACGCCCTACATGCAATGTCATTAGTCATTACTTAACATAAATATATATTGTTTATTTTATGGATGATGTTCGTGAGTCATTAGGATTGACATTCTTTTAATATATTTTTAGTAAGCAACATTTTAAAATTTTACATTTATTTTAATGACACAAATCTATTCTCCTTTTAAAGTTATTTAATATATTATGCTATAGTAAACGAAAACTACCTATATAGCAATAAATTATATTATACTTTAAAAATAAATGTTGTTTTTGCTTATATACTGCAGTAAGACAATTACTATTGAAGAAGTTGATTTTTTTAATAATAGAAAAATTAGTCTTACTCTGTAAAATCAGTGGCACCTCTACATATTTACCATTTATAGATATAATCTATACATATTCTATGTCTCATAACACCATGAAAATACATAATAATATTTCGTGTCTGATACAAAAGGTAGGTAATTGATTATGTTTCCGTCGTTGTTCTTTAATTTATTAATAAAGTCAGAGTCCCTAGTTATAAAAATATAAACGCTTTAAAAAATGCACGCAGATGTCAGCAACGATGCGAGTTATTATATGCCTGTGTGCTGTGGGTATATTATAATATAGGGTCATCGTATATGTGCGTAGGGGTAAAAATTGGTAGTATGTGGCTAAATGAATAAATACAACGTCCAAAAAAAAAAAAAAAAGTGCACGCATAAATATGTGTTTAAAACATAATATTATTATATATACGCGAGTGTGTGTATAGGAGTTTTGGGTTCGCTCGAATCGTAAATCTTGATTATCGGATGTTAATGAGAGGGCGCTAGAGAGGTGTCGGGTGGTGACTGCGGAGACTAATCGCATATAAAATGAAGGGCGCTACCGGTGTTGTACAATGTGTCATGGTGGAGGCAAAAACACAATTAACCGGTCGTTCCGTGGAAACTCGTGGGCCAATTACGTTGTGCACGTGTGCACGTGTGCACGTGTGTGTGTGTGTGTGTATACTGTAACGTATATACCATGACGGTCGGAGAAATAATGTTGGGGGGGAGGAGGGGAGGGGGGTTGAGCAGACGAGGAAAGAGTGGGCCGAGGGGCAGGATAAAAGTTATTAGTATTAATAAGGGTATAAAAAAAAAGCCATATAGAGTGGAGAGGAGAAAAGCGAAAAACTTATGAACAGTGAAAAAAATAATATTTCAACGCCGAGCGATGAAAATCGTGTGAAAAAAAAACGTAATACTGTTATTGTTATTGCGAGCCGACATTGTGGATATAGACCACATAATATCTATGTATTTAGCGCTCGGGTGAAAACTATTGTTTCTGCTCAAGCTATTGTTTCATAGAAGATTTATTCGCCATTTCTTATTAAACAATACGAAAAACCGTTCTTTATAATTGGTTTACAACATACGTAAAAACAAATTAACTACTTTATGGACCATACTAACCACCAGGCTGCACCGTATGTACATAATTCAGTTTAGAGGCGATTTGTATAACACGCATAAATAGTATGATGGTATATAGCCCTGTACCGGGCTTAAAGTGGCACAAAATGGAAAAGGGTACTGTGATTACAATTTTATTTTGAAAGGTTACATGCAGTGCTGTGCCGCATAACAAATCATTATGCAAGGAGAAGGTTAAATTCATTAATTTGCCGAACCAACATTTTTATTCGTTTCGCTTTAAGGACCAACTCGGTTTTTTTAATATCAATAAAATATTATAATAAAAACATAAATAATATTTTTTTTGGCACTTCATTACACCCAATAATTTTCTAAGAACCTAAATATAAAATATTGTTTTACGGGATGTTACGGGTGGTGAGGCTCGCAGCGCCAATAATTAAAAAAAAAAATTTATTATTGATCTAAAAAAATATACTTCTATTATAGATACTTATACATCTATAATATGATATAATGTTGAGTATAAAATAACCTATCTATTTTGTATGTGGGAGAAATTGATTCAGAATTTAGTCTTCAGTATACCTATGAACAATTTAAGTTTAACAGGACGGTTATATTATATTGCACCTTAAAATATTATATTATTGTTAACGTATAGTGACCATGGAGTGGGACTATAGGAATATTTAAAATATAGAGCTTCTCGTTTAATTTATTTGTACGATTGTTAAAATTTATTATACAGGGTGTAACAGGTCTATTTGACTAATGCAATAACTTTTTTTCTATTCAATATTTTTAAGTTTTTTTTTTTTGTAATGGTTTGTAGAGCTCTGCGCTATAATTTGTATATCTTATATTTTATTTTTTTTTTTACAACAAAAATAAATAATTTAAATTTTTTATTTAATATTTTTCTAATAATCCAAGATAGCTATTTCATAAATAAGTATTTAAAAACCATTTTGGCGTTTAAAACTTTTAATTTGGTTAAGTCGTTAATTTTTAAACAATTTTCAAAGTGTGTTAAAATTCAAAATTATTTCTTGCTTATCACTGTTACTGCTGTAAAAGTTATTGCATTAGTCAAATAGACCTGTTACACCCTGTATAGCTAGACGAATTAAACTGAATTAATGAAAAAAAAAAATCATTACACGTTTCATAACGTGTAAATTTGTCTGAATATTAAACAATCGCCCTAATGGAGACCATACTTCGCTGTATCAATCGATGGTGTCGTACAACTAATATTATTAATTTCACTTTTGGTTTTAAATGCAATGGCAAGTATATACATATTATATAGGTTTATTATACATAAAATAATACTTGGTCGCTACTAATGGACCGGTCCGTAAATATAAATGATAAAACATAAAGAGTGGTATTATATAAAACGTCATTACCGTTAAAATATATTTCGTGTTTGTGTGATTGTTTTAACAAAACGCTTAATATTGTATATAATATAATATGTATATATTTTACACGTGTGTGTGTGCGTGCACGGCGTCTGTCGGATCGTGGAAGCAGCTGTTGCTGTCTGCAACGACATTTTGTATAACGTCGAGACAAATTAATGGGGCCTATTCCTTTTCCGTATTTTATTTTTTCGTTTTTATTTTATATACGTCTTAAAAAAAAAAAAATAATAATAATAATAATATAAAAGGCAACAGCGGAAACTGGTTCCGATAACAGAGCTGTTAAATGTAAATATAGTCTAACCGACTTGCCCGAGAACGGCAAAACGTTCAATAAAATTACGCGTGTTTTCATAATAGATAATAGGTATGGTTTGTTTTTTATAATATTGCTCTTAAGTCTTAAGTTATAGGTGGTACAGTCGTTGTTCTTTTTATTTATATTAAATTAATCAAAGATATCTCCGTATACTGCGCCCCTTGCCCTTACCCCCATTTCATCCCATCCCTATGTATTTAAGTAAGAAATTATAACCTAGCCTAACCACAATATTTGGTGCTGTGCCGTTGAATTATCAGGTAGGTTTATAATATCTTTGTTTTGTACCAACGGCGACGACTGAATACGCGGCATACGTGCATACGCATGGGTTCACGGCCTGTTTTTACACTCATAGTTTGAAAATATTACATTTTTTAAATTATTTTTATATATTAGTTGTAACTGATCATTTATTTGTAAAATATATAATCACAAAATACTTAAATACAATTCTGATAACAGTTGTTGAACAAATAATAATTTAATATCTGATCACCTATGTATTAAGATAGTAAGTATTGAGTATAATGTTTATGTATTTAATAAAATAATAGAATTAATTGATGTTTTACTGCATGTTATAGGTATAGCCGGTAAAGGTACATTATATACCCGTGTCCAATACAGAATATTAATATTAACACGATATGTTAATACATTTAAGCACTTTAACATCTTTAAATTAACATAAATCACTCAACTGTAAAAAAATAAAAATTTAAACATTAAACTAATATTGTAATAAGATAGGTAATAATATTATATTAGTAAAATATCTATAATATAACAGTTTTAGATTCCGAGCGGAGCGAATATGTATACAAAAATGTCTGAATACACGATAAGTTGTCGAAATAATGCCTCCATTTTCTTCATCAGTATCTTTTCTGGTGGGAAAGTGAAACTGTAGTAGGTACTTTTAAGAGATAATTTAAAAAAATTCCCTATACTTTTTAAAAACGTCGGGTAAACGGGAATTTTCACGCAAAACTGGTTTTTGATAAAATCAATTTTGTTTTTTTTGGCGTGAATCAAAAAAAATTACTGTAGATACATGACAATATGACATTTCTCCCAAATTTATATAATATAACCATTCTCTACACAAAATACAATTTCCAATAAATGTTGTATTTTTTTGAGTTTTTTTTAAGTAAAATACATTTTTGGTTTTTTTTAATTTTTTATCATTTTCAATGAAAAAAATTTTTAATCGGTAAAAAACTTGAAAATGATACACAAAGTTCTTCATAATTTTTTATGTAAAATCAAAAGTTGACCGTAAGTCTATAATAGTTTTTTGTAAGCGTCTAAAGTTAAAATGTTAACAAAAAAAGAAAAAATCACGAAATTTATAATTTTTATATAGAAATTCATAAAAAATATTCTATTTAGATCTAAGATTTGAATATTTTACACGATATTCTCCATAAGATTTTCAACTTTTAACAAAAACAAAGTTTACCGGATAGTTGAACTAATTTTATGAGCGTTTTAAATTAGACATTGGACATTTATTCGTAAACTACCAGTAAACCGATTTCTCAGGGAACGATTTTCTTTTTTCTTATGTTCTTATAAAACATTTGCATATTGTTTTGTAGTTAAAACATGTATAAAATATTCATTTTTTATAGGTAAGGATTGAAAATTACATTTCTCGTAAGTACTACCTAGTTAATATTATAACCAAAAAATATAAAAAATATACTTACATGGTTAATTTTTATAGACATCTTAAGTTCAAATTTCGGAAATTTGGTTTTTCGTATACAATGTTTTTATATTGTTATACCACTGGATTCAAATTTAACACATCCATTACAGTGACTCCACTCGACACCCACTATACAGGAAAGTGGTACAAATTTGCCGACCTTTTTTCTCTCTTATTTCTACAATAATTAAAAACAATAGATACTTAAATTTACTCGTCTTTCCTCAAGTCCATACAAGTAGGAAAAAACATTTAATAATTAAATAGTTATAAGTCAAGTCATAGATATGTAACCACTTGTATCAAATGTATATATAATGTTTAAATTTATAAAGCTAATGGCCTATGCTGCAAAAGCTATAACGATCAATAAAAAATAAAATATAAAATAAAATAAAATAAAATAAAAAATACTTTAATATATATTTTATTCATACAAAATGTTTTTGTACTGATAAAAAATAAATAAATTTAATTAGGTATAAAAATCATAATTATTTTTTCTATTTTCCATAGATAATGTTAGTAAACTAATTCTTTATTTTTTAAAACTTTCAAAATTAAATTGACATTTTTTGAATTTAAACACGTAGGTACTGCAACGCCGCGCTGTATGTTACAATACGTATTTATATATAATTGCACGAGACGTGTTTTAAGTTTAATAATTTTGTATAGAGAACAGAAAATTATACGTTTACTTATATATATATTTTTTTTACAAAACAGGATGTGTCGGGACAAAACAATTTAGTGTGTTTTGTGTCTAGACTATATCGGTATGTAATTCACCGATATCGCATCCGATTATTTCTGGTTTGTAATAATTTCTTAGGGGTTTTTTTTTTTTTACGGCAATACCCATCGCAGGTAAATTCAGTCGTACTGCTGCAGCAGTTGCCTGTTTGAAACACATATTATCTACTGTGACACTGCAGTTGTATACATATATATACGCACAGGCCTTGTGCCGACACCGGGATGCCTAATCCTGTCGTGTATTTTCGTCGTAATTTGAAAAAATAAAAAACGAAAAAATATACGTAGGGCCGACCGACAATGCGGACTGAGACGAAGGGGGGGGGGTGGTCTACCTCCAGTACGCGCTGTACGCTAATATATATACACGTGTATATGATACGCTCTACGATAATATTATAACCGCAAACGATAATGATAGGTTTTAGCGCACGGAATCGTTAGTGTTGTTTTTTATTTTTATTCAGCCCAAGAGTATATTACTCGAAGCACGGTACGACACGATATCCAATATCGTTATAATCCGCCGCCGCCGTCCATAATCAAATGCGGGTTATATCGTGTATTTCATTCCGATGGATTTCCTTTGCGCATTTAAATATAATAATATATAATGGTGATGTATTATTATTATTATTCTTTTTTATCTCTCCAAAGCAAACCAGCAAATAGCAAACAACTCGTTAAAACATTATACTCGCGAATCATTATAATATTATATATACCTAGGTATATATGACGTATAGATAGGTATTGCGTTCCTTGCGCACCGAAAAAATAAAACCATAATTTATTATATTATACAACGGGTAATATCATTATACGTGTAGACATAGTATAATAACTAATAAATTATAATAATGAGTTAACGATATTAGGTATATATATATTCACTATTGAGTTTTGTATTTGATTTGATAGAAAAAAACATGGAGGTTTCGATTGTACAATTATTATTCGATTGCTTGTATTATTAACTTAGTGCTGATGGATAAAATATATTGTTATTGGTAAAAAGGTGAATTATCGAATCACGTGTTCGAAACGTTATAGGGCTCAATCACAACCGCTCTGTACCCTCTCCAACTTTACTGGTGAATTTTATGTGACTTCCGTCACTTGTTATTTAATTATCCAGCTCTCTCTTTCAATAGACTCAATTTAAAAATCTTTTTTTTCTCATTGCACCGACTTCCATTGTATCGATGCTTTATTCTCTATAAATGTTATCCTAATTAAATCCGTTCTAAATAGGTATTATTCAATGTTGTATTCTATGTACATTTAAATGTAATAAGTAATAACTATGGGCTTTGCACTCAATACCTATTGGTACATAATAAGTTATTAACTTATAATCTATGTTCACTATAATGTATAATGATTGAAATTTATTAATTATTATTGATACTATTTCATAAAAAAAAAAAAGTTGAAACTTAAAAAAATAAATAATTGAAATCCAACTGCGTAAAATATAACCACTTTACTATTTAATCATATAATATATTGCGTCAGTTGATTATTTATTTACATTTACTGTACCAAATTTAGTATTTAAAATTCATCCTCTCGCGAACTTTTAATCTAATACACGTTTTTATTTTATTAACATAAATTTTCATTAAAATAACATTTTACACTTGATTTTGATCCACCAGAAGCATATATAACTACAATGTATAGGTGATTGCTTTATTTTACTCTTGGGAATATACTCCACACGCACTGTGTGATCACAATTGTATCTCATTGTTAATATTATATAATATATATGTGTATTTTACAGTAAATAAATTATGACTATTGGTGCTTGCTTGCTCGCAGTTTTTTAATTATATTTTTGACAACGAACTAGCTGATGGTTTCAGTCGTATTTCATTAAAATATTCAAATAAAACCGAATTTTTAATAACTCGAGCAAATAATGGCGTATACGCATATGAACGTTATTATATATTTTTTTAATAGAGAATTTATACAAATAAAATTATGGTTATTCACATATACTATGTACATTGTACATATAGGAACATATTACATTGTTATAGTTATTTTAGCTTGGAGATTAAAATGTCTTTGACTATGTATTCGTTTTAAATGTTTAGTTTGACCAATTTATTCTTATAGTTGTAAAAAAAAACGTGAAGTGTTATAACATAATTTTATTATTATGAACGGGTTTGAATTTGAATTATTGCTTATTGATTTTATCGTAGGTAGTACCTTTATCTAGGTACTTCAGTAGCTATTTCTCTGTGGATGGTGTATTTAATAGTCGTTTTTGTTGATATTATCCATGATATATTTGACGTTCTTATTATTTTCAATGGTCTAGGAATATAATATTGCTGTTTATTCATATAACCAAAAGTAACATATTCACCGTTTCATAAACAAACGTTTTTTTTTATTTATTTAAACTTTGTTTTAACAATTGTTTCAACACTTAGAAAATCAGATACATAAAATAAACAATATAAAATAGAAATTACTTGTGGTGAACAAACATTAAAAGGTATTAAACAAAATAAATATGTTGTACGTATACAGCTTTTACTCAATCTATGTTTGTATTTTGTAAATATTTGCAAAGATAAAGTATAGTGAGTAATGCGTAGTGAGAAAATATTATATTAGGAATAGTTCTGTTTTTTGTAATGGTGAAACTATTGTTTATTAGTTATTATGAGCGCTTTGGTTTATGTGTCTGCGCAGTGTTGTTTATCTGTTCAAGTTAGCATTTTTCTTAAATAATTTATAATAGCCTGTGTCATGGGGGCTTTCTGAAAATGTTTCAAATTAATTCAATCCATTAAGTAAGACATGGTACTATAGTATTTATTTTAGGTTTTCCTGTTAAAAATTGTCATATCATAATTGTGTGAAAAGTATTTTTTTATTTCTTCAATATTGTATGTTTATGACAGTGAAAGATTAAGATAGTGGACACAACTTTGTACTTTGATACTATTTTCTCGTAAAGAATACCATTAAATTATATTCACTCATATTTGAGTGGTACCGTCAAATATTTGACTTCGTAACTATTTATTATATAATTTGAATGGTTCAAATCAAACATAAAGTTATTCATTTTTATAAATACAATTCAAAAATGACTTTACGTGGAAGACGTTTTCTAGTTGTTACTATATGAACTACAATTTGTTTATTTGTACTCGTAGCAGTTAATTTGAATTAATGACTATAGTAAATGTATTTGTTGTGACATTATCCAATGATCTATTATTTAATACAATGATTAAAACGTTAAAAACCTTTGGTTTAACCCTGAATTTAAGTTGGTAATTTTTTGCATGTTTGCTAGAGCTTTATTACTCAGAAAAAATTGAGTAGGGCGGTTAAAGTCGTTTGTATAAGAAATATTTAAGGTCAGGTTTTTATGTGGCTAATAGACTAATTTTTTAAATAGTATCATAACTTCATTTTTTTGTTAAACTATTTAGTTATAATCTTTTATCTTTTTAAAGAATTGTATTTTTCGGGTCTTGAAATAAAATTAATTACACGCTGAAATATAAATCATTTTAGTTAAATTTCATATCTTAAAAGTTATAATTCGGGTGTCTGACGTATTGTTTATTTTAGCATAAATTTAAGATTACTACTACTAATAATAATAAATACATTTTCAAGTAAATAAATATCAATATTGTAAACGTTGATTTAATAATAACTCATATTTGTGTAAAATATTAACATAATTTGAATTAGTTGAAGAAAGTTATAAATTAGTTAGTTATCGAGTTAACATTGTATATTTGAATATGACATATTATATAGTTGTAAAACCAATATTCATAGAAAATTTTTTGAATTTTCAAAATAATTTAACAAATAAAATATAGACATCTAAGGATGGCTATAGATGTAGTAATAATTAATAAATATTTCAACAATATTATAATGGAGCTCACGAATTAGCTTATGTTTTAAAAATTGTAATACATTCTTAGGTTATCCAAAAACCACCATAATATTACCTATTTTATAATTGATTGAATTAACATCATAATTACGTTTATGTCAAGTTAAACAAACCTACATACTTAAGCGTTCATTTTTAAATAATTACATTTTATAAGAAAGTTATTTTTATTGAACAAAAGGTTCTATTAGATTTAGAACTAAGTAAAGAAATTTATTATATTTAATTATTTTATAAATTAATAAGTTTTTTTCTATAACTTATCCAAAACACTTAAACATATTCGTCTTCAAAGTTAGTTAGTAAGTATAGGTACTTACATCCATGTTTCAACTTAAACTTTTAAAGTTTTAAAATTGTTATAAAAATAAAATCAGAAAAGTATGTTTTTGAAAATTTGATTATGTAAATATGTTAAACTGCATTGATGAAATTGCTGATTTTGTGTTGTAGGTGGACAAATTGCCGATTTCATAACCATTTTGAATATATCATGAACGCCGGCGGTTCGTTAAACCACTTCACGAAATTGGCAAAATTTGATAGGTGGTTCAACTATTTTATGCCGCTGAAATTCTATACGTGAGGCATAGATTCAAAATGATTAAAAAAAATAGGTCAAGAAATATCTTACACCAAAATCATTAAGTACTTTGAATTTACATGAAATAATAAACAATTAAAATAAAAATGTATAAAATTTAAAACATTGGGAGATCAAAAGTGAAACTTTTAAAGTTGGTTTTTTCAATTTATTTATTCTTGATAATATTTTTTGTTTCCAAATCATAAAACTTAAAAATATAATTAACAAGCTAACTCATAAGTTTTTCTTGTGGTAGTTAATAAATACTAAAAATACACTGTTGCAATTTTTTTATAAGCTTTTAAAGTTCAAATTTTGACAAAATTCAGTAAAATCACGATTATTTTATAGTTAGAAATTAAAATTACATTACTATACATATTAAATTATGCCATTACACTTATAAGTTGAAGTTAATAACAGTATTGAAAATATACATTTGATTTAACGATCCACCACAACTTCATTATGTATTCTGTGTATTTTCCGTAAGACTATAAGTACAACATTATTACTTACATTTTACTTTAATACTAATTTTTTTAAAACTGGACTTGTAGCTCTAGACCCACTGTTTTTATAGAGGGGTAAAATGAGTTGTAAGTAGGGATTAAGAAAAAACAATACTATGGTATTATAATATTACTATCCGAGAAAAATGCTGGGGGTAGGGGGTGACGCTTGGAATTAAAAAGGGCCAAAATCTGCAGTATTATGCCCTTCAGAATGACGGTTTCATGAATTTGGAGTAACATATATGCATATTCTCGTATATATTAATAATATATATCTTTAACGGTGTTTCTTATGTCTTTAGAATTATTAAAAAGTTGTAAAATAATGGAATAACTTTGAAACAAGGTGAGAGTTTAATCGTAGTTTTATTTTTAATTTTAGCAATTGCTGGAAAACTATACTGAAAATTATTAAGAAAATTACCCTATTATGATACTTTAATGGCACTTTACCACCAACCAAGTCTAATTTCTAATCATAAAAAAGAGAGAAATGATTCATTTAAAGCAAACTTAACACCCAAAAAAGTGGTAATGTAAAAATATAAAAAAAATTCCTCATTGTAAAGTTATTTAATTAGAAGTATTGATTTATTGCTGAGTCATAATAGTCATAACATAAAGTATAATATTATAATATGAATAGATAGGTATATAGTATATAGTATAATATTGGTTAACAACAGCAGTCAATTTATATTTTATCACGTTATTAGCTTACTAAACTTAAAAGTAAATGCAATTCGAACGGAATCTATAGTAAGATTAATAATATTACATTTGTTGGACTTTTTTAAGTATTTTAAATTCTGAGAGAAACCAATAACCGTCACTGCTCAGAATCGTTTTTCGTACCTATGCAATGATTTACTATTAAATTTAAATTTAACACAAAATGACGAGGTACACTGGGCACCTATACAGCAGAATGAGTTCACCGTTTTTTTTTAATCCCGCTGGCTACGCATCTGTCATTTATAAGTATACTTATATAGAGTACATGCTGTTTATAAAGAATTATTTTCCTAGTACCTAGTATACTATAATGTGTTAGTGTACCTATAAGTAAAATATAATATTTTATTTATAAAATAAATGTATACTATTAATTTATAATTTAATATTAGCATAACTTGTGGATTATCAAACTAATTATTATTACTATTATATTAATGGTCTCACTATAAAATTAATAGTAATACATATTTTTGTGGTATAAACAAAAATAAAATTGGCTATTATTAGTAATACTTATTCAAAAATGGTAATTTAAAATAAACTTTATTTCATATTAAAAATGAATCTTTATTCACCTAGAAAACGTTTATTTTAATGTGTATTAGTGTTTATAGTGTATACTCAATACAGATAAACGTAGGTGTATTGCTGAATACAGGTTTATAATATATCAATATATAATCTTCGTGTTATGTATTTTGCCGATATGCTGCGTAGTATAAATTGTTTTATTAAGAGTATTAACACGTATACCATACATAATATTATAATATTAAGGCGTTGAATATAAAATATCAATAAAATATTTGAATGTTTTAAATATTAATGACGAAAATAATGGCCCATCTTACAAAATACTTGCTACTTTGATAATACCTAACTATATCTAAATATTAATAAGATGAGTTATAAATTCTATAAGCTGTATTGCTTTGTCGTAAAACGTCGTCGGTCCGCTTTTAAGTGAACCATCTCGTGTAGGTATGCGTATTACGATTAATTACAATGATTTTCATAACTGATGAACATTCTTACTTTATAGTTATTCGTGTGAGCTATATTCATAGAAAAGTTGTAATTTACAAATGCGTATGCAATTATATTTACTGTGTACGTCATTACATCGTTCGCGTGTACAAGTGGATATACGTTTGAACGAATTGTTGTACGTGTACAGTATAGGTTTACAATATACACTACATATACATACCTTCTGCACGGCTACAGTATAAAATAAGAAACACGCTTTATGCTCAATTCGTTATATTACATCCATCGTGAACTATACCATTATAAACGGAGTAATGGTTTTTTTCTACACAAAAGTTCCTTTGGCAAAAACATAAAGCCACATTGAATACCATAAATTATTACATGGGTAATAATACTTTGCAATATTTCAGTTCTATTACCTATATATAAAAGGCATTATGTAATTCCACAATATTTTAATGCTAACCATAAAGATTTTTATCATTATTTTGCTTAATAATATATTTTAGTCGACATTAATAATTCAATTGAAAGGATAGAAATATCCTTAATATAAAACAATATTTCTGACTCAAACTTTAAATGTACTATAATATATACTATCAAAATTACAAAATGTATGTATAATAGCATTCAAATGCAGAATACTAGGGGATCTGTCCCTACTCGTTACAGTCGTCAACCCCTCTTGGTTTCGCATAGGAACAGTACCTATATTCATAAGAAACTGCAAAACTCCCTAGGATATATTTTGATCTAAAACTTGTATATATAAAATATTAATATTACAATATTACAACCCACTCATAACTGTCATTTTTTTTTAAACTATTGTTTATTTATATTTTGGTTGTCATGGTAATTATAAATTACTAGTAAATATTTAAAAAACTTTTTAAGAAAAAATAATTATATTTTATTATTTTTGTAAGAAACAAGTGCAAAATGAGTTAAGTGATGTCATTATGTGATATAATCATATCAAACAGAGGCATATTTTATATATATTTGAAATAAATAGGTTTATTAGTACGTCTTCTATTTGCAAGGATAGTTTGAATAATTTTAAAATTTAAATTAGGTACTCATTTATTAAACGTTAATAACTTCACACGATGCCGATTTTCATTATGACTGAAAATAATATTCTTTATTTCAATTGTACATGCATCGACTTTTGAGTTTGATTTTAATCAAATTATGGCAAACAGTTAAACAAAACTTAATGTATAAATTACGAACAGCGAATAGGAGTATTTAACTATAACTTAAATATTGGATGCGTTGCAAAATATGAAAAACTTCAATGCTACTAACTCGTATCATGCACGGTTGTCGTTTATATATAATATAATATTATTATACCCGGAGAGTGTGATCACACAGTGAATACATAAACATAGAAGAATATACCGACACAGTCATATATATAGATATAATATATATACACCACCTATCTAAATTTATTTTATTTGGCTAGAGCACATCCTTGTTGGGAATCATAAAATATTGAAAATGTTCGCCCTCGTGATATCGGTGTAAAATGGGCATTGTATTCCTAACCAGAGGTTCATAACGCTAAAAGCATAAGACAATGAAGATATTGCCTGCGATAAATTCACAATCCGCTATGTATTCCGGGCACGTAATCCGGGAACAAAAGAAATTACCGTTTTATTATCAAAAGTGGCTACGTAAATGTTTGATGAACATTGATGTGATTGGTGGCGGAGCCCGTGTTTAAAATCTAAATTCGGGTTCACTAGAACGCGTCTACGTGCAGTTTATTGTCCGCCGTTGTAATCAAATGTCTGTATTAATATTACTAGAATACTATTTCGTTCCCTTCGTTTGGATTGAAAAACGTTTCTAAAAACAGTCTACCGTGTACGAAATGCGTTTGACAATGTATTGAAAGTATATTATGTATTACATGATGAAATCGACTTTAATCGTTAGAAAAAAATATTAACAAAGTATTTAAATAACAAGTTGTTTTTAATATTACACTTTATAATATTATGTCATGTTAAAATATTTTATTCGATTATTTTGTAACGAAATAGTGCTGCCGAGAACTTAAATGAATCATACTCACAGAACGAGCTAAGTCGTGATCGTGTACTTACCTCGTATAACGTTATGTACCGTTATATTGATTGACTGATTTTTTTATGTTGTTTATTTTACACTGCGATTGAAAATTGAAAATTCAATACGTTTTATCGTTATTCCTTGATTAATAATAAGAAGATTCTTCATATAATCATTCGAATAGGTTTAAACATTTTTGATTACCTATATCTGTCCATATACGGTCACATATATTTTTTTTCCGCGGCGCACTAAAAACTAATACATATATAATATACAAGTCGTTAAGAGTACACCATATTATGGTGTAGTGGTGCCAGCGGTGGAGTTGGCGTATACATTTATAATGTTCACTAGACAGTGTCATTATATTATAATATGTCAAACCTTATAGTTTTAATAACTATATATTATGCCTGATGGTGTGTGGTATACCATAATCGTGGTAACCGTCATTTTCATCGTACACATACTAATAACCGACCGCGGTCTTCGTCGTTCGTCGTCTGCACTGCACTCTGCAAGGACCCTAAACTATTTGTCGTTATATGTATATAGGCTGTATAAATACATCGTATAGGTATACGAGTACAATATACATATATATATATACAGGGTAGTGTGCACATACTCGCGTGATTGTCGTGTAATGGAACCACCGAGACGGCGGGGCACTAATATTATGTCGTTTTGGACCAATAGGTATAAAACGCTCCTACCTCGTCGTTAAGTCGTTAAACGCCCGAAATCCACGACGATAAACGTTAATAAATGGTACTAGCATTTCCCATGGACCCGAGCGGCGGCGGCTGTAATCGACGTTAAGTCTTTGATTATATACCGGCAGTACACACGTAGTTTTATCCCTTTTTTTTTTTTTTTTTATTTCGAGGGGGTGGATGGGAACGATGGACGATTTTCGACGGTCCAAATTGCATAGTGACATCGTATAGCGTGGAATCGATTTAGACAATACGGTTTAATTGCTATAGTGGTAGAGTGGCGACTGGGAGGCGCAGGAGTGCAGGACACACAAAAATAAATGAAAACAAAAATAACGCTTATAACAACGAAAAACGTACTTGAACCCAAACAGATGGAAACTATAATAATATGTACATGTATTTGACAGAAATAATAGTCGGTTGAAACGTATCAACGTCGTTGTGTAAGGCAATAATAATGATAGCCATCAAAAACAATGTTTCATGATAGTTGGAGTTATATGCGGTTTGTGGTTTCAAACGGAACATTATATTTTCCAGATATTATTAGCTATGTATTTTTGGAAGTTTTTTTTGTCGAACATTGCTTGGAATGCGTTTTTTAATAAATTAGAATCCATTCACAAATTCTTTTAAAATACACGATGTCAGTGTTCTATGCTAGTGTTTCAATATCAGCTGCAATAGGCATTAAAATAATGGTTTCTTATATAACCTGTCGGTAACTTAATCAATTTCTGGTTTTGTAATAACAAATTTATTAGAAATTATTCCATAGGTACCTACATACAATATTTTCAACATTAAATAATTTCGAAACGAATTTAACTTTAGCAATTTATATGTTTTTATGAGTACCCACTGGCCACTACCTAATATATAACTATATAAATGTATTCGATGAAAAGAAATTATGTTAACTTTTGTCATATTATGTATATTTATGGTCATTAAATGTATTTATTTATTCGCTTATTACAAAATGATATAGTTCCTGTATAATCTTCACAGTACTATCATTCTCAGTTATATATGGTTATAATTATTTTTATCTCTTTTTTTCAAATACGATCTTATGATTTATAATAATATTTAGTTCGTGTACTTGATTCTTCATTGAATTAAGTTTGGTTTTACATTTTCAAGATAATCATTATAATGAACAATTTATTATCATTCTAATAAGAATGGTATATTTATGCAATTATGTAACAATTTATTTACGAGTGTTGGTAGTCACCACACAATAGTTCTGTAGTCAATAATTATACAATAATACAATAAAATAAAATTGTTTTATTAATGACCTACAAGCACGAGGATTGAATCATTCAAAGGTCAACTACGAATGGATAATTTGTCTAGGCTATTACAGTTCGACTTCACCTTGACAACCGATAAGGTCACGACGTCTGAACGGCGTCGGTTTTTAATCAAAATAATTATACAAATTATATCTAATTTATTACAATAACAATTCATGTTTTAGATGAAATTGTTCAAAGTTATATTACGTACAATATGTATGTATATATTTATGGATATAAAATATGAATTATTGTTATGTGATTGGTACTTGAAGGACCTATCATGGTTGAGATTTGTGTTAGGTGGGCAAGTAAATCTGCATCCGTATAAGATATATAAGAATATCGTAAAATTTGAAAATATAATATGTCAGATGTGCGTGGGTGGTATTAATATATCGTTACAATAGACCGCGGGACAGTGGGGATTGTTCGATGTCGGAACTCCAAAAATAGTGCAAGCACGCAGCTACAGTTAAAATATACAACATAAAGGAGTGATTTATCGTTTATTTTGGAAAATATTGCTCAGCATAATCGTCTTTTAAACTCGACTATGGAGTGAATACAGAAAATATTTAGAAAAGTCTTGCGTGAATTTGCAAGGCATTAATAGCTATAAATAAGATATTCTAACAAATTAGGCAATTTCGCGTAGCATTCATTTTCGCAATCAATGCTATTTTAAGGAAAAAAATCGCGTCTGACATGGCGTTAAATCGTACACTCAAAAATGTAAAATGAGCATAATCGTACTCATCGATTTTATTACGCAGGTACCTATGCTTAAGCTTATTTCACAAACGTACATAAGCTTTTATCGATTCTGAGTTGCACGTCCGCGCCGCTGATAGTAATAATATGTATACCCATGGTTGGCATCATAAATATATACTTACCTAAGTATAAACGTGATTTATAGGAATAATATTTTATTTTGAATGTTACAGAACAGTTACATAAACCGTGTATAATCAAATTTCCGTAGGTCTAATAACATAGCAGTACATGTTGTAGGTATATATACATTAAATTTATTAGTATAATATATATGTATATGTGTATATTATGAGCAGGTTTAATATGTACGATTACCTACCTATATATTATTTTCGTTCATGATTAGGTCTGCTCGTAAGTCGTAATGTGCGGACCAATCAAAGAATAATAATATTTCCATCAATTATTTTTTTCTTTGATAATGAAAATGAAAAAAAAATGGACTGGCCGACAGGGACGGACAACCATGCGGCCGGGGGTCAAGTATCGCGTGTATAATACGAGCACGAAATTATAATATACGCGTACAATATTATATGACATGTATATACCAACCGTACAGAATGCGTTTGTGTGGGCTTATAACTACCCCTCTTGGAGTGGAATATGTTTTTTATTTTCAATATATTTGGCAGTCGGCAGCCAGTGTGCCGCTCGTATACATGCATAATATATCATAAAATATAGAAGTATTATTTATTGTGTTAAATGATAAACATATTACGTTGCGTAATAATTATTGCAACAATGGATTTAAATAAATATATTATTATTATTATTATTGCGAATATTGTACTATACACTCAATATTGATTAATAACCACTAGTTACCTACTTACTCAGTTTTTTTAACAGGATAATGTCAGCGCACTATTTGTTTTCTCTCTAGCACACATGAAACCTAATGAATTTGAGTACAGCAGAACCAATTTTGTGCTGCTAGTTTTAATATTATGACTATTATCAAACATAAAGGCAAGCGTAGGTAATATCCAGGATGCTTAAAAGGTTTTGATTGATATTTAAATTTTAGACTGATGTAGAAGAGTAGAAGTACTACTGATAACAGACATATGGGGTGGATCGACAGGTTAAAGGCCATACTATAATAGTACCATCGTTGATAACATGCACATACGTGATGCCGTTTCATTGTTCATATTTCAGATCATTGTTTTATCACTGTTTTCCTTGCATCAACCAAGCACGGGTGATGGGTTCGTTATTTCAATTTGCAAATCAGTGTAACTTCAGACAAAAAAAAAACGGTTTACTAATATAAAAACTCCAATCAAAAAATTACTCAAACTTTGTCTGAAAAATCATTTTTTTTTAACTTGAATTGCAACAGTAATGAGATGACATTTACAAGACTTAAAAATTAATACAATTACTCAAAACTTTATTCGCTGTAAAACTTTATTGGCTGGGTTAAAACTTTTTACGTTTATTTGTATGACACTGGTTAAAATAATAAATAAAAGAAGTATCTAAGTAAGTTTTATTATTTTTTTTTTGCGATTCTTTCTGTGAAAATAATAGTTTTTTATACTTATTATTGTACTTACTGTGTTGAAGTCTATTGTTGTACAATAGGTACCCATATAATATGTGTAAGCGTTTTTAAAGTTTTTATTATTCTACTCGAGAGATCTTTCGTATAAGATAAAAACCATCATATACATGCTATTCTATGATATAAACGATTAAACAGCTAGGCATAATGCACGAATAGATAAATATTACGAATTAATATATTTTTTTGGGGGTTTTAATCATCTTTGAAGTTCGTAAAAATATTTTTGGTTCCGAATACGTGCAAATGCAGTATATACGATTATCACCCATTGACAATAAAGACAATACTTAAAATAAAAAAAAAGGAGTCGGCGCATGGTTTAAGGACTTAAACCGTCGCTGGGGCAATCTGCGCTTTGTAAATGTTACAGGAAACGGATATATACATTTGTATTATGTGTAATGTGTGTGTATATATATTAAATATAAATATATTATATACTTGTACACAGTCATATATAAATGTATATACGCATATATAACACAATGATATATTGTTTAAGTATATACGGTCTGGCTGAGTTGTTTAGGGGGTGTGGGTTATGACGAGGAGGACAACACTCGAGGGGTACAACGAAATGCAATTCATTTTGGCATTTACAAACTGATCCAAAACAGTAGCACTGCGATACAATATGTATATTTATATATTTTACGCACGCATTATGTACATATATATTATATATGGGTGTGTATATATGGTATTATGGTGGCAACCCGCCACGTCGAATTGGCTCCGCCATGAGCGTACCATATATAATATAGCGGCATCAGTGTATATACTATGTATATAGTATAGTCGCGTATATATATACGGCGGTGGTGGTAACAAATCTAAAACAATTGACTTACCGTGTCCCCGGGACTTTTAAATTCAATAAGTCTAATTTTATTTGCAACAGGAACGCCGAGGGACGCGCGGGCGGGGGCGCCCGCAAAATGAACAGTCCGGTTTATTTTTTTATCACTCTCGACGATTGCCGAGCGTTTTATGTCTGCCCCGGTCCGCCGCACCGCAATCCCCATTGCCCCTGTTCTTTTTTTTTATATATATTTGTTTTGTTTTTTTTTTATTTCGCATTTTACTTTATTCCGTTCGGATCCCGGCCGATCCCTAACATTTGAGCGGGTCCCCCGGGGACCACAACGCCCCGTGCGCGCAAACAATACCCGAAAATTACACTGGGATTCGTTTTATTTGGTTCTTTTTTTTCAACTGGATAGACTTTTAAATAATTCGGCATGCACTTTAGAGGTCGGTTCACGGTGTGAAACGGTGACAGCTTTATGGGTTCATTCGATACTCGTGTGCACGAGGAAAAAAATCCTGTTAAATGGCCACCATTCGAGATTTAATTCCGTCGGGTTTGACCAAACGCCTCCTCCTGATATATACACCGTACGCTTTATAGATGTATAGGTACGAAATGGTGATGAAAAAAAGGTTGTGTATATGATTGTGTATAGATGTATAGAAGAGCAAAAGTAATTTGTTCCGTTCTAACGTATAGCCCGCGTTTTTAATATTTAACGAAATATTAACGGCATTGACGAATAAAACATTTATAATTACTATAAGTTGTTTAATCTGATATTGTTCGTCCTGAAAATGTTTAAGAACAAAATATTTTACATGTCCCAAAATTTGATCGTAAACATAGTATAAACAATTACATTTTTATATTTTATTAAAAATGTTATTTATTTTAAAAGTATGTCATACATACATGAAACAAATAATATTATAATATCATATATGAGCTATAATAAAACAATAACAATATATTATTATAAGTTCATAGCAACATATATCAAACTAAAATTAATTATTAGCTATGATACCACTTATGAGGAACGTCGTAATAAATTTAAATTTTGTAGCTTTTACATTTACAAACATTGTGTCGTAAATAAATTGAAAAAAAAACATAAAAAAGTATTATATTTTAAATGTCTATAAATAGTAAAAATGATCCAAAATATTTTTAAAATGTTTCTAAAATGCAAATATTAGAATTTTAAGTCTTAAAACCTAGTTTTACATAAATATTTCTTTTAATATAATTTTTAGCTTTTCTTGGTTATTTTTATAACAATAATAAGTACTAGAATCGTCTACTTTTGACCTCTTCTAAAGAAGTAGCAACTAGATCCAATTTTCTACCAGAAACCACCCAAAAAATAGAAGATTGAAGTATTTTTATTTCTTTAAGAGGTGCGGGATGATAGATGCAAAAATAGACAAATAAATATAAAAATACACAAACATCATTATACAACTAATACATTCATCGCTACGCTCAAAATCTAACATAATTTAAATAAAATATATTCATTTTTAATAACAATCGCTCCACTTATACAAGTTTATTATTCCCTACATATTGTATTCGCAGTCGTTGATATCTATCGTAAAAAAATTATTTTTATACTTAAAAATATCTACAAAATTACTAAAATTAATATTCGTTTCAAGTTCATCTGTTTTTAAATAGACTAATTATTTTTGTGTTTTAAAAATATTCGGGTTTAGGTATCCATTTAAATTTTCAAATGATAATAATTATTATTGAGGAATGTTTAAATGATGTTGAACAAGCCTTGCGTATTAAATCACAATCTAGATTGATTATTATCAAAATTCAAAATAACATATATTCTACGAGTAACGGACCTAATTATTTCCAATTTGTAATTATTCAATGCAGTTGTGAATAATTAATAATCTAAGTTTAAAAATATAATTATAATTGAATATTTAATATACTTATCTACGTAGTATCATTTCTAACTACATTTTCATATATATTAATGCCAAATATGCCATTATGACATTATGTTTATGTACCCTGTCATTAAACTAATGTTCGTATACTCTTTAGAGACTAGGTATCGATTATATCGTATACTATATTTTTTTTTATTAAACTTAATATTTTACGTAATTCTTTTCAATAACTTATAAATATATTCAATTATGTAATGTATGTTTACGTTTGAATAGCTAAAATTAAAACAGAAAGTTAAGTATACCGACAGTAATTAAGTTTAAATTGTGTTCTTCGCTTAATGATTTAAACTTAAATAGGTTCTTATACATTTAAATGCTAATGTTCTTGAAATGATCATAAATCATTATGTTCTTAAAACAACTTTATTTTAATTTTAATAAATATAGTTACACATTTTAATCACGAATATATAACTGATATTTATTGTGTATAAAAATAGAATACATGAAAATGTAATAATTTTATTTTTTATTTGAATTATTCCATGCAGAGAATAATAATATTTTAGATTTTAAATGAATATTGTTTGTACGTGTAAAACACAGTATTTAACAGTTATTTCCATTTAGAAATGAGCACAATGAAAAACTTTCATCATCTATTCGTCTCAAATTCTATAACATAATAATATTATTATCATGTGTAGCCGTGTAGGATTCATCGTCCCGACGTATGTTCCCAACATTTCGATCATATTATAAACACGAAGTAATTTGTAAGACCGGAACCCTGCGTCTAATTGTTCTGTTCGCATCCAGCAATCTACGACACCCGAGTGTATAATATGTAATTATTGCTGTATAATATGAACGTTATTGCAATAATGTACGTGCCTTGCATAGTTCCTAGACAATTATTATTACCGTTCTCGATAATATTCTGACGATGTACTATTAGGAGGGTATAAAAAAAACAAAATAATACCTATTATACGTCATCATCGCGGTAACATAATATAAGAGTGATACACACAACATTTAACAAAAACAAAAACTAATTTAGATTCTTTGAAACTCATTTTCTTGTATATTATATTGTATTCGGAAATCTAGGTATCTATATATTATTATAATATATTGTTGGCAGAATAATAACAGTATCTACCTACTCGTATATGAACGTTTCAGAGATGAGATCATGGAATGTTAGCTTCACGTTATAATTACAAACAGGTTTAGGTATTAATCTATATAAAGTTATTCTATTGTATTTTAAAAAATTAATAATTGATCGTTGTAGTTTTATTTATAAAGGTATACGTATATATTAAATATATACCTATTACCCGTGTATAATAAAAGTATTATACGTACGGTCTTTGAACGTATATTTAACTGTAGTTTTTTTTTTTTAATTGATTGTTTGTTAATTAATCAAAATATGAAAAATCTGCACAAAGCAGTTATAATAGACTGAAGAAAGGTCGAATGGAGTAGTTCTTCTAATGTCTAATCAGTCACCTTGCGGGAGTTGAAGTTTAACCACCTCGAACGTCAAGGGCTTGAGTATTCAACTATTATAGGCCAACATCTGCTTATTTCCAAAACGCGTGATACATATTTTCACCCTTAAACTCCCCTAGTATAGACCGAGCTTATAGCATAATTAATGCAGGGAAAAGCATCTTGCAGTTAATTTGATTACTGGAAGCTTAAGATAACCGGGAATGGTTTAAACTCATAACGCAATTATATCGTATTTATTCATGCATCAATTATAACTATGAATTTATACTATTTAAACGCGTAGATTTAGAGGTTATGGTATTAGTAACTCTAACACGGATATCATTTTATTATTCCGATACGATTTCAAACAACTAGATCTCCGTCCAGGTAATTATCATTAACCCCTCTTAGTATTTTTGAATAATATAAATATTAGAAAATATTATATTGTATGACTACCTAGTGTGTTTAGTTTTTATTGAAAAATGTGTACCTATTGTACGAGGAAAGTAAAATATTATATATATACTTATGTTATTGGTTTTACCACACACAGTTCTAGTTTTACTTCAGAGTAAAAGGTCTAAATTCGATAAAACTGCGTCTACCTATAAAATCGGAAAGGAAAGAAAAATCAAATTGAATGCTTATACAATAACCAGGTTAGCGCTGGGATGCTTTCCACGATTTTCAAAGCGGTGTTTCGAGGGGGATATTGTTTGAGCTTATATTCTCTTGGTGCACCGAATCCCTCGACGATTGCTGTGACGAATAAATATGAAACAAAACATCCTGAATTGATTTGACATTTAGATAGGTTTCAATATACAAAACGCTTTAACCATTTGCAGAATTCCAATGCCAGTATGCCGCGTGGTATTTAAAATTTAAATTACTATGATTGCTGTACGAATTACCACCGCGTTAACTACATGCATAATTTAACGTCGTTTTCGAGTTAAAGAATTTGTTCAGTACGTTATGGCAACCATGTGTGTTATATCCTCATGGGGTTAGACAATCTGTATGGGTCATGTTATGTGTGTGTATAAATAATAACTTCTCTTTTATCATTGTTAAAATTCGCACGCTTTTCCCCGCGACCAAAACCACCCTCGAAATAACAAAAGTTACCCTTACGGCCCCGCAGTGAATACAATATGTAACTACACAATTGATTATTCTTCGTTTTTCCTCCCTTATTTTATTAACCGAATCGCGCTACATCAGACTGCAATAACTGACGTATCGTGTACTACTTAAACTAATAACGCGATGTTTTCTTTTTATCGATCTTAAAGCTCCATGGAAATGTTTTTATTATAGTTATTTATTTATTCTCTGGTGTTCTGGCAAGGGGAAGTATTTGCAGTGGTATTTGTATATAATTTTAAATTTATAATTTATATGTTCATATATGTACATACAGTTTACACCATACATGTAGAAATATATTATGCATATACCTAACCGAAATACGGATAAGTGAAGTCTAAGGTATTAATATTTTTGATTACCTACTCTATACATAGGTACTGCAATACAAAGTTTATTCATTACCCACAACATTTTTCCACGTTTTCATTTATAACTGGTAGTGTACCAATGGTATACATTTATACGTTCACTTTGATCAAACGTGTTAGTAAATAATTTATTTGAAGTTCACAATTTTGGTTTTACGGGATTTACCCGGATTATTATTCTATGTTTAAAGCGTAAGATACAGAAATAATAATAGACTTGTATAACACCATAAAACATTTAATTTTTAAAATTGAAACGATTTTTCCCCGATGTTTAGAAAATATCTATGGGCAAATTATTAATCGTATACATTACATTTGACTATACATTATACTATTTAAATAGTTTTGAATTATGTGTATACTGTTTTTAGTAGGTACGTGTTGCAGCTGCAGCTCTGGGATAGGACCTAATAAGACCTACTATTCTGCAGATATCTACTAATAATTTAAAATTTAAATACACATTGTACACTTTCGTCGACCTTTTAGAAAACAGTTATTCTGTTCCGATTCTTACACTGTAATTAAAATTATTATTTTCTTAAATATATTTCAGGTATCGATATATTTGTGAGCTTATAACCAATATAATACATAGGTACTACAGCATAGCTTATTATACACTCTGCTAAACCTGCGGTTTACCAAACGTTTTTCTCCTCGATTGTCCATTGAAATTATTTGATTTTCTCTTTTTTATAAACGTTTTACGAACACAACGATTCATAATATAAAACGACTATGTTGTGAACACACGCACACGCACACAAACACACACACACACACACACACACACACACACAAAGTATAACAATAGTAAAACGCCGAACAGCCAAACGAACGCAGTAATAATAATTCATGGTGTACAGGTGCGCACGCTACATCGCGATCGTACCTATATACGATGCTATTATTGGTGCGCGTTAACGCTCGTTTTTAATCAACTGTGAAGATTTGGGTTTCGGGTATATGCAGCGGCACGTTAACCGCAAGCACCAATTTTTAAGTACGTACGCTGCATGCCTGCACCATTGATATATATATAGGTACCTATATGTATAATATATAGCTGGCGTGCCTACGCAAAATCATGGCAAAGCCTCTGCCAGGTCGTTATATTATATGTTCCCGGCTATACGTCATACGCGTTATATAATAATAATATATACGTACACACACGCGATATAATTTATTATGTGATATAGGTACACCTATGTGTTATTATATTATTGAATTCATTTATTTATACATCGAATTGCGCGCCGGCTGTCTGTGCGTTCATGGTCGTTTGTAGTGAGTCAACGTTGAGGTTTAAGTATACTAAATATAATATATTATGTAAGTATATATAGAAGTAGTAGTTATGTCATTTTAGATGATTGAATACAGATAGGAAAGGACAGATGGAGCGAGGACGAGTGGGAGACTATTTTTTTTAAACATTATTTGTATTTTTTCTTTTTTATATAATATAATGTCAATAATCAATAATTATTGCAACAATTTCAGTCGTACAATATAACAGGGTTGTCATATTTTATCGAAGAAATGTTGAGTCCCTTTACTAACAGCTATAATATACTGTCTTTTTGTTTCATTCCAATTCAAACGTTTGAAGCGTACAGGTATATTACAACAATATTGAATAATAAGTAATAATAACACACCAAGTCTGTACATATAGTTGGTACATTGAGACGTATAGAGTGGATATAGTTATAGTACCTGTATGTACAATATTATTATTATTATACTATATTATATACTACGAAATAGGTACCTAAATTATTATGCAAGCCGGCGGGGCCTAATCAAAATCGATTTCGTCCCGTCGTTCCGTGACGGCTGTACCTATATAATGTAGGTTGTGTCATAGTTTATTAGATACCATAAGCGATGTAGCGCTAAAAACCCGAAAATCGTCTGATGTAAATGATCATCATCGCGTTACGCCGATCGAGCGTTTCTAAACTCGAGATAGTCAATGTCACGGGTTGTCGAACACACAATATTATTATCATCACGTAATGACGTGCGACAAAAACTTTATATTATAAATATCATAATATACGCGTTTGTCGTTTTGTATACATCGGCTATAAGCGGTATGGGTAATATACGTATTATGGAGGTTATAGGTGTAGTTATATTATAGTATATACGTAATATATATCACAGCAGACACAATGAGCTCCGCAACCGTCGGCGGTCGATTAGATGCTACACACGACAGCTATACAATAATGCACACGCGGCTAATACGATATTATTATAAATTTTAATATACGGCCCTCTAATCTTCCGAGCCGGTGACGATAATTCAATGTATAGGTACCTGCGCAGTGTTCTCTCCCGCGATAGACAACTGCGCTGCTATATCGTGTGCACCTCACGGCGGCGGCGCTGATGATAGAGAGCTTCAATCGTCGCGCCGTCTCTTCATCGCACGACTGCATATTATAATACGCCGCACAATATCGGCCGGTCGGACGAGGTAAATGATATAATATGGCCGACTATAATATATTATAATACAAGCCTATATAATTACGGATCATTTCACGCATTCCTAGCGTGTTTTAATCCTATTTTATTTGTATGTATCAAAATAATATATACGGAACGCTTATACAGGCATGTAATATAATATGTATGTATGTGTAAAATATGTATATAGGTAGGTATATAATAATATATGCATCACGCATTAATATATAATATTATTATCGTACAATTACTATTAAGTCATATAACGTTAGGATGGTGCAGAGCAAGGGAAATCTATGTTATGATATCTCAATATCGTATAATATTTCACGGTGTTGTATATATACCATCGTATAATATATTAAACATTTGGTAATCAGTGCAGTATCTAGGGGGATTCGGTCTCTCACCGGTTAAAATACAAATCCTTGCATTAAAATAAAAAACTGTCAGCGGTTCAATGCATAAAGTAATTAATAACTATATGCATAGGTACGTATAATATATATTTATATTGTGGCTGGCGGAACCATGTATACGAGTTCATGCATGAGAGGTACGGCGATCTGTCCATAATAATTATAGAAATAGAGGTACTCTATATAATATAAGATTATCGATAATGGTATTTTATAAACGCATTTGCATCTAAAATATTCAAAATCTAGGCGCGCGCATACAGTTGTAAAATATGCATTATATTTATTTTATTGCTAACATTTTATTTTTTAACGACGAGGCGAGGGGGGGACACTTTTACTTTAAACTTTGATTTTACTGTATTTTAGTAATAATATTATTATTATGATGTATTGAACAAAAATTGTTTACCTATGACTCAGAAAATTCTCGTCTCGCCTTCCGCATGACGCGCACACTACATATAATAATATAATATACCTACTCTATAGTCTATAGTCTATAATGTAATAGGACGGTAATAGCTGTCTACCCAATGTGATAGGTACCAACAAATCTACGCGACCGAGGCGGCGGCGGAAACTGGTTTCGGGCTCATCGTGGTTGGTAGCCGTGCGTTAACATGGCGTCCGGTTCGTACCCCTTTCACCCGGTGCAATTATATCGAGACCGCAACGAGGGCATTATAATGCGTATCTAATGTTGTGTATATTTTACTATTTACACTCACAAACACACACCTAATATTATTAAAACAACTACTCGGTGTCCAAAGTTGCGGTGGTGGTGGTGGTCCGATAAAGGTAAAAAAAATCGTAGTTATTTGAAGAAAAAGACGTCGTCGTTCCTACATTAAAATTATGTACAAAACATTATACGATATAATAATATAAATGGGTAATATCAACCAAAATATTATGTCCCGTCGACCATGATATTATTATCTATATATGTATAATGATATGTTTGATATGTCCGTTTGTGGTCCTCTATACTAACGAATAGACGATGTATATATCATATAAGTATATGGCTATGTCGCATATTATTATTACATAGGTAACACGCCTATGTATTATAGGTGTAATACCGAAGTTTATTTTTCGATTCTATAAAGATTGTCACATTTTTTTATGTATATAGTTTAGGTTAGATACACACATAGTGCCTATTATAATATTGGTATTACTGTATTAGGTACATACGAGTAGGTACTTACTACTTGTATGTATAGACGTCCGTGTAAAGCGTGTGTAGGACGAAAGTCGTTGTCGGTATCTATAATATAATATAACATAAAAATGACGAAAACATTATATACCGCGGCGGTATATTATACGGGTGGTACGTTATAATATTTACGTTATTAATTATTGTGTTTGAAATTTTCAACAATAAATAAGAAATGTATGACATTGCAAATAGACGTATCGATAGTACCTATTATTGTTATATTTATTTGACACCGTAGGCCTATATTTGACACGAATTTCCACTTTCAAGATGAATATTTCCAACTTACTTAAATTGATTTTTGAAAAGGATTGTTAAAAATTATTTGAAGTATATCAAAGGTAAGTAAATTGCTAAATTATTGAATAATATATATTTTACGGTCGTAAATATAGACGTTCTACTCGTCTTATAAACAAAAGTTATGTGGTAAAATTATTAATGAAGAACATAATACCATACTTTTTATAAAACAACTTAAAAGTGAAAATGATGCGCTCACTTTCCTGTGAGTGATATAAAATGCATTAAAAGGGCTTTAGCAGATTGAAAAAAAAGCATTAAAGTTCTCCGTTTGGTTTTTTTTTACATTTTAATTTAAAACGAGACAAAGAATAAAAGAGGAAAACGACGTTTAAAATGTTTAAATGGGGCATAAAATTGCAGATTGCTATTACCTACCTAAAAGGTGTACATCAACGGTGAATATTTATAACGGTTATAAATTATATTACAGTATTATTATAGAGTTCACATTTACCTATATGTATAGGTGCGCACATGACAATGTAATGTTTTTATTTTTATAATAGCATTTTAAAACCAAGGTATAGAACAAATGAACGAAACTGTCGTCCGACCTTCTCTTTTCTACAAACACTGTAATGTATAGTAATATATTTGATCGGTTTATTGATAGTTTAATGTTTCGTCGGTGCGCTTGAAAATCATAAAACTGCAGTAGGTAGGTATAGGCGTAGGTATACTGCTCACTCGAATATTGCAAAAGCAGATAATATTATAATGGAATATCTAATTGTCTAACCATATCTCGGGGCGATTGCAAATTCCGCGTCAAACTTTCTTGCCGCTCATGCTTAACCCGATTAATAAGTAAACAGTGCGCGAATAATTTATGCACATCTAAAACAATGTAATTGAACGAGTAAAGTGAGTGCCGCACATAACAACTACTGCAGCGGCAAGACATTATAATATTCCCCCTATCGCTGCTGTTTTCTCGCAGTTGCAGCGTAGTATATAATTATTGAAAGGATCTTTTCTTTACAAACTTGGCACTTCCGTAATTGTTTTCAAAGTAATACATACACAAATCTCATTTGCGAATACAGCAGTATCTGCGCCGGGAGTCTTCCAAACTTGTAAGTCATACGCTAATTGTCGTACTGGGTCTATAAATAATATATTTACCATACCAATAGGTAGGTATATAAGTAGGTATAAACATTTTTTTTTTCGGGAAAGCCATGTTCTTATTCCATGATGGTATCATCAAAGTCAATCACCAGGTTTTTCGTATATCTACGCTGTAAATAATTTTATATTGTATACACGTGTCGTTGTGTTGGTTTCTATATTTATATATAGAAAAGAAAATATACTTTTGTTTTATTTAATCGAAGATTTTTGAACTGCAGTATAATAGTGGTAATATGGGTACTAATAATTTTTAACTTAATGGAATACAATTATACATTTTCGCGGAAATTCAAACACGCAAAGTCCCAACAATCGGAGTAGGTACCTATATACTCGTATATGTGTATTATAATTTGACCAAATAAAAAATCTAAATAAACTACTCAAGTCGTTAGTGGTTTGGTTTACTATTCTAAATTATTGTAGTATGATAGTGTGTATGTATATGTTTTTATATATATATAGAAATGTATATTATAATAAGTATTGAATAATTATCATCATAATTATAAAAAGTGCGTGATTCCGTTCGAAATAATTAAATTCGTTCATGACAATACGGTATTTTTTTAATATTATCTTATCGTTTTATATTTATGATGTTTCCTCTTTTTGTATTATAAATATTTACCATTTAAATATAAACATACTCACAAACCGATTTAAATTGCATTGTTTTTACTTTTAGGCTGTGTACTTCATAAACTATATTGTAGATTTTATTTTATTGATCTTTTTTAATAACATCAGCAGCAATGGTTATTGTGGTTCGATTGTTTTTACATGTTAAGATTACAATAATAACAAAAAAAAAAAAAAGGTAGACAATTTGTGAAACAAATCATTTTATATTAATAACTATATTAATACTTAAATTGTATGGTCTACTTTTGGTCTAAACGATGAGTCAAAGTTTTTGGATATGTTAAAGATGATTTGGTCTTGGCGGAGGAACTTCTGACATTCGGTTATGATATATATAACAATTCATATTTTATACATACAATACGTTTATGATATAGTTTATAATATATTATACCTATATGCCCATATAATGCTATATATTATATAATATATACTTATGTATAATACAGTATTTTGAATAGATATTGTATTTATGTTTAAAAGCGATTTAAATGTACCTATAGGTATATAGTTATAAGTACGTACACAAATTATAGTACGCTGTGATATATTTTCACTTAAAACGTCTTGCCTATATTATATCTCTCAGTCCCTATCGTCACATAATAATAATATGTAATTGTAATATTTTATACATAATATTATTAATATCGACCGAGACGAGCACTGCTCACACATAATTGAGATGTTTATTTAACGGCAATCGTGTCAATCGATGATTATTATATAATATCGGTATTATGCAGATTATCGACGGTGTCTTGTAAGGACGACGACGCATTACCGTGAGCCAAAGCGCCAATATATAATATATTATAACATGTCCCTATATATATATTATATATAATATAATATTATATTATCGGCGCAGCTCCCTTCTAAAGTGTCCAAGTGTTGTTGCGAGCTGTACGCCGCAGCGGTGAGCGGTGGCCTCGAGGCGGCGGTGGTTAATTCCCCAGACGGTCTGTGTTGATAAGGGTGGAAAATGATTCGATGAGGTTCCCCGCGCTAAACTTTATAGCCGTTTAGCCATTAACCGAGTACCCGTAGCTGAGGCCGCGTAGTATTATATGCATTATGTACGCCGCCGTCGCCGCACTAAACACCGCGCTTCGCATGAGCTCGACGCTGTACCTATATAATATATTATTACCTATAATATGTTAGGTATATCCTTTGTATTATGATAGTAGTTATAGTCCAAGTGTGAGTAAGTAAGTAATATGATTATTATATTCGTGTTGGTATTATATATATACCGTGTAATATACCGAAATATATATACGTTGCACCGCGAAGTAGGTAGGTATACGCTTAATTTATACGAAGTAATTTGCTTTATACATATAAATATTAAATACGTCATAATATTATACACATATATAATATAATATGTACGAGCTTAATAGCGATACCGTTATACATACTTTATTAAGTTAATCATCGGCTCGGTAAATACCGGACGCATATTTAAAATATATATCTTGTACGTAGGTATACCTTCTTATAATGATAATACGACGATAATGAACACGTTTTGGATTTAGTTCGTTTTTTTTCTTTCTGAGAAAGGACTTTTTTATCGTACAAAAACATTATTTCAGTGTGGAATGTTAAGTAACTTCTAACGTCATTATAATATCACATCATACAAACAACGATAGCATCACTATATACGGTTTATTACGACGACGGAGACATTATCGTCCACGCTGTGGCATTGTGAAATTACGACACTATAATTATATGTAGGTATAATTAAAACATTTTATACAATCATTTGTTAAGTTTATTTACTGTATGAATGTCATATACCTAATATAATGTTGTACAGTCGACATACAAATATCACATATTCGTATAACTATATACAGGATTGTATGCTTCGAGTATATTACAACTATTAACTATTTGACATACCTATTATTGTATATTATGTTCTATGACTCCCGTGTATTATTAAAAGAAAGAACTAGAGATCATAATGATAAGATTTTGTGTGACCCTATATTGAATTAAAAATAAATTCATTCCACAAATAAATGTTTTTTTTTGGAATTTGATGACAAACTATTTTGTTATATATAATTAAATCAATAATGATCGTGTACGGCAGTAGCTAAAATATTAGGTATATTATGGCATTGACCGTAAAAAACGGATATAACGACATAGACATCATGTAAAATTGTACATAGTAAAAAAATATATTATACAAGTCGTCAAAATGTCAAACGTCCACAAACATGACATAACGAAATGTATATTATTTTTCTTATATTATATACATATTGTTGAACTAATCAATTCATATAATATATAAATGTACCTAGTGTTTTTTGTAAAATATAATGTAGTTATAGCTTCGTTAAAAATTAAAAATAATTTATACATAATTAATAATATTAAAATAATTAATGTATGATACATGTTATACATTGGTACAACGTACAAATATTTTACGATTCAACTATATTCAAGGTGCGATAATTGGTTTTTAGATAATTTATTTTCGTATTATATGAACTATGAAGTAATTAACTATGAAGGTTTAAGTCAGATTAATATAAGATGAAGTTATTATAATCTGTAATTTAATTGTATGACAACACGCTGCAGGTTGCACATAATAACGCTGTATTATTACCTATTACTAATAAATATACAATATTTGTATTTAAATTATTTAAGAATAAATACATAGGTATATAGATCACAGATTATTGTAATAATTATTACCTCTGTACATCATATATAGGTAGATACTCGTATTTATTAGAAGTTTTTTTAACTATTTTAATTATATTAATGAGTATGACATATTAGATAAATTAAGTTTGAACGCATATAATTAGGTATAACATATTTTGTTGCATATTATTTTGTTATGGTTGTAACACTTGAAACGCCTGTTCGTGTTAATTGGATGCAAGGTATAGTTAAAAGTTTTAAATAAGGCAAACAGCGTATAAGGAAACTGAAATGAAGTAAAATAACATTTTTGTGCATTTTGACTAATTGATGATAATATTGAACTGTGAACATGATAGACTGTAAAACATACCTAATTTAACTTGATTTAAATAATAATAATATAGTTCACTTTCTATATAGGTGATCGGGACATCGGGTGTTATTAAATATGTTTTTGGTACTTAATTATTACCATAAGTACGAGATACTTTTAGTTTCCAAACTATTTTTCGGTTTCTAGAAGCCCGCAGGTTATATTAGGTGTATATACATATATCAATGAGTAGTTTGTAAACTATGAATATGTATGTTTCAACACTCAAATTCGTTACCATACTTACCAATCATGACCGAAATGTTATAAATTGGATCACGAATTTAAAAATATATTTTACTCAAATCGGCATAAAAAGCTCATAACAAAATTCAAATCATTTTTTCATTTCAAATATTATTTTATATTATTAACAGTGGAAGTGACCGTGTAATCCGTTGCATTAACACACATGCGTGTATACAAAAAAAAAGTTTAAATAATACACCCTTGGTTAGTATTTGGGCTTAATTATATATTTATAAATGTATAAATAATAGTTATCTACTTAACAAAGGAAAATTAAGAAGAAAATTAATTTTCGTAATTTTAATGTAAGGTATTTAATATATTTTTCACCTTTTCATAAATGCATAGTATTAGATAATAATTTATTTTTTATATTTATTGTTATAGCGTATCATAAAATTGAAAATAATATTTCATTATTTCGGATACATTAATCATTAATATGAATATTTATTATATAGAATATGATACACACAATAAATAAAACATTAGGTAAAAATGTTCAGTTCATGTGGTTATTACATTTAGATCCTATAATAGCACTGCGCTGTTTTACTCGAATTACTAAATAATTTACACATTAATTAAATTATTGTTAATACTTTGAAATTAAATTCTGTTGTATTTTTATAGAACAAAACGCATTTGGGTGGTATTTTAAGATTTATATTCCCTGGTCACAGTCGTTAAGCACTATCATTTCATTGTTATACTGGAATCACAGACTGATAACGATCCCGTGATGCCGAGACGAAAACAAAACAAAAACAACAAAAAAACCTCGTGTAATAAAATGGTAGTCGCTTCGATGGACATTATTTCTCGAGCGTTCTCGTCACGGAGTATTCACATTCAACCACGTGTCTATAATATATATATACACACGAGTTTGTATACCTATTATGAATGAATAATGATACAAAAAAAAAAAAAATCAAATAATTATAATTTAGACGTGCCGAATTTCCTACTGTCATCATCAACGCACGCGTTTTGTTGCTTTATAGTTGTATTGTATTCGGCTATTGTGCTGGTAATTATATTAAGGGTTGGGTTCGCAACCACCACCACCCCCGTCACAGGTGCCTAATTTATTGTTCGTGATAAATACATTATAATATGCCCAAAAACGGTGTCACCGCGATACAAACAATTAACCTGCGAAAACACGTATGAAAATCTCACCTCGTAATGATTCACGTCGTGAACGTATACGAGCGATTTGCACAAATAACACGACATTTATCTTCTTGACATCGAAGGTGTTTAATGTTTGTATAGTGTAATGCAGTTTACTCGCCAAAATGTAGGTAAACGCAACAATTCAAAACATTTTCATATCGAAATCATTTCGTGCATTTAGAGAATATAGGGACAAAATATGAAAAGTACCTAATTCACACGTATACACAAGTCACAATATACATTAAACTTAAGTTCAAGGGTGTCCATCCTTTTGGGAAGACCGGGCCATATATCAGGTAAGTAGAAGTTGTCGTGGGCCACACACATTCTTATAGTAATACATTTTATTTATAATTATAGAATAGCAAATAGTGAAGATAGAAATATTTTAAGTGTATTGTTTATTTATTTATACATATTTATTGCAGTTATCATAGAAAAAAAAACATTTATTTATATTAATTAAAATAAGAACATAGTAAAACTAAACAAAACTAATGTGATACTGGAAATTGCTGTTTTTGTAAAAATGTACGTAGGGACCACATCAAAACCCACGAGCCGCGGGTCAATGAACTCTGATCTCATATATTATATGATTTATATTAAACATGTAAATTTGTTTAACGGATTTATATGTTATAGCGTTGATATTAATCTAGGTTGATCAGATTTTAAAATAAAAACCATAGTGACTTCAAAAAAAAATAAAGTGGTACATATACATATACGAATAAAGATATATTACGAATAAGTAACTTAAATTTGATTTATATTAATCATCCCTGCTCATTAAGATAAATAATGAATACCTAAATATTATTTTCTTAGTCCAGGTCTTTAGCTCAGCAATGAGCAAATATTATATTTTATACTATTTGAATAATAGCTAATTGATAGTTATAGCAGTTACAGTAGTTATTTCCCTGCATATGCCCGCGCTGTACCGCGGTAAAATCGATCATGGACCACATAATTCCAGTGTTGGTCAAATACACGGTATCGTTCTGCAGTTCACATTATCTACGCAGTGATAAATGAGGCAAGGAGACCTTTCCTGAACTGGCGAGTGGGCGAAATATCTGCAATCAAATGAATCATATTAAATGTACTTTATATAATCTGTGCTGATAACTATATACCATACAATATTATGTGGACAATTTCAACAGGGACAACCAATTTAAAAATCACTGTTCATAATAAAATATCAGCAGCACACAAGTAGTAGGTACTTCTAAAAATTCTAAAATATTATCCATTTCTGATGATAATAATTCTTAGTTCCCTTTAAATAACTCTGCTCCGTTATCGTCACTATATAAAACCACCTCTTAGTCTTAAATAAATGTAGCCATGTAGGTACCCAATACGCATTTTAGTTTATCTAAACACATCATACTCTTAAAAGTTACAACCTACTTACATTATTTATAGTTAATTAGATTATTAATATGTAGTTAAGTTTTGTAATTAATATCACAACAGCAGGCATTGACCGTTGCGTAAAATAAACCTTGAATATTTTAAGAACAAAAATAATAAACATTGCTTTAATAAGGTATACTATTTGTTTCTCATACCACATAAATTAAACTGAGATGTAAAATTAATAAGTTGCCTCACCAAAAAAATACTTACATAAACCACTAATTATTTATTTTGATCACTGAGCAGATATTTAATTTTTGTGCCCCTAAAATGTAGCATACAGACTCGTGCCTGCAGTCACCCCGCTTAAATGCACTGTTTAGTACCTATTTTCTATCATTATAATTGGCCTGAAGTTAATTTGAAATAAAGAAATAAACATATTAGATTAATTTTTCTTAATTTAAATTTTTAATTGAAACGATTTCATTCCTTAAATTCGGTATCTATGTAATATTATCAACCAGTTAAGTAGTTAAGCATGGCTGTTAGGTCATAACAAAATGCATGTCTGCAAGAAAATGTAGTACACTAATCACGAATGTTATTAAATGTACGCTGTATAATAAGTGAACAAGCATTGCGTTATTCAAAGTTCCGCAATTAAAAACAATTACTTATATTGCTAAAAATGAATTGTGTACTATAAAGTATATATACATATATATATACATAGGTACTACGTAGGTATTATAGTGGTATACGATACTCATTATAATATATAATACAGCGTTAATTATAATCTGATCAGAAGATGGTGAAAAAAACAGAGTTAGTTTTGTAAAAAAAATAACAAATCATAAAAAAAAATGTTCATACACGATTGTTGTTGTGAACGACACTGCGTGGCTATGATATAATACATTGTTTTGTCCTTGCTCGGTGCGTTACATCACGTAGTGGTTTTAAGACGTCTAATTTAAAACAAAATGCCGTCATAAAAACATTAGTTACCTACATTACCTATGGAAAAAAAATATAGGTTTAGCGGTAAAATTAACGATGGACAGTATTTTAACTTTGTCTGGTAATGATTACAACGAGTATATTAAATATTATATGTATTTGTGATGCAGTCCTAATTGACGTACCAACATAATACCCAGTGTCTAATATTATATCTAGAATCTGGATTTTTAAATGTATGCATTATTAGGAATGGCATGGCGTGGCGAAGGAGGTAATCGAGAGGCGGCTACCTCTGAGTTTCTTAAGGGTGGGTAATGGCTAATGTGTGATAATTTAGTATGGATTATTATAGTATTTTAGTAATAACTACAAATATGACAGTGAATGCCTTTAGCGGGTCATTGGGGCTGCAGAGTGGGTGAAATATTAGACTAGCCTTTTAAAAATGTTAAGTTCACCACGCCACTGATTATATACCTTTACGTTTAACTTTGGGGTTGAAATCGTAAAGCAGTCTACTTAAGCACCACCTTATAATAACTTACATGCTGATGTATTTATTCCTTTCACAGACGATTTTCCACTAACAGCCACTAAGTTATCTATATACAGGAACATCGGAAACGAGTATACTATTCTTGACCAATAGTGTACATCGTACATGCACGATAGAAAACGGATCAAAAAATATATATAGATACTCTTTTAATAATATGGGTACCAATCCTGATATCGATGACATGATATATTGAGAAACATATTTTCAAAAGCACCAGCAAAAAATTAAATAGATACCAAAGGGGATATAATTTTTTGTGCAAAATATTCGTTTTTAAATTAATGTTAAATAGTAGGTGCAATGTTATTCAATTTATACGTAAAAAAAAATTCAATAAGGTTAACATTATGACTCAGCAGTTTATTTAAGGTAAATACAGTTAATGATAATATGATATTAACACGATACATTTGCATATATATATATATTATATATATAGGTACCATTACCTATAATTTACATCGATAACTGTATACGAGTCACCAATATAACTATATGACACTAAGTTTCCCAGGAGTAGCCTATATCTATTGACCTATACCTATATCTACCCGTATGCATGTATATAATATTTATATTATATATATACATATATAAACACATATATTCAGTGTACATTATACCGACATAGCGTTATTATATTTGTATGTATTATGTTTAGAATGTATTACACATCATATCATAAAATTTTGTACATAATTTAAAATATATTGTTTGATTTATACTGATGTGAGTACATTTTTGTTGTATCTTTTATTTAAATATATATTATTGATAAAAGTTTGCCATCTATGATCTTATATTATATTGCATTTTTAGTCGACTTGTTTTTGATTATATTCCCATTGGATTTTTCCGGTCACAATAAATATTTTATTTTGATACCTTCTTAATTCGCAAAATTAACTAATCACAGTATATTTTTCAACACTTTGACTTCAGTTTGGACTTAGAATTCAGCAGTGATTTGTCGGCAGCGCCTGATAGGCAATTGATAGGTGAGTCTTAGGTTTTCTAATGTTTGATTACAGCTACAATTAATACTATATGGTTTAATAATTCGATTGAATTTTGAATTATAATTGAGCTAACATTATTAGATTCATAATTTTATATTCTTATCTATCTGAAATCACATTATATAGTTGTAATAATAATAAATTAATGAATTTTAATAATTGTACGTAGGTACCTATACTGCTTTATTCTATATCTACCTGTCTCTATTACGTTTTTATATTTTATTTGTTGCGATTTGTACGCATCTCTTGTTATTACTTTAATTGTAGAGCTATAATAGTTTATATAAGAATTCAAACAATTTATAAAAATACAAATCTAATATTTGTCACACATAAAATAATACATTTTTGTTATTCTATGGACTCTTTTTTGACTAATCAAAAATATGAGCTTTGGTAAGAATATAGTCATATAAGTTATATTAGTTACCGGTAAAAAAAAAACAGCAATATTACGACCAATAATTATCCATAATTTGATGTCGGTATAAAATCGTCGAATGTACATTTATTATTTTGATCCATTATGGTTGAATCCAATTTAGTTGTATTATTATAAATGCATAAAAATATTACTTCTCGTAGCCCCATTTAGCGCAGATCAACAGTTTGCGGTGGGTCTCTATTGGGATAATATAGGTAGTATTAGCCATAAGGTACCAATTGCTATTAAATAATGTATATTATGTAGGTACCTATTGTATATTATGAGATTTGTAAAGGTAATACAATTTAACAAGTATAATATTATGCTTATATTTATATGTATGTGTGTAAATAATACCTAATAATGACTATTGCGGCTCAACGTTTTTCGCGCGCGTCACTCCCGTTAACCGACTTTAACCGCGGTCGCAATTGATCGTCCGGTCGGACGTCGTCCCGTTAACGCGGTTATGAATTTATGATTTATTATTCATTCGTTTAAATTATTATTTATTTATTATTATTATGACGTTGCAGATGACTTGTGTGCTGCGCAAATTATCGAATGACCCGATCCTACAATGATTTGGTACCTATACCATTGTATACTAAGTATATCTACCAATTAGGTAGGGACAATGTATACACATATATTACATCGCGTCGAATTAATATGATTTTTGCATACTCGTATAGCAATCTGCAAGTAAGTAAGGTATCTTATCACCACAAATCACGTTTTTAAATTAATCGCATATAGAAAAATTAAGTACAAAGACGACTCACAAAGCACCATATATATGTATGTATGTATGTATGTATGTATGAATTAATTTTACCCTTTACAGTGCATATATACTACATACTGCATAGAATTATTTTCATAATAATATATTATGCATTTATTATACATATGAATTATATCGTAATAGGCGTGTACCGCGTACTGGGCTTTGGTGTGTACTATAATATCACACTATTACAATAAATGTCCATTGTCCATGTACCTATAACTCTATTTTATAATAAAATATGTATATTTACTTCCATATTCAAGTCCATAAACGTATATATATATATTTTTTTTTTTTAAGTCTTTGAATTGCATAATTATAACTTTTCAATTATTTATCATATTACGAGTTAAATAAAAATTAAGCAATTCGTGGTTATAGTTCTTTAATAAATAATAATTGTGGACAAGAAGTTCTCTACAGGAGCCCGAGTATATATAATTATCTATAACGATTTTGTATAATTTGAGTCTTAAATAAACACATTATTGCGACGTTAATACGTTTATAATTCAAGTTTTGATAAAATATTAAGTTATACATTATAATAGATCCTACTAATAATATAATATAATATTCATAATAATCGCCTACACAACGTTTAAAATTGTTTTTTTTTTAAAGTTTTAATCTAGTCGTTAAAGAATTTGAATATTAAAGTTTACATTAAATAAATAGCACAGATAGGTATATTTATACTATATATAATATATATATTATGTATGAGATGCAAAGAATTAATAATAGGTAGAAATAGTTATCAATTGTGGTTTAAAATTATACGTTAACTACCATATAATTTCAATGATTAATAAATGGAATTCATAGTTGTACTTTCAAGGATGATATTATAGGTTTTATTGCGTTCATTTTTATTATATTACACGAAATCGTGGAATGTATGATAATTCTCTACATATAATTAGAATTTTTTCATAAAACCTCATCCTATTATTATATTAAGTATACATACAATATATCTACATGAATTTATACATAGGTTTTAGGTACCTATGATTAAATTATATCTAAAATAATTTAGATATAATCAAAAAAAATAAAAAAACCTTTTGATAGAATAAATATATTTAATATTGAGTAGACATATTCTATTAAATATATATAGCATTGATTTAATATAGGTAAATTACAACTTTAAATGATAATATTAATATACAGAGTTGCTATTTGTATATAAATATTAAATACGAACATATCATAATACAGTGAAATGTAAAACTAAACTTGTTGGTTATTATAATTTATTATATTAAAATAGTTTATATACATAATGTAAACGATAATCGCTGGTGTACATAATAGGTAGGTACTAGGTATTATAAAGGCGGAAAAACCACACTGTAAGAATAACGTAAATAATTTTACAGTTTAAAAATCATTAAACAACTTTGAATTAACTGTATGTAAATTGTAAGTACTGCGTAAACATATATGATGTGAATAATTTTGAACTAAAAGCGTATTTAATTAAAAGCAAAATATTAATTCATATCAATGATTTATAACAATAGCAAATACAATTAAAAAAATATTAATTATATTTATGTTTGTTAGTAAGAGAGTTTAACATATTAACATAATTAGTGCTTAAAAAATGCTTTCCATCATTTCCTACATTTTTTCGAAATGTCCACAGACAATACAATATAATGCGGACATTATAAAAAGTACACTGTAAAAAGTATTTACTTTTATATTTTATTTTATCAAAGGATTCATCAAAGTCCAATTGTAAAAGTATTTCCCTGCAGAACGAAATAATGATTGTACGATTATCATTGTTTTCTCTGATGGAATACAAGTTGCTTAGTTTTAATACTTCATTGACAGACAACAGTGTTCTATATTTTAATTCATTATTTTCTTTAAGTCACAATTGTGACTTTAATCACGAACATTTAAATTTACAATATTAATTTTATATTGTACCTATACTATACATTTAGGTATCAATTTTTTTTCTTATTAAATCTTAACTAGTTTTTTTTTTGTATAATCATCTAAAAATGAAATAATCGTCCATTCAAATTTAAGTACTTATGTATATCAGTAAAACGGTGTCCGCTCAGAATCGTTTTTCAAATGCTGTTATTGATCAATGATCATTATTATATTATTGTTTTGAAATACGTAAAAAAATAACATTGAGTTATACGACACTGACTCTCACAAATATGAGCAAAGCAAGAGGAGTACCCAACATACATCAGGTACCTAGTTATCATATTATATTATACGCTGTGTATGCACTGTACCATATCCTGCTGCATTTCTATATATTTTTTTGTTAACATAACATTATTTTTGTATATATAGTACAAAAATATAGTTATTAAAATAATTGTTTTATTTTGTATAACATAATATGTATTTGTGTGTGTGTGTGTATACATATTATTAGGAACGTATAGTATTATTTACTAAAATACATGTAGACGTAATTTAATACAATATAAAATTAATACAATATAATAATCGTAGGTACTAGCGTTTCATTGAGCATAGATATAATACGCATAACATGAACACATAGTGTACATGTGGGATATTGTTATTATTATGAATGTATATGTACGTTATATATTTTTGTGTGTTGATACTGAGGTTATAATATACTATTTTATGATTATTGTTACTTATAAACTGTTAATATAATAATTTTTACGTAAATATATGCTGTACACAATGCTCTCACTATGCTTTAATATTATTATTTGTATGCTAGTAAAACGTGTGCTTTGAACTAATATAAAAAAACATATACCTGTACAGTGTACATATACATCAGATATTCAAGTGTGATGCGATTTGTGCGAGGTGTTATTTTCCTTCCAGTATTAAATAATAGTATATAGTTGATACTACGGCCAGTATGGTTAAAATAAAAACGCAATTCAAACACGACTCTGTAGCGCGTTAACATTCCGTGACCGAGTGCAGTGTCGTTGAAATATTGTTGGTATACCTACCTATTTAGCTGCAATATAGATACACATAATAAGCAAAACACAATAAAATATATATATATAATGTGGCTTCATATAATATTGATCTATTTTAAGGTTATTTCTGAGTATAATATTATTATATTGTTATAATATTTGGATGTAATATTAATATATATAGTTGGTAGGTACCTATATGAATATATTTCATAATAATTTATAGGCACTATGTGATTTTTATTTTATTAATAGGTAATTTAATAAAGCCTTAATAACCCTATATTTTATAAAATTTGTGTTTCAAAAATAATGAGTTTTTAAAAAATGAAATTTATAATCCAATGATACACAGGTAGGTATATATATTTTAAATATGTAGGATAAATACATTTTTGTTTGGATTACAAGTAGTTTGTTTGTATAATTAATATCAAATTACTATGTTATAAAATAATACAATTTCGTTGGAAAAATGACAATTATTATGTATTATATTGTCTAGGTACATTTTGAATAATTCCGTTTAATATTTAGGAATCAAATACTTACCTACTTGTATTTATAATACGCATAAATATATTCTACATAGACCCAGGCAAGTGAATATAATATACAATTATATATATCTGAAGGTATATACCTAGTCGTATTGTTTTTTGTAGAGGATAAATTATTTTCCTTAAAAATCTATTAGATTATAATATTATAAGCATACCTAATACCTGTATATTATATTATTATACAGAACACTCATAATATAATTTAATAATATATAATAGGTATATCTTAATTTATGGTCACGATGGTGGTCTATCTACGGAAAAAAACAAAATGAAACACATTTGAAGGCGGGTATCAGATTTATACCTAGGAAATTACTTTTTGTTTTCATTTCCCATTCCATATAGGTCTACACATACAGTCAGCTATATTACAATCACACGATACGGTATAAAACTGAAAAAAATATTCCATCCTCTATACATATATAGGTATATACGAGTCTACGACTGTTGTAATATTATAAAAATAAATTGCTTTTATACCAACGTTAAATTATTATTTTTTTCTTTTTATATGATATACCTACATATAGTATATAATATAGTGGTGTATACTTAAAATAAATGGAAATTTCGCAGTTAAACGTCATATTTAAGAACAATGTTAATTCGGATTAAACCTTTTCGATTTGTACTTAATATTTTTATGGCATGCGGTACTCATAAAATTATCATTTTACCAACCATCTGACGCGAGGTATATATAACCTATAATATACCTGTATGATATTATATTATTATAGCCTATGGGTAGTGGATGCGGAGATTCAATTATAGAACAAATGCGCTGTACATAAACGGTTGAGTTAGTATAATTATTGTTAGAGTTCTGTGTTTTTGATAAAATAACAGCTGGCTTTAACCTTGGGATATAATGTGTAATATTCAGCTATATTATATAGATATATGATATGACAAACGTTAAAAAACCATTATTCGTATAAGAAGTTATAATGTAGGGCCGGATATGTAATTGGTTTTTCAAATGATAGGTATGTATGTATGAGCTAGTATACGGCAACCCTCTTAGTCTTTATATTATATATTAGACGGAATGGTAATAAACATTATATAGGCACTTCTTATATTATGTATCTAGGTAGTAATAATAAAAGTTTTTTATTAACTACGTTTATCATCTTTGGGTTTATTTACAACTCGTGCGCGTAACCCACCGCTATAATTTTATATGAAATCGTAGTCTTGAGCGTATATAATATTTTGACTGGGTATAGTATTATTATATTATATTATACACACACATATCTATTCATATATAATATATATGTATATATATCAGGTGCCTTCAGAGTATGCATTTTTTACTCGGTAATGAGTAAAACTGCAATGTTTTCATCATCAGTGTGAGTTTATAATATATTCTTATTAAGTGCGTGGAATGATACATAATAGGTAGATATGTATATGTATATAATATCATAAAATATCTGTATTATGTATGAGCTTTATGCGTATATTTTACATATTCTATATTTTTTGTGTTTATAAAATATCGGTATTTGTCCGTAAGTATTATCAGAGACTATATTATATCCGCTCTGTTCGAAAATTATAACCGAACTACCGGGTCATGCCACGTACTTGCCTATATATATAATATATTGTCTGGACTATGCAGGTGTTTATATAGGTTGGTAATTAAAATAGCATTTTGTATTATAAATATTTCCTATTTATTGCCAATTTAAAATATGACTTATAAATAATTGAGAAAAATGTAGGTAGGTAGCTACAATAAGTTTTTTTTTTAATTGAAAATTTATATAATATATTAGTTTAATTTTAAATGTAAAATAATTTAATATTTCTTCTTATAAGGAAAACAATGTCTTTACGTGTCTGTCAAAATCGAATCAAATGGGAAAATAGAACTTTCAAGTATACGAGTACAAATAGTTGGTAAACCGCAACAGTACCTATGAATATATAGAACCATCAATAAAGTGCAAGTGCTAAACACACAAATATAAGATTGAATGTATCTTCTGAGTATATAATATATATATTATAATCTATTTTTAATTCTATAAGTAGATATGCCATACCTATATATATTATTATATTGTGTACAATACATTGTAAACCTTTTGAAAATAAATATTATCTTTGGTTAAGATTTTACTGTTTTATAGGTAGGTATACCTAATATTTATAAAAAATAAAAATAAAGGAATACCCACCTATAGCTAATAAAAAAACAATAGTATCGATATATTGGTTGATTAACATATATCTAGATGCAGTATATCTAGTCCAACTAATTGCATAAATCTCAGCCTTTCTCGTTTGAACAACGTGTCTGCAGACTTATTTGATAATGCTCCTAATCCATGATATAATTTATTTCGGAGTTTCTTTTGTCACATATACCTATATAATATATGCACATTGGTAGCCATATAGATCTTCATCATCCAATGTCTTTTCTATTTCTTTAGTTTCCTCTAAAACGCAAGTACGCAACTAGCTATTTAACGTAACTCATTCTACGCTTCACTCTATACGACCAGTCTTTTAGTATTTTTAATAATACATAACGAAAAACTATATACTATATATTCGAAAGATAGTCGAAATAATATCTAAATAGGTGTAGGTATACCTTACGCTAACTCATCAACGTCACATACCTTTTATATTATATATAATATTGGCTATGTATATATACCTACCTATATATATATATATATACACGCATATGGGATTTGGATAGGTATAAAATCTAAACTATCCGTCACGTATAATACTTACAATATATATATATAGGTATATGCGATACCTCATACCTGTGGGTTTCGGTCACATCAAACGGCGCGCCAAAGCGATGATAATAGTAATAATAAGCGTTAAAAATCAGTGGTGCAGGTGCGGCGGCGGAAAGTAATAAGCTGCAGAATATGGGATCGAGCATCGCATATTATAATATTATACGTATACCTATACCATCGCTATATCATATGCCTCCACGGCGCGCGCGGGCGGGCTGCGGGGTGCGGAGCGCGCGGCTTGGATTAATTTTTTTCGGCCGGTGGTGGCGGCGGGTGAGAGGCCGTGGTGGCCGCGCGCTTAAGTCCAGACACGGCCACTCGCCGTAAACGTGAGCACACGTATACTATTATACGAGCGGGCGGCGAAGCGAGTTTTTGTGCGGCCGTGGCAGTGGAGGAATACGCGAGGGGATCGCGCCCGACGCGTTGTTAAATGGGTTTTAATATCATCGTCGTCGTCGTCGTCGTCTTCGACATCGTCCGCCGTCGCTCCACCGTTGAATCCCCTCCGTAGCTCACTCCATCGTCGACGGGTACTGATTTCCCGCGCGCGCGCCCGTCCACCAATCGGAACGCGGCCGAGGCGGTGCCCGGCGGACGCCCATCTCGACGGGCGGCGGTGACGGTGGTCGGCGCTGCCGCCGCCGTCGACATCGTGCGCCGCCTGCCACTCGCAGTCCGTCGCGCACACAGTGTCCAACCGCGCCGCTACGCATCGTCGCACGCACACGCAAGCGCTCTCAACGATTTATTATTATTTTATAATAATAATTATTTTTATTATTTGTATACACTCATCGTGCGGACGCGGAACCTAACGCAAATTAGAACGATTGTTATAGTACTATATTATATTATTATCATCTGCACACCTCGGCCGTGGATTCGATGCGACGAAACCGAACCTCTGCAGTCGTCACCGTAGTCCTCGAAATGCGCCGGTCGCGTAGTTAACACCGCTTACACATAACGACGACAGGATCACCTTTATAATATATAATCGGAACTATCGAGATCGCTCGTCCATCCCGACTATAATATTATATACTCTGCGTCGAGATTTAGTGTTGCAGCTTTTTTTTTCGCGAGACTAACGGCTATTATCTGAACGGAAATCGTCGCCGCAGCGTCATCATGGTCGACGAGACCAAGTGCAGTTCGATCGAGGACGGCACGACCACGGACGAGGATCGGGACGTCCGAGTAGATTCCGGCGGATCGGACGAGGAGCTATGCATGGACGAAGAGGACGAGGACGATGTGTCGTCGCCCACCTCAGCGGCGCCAGGCGCCCTGACGTTCGGCATATCTCGTCTCTTGGCCGGTGGCGGTGGACGCGGTGCAGATGAACTGGCGTCCAGACGTTCGGCTTCCTGCAACGGCATGGCCGCGGCCGCTGTTTCCGGTCCCGCAGAAGCACTCGCCTCACTGTATGCGGCCGGGCATCACCACGCGGCCGTGTTCGGGCTCCACCACCACCTGCACCAACAACAGCACATGGCTGCCGCCGCGGCCGCTGCGCACCAAGCAGCCGCTGCGGCCGCCGCTGCAGCCAACAAGCCGGTCGACGACAAGACGTACCTGCAGTACTCGGGAGCAGCGGGCGTCATCAAGGTCCCAGCGCACCGGCCACACCCGTCCAACGGTGGCGGCGGCGCGCCCGGTCCGATGCAGTCCCCTTGGGCCGCGGCCGCAGCCATCGACCCCGTGTCGTTCATGCAGCGCAACGCTTTCCTGTTCGCCGCCGACAAGAACCGATTAGCAGCGGGTACGTACATTTTCTTACATAATGTTAACTTCGTATACTATATGTAGGTATATGGTATACTAAAAATTATAACAGTGTACACCTAAGCTATAGTATTAAGTATATAGTTTAATTAGTATATATATTATATGGTAGCTACAGTAGCTATAGTATATAGTTAGGGTATGGTATTCGTCATACGTGCTACTTATCTATATAGTTATACAGGTGCTATACAATCGTCAGCCTATAGTATACCTACCAATAATTTAAAATTTCTACTTCTAACCGTACTAGAATATTATAGATATACCAACCAATTTGTAACCAAAAATTACAACTAGAAATCAAAATCTATTAGCCCATTGATTCGTGTTTTTCTTTCCGAGGTGATAGACTGATATCAACCTCGCACGCCGTATTAATATAACTTTGACATCAAACCGTATCTATGTAGGTATATATTGTTAACACTGCAGAGTTTAAGTCCTACCGGAGTTTTTCAACTCAGATATTGTTAATATATTATGTCATTATTATAGTTATTCAAAATGGTCTTTTCATTTTAATTTTTAATTCGAGATTTAGTGATTTTTTTAATAATATTATATAGGTACATAGGCTAGATCAATTAATACTATATTTGTTATGACAACTTTATATAAGTAAAATTGGGTATAATTATGCCACTTTCACGACGAATTTTATATACGCGTGTATCCATTTCGTAATACGCTATAGGTACCTGTATATACGTGTATATTTAAATGGTTTTTTTTTTTAATTTTACAAAATAAATCTACTTTCTCTGACTCACTACAATAATAATATTATTAATGAACGAACAAATCAAATGATCGTGAAGCTTCAGTACCTATACTACCTACAGCTTTACTACACCTATAGAGCTATAATATACGCCTATATCTATACAATAAGTAAACAACAGTTTAGTATGTATATATTAGATTCCTGTAGTTGAATATGTTATGCACAAATGTACAAAAACGCTGTATTAATAAAACCTTGTTAAACGTATATTATAATTGCAACACTTACAGCACTTTGTATACGAACATAAATATACGCATGCATAATATATTATAGGTACCTACAAATTATTATTCTTCACAGTGCACATTTATACACATAGGTATACGCGTGCTCTCATTACTCGTTGTCGACACGTTTCTGTGTTATAGGTACACGGCGAGAGCATAACGAGCGTATAGCAAAAATATCTCGATTTGACTTAATTAGTTTACATGCTGTTAATCATTTTTTATACTTTGCGTGCCCGCGATCATATATTATATGGTCTGAATCTAATTAGAGTCGGCGTGTTATTTTTTACAACCGTTTTGTATGGTCTAACTGCAGAGTAACTGAGCGTATACCTATAGATTATATAGAACATAATAAAATTGTATTAATATGATGCATAATAATATGATAACGTAGGTACCTATACCGTTCGCGAAGCTCGACGAAGTAAGTTATTTTTAGCTTTATACGTCATAAACCTATTCTTATGCGTAAAAAAAGATTCGTGGTTTTCCAATAAAAATCGACTAATTTAATAAAAATTGTATACAATAGGTATATACATATATGGGTATATAGATTCTATATTATATATACACGGTGGGAGATTGCAGTTTTTATTTTTTCCCTGTGCGCACCTTGTATAAGTATTCATATTTATACCTTTAAAGCTAGGTATACACTATACAGATATACATAATATATAATTACGAATTTCTTAAAGCAATTTATCGCTACACATTTCAAAACGATAAAACAAAACACAAGTTTCTTCCCACTCTTCGTTCTTATTGTATATAATCCAATCAGAGTAATGGCCGTGTACTTAGTTTTGAAGCCGTGACTAATTATTCTAGACGTGGCGTGGGTTCTATAAAACGCAATCTTCTTTTAATGATCACAGTTACGGTATAGTTAAATATTAACACCTTAGAACTTCATCACTGTTGTTGTATTAATTTCCTTTATTCGTGCATATTGTTTAAAACTACGTGGCGTTAGTATATATGAAAAAAAGGTCTACTGTTTCATACTGCACCCTGAAAGTTATTATATTAATTATTAGCGAGTTTTAATAGTATCAAGCTTTGACTTTTTTTTCAATTTTTAAGTGAAGGCAGTAACGATTATACCTTCAACCGATTTCACCGTAAGTAATTTAATTTAAAGCATTTTTCCAAAACGAAATATTATTTTTATGTTTAAGCATCGCCTGGCTATTAAGGTGGCACACATCTACATATTATTGTATGTGCATTCTAAACACTGTACACCGAAGTACTACTAAAATGCATATATAATTAAATTTACCATACTTGAATACCTACCTTTTTTAGTTTAATTATATTTATACTAATTTGAGTATTTATTCTATAACTTCAGGCGTCTGAAATCTCTCGTCATTGCACTAGCTGTAGGCGCACGCTGCAGCTGCGGTGCAGTAGCAATATACGTGCTCAATGTAACACATTTTTTTGTTGCTGTAATACTGGCCTAAACTTTACACATTATAGCGTGTTTACGTCTGACACCTGTATATGTATAGACATAATAAAATACAGTAAAAACATAATTTAACATTTAAAAGTATATATTCGGATCAAGAGTACCTATATAATGAGTTGAGTACGTTGAATGATATACAATAATATAATATGTTTGTGCGTCTGTATAGCATATTATAGTAGTATATTATTATAGTATTATACTCATTGAAATTATATTATTATTTAACATTCGTGTTACTTTCGTTGGCATATTATAATATAAGTAGGTATATACCAAACGCACATATAAATATATACGTATAAATATTAATATATAATATTAATATAAAACTCGTTTTCAGCGTTCAGCAGTGCCGCTAAAAGTCATTTACGCTAAAAACCTGCCACGTATAATTATCATATACTGCTGCAGCTATAATATCATTTATTTGTAAATAATGATACGTAGGTTTAAAACATTCGTATTTCTTAGATGTTTATATAATTCACTAGAAGTGGTCTGGTTAATTAACGTAAACTGTGAGTTTAGAATAGCTTCATAAACCGCGGTGCAAATATTTTTTTCGTGACTTATACTCATTGACATCTAATATAGTGTATATGGTAGTTATAATAGGTACCAACTGCCATAATTTGTTGTATAATGTTATTATAATATATAAGCTTTGACCAATTTTCAGTTGTAATCCATACATATTGCTAATAATATTCATATTTCAGTTTAAATTAAAGTCTAGAAAAATTATTTTTTTAATGTTATATTATTTATTAGTTATTAATCATTATTTTGTTAAACATTAAACGTATGGGTATAATATAATGTCTCTTGAAAATTATTATTAAGTATTAATTTCTGTCCAAACATTGAAACTACGAGTTGCTAACAAGTACTTATAATATAATTCCGTATGATATTCACATAAATAAAATCGTTTTGTACCATAAATATATATAATTTTTTAAAACTGGTTCAAAAAAACGCTTCGAGGATGATCGCGTGTTCAACTACCGAATTACTCGACAAACGGAATTCCGAGGTACATCGGTAAATGTATAAGCGCATATATATATTTATATATAGTCCACAGTTCGAACATAATTACAAGGCAATCTTTTACTGACAGACAGACCAACAAATATAAAATACAATTCTCTTTCTCTAAATGTATAATTTACACATATATATGTACGCAAACAGTCACACTCGCTGTGTAAAAGTATAAATATAATATTATATTAGTTAGTGTGTATATACTTGTAATTTTTTGAATATATCCATTTTTTTACGAAAGAAAAAATTATTTATCGCCTTGAAACCACGTTTTGGTTATTAAGGTGTACAAGTTCTGCAGTTTCTATATTGTGTGTATGTCATTTAAAAATAATCATTTCATATTAAACTAATATTATTATTAAACCAACCTGTCTATATGTATGCGGTGTGTATAATAAAGTTCGGTGTAACAGCGTTACGTTTATTTCAAAGATTTCGACAAATCTATTTTGATTGCATGTACATAGTACTCTATATTTCTATATAGGTAAAAATTAACCTAGTTAACCGTTCAATATCCACGTAATTGAAATACCTAATAAAACAAATTGCAAGTTTTGTTTAAATTACTTACTATTTACTATAGCTTCTATAGTTATACTTCATTCATATCAAATCAAATTAATTTCGTCATTAAGTAAGCAGTATTTATTTTTCCTATTACACTCGAGAAAGTACTTTTATATACCTATAATATAATCCTGCTGTTTACTACACTACAAACTCTTTACATCACTCAATCTAACATTGTTGCATTTACAATATTTAGTACTAAAATATGCAAAAAGTATAATATACTATATTATAAGTACAGAGTTATGCAGCCCTATAGTATTATGTCATAGAATATAATAATTTTCAAGAACTACAATCTATATAGGTTATGTTAATTATATTAAATACAATTAGTTATTCAAACGTATAAGTATAAAAAAAAGTATTAGGTACTACATAGACGTTTAGTAAAACAAAGAACGAAATAAAATACGAATAATTATTTACTTGTATCATCACGTAATACTAATTGTTTACCCATTATACAAATAATGTACACACACATATATATATATATATATATATGTATATACTAATTTTATATCAATGTCTCTCATTTTAATGTTTTCAAATTTTCAAAGTCCTTAAATCTGTATTTTTATATGTAAAATTGATTCGAGTCTTGTAATCTATACTTACTAATATTATTCCAATTACACGTACAGTTATCGTCTGTAGTTCTTGTTTAAAAACTTTTCTGTATCTGAAAATAATTGAAAATAATATTAAACACTTTTTATGAATAAAAACTATGATTACTGCAAAGGGTTTTATATTGTCATAATAAACACCTGTAGCATCTGATAACACAAATAATTTTTCAGGTAGGTTAGGCAGGGATTAATTTGTTATTACGTTATATTGTTATATTTATTCCTATGTTTTTACAATTTATCGTTTTTTTAAATATTCGCTATTTTGTGTTTTAGCAATTTGAGTTTCGAGGTAAAATATCTGAAAACAAACTGGCGTCTAAAATATTATAATATGAAATGTATGTATACATAGATTTACGTTTAAATGTCTATATAATATTATATTTACCGTTATTAATAATGCGTTTGCGGCCGCTGCAGTAGTTCCTATATATTATAATTTAATGGTATGTAACATGGGTTTATAATACACCAATCATTTAAAGTCATCGATTAGTGCGAATATAAATGCGTTTAAAATTTAAATTTAACGTTTATATTGTCGCGTCGACAATTAACACCATACCCGGTTTACCATGTTATTTGGTACAGTTTTTTCTTCCTTTACGAGACGTAGGTATATAATTTATTCGCGATTTGCAGCGCCGAAACGACGGCGTTTCCATACACATTTCTCAGTATTACACTAGTGTATAACTTTACTTACATGCACGAGCGTACATCGGCTGTACATTTTTTTTAATGAAAAATGTAAATTTGAACGTATTTTGCGTGCGTTCGACGGGCTGCGTGTATATAGGATCTAGTTGTTGTTACTGCACCTGCCCCGCGGGGAACGACCTAAAAAACTTATGGTCACAAGACACGTGCTATAGTCTGCCGATTGTTCGCACGTTTCCAAGTATTCCGATTCACACACACGCACATAATATGCAGTGTCAAGTGTTTTATGAATCGATTATAAATGCACACGTGAAGAAATATAAAAAAAACAGCTGCGAAAATATATAGTTAATGGAAAACCCGACTATCGCGAGCCCAATAGTGATGAATGTGAATAATAATCGTATGCAATACCTATAATCGACTTTATAGAAACTCGTAGATATATAAAATGCAGTGTAATTCTTTTGACAACGTATACTCGTTATAATTTTGAAAAGTGTTTAAATATAACTGTTTTGGATAATTTTTTTTCCAGAAATCTTAAGATACATTATAATAAACAGTTGCAATTTTCATGTATATATTATTGTAGTTATGTGAGTTAAATTTCTTTTTTCTTATTTTTTTCCTCATTAGATGACCACTACCACCCCCACTTTGGAATTTTTTAAGGGCACGATTTTATAGGTTCGCTAGATAGAGGTTTTATAGGTACTACACTTTTCTGAGCATTTTAAAAGCGGTAAATATTGAATACCAAAAGATCTATTTATCCGTGAAGTGATATAACATTATAACCCAAATACGATTTTCAATACTACACTATTTAAAAAAAATAATCGTTTCCAGCAATAGAAAACGCCGTGGCCCGACGAAAATCGGTATTTCTGCTCATCCCCACGAGACACCATGCCATATTGAAACCGGTTTCGATGGAGATGAGCAGAATCGGAGTATTATTTCGCTGGACAGAGTAAACATTTAAGTGTTTATAAATATGTATATATTTATCAATATTTTATCATAGTATAAAAATAAACTTCAAAAATAGATTGCCAAATCAAAAATTTTACTGGAAAAGTTAAAGGCGAAAAATACGAGGGTAATTTAGGTACATATTTTAAAGTTTTCCGGAAAGAAAATTTTGATTGAAAGTCAATGTTTTTCTTGAAATTGATAGTGTTTTCTATTATAAGAAACACTCTGTAATCTGTATGTATATAATACATATAGGCTGTAGGTACATAATATGTGGTGGCTAAACATTTACTATAACACGTGTTAAGAATACTCAAACAGACGCGATCGCATTGGCCAACCTTGTGGCGAACTCGATGTAAAGCATGTGTGTGAGTTTATAGGCTATAATGTATACACCGTGAGTATAATATTATATTCTCTCCATTATATTATAGGCGAGGCTCCTTTCTATCCGTTTCTATCTGTATATAAAATATACTTGTGTATGTGTATGTAGTATGTACAGTATAAACCTGTCCGGTTTCTCATTCGAAACGCATCCATCAACTTCGGTTCGCCCGAATATAACCGTTTATAACCGTTGTTTACGACGGTTTAAAAATGATATTTCAGTATTATGCGCGCTTTTCGCCATTTATATATTATATACTCGTGTACATATATAAAGAGACGTGGGGTATTTTATTTTTGTTTTTTATTTTATCGACGTTTTATACGCTCCCGCGAATCCGAGAAGTGTGACTTTGAGCGCAACCACGCGGTGAAGCAGCAGTAGCATTTATAATTTATATATATCGTCGTTACTCGTTACCCACATCCCTTTCTCATGTACATATAGTAATATTTATATATATATATACTATATACATGATCAATATTTACCGTATCCAAAACACGTATAAAATCAAAAATATATACCTTTTCCGACCGGCAATTTAAACGTTGTGGTTTTAAACGATATACAGAATGCGGAATGTACAATTTATATACGTTTGTACATGCAGTAATCGCAATAAACATATAGATCATAATATTATTTTATGTATAGCACAAATATTTCGTTATATAGACGCGTCTTATTGAACATATTTATAAGGATATATACATAATATGTTATGAAACCCTTTTCGTATTTTATATCAAGTCCATTAAAAATAGTTGACCAAACATTAGTAATTTTATGACAAAAACACTCAATTAGTTTATTTTTAATTTTAGTGTACTTTGGGATTTTACTTCGCCTCTAATATTTTAAAAGTAAATATGTTATTCACTATTAAAAATCCATAGTTGAATACTAAAAAAATTAAAAACGAACAAATATTTGAATAAAATATATTATATTAACTATAAACATACCTTAATTTTGAACTTTTTTAATTTAATCTAATATTTTTGACTCACTTTGCTGAACTGTAAAATAACTTAATCAAATAAAATAATAACCATTAGCAAAGGAAAAAAATGTTGTCTAAAAATATTATTTGACTGTCTGGTCGACTCTTTACTACAGGAACGTTTTACAGCGTCAACGATGAGATCGTAAACATATTTCGCAGTTCGGTTAGTTACTTAGATTTGTAGGGTAAGATATCTGCAGGATATGTATATAAAAATAAAAATATGATATGATATGATTGCAGCTTATAATACTTAATAAATCGCGAGCAAACTGACCGCGTGTGATCTATAAGACTGCAGCTATAATACACACATAATACATAAACATATATATATATATAAATCTCGAAGCCGTATTGTTATTATAATTTATATATTTTATATTAAAAAAATATGAAAACAATTTCCGATGATCAAAATACACACTTTCAAGCGTCACTGTTGAAATAAATTTTATTTGACTTTTGATTTATCTATACCAACGCGTTTTAAACATATTTCATCTGCGGGTTTCTCGGAAATCACTGCCAAGATTTCTTTTAAGGTGATGGATGGGACATAAACTGCAGTTCAAACACTATATATTATATACATATACCGACATACCGTATACGTGAGTTTATTGATGTGAAAAAAATAAAAGCTACGCGTTTTCGGCGCAGAATATTATGAACCCTGCTGTGCACACACGTCTGTTAATTCTCGCGCAGAAGTTTTTTTTTCTTTTCTTCTTTTATCGAACGTTTTAAACATTCTTAGGAGTCTGTATAACATACACGACATTAAACTTTTACCTATTTATATATACATATAGGTAAATTTCATCATAATGATTTTGGGCGTTCCGTTATCCATGTGTATAATAATATTTGGTACAATATTATTTACGCAAGCTTAACCACGATATCCATTTAACTCGAGTATATAATAATATAATAAAATAACGACGGTATGATCTCGTTCAAGTATAATATCAATAAATAATATTAAAAAAAAAAAATAATAATAAAAAATATATTTTAAGTATGATTGATTTTTTACGAATAACAGGTAGGTACATACCAATATGACACGAATACGTGATTGAACAATTGGTGATATTCGAAAACGTGTATAAAATATTTTAATACTATGGCAATGTTTCATTTCAATGAATACATAATAAAATGGCCATGAACCACAGTACCTATCACCTATGTACCTATATATTATATATGTGCACTCGAATAGGCATTTATTATACACCGGTAATACAATTTCTGAACATATACCTATATGTGCTATAGGTACCTCGCGTTTGTCGGTATATATGCGTGGTACGTGTACATATCATATTGTGTGAAATGATGAAACGCAAAATGTGTTATTACGTCAAGAAATTATTATTATAATATCATTATAGTCGTAATATCAACACAAAATGTATACATTTCGTTAAAAAATATGACAAGAAAGCAACAACAGGCACGTTTAAAATTGTATAGAAAACGTGCGCCGGTAATTTTTTTCAAGGAGAACTGTACATTTATAATAAATAATAATATTATACCTAGGTATAAAATAATATTATAATAGATATTATACATTGTGGTTGGGTCTTTCGGTATTATTACTTTTATTTTATATTTATATATTATATATACATAATAGTCAATAGATGTATCTACGTTTTTATTTAAAATTGTTAAAAGTATTTTGTATACAAAATTACATTCGACCAAAGAAAATATTTTAAATGTATACGAATAGCGTAATAAAGCTTTTAAATTTTATAATTTCATATGAAAATTAAATTATGGTAATCTTTGGGAAGAGGTATAAAAAAATTAGGTATAATCAGAAGGGAAGACTGTTTCTTAATGCAGTATGTGAAATAAATAAAAATATATTAAATACCTACCTTATAAATATTATGATTATTATACTCACAAGTAAATATTTAATTTTAATAGACTATATATAATATTATTGACATAGTCGTATAGACTCTATACAAATTGCAATTCTACAGTATAATAAAATTAAATTGTATGTTTTTAGTTGAAGATTGTAAAAGGGGTTAATTACTTGATCCTGGAGAATTACTTAAGCTTCTAAAAATTATTTAACAATTTTTTCGAACGAGAGCAAAGGCTAGAAATATTTTATTAAATATATAAACTAATTAAAACCTACCGATGTAAACCCGTTCCCGTTCACCATGCATCCACGAAACAACCCTAATATAATCAATTTCATTCTCAACGCTAAAGCTAATGTAATTAAGAATAATAATGATGCTATTAATAAATTTATATTAATCGATCTTAATCTATTCATGGTGTTTTGCTCATATTATATTCAAATATTTTCGGATAATTTTTTTAGAATAAAATTATTATTTTTTTTTTTTATAAAAAGCCATATAGCCAAGCTTTAAAAAAAAGCATGGGAACTAAGTAGGTATAATAATAACATTTTAAACTACATTTTTCTTTCGTGCAATAACAGTGACAATTTATGTTGTCATACTATTTCGTTTCTCTGAGAAAACAAATATAACTTCATAATAAATTAATAAGTAATAGGTAAATAATTATATTTTATAATCGAGGATTTACAATGATTTATCTCTGATCTCAAATTGAATTCAAAGCCACACTCGCCCTACGGGGGTCTACCCATAATTCCTGTTTTGTTTTTTTATTATTTTAATTTTTAACTAATTGAAATAAAGCGTTTAAAGAAATAAATTACAAATCAAAAATATTGTAAACATTGAGATAAAAAAAATATAATTAAGCAAGACACGACTTCAATAAGATACTTATAAGTTATAAATTAAATTATCGAGTTTTAAATTATAAAACATTAAAATATGTTTAATAAATATCGACCATGGTATTAATCTTTACACGTTCGTTTGTCGGAAACTTTTTACGGGATTATACGGGGTCCACCTATACAAAACGTGCCGCTTTGGCTCGTTCGCCTGTAAAGTATAGGTTCAACTCATCCATAATATTTTATACCAAAAGGGTGACAAAATAATACATTTTCTTGTTTAATGATTATGTATTATTTTTTTATTACTATTTACATAACCCACGGCACAGTGGTCACTGGGATACATGTATATATTATATTAAATTTGGTCGTATGGATATATTATGATGAATTTAATGGTGGTGGATATGAAGTCTGGTTCCTGATTGAGCGATTTCGGAAGTTAAGAATTTTCTCTGTCCCGGGTTTATGAGCGGCGCGGCGGTCGATTAAAATATGTTTGATGTTGAATGTCCCCGTAGGAAGTGCATATATAGAGGAGTCATATTTTGCCATTAAATAGTAGCGTGTGATATTTTTGTGAGGCCAATTCTGAGTTAAGTCATGTATTATATACTATGATAAGAATTGTTAGTACAATAATACATATATAATATATATTGTATATAAATGTCATGGGGCGCACGTAGTATAGCAGTGATTAACGATCCGGGTCGGCTATTTCTGGAAATGAGATTTAAATAATATAATATTACCAATATAAATATGTAATAACCGAGGCGGCGGATAAAAAGTATTTTAAAACCAAAAAAATGCACACTCTTTCGTTCCCGCCGGCGACGCGGTGGTATATGAGCAGGAAGCACGGTGAGGGGGGTGGTGATACATATATACATGTTATAATATAGTGCGGGGCGCGGGCGACTCATTTCCACAGTTTGATGTGGCGGTACTGTGGTAGCAGTGGCCTGTTATAAAATGAAAGTTTTTGGCGTTGTCGTCGTCGTCGTCGTTATAAATGCGAAACGCTTTATCGAATATTGTGCACGTGAAGAAGAACGCGAGCTGTTGGAGGGAGTGTCCCGTAGTCCATCACCTCGTACCACCCGGCCCCATAATCGCGCCCGACAAACGACCACGTCGAAATATAAGCAAAATATTAAAACTGCAAAGTGATGGCCTCCGTGCACGAGCCCTCTTCTCTGTACTGCAGTACCTATATATTATATAGTTATATTACATTTGCAGCAACGGCGCTCTGCGTCTCTCTCCTCTGCCAAGCACGAATCCCGCACCGACATTTTGCCGGCTACGAGATTAAGACGGATAATATTCTCCTTCGACCACTATATCAATGGCAGAGTATGTCGGTCGTGGGTGGTATTTCACCTCTATCGTCTCGCTTGAGGTTGGGTTAAGCGATCTATGCATGTGTACGCATATTATAATATATTATTCGCAACAGACCATTAATTTAAACCGTGTATACATACGACCGTATGTATAATATTCGTTCAAAAATGATATACGATACTCACTATATTATAACAGCGTGTATTAAGAATATATCGTGAAGGTTTGATACATTTAAATGTAATTTCAATGCAAAATCATCTAATACATCCGATTATCCTTGATACACTTTGTACTTGTATTCCACCAATCCAGAGTAGATTATCATTTAATATTGATATCGTCATTTCTTGGACATTTCGTTCCACAAAACCGTGCTGTCTACAAATGCAGTTAAGTTACAAGACTTTACAAGGATTTCTCTATATATTTGGAAGCCGGAATATATAGTCACTGTAACAACCAGTGCGCATACAGATATAGTTTTAACCATTGTTGGCGTTAGAAAACATTATATTATACATATCTAAATTATACCTAAGATGCACAATTTTTTTTTATCTTTTTGATCATTTTTTATTCAAAAATTCAAAATGTGTGCATCGTGCATGTAAGCATATGTTATACTAAATACAAGTTCTATAATATATATATATAGGTAATTACTAAGTATGACAAAAAACCATAATAGCTGAGAGGATCTGCCTGAATCAGCTTGCCCTCTCCAGCTACAGACAGAGCATGTGACAAACGCACACATTGCGGCGCGCCGTAGATTTGGAGTTATTAAATTTTTACGCGGATTTTGCGCATGCTGCAAATTTACCGCGCGGGATCGTAAACGTATTATTTATATTTAATAAGGCATGCTTGTAATACACAAATAAAATTATTATAGTGTATACGGATACATATAATACAGGTATATAATACTCGGGTGAGCTGAAATCGGAAGGCAGTGAGGGGTAGGAGGTCATGATTTTCGCATTGTGTGCGCGTACCGTTTTTATTACGCCCCCCGAGATGATAACTATATTTATACGCATACGCGGTGCATGTAAGGCATATAAGTACGCAGTGCAGGATATAATATCGCGGCAGTGGAGTATATAAATTATTATATATATATATATAATATACCGTTTGAATTATAATAATATCGTTCCGCCACCGCCGCAACAACCGCCATCACAGCCGCCGCCGTTGTTTATCGATCCCGCGCGCGCACAAAACATGGCCGGAAACTTTATGTAATAATATTATTATATTATTAAACTGCACGCGCTTGTGCGTTATATTGACGACACACACACAAAAATTGCTTTATATATCATAACATGGGAACTCATTATATTATTATTAAGGCGCGTATATACTATATAATATATACACCACCGCCTCAACTGTGCCAGTATATAAAACCTATGTTGTATAGCGATATTATAATATAAACGCTCTGCAGTCACTACCCTCCACCGCTTCCCGCCATATATCGTCTTACCGCGGCGATGTTGAAATTAGACGATTTATTTTTAAATTAACGTAATATTTTACTCGTGTTTTTTATTATTATTTTTTTATCCTCCTTTCTTTAAACTCGTGTAATGGCCGTCGTTAATCCGCAGCCCCCTCCTACGTTCGGCGATAGGGTGCACGCGTGAATATATACATGTATATTAATAATATAACCGAGCAATTACATTAAGGAGGGCTGCGAGAAATGCGAAAAACGTTTTTATTAAAACCGGTAAAAAAAATAATACGAAACGTCTTAAAAATATGAAACGGTGTAATGACCAATTAAAATTAAGTAGGCGAGGTTCCTGTGTATATATATATACGTGTATAATGCCAGGCGGTGGATTATGTTGTTTTTTCTCCCCGCACGTGAAAGGCCTTTTGCAGTTAACATTAAATGCTGCTGTATAATATTAGTAGGTATAGTTTATACAAATTATATTATTTAGACGGTTTCGCGTATTGTAAATAAAATGTACTGCAATACATCTAAAAGATCTGAAAAATAATAAAAAAATAATTAAACCCGTGTCCACAAATTCTATTGCTGCCGCCGCGGTATTATTTACGGTCGTATATATAATAATTAATAATAATAATAATATAGCGGCGGGTCGTATCATCATTTTACCATCCATCAGCGGATTTATTATATGGTCGTGACGTGAAAGCGGTTTTGACGTCAAACGCTCGCGGGAAATTAATGATTCGCGAAAACCGACCGGAACTTGATCAATGGACTGGGCGAAACCAATATACGTCGAGTTGCGCTACTGCACTGCCGCTCAGGCGGTACTTATACCACAGCTACATAATATAGATATAGTGTTTGTATTATTTTTACATTTAATGCAAACAAATCGTATTACGTTACCAGCTCTAATGAATTGTTCTGTTAAATACGTACAACATTTAAAACGTCGCTCTGGTATAATATGTACATTGTACATGAGCGAGATCGTCCAAACGTTGTGTCAACACACTAGGTGCGGTATATACATTATAAGGCCCGCGAATGACTGTGTAATATTATTGAGATCTATATACCATGTGATCCTTGACAGTAAAATTCGAAGTTAAGGTACTTACTGCTCTTTAAATACACACAGTGGATAGCTAATATACTAGACAGCTGCTATAGAGTAATAGACAAACGTATCTTTCTACACTGTTTTATTCAAGACCCATTACATTTTTCGAATCGTTTAACAGGTACCTGCCTACTATCTACTATAATTTAATGATCTTTTGATGTTCCCGATGCCCAGCCGTGGTGCTACTGCGTGTGTATTTATACGACGACCTTCCATGAGTGTATATAGTCTACTAAATAGCTACCTATGTGTCTCTACGGTGCAATAGGCAGTATACATTTAACCGGTCTATTTTAATATAATTTATTACGCTTGAAAAAAATTATAAGACATTATACATAGAATCTTAGTCGTCGTATATACAGTGTATAGGTACACACTTGCAGTAGTAGTATTATATTATATATAACAATATATCTGTAGGTATATATTACATAATGATATAGGGATGAATCGCGTGCGCACGCAATCACGAAGACTTTGTAGTTGTGGTGGGTATTATATCTACCTATATAATAAGTAATATAATAGCAACGAAAAACGCGTCCGAAAAATATAAATCCTATTATTTTTCGTGTCACCGCGTGGTCGAATTATAACGTTTCCGGCTACCGTTGTACCTATTATATATACCTATACTGGATTTATAATATAGGTGTAAGTATATCGTGTATAAAACATAATATCATTACGCGTGCGCGGTGGATACCTCATACGTAATATAAATGCATACCCTGAGCACACACACACGCCACATAAATGTAGGTAGATACCTGTAGGTATACCTGTGCAGGGCGTATCGAGATTATTCATTTTGTGGCGCCAAAGATAATTTTTTTTTACACTCCTCCGTCCCAAAATTATCGAAATAATTATACGGAAATTGTGTACCGTCTAATATTTATGTAGGCACGTATATGATGAATCAGACCTTACAGCAGTAAACCCGGTCGCCACATAATAATACGACGGTAGAATAATATTATATTATACTAATTTATAACGGATTGTCGTCGTCGTCGTCGTTTTCGTTAACTATACATCGTTTAATTAGTCAAGCGCCGCGTATAATATGTGAGACCAATTATAATAATATTTCTTCGCAGATACACATATATTAGCCATTAGGTATAGGTATATAAGTTATAGATCATGACGTAATGAAATAATACGCGGCATATAATATACGCTTGTATTGTGTACAAGTACACAAAACCTAATGGAGTTAATTTTTTTTTTAACATGAACCACTTATTATCGTATTATCTGGCGAGGTCAATTAGTGTTTTATTTTGTCGTAAAAAAAAAAATTTTTGACTGCATAGTCGGAGTAATTTATTATAACGTTATTATCTTTTTCTATGTCAATAGTCCATGGTTTTATGATGGACGTGAACGTATAATATTATAATAATACCCATACATAAAACATTGAAAAAATATTTATTTTTTTTATAAATGTTATTACGCCGAATGCTTGATTGTTAATTTATAAAGTGATTTACAAATGGTCTCAAACTTCCAAATATACCAATATCGGTTTGTTACATGATTACGTGATGTGTGAAAATAATCCCCCTGTATAATATTATGATTGGTTATTGTATATAATGTATAAGTTCGTATGGAATAATATATAAACGAATATAACTTCCACATGCTAGCTGTGAAGTTAACTAAAAAAAGCCACAAAAAAACCTTATAAATATTCATGTGAATAAGTTAAACCTATTATATATATCTAAGTATTTTAATATCCGGTGTACCTATATAGGTACTACTCTAATTGATCGGCGTACGTTATAAACGCTCGTCCGTTGTCGAAGAAATTAATAATTCATTTCAAAAAGGACCATTTAAGCTGCAGACATCACTCATCCTATTAAGCAGATCATATTTTATTAATTTGGTATATTTCGGAGACAATATATAAAAGATAAACATTTAATCTTTTATTTTAACAACAGTATTTTTAATTCTGCAAATATTTACGAAATTCATCAATGATTAATAATAATTATTTATTTATCGTGGCAACAATTTTTTTATGTTGATAACAATAACATATACAAAATTAAACAATAATAGAACATAACAAAAACCAAAAAGTAGGAACAATAACGGCCAGATAAAAGTTAAATGGTTTAAAAAAAAGATGGGTCCACATTAGCGAGCCATATAATAGACGGATAAAGGTATAGTAGATTATTGGTCAGATATAGTTAGAGCCACTTAGAGGAACATTGAGGAATATAAAAAACAGCAGAGTTTTTAGATGAACGTGTAGGAAGATAACTTCAGCTTATAAAGATAAAGAATCAATAATATTAGTAAGGACATTTTTTTCTTCAAACTTAAGTCGCGTTACCTATTTCTGTATGTTCCAACAATTAAATTATTTGTCGTTTTAAAATATTATATATTATTTATACACAATTAAAATGATATAAGTATTAGATATATATTATATATTATAATAGTGATTTATGCATTTTTTAATCACTTATGAACTACGACGAAAACAAAATACGCAGTGCGTGTGGATTTTGTAAGTGTATTGTGTATTTGTGTATATTTGTAGTTTTGTCTTCATTTGTTCGTTTCAGGTATAATACGCTTGTAAATCTGTTTCCTCGTTTAAAATGTAAATGTGATCAGGTAAATCAAGGTGGACGTGCGCGTTTAGGTATGGATTTTTTGCGATTGAAAACGACTAAAAGTGTAAAACGATAAAAAATATATAGTTTGATGTCTCAGAATAGTCAGAATATATATAATAATATATTTATACATCGACAAGCCACACACTGCTGCAGATATATCGTATACCTATATATAATATGTATATGTATGTGTTTGAATTTTCTATATGTTTCTATGTTAACATATGCATTTATATACATATCAGTCTATAGTGTATATACCTAATATATAAACATATTATATAATTTTTAGTTCTTTATAACATTTTTAAAATTTACCTACTTATATCTATACTTATGTCAATAATATTGTGATTAACAGATATTATTTAAAAATAATTGGGCATACCTATATTATAAACAGGCACATTTCCAAAGTATGACATAGAAAAACAGCCACGTATGCTGTAATTATTTTATAATCGTTTATTTCATTATTAATTGTATCCAACTAGTCTAAATTAAATTATTTCAAACGATTTGAAAGTCACTCGTTTTTATATTAGATAGAGTTTTGATTCGTTAACGTCATGCGATTTGTCTGACACCTCAAATCAGCCACGGTTACACACCAAGTTTGCACTAAAACAATTAAATCGAGGGGCCTGAGACTTGTGTAACGAATCGGTTATTGAAATATTTTATAAACCTGCGGCTATATATATATATATAGCATTTTTTTGATTCGCGGTGCCGCATGCTGACGTAACAGTTATATATATATATTGTATACCCGTATATAAATTAAGTGTGGCGGCGGTGGCGAATCCGTCGAATAACTTGATTCCGGCGCGGACGAAGGCGAACATTTAATTTTTCAAAGCCAATTAACAACGTTTTCGCGATGTTTTATTAAGGAACGCGGTGGTGAGGAGCTCCTTTCGGAGTTGTGTGTGTGTGTGTGTGTGTGTGTATGTGAGATGGAGAGAGAGAGACAGTGAGCAATGGGTAACTTCGATGCTGCAACAGCCGGAAGTGTTTAATCCGTTTAGCTCCGGAATAATTAATCACCCGGTGCGCTGCAGCCTCAGTGTCGGCAAAAGTCCTATTTATATATAATATATATTGTATACGACGCGCGCGTAAGTCTTAACGCCCGCACCGCTGCCGCCGTTCAAGCGGGGCTCCTCGACGGGTCTCGTTGCCCCGCCGCCGGCCGGAAGTTAATTCGTTACCGGACGAATTTCCAAAACGATTTGACGGCCGCCGCCGCCGCCACCTCACCCCCTCGCGTGTCACACCGCTGCACCTTACCACTCACCTCTGCCCGAAGATCATCGGTTTTGCGGGACGTTGCACGTCGCACCGCGCTAATATATATCATTATTTAAAACGCGAGTGCTGGAAACGGAGAGAGAGAGAGAGAGAGAGAGAGAGAGTGCGAGTGCGCGCGCGCGCTTGTTGTATATATTATATAATTCGATTAAGCTCTCGTCGCCATCGTCGTCGTCGTTGTTTCCGCCACATCTGAACGATATTATACGATACGCATATTATTATATACGACTTTGAGCAAATAAATAGGACGGAGACGATGAGGCGGCTTGGGTGGTGTAGTATACACCCCGGTGCGAGAGGCAGCGGCGGCGTTGGCGGAGAGGCTTTTCGTTGGCCGCGTCGGATAAATTAACCGAAAACTTCGCCCCCTCCCCTAGCTGCGTGTTAAAATATTATATAATAATAATAATAATTAGTTGGTAATTTTAATGGGTTTCACCATGGCGGGCGCATAATATACGGCCGCGGATTTCCATTATTATAACGTCCGCCCGTCTTGCTCCCACAGCAGCTCGTCCTCTGTCGTCGTCGTCGTCTCTCGTCCCTCTCCCCCTCTTTAAGCCCTAAATTTTTTATATCAAGTCATTCCCGCCTCTTGTTCCTTAGCTATATAAATATTATAATTTTGTTGAACACAAACACACTGTACACCTCTGACGCTCGACCCTGTTTTTCGTTTAGTTTTGTAATATGGTTGCGGACGCCATCACGTTGAAAACGATATTATAATATATAGGCGTGCAGTTACAAAACGCACATTTTTTTCTTTCTTCTATCGTTCGACGAGAACACGAGATGAGTTTCATTATTTCGATAATACGAGTCTGACTAGACGCATATAATTATTATACATATACGTAGATTGGTCAATATATAACAATTATTATTATTGTATAGATAATATTATTTACGCACGCGTCTGCAGGTAGGTGAACTCTTGAACGTAATTTCTTTATGCTAAATTATGCGCGACCGACAAAAGTGAACGTGCTTGCGGTTTATATTATAATAACTAATAAGTATAATAACATAATATTATCTATGTATTATATACGCACGCAGTAGTCGTACGATATCATTATTTACTCGTCAAATTCTTATTTTACCTAAATATATTAATAATTAATACTATGAGTAGCTTATATTATAATACTATCATCGATGAGTATTTTATCATAAATTAGGTAGCACCTCAAGTTTCCAGCGTACCATTTAGATTTATTAAATTAAACAATATCATTATATAACTTATATATTAATAATCGATGATAAAAACCTAATCAACGATAATATTCATATTACATAAAATGCGCTACCTATAATATTAAAAATTAAAAATGTATATATATAATATATACTAGCCGCAACGGGTACCTACTGTGTATTAATTTGTTAAGAGCTTATAGTTTTTCAGTAAAGTTTTTATAATTACCTACCAATATAATATTTGTACCTAGGTACGTTATATTTTATACAGTTTATCATTTCGTCTGGAATCCTACGGAATACGTGGAATGCATATCGAGATTAACAATTTCGTGTATATATACTTATTAGTTATATAATATAATGTATGTACGTATATGACAATTATATTGACCATCAATTATTATAATAAGTGACAAGTCACACCAATCGCTAATTAGTAACTATACTAACTATATACCTACCTAGACGTTGTTTTTTTTAAATGTATATACATCCATGTTATAGGTACCTATAAATTATGTATTTTATATTCATTGATTGACTTGTTATTACAATTCTGATTAAAATATCTCTATATACTTTAGAAAACAAGTACCAACCTATAAAAAACTATATTTCATTTCGAAATGTGTTTCTTAAGATCGCTCAATAATCGTACCTCTATTCAATTTTTTTCTGGGGGGGGGGGGTTTAAATTATATATATATAATTATATATTTAACATTATAATGTATATTGCATTATATATACCACCTATATGCATGCAATGTGCGGGTGTTTGAGGCTACGTCACGTCAAGGCTAAATTTTATTTTTATTTTTTTGAGCGATTACAAATTCTATTTGATCAGCTATATGAATTATGATTAATTTCGTTTTTAATTTCATCACGCATGAAATTCATTAAAAACTAAAATAAAATAGGTATAAATAGGCAAAATAATAATGCACAATGATGTGTTATAGGTTAACGCCATAATATAGGTACATTAATTTGAGACTGTACAATAACATTATCATTATATCATTATAAAAATACATGCTTCAAATATTTTACTACACCAAAAGGCGGCGGCGCTTATGAATTTATGAAAAACATTGTCGTGATGTGGAGCTGTAAACAATGCGAATCGTGAAAGCGACGACCCTGCCCCTTTTCATCTCGGACCAATATTAATATAATAAAAACCTCGACCCGTTCGACCTCATCCGCAGCAACAGTTCTATGTCCCGTGAATGGATTTATAGGAATATATTGTTGCGACGTATATTGCACGTGAAAAATCCTATTCGCTTCCGCCATCGTCTTTTATACATCTGCGTACTGTATATACTATATAGTATATATAGTAGGTACTTATATATACTTCCTACCTTCGTCAAGTTTCTCTCATCACCACCACATAATTGACTTAACCTGTCACTGTCTTATTTCACATGTATAATATATTATAGTCTTTAAGTATATAATATATGTATTATAATATAGCACATACTTAAATATTATATAAAGTTGAAGAATATTAATGTCGTTATGATAATAACGTTATACGTACGAGGCACGCGCGCTTATTGGTGTCGGTGTGCGAGTTAGTGAGTGGAAATGAACGGGGAGAGAGGGGGGGTTCGGCGCCATTGTTTTTTTTCCCGGATTCCAGTCGGTTGGAAGGGGGAGACGTACCTACTTGAACAATCTAATATTTTTCATTATGCGCACGGTGATATTATAAAACATTATTTTATAGTCGTATAATATATAAGCCAATCCGCGACAAAAGAATCAAAAGAATACGACGTGGACGCGTTGTAGACACCCAAAACATAAATGCTAAAAAGTAGACACTATACGAAGCTCACGCGTCGTAGCAGCGGTTGTTCATTGGGGAGGACATTGTCTCTACGAATATTGGTTGTTCGGCAATTATATCGCGCGCGTGACCCTGCGCTGAGATGCCATACGCGCGTCTTATTATAACGTCGAAGGTTCGTGAAATTAGTACTTTTCGCGCATTCATTGAGATAAGAAAGATACTGCTGCAGGCTCTCTATCTATATCTCTCTCTTTCTTTATCCTTCTGAGCTGTTTATTCTACATAGATCTATATATATTATATACGTATAATATATATATATATATATATCACGCAAACATCGCGGTCGCACGGCATCTGCAGCCGTCGCGATAAAGACGTGCAGCACATTTCCAATACTTGAAACCGTACCCTGTACGACTATAAGTTTAATAGATAACTTAATGACGCCATTTCTATAATATATTATGTGTACGCTGGTATAGTGGTATGAAAATAGTGGTTTCCGGTTACACGCATATGTCACATACTGACATACGTAGGTATATACCTATAATGATACTATATATAGGTACTTGCAGGCAGCCTGCAATCTTGGTATAATTCTCATTTCCCAGCCATAGACATGTAATTTGTTATATATAGTTTATTCTTCGTGTCACTGCTTTATTGAGGGTATCTGTACCGCAATATAAATAATATATATAAATCATTATATACCTTATTTTAACTTATATTTACATATATTTGAAGAACAAGTATAAAGGATATTAATTGTAGGTTCAATATTACTTAATTGTTGGTTATTAAACAAAATATATTGGTTTGTCACGATACATATTATAAATTAGGCCTTCCAAACCCGCAATTTACATAATATAAATTATATGTCACGTTTCACGTAGTACTGTTCACATTTTAATAATTATTATTGTTATTATAATGTTAGTATTATACCTATATCCTGCAATAATCACGAGCGGAAATATATAGGTATACCTATAGTTAAATTGCAAGTGACTTCTCAGTGAACACCAGCAGACAATATCTAGTTTACTATTATTTTTATAAGAGGAAAACAATTCGAATCACTCAAAAATGTACAACAGTACATTTATTTGTTTTGATCGTTCGTTCGCCCATGAAAGTCTAATCAATTTTGCTAAAAGCATCGTTTAGTGGTCCGGCCGTCCGGGCCTATATACATTTTGTGTTACCTATATGATATTATTAAAATATTATATATTATTATTGTATACTATGAAATATTTTACCCATTGTATGTGTATCTTATAAGCCTACTCAAGTCTATTCGAAGACGATATATAGCTGCAATCTCCTCCCCTCGTCGCGTAACTACTTCAACCGCACCACAACCACACCATCACCACTACCCCTCAGCCGAATGTCCGCCGGCATAATAGTATAATAATTATGATATGTTTAATGTGTGTACATGATATATGTTTCGTGGGTCGCGGCCGTCGTCCTAGGCGGGGTCGGCGGAGTCCGCCCCTCTGGTACTGGCGCGGTACGCCAAAGCCGTTCGTAGTCGTACGATCGCGTTGCCCCGCCTCGCCATCCCACCGTTCGTTCGTGCGATCGTGCACGCGACCGATTTTTTTTTCTTTACAAGCACGCACAACGACTCCGCTGTATGTTAGGTATTCTTATGATGTATTATATAGGTACTAGGTATAATAGCTACGACCTACCGTTATATCCATACTCACAGCCAGGGAGCGGCGACTCTTCCAAGTCCTAACCTGCAGTCTCTGCAGTTCGCCATCTCATCGGTAGATTTTTGTGTTTTTTTTCCAAAAAATAATAATTATGCGTCAATATATTTAGTCACCTATAGGCTATAGCCTTAATAATAAATATACATGTAACATATGTAAATACCTATATTGGTATCTTATTAAAAAAAAATTTTATTGCTGTAATTTTTCGGATCTAAATAATTATAAATCCTAAGCAGAATATTTTTGAGAACATTAATTAACATGCAGTTATGTATACCTAAACGTAAAATATTATATTGGAAGTAGGTATATGCATCATTTTTTTTTTAATTATAAGCATCTAATACAATTTAGAAGTTGCAGTGAAGTGCAGCACAAGGTACAGATGGTAAAATGATATAGGTAGGTGTAATACCTACTCCGTGAAACTCGTTATATTCACTACTATTTATCCACCATCCGACCGTCTATAATTGAAATGTACTTACCTATTGATAATAATAAACTATATTCATTCCATATTTGATGCTATATGGAACTGCAGTGTAGACAAACTAACCGCGATATTATCAAAACTTCAGTGTTAAGGGTAGGTAAAAATGTATAATATCCATATATATGATGTGTACACAATGTAAACAGGTACTATAAAAATCGACGTATCGTTGCGTTTCATATTATATTTATGTAAACATTTAACAACTCGGTATCCCAGCCATTTTCAGGCGCATGTCTGCGCTATACAAGTGAGGGGTGCGTTTAAAGCATTATAAATATGTATAAATCGCTCGAATAAAGAAAAACACCACCTTAGCTATATATGTATTGTATTGACACTGGTCAAAATATTATGCACTTCAGTATTATATACTAAGTGCCCCGATGACGATTGCGCGGCGCTCGAGCTGGCCGAACATGCTGCAGGGTATATATCTGCAGTAGTACAGTGCTCGGTGGAGGGTAGACCCTACTCTGTATAATATATACCTACCTATATATATTTTTATACTTCATATTTTAGTGCACATACACAGTACACACACACATATATATATATATTTATAAAGCTAGATATAAATATATAAACACTTATTATATATTATTATGTACCTATATATTATATTATGCAAAGGCGGTCGCGTGCGTATATAATGCAGCGGCACAAACGGCGCGCGCGCGTAAAAACTATAGTTTACGGTATTGCGCCCGAGGAGGGACCAAACGGCGAGTTATTTAAATACGACAGCGCTCGTAAAAACCGCAACCGATTCTCCCAATCTCGGGCAAACGTCGTATAGTAGGTACACACGGCGCGTAGTACATATGTATACATGTATAATATATATATATTATATACACACGCTGAAGCAGTATATATATATATACTGTATATATATAGTTAGAGTATAGTCTATATTATTATATGTATACCATATATATATACCTATACATGTACATGTATAAATATATTTATGTATATACCGGACTATGTATATAGCCTAAATATACCACCCCGATTATATAATATGTATATTATGTATATAGGCACATAGTAGATATATTATTGTTGTTACGATTATTATATACGGCACGCATATATTTTATTCGACACTATTTTCGCGGAATGGTGGTTGTGAGGGGATTTAATCCCAAGTACCTATATATACTTCTATGTATGTACATATATTTTAGGTACGCCAATAATATATACCATACATAATATGCGAATAGAGTAAACTCTTTATATAAGTTTTGCTCTTATTCGTGAGATTTATACATGTATATTATATATATTTTATGTATATAGGTATCTGGTACATACGCTTATATACTATATATATATTATTATATGATGTATATGCATTTTTATGGTAATAACTGCTCCTATGGCTAGAATTTATATATTAAATAGTATAATATTATGAACCTGTATAATAATATGTCCTTTTATATGTATATCGTTTTCTTCCCTGCCGCCAATGCATACTTGAAGCACCGTCAACGCAGGGTGGCGCAAAGTCATAATATATATATTATGTTATATACATCATATTATATAGGTATCTGCTTTAGGTATACGCGTAAAGTTTATGTATGTATAAATAATATTTAAGAACTTCATAAAATACATAGGTACTGCGTTTAGTACGACGATATATTATATTATTATTTCTTCGAGCTTGTGGGATTGGCTTCAGATTGCATATTATAAGCGCCACGCTAAATCAAATATTTATATATATGTAGGTATAATAGTTCATGTATAGATTTTGCAGCTGAGGACTTGAATTTCTTGTATATATATGCTAGAAATTCATGTAGGATAGTAGAATATGTATGTATTATCGTACCTATATACTCGTAAGTCGTAGGTATACAATATTTTAAAATATTTTATTTTTGGAATGAGCTTAGTACATGGGTTTTTCAACGTTTTTAAATGTCACATATAATGTTGTAATACATTTGTGTTTAATTTTGATATCACATTTATTATGATATTATTCATAAAATATCGTCTTTAGTAGTCTTTAGTAATATATAAAGCTTATAAGCGTATGAAACTATAAATTGACCCTACAAAAAGTATACTTTAGTACTCCCATTATTTGAGAAATAACAGTTTCATAACATTTGAGAAGAGTAATCTTTAAAAGTTATAATTCATAGTAGTAAAAAAATTGGATTGTGAGGACAATGGCGTGAGATACTCTATATATACATTAGAGTATAGGTATAGCTTCAAAGTTCCCCTAGTTCATTGTGCCGTTCTAAGCCTAACCCATTATCGTATTCGTATACGTTCTGATTAAAATCCTATAATACCACTTGTGTAATACCATACTGCACGTGTATTTTAAATATATATTGGTTATTACTTTACGATAACTATCTACTTCTATGTTGATCATGTATATATCGCATATACATTATAAACACTGTAAATAATAGATATTATGAATTATATCCGTTGTTTATTGAACTATAACTATATCTAGTTATTGCTGTTATTTCTATTTATTATGCGTTTATACTGTACATACACTATATGCGTTTTTAATATGTACGGTTTATATGTCATATTTTATAATATTATAATATTTAAATTCAGTAAAAAAAATAATGGCTGCGTATAATGTTCAAACTGGTTCCCAGTTGGCAGTAGTTTAATCACAGTGTATCAAGGTACCTATATCCGAGTTCGCAGTTCCGACTGTAATATTATACATTATACAAAATCCGTGACCCGTGAGAATTTTTTTAAGTATCTACCTACCTATATTTGTTGTATATTTTTTTTTCACGTTTAATATTATATTATATTGGTTCCTATTAAGTGAAAACACTTTTTATCGCGACTATTAACAATTATATATTTTGTGCCTAAACGTTTTGCTCGTAAACATTTCATCGATAATCGATGATATAAAAATAATTGTTCGCCCAAAACATAATGAACATATATTATATGTATATTTAATGACTAATAAGTAATAATCGTTCAAATTCGATTGGTACAATAATTGGTTTTTAATGTCATTGAAACTATATACATATAAAGATGCTATAAAAAAAAACCTGTTATTCGATAACAAATAACAAAAACGTATACCTATATTATATATATACGTCTATAGGTACACTTATAATAATATAATACATAAAATATTACTTAATTCGTTTTATACTATATTTTACATCAGTATCTTCCACGTATATATAATATGTAATATTAATTAATTAAGAAAATAACCTTGGACAGATGTATATTATTATACAACTAGTGGAAACGGCGGTGTCGCCCGCGGTGTGTAATATATACTCGTAGGTATATATATTTTAGATATAAATAAATAATAAATAAATAAGAATGAGATATATAAGATATATTGGTGTTGGTGATGACAGAGAGAAGGTAATTGGACTTCAATAACGCTTGGAGGTGTGGAGTTTTGATGAGGCGCGACGATTTGGACGGTGTGGAGGTAATTTATTTTTGCAATCGAGCGTCTAGCTATCAGTCATGACGAAATATGTTTAATGTTTATCGACACCTAAGCGGGCCGAACTCGTATATGATGATTTCTACGTTATCGGACAATTTTTATAATTTGAATGTGTTCTATCTTTTACCCATCTATACCTAAAAAATATAAAGCATAAATACCACAAGAGACATTGTTCGACTTAGCACCATTATTCGGTTTTTTTTTTATATTATTATTATAACTATTATGATCCATTAATATATTATTTTGAAATTATAAAAAACAATATAATGACGTGTATTTAAGGTAGAATGTACATTAGAAAAATATTTTTGAAGTAGTTATTTTAAAATGATCAATCAAACATTCAAACCGATATAATTTATCGAATAAAAATTAATTTGCCAGCAAATAAATTCATATTTAATTGAGTGTTATCTATATAAAAATAAATGTATATTATATTGTAACATAAAACAACTATATTTTGTCAAGTTTGGGTATGTGCCTAGGCCTAGGTAGATACGATAATATAGGATTACTATTTCTGCTGTGTTCATGGAAATAACATAATTTTGATCGTTGAAACGACACAGTATTATTATTATTACCTATATATATGTATTATATATTTTTTGGTACATAACCTAACCTATAAATAATATGGAATGAGTATTATTTTTATACTTTAAAATATGTAATTAAATGTATTTTGTCAAGTGCTGAGTATAGATACTAATAGCTATAGATTTTACCATCGTGCCTATCGTATCTATATATTATACTTAATAATAATGATGACGTACACGTAAAACACGTTTAAAGTAAAACTTTTTCTTTTTTTTTATATAATAACCGATATATTATGCGTTTACAATATATATATAAATACACCGATACATACTTACCCTATGTTTTTCTTTTTCGGGACATTTTATAAACCCGATATAGGTACCCGGAAATCTCCACGGGATTGCAACCATCGTTTTAGTTTCTCCCCCATCGCAGTGTGTACAAGCACGGTAAAGTTGAGTAATTTATCAAGTTTTGAACACAACTTAAATATAATGAACGAAAAAAATCGAAATTCTCGAAGAAAGAAATAAGCATTTTACGAGATTAAATGTCACACGAGCTTACAAAGTTTCTACGATGACGGCGGATGCATGGTGGTGGGGCTGCGGGAGAGCGCGCGCCGGCGATACTAGGAAAACGAACTGCAATGATGATGATAATAATAATAATAATAATAATAATAATATGAACGCGTACCTCCCCTGTTGTAGTCCCGATATATATATTATTTAATATTGTGACATAATAATATATTGTCTTTTGACAACGTTGTCGTAATAATATATATATTAATATGTGTACGACAAAAATACTGCCGATATGCAGACGGAGCAAATATTACAGGTTATTATGCCATTATGAGTTCCTACCTTATTATATTGACCATCTTATTTTCACCTGTAACAAACATTTTGAAATGTTAATTGGTAATGATGTCCGAACACATTCAATTCGTTTACGACGGTATCGTGGTACATCATCAGTTGCGTCATTTGCAGTGGAACAGGCGCTGCATTATATATTTTAAACATAATATATTTTGGAAAGCGAAGTGATCGGTTTTTGTTCCTGCAACTATTCACACGGCTTAAAAACATAGTGATATTAAATTATGTGAAATAATGACGCAGCTGGCCTGATACGCGTTTGTCCTTATAATTTAATATTATTTAAACAATAGTTTGTATTCCACTCTGGTCTATTGTTGTAGGTAATGATTGCATTACCACACAGTTTTATTAGGCAATATATTTTATTATTTTGTAATTATTATTAATGCGCTTATGTTGATAATATAATGTTATTGCTGGAATGATGACTGTCGATCTAGATATAGTTGATATACCGATACCGTAATGTATAACTCAATCTCATAATAGTTGTTTTCCTGGTGATGTATCTCTGATAGTTCCATATTTATATATTTTATGTACTTTTCATGAGGTTCCTACCATTTTCTTGTTATTTAAAAACTTTAAATATTAAATTTGTGATTAGTTTTTTCAATAAAAGTTATTAAAAATGTATTATTAATTTTCGTTAAACATAAAGATATTCATAAAGTTATGCATTAAAAAACGAGAAATACAATTATATATTTAGGTATATTATAGTTTTAAAATGTTATTGTTTACATAATACATAGTTAAATATTTAACAAACTGCAGTATTTACAGTTTGTTTACGAGCCTAACCTCTACTGTATTAAAACAAAATAAACTATAAATAGGAATACCTATACGCTAAAAACCACTACTTGTGTAAAAAAAAAAAAAAAAATAGTTTGCTCATATATTGTGCATTATTGTGTGTCATATAGGTTGTGCTGGCGGACTTTTGGGCACCCGACGCATTGGACATCCGTACCAGAACCGGACGCCGCCCAAGAGGAAAAAGCCACGCACGTCGTTCACGCGCAGTCAGATTTCACAGCTCGAGGAGAAGTTCAACAAGCACAGATATCTGTCATCCGTTGACCGCGCGGCTCTAGCGAAAGCGCTCAAGATGACCGACGCGCAGGTCAAAACGTGGTTCCAGAACAGACGCACCAAATGGAGGTATGGTTTCATATTATTTTTGTTAATTATTATTCAATAATATGATATAATATCGCGGTCGTTCGTCTCCAGCGCGTCGACTACGTTTTTATCAAACATTCACGTTTTCCTGCTTGCGGAGCACACAAATATTTCTATAGACTATTTGTGTGAGATTATAAAAAACACATTATTTCGTATGCTTAGAACTTTTTATAACATTTTTACAACAAAAATCTAAATGTTTATTGTTTTCGATCATCAGGATTTTCAATTTTTTAATGACTGCAACCGTTCAAACGGGTGGGTATGAGAAGGATATATCCTATTTTTCGATATTTATTATAACTTATAGGTATACAACGGTAACTATAAACTATTAAAGTAATTAATATTACTATTTGATGTAACGATTTGACCAAAACAATAAAATAGGTACATGTTTCGAATCGCGTGTCGCTTTTACAACAATATTCATACCAACACAGTAACATAGGTACGCATTTGCAAAAAAAAATCAATAGGTAAAAATAAATTGAATAATAATTTTCCGCGCCGATCGATGATGCTGCATTGTACGTAGGGCGTTGACGTTGTGTCTTTGTAGCATTTTTAAATGTTGGTTGGTGCATCGTGCATCTTAAGTTCGCCGAGGTAAATATTTCGGTGCCGTGAGATCAAAAGTAGTTAAACGCCGACTATAATAATACTATATAATATAATACTATACGAGATATATAGATATATACGATGTATAAAACAATAATTTGTCGTTCGTTAACAACTCCATTATAGGTATACACATAATATAATAATAATATATAGTCCATTACGACTCGTAAAACGTACATAATAATATGTTATAAAATCGAGACAGCGGCGTCGAAAAACGTACTTTTATATTAAAAATAAAATATTTTATATATGTATAGAGATACCGGACGACTTAAAAGTACACGTATACGCGCGCGTATTACTCGCACTGATAAATACAAGACAAGTTTATCGCTTCCACGTCCACGCGCGTAAAATAATAATAATAATAATAGATAATGATATTATTATGTGAATTCTACCCCGTACACTGCCTGCAGCGCTGTCAACGACCCCTTTTCCGATGTTATAATAATATACAATCGCGTTCGATCGACAGTCCTCCTAACTATTGTATAGCACCGTGTTATATAACACGCGTATAATAGCGCACGACATCATCATATTATTATAATATTTAAAAATATAATAAACTATATTATCATTTATCGCACCCGGCGCGGCGAGTCGCTATATATTTCATAGTATAAAATAATATAATATAACAACAACTGCGATCGTTGTGACGTTGTCGTGACGGTTGCGCGCACTCGGCGACAATGACGATTGACAAAAACAAAACTAGATTTTTTAATAATTACATTTTAATTTTTTTTAACGAGGGTCGAATGAGACGCGCGAGACGAAAAAGAATTGATATGATATTTTTATCGATCATCGTCTTGAATGTTTTTTTTTTTTTTAATATCATATTATTGAACCGTTCGTTTGATTTCGTTGACGACGAAAAAATGGAACTGTGTAATATTATTATCATTACGTTCCGGTAAATCGTATATTATAATATAATACAGTAATAATATGTAATATTATGTATATATTATTATTGTGACAAATCGGTCGGCGTCGCGCCAAACAAAACGTTATAATATAATTCAGTCGGCGACAAAACGCGATAAAAACGACGACGGGAGAGGTAAAACGAGAATGAAAAAAAAACCAACCAAATAGTCCATTAGAAGCTTTTAAAATTCCTGTCACCTTTTCGGGCCACTATTAAGTGGTTTTAATATACCATTTCTACTTCTTCTTTTCTTCTTCTCCGTTTGTTTTTTTTTTTTAATTACACATGTTATCCGAGCCGACGCGGTTAATGCATATTCCGTGTAATCGGTGGCGCCCCCAGTGGATAACGCGGGCGAACCAGTTGCCTAGCGCTCGCACGCGTGTATATACATTTACGATATACCTATATATTATTCTTCTTCTGTATGTACATTATATTATTATTTATATTTCAGTTATAAACCTACTATAACACACACAATAATATATACATATATTTTCATTTGTACATGCAAACGCGACGCACAAACACGCGGCGTTTCAATATAGGTACCTATATTATATATAGTATATATTATTATGTATATTATATTATTATATACATTTCTATATTGTATAGGACTCAGCACGAGTAAATACTTATAATAATAATATATATTATAATATCATGGAGAGTGTACATTTACCGCCGTTTTTACTACCGCCGCGGCCGCCGCCGTACAAGAGTAAACAGACAAATGGACGTGTTTGTTTGTTTTGCCTCTCTCGAGCAAGCGCGCGCGCGCTCGCCCACCATCATTTCCACGCAATATGATATTATGCGGCATGCAGCGCCGTCGTCTCCGTATCCGCAGCGGCGTAATAAAACTACCGCTCGGACAGTCGGGCGACTGTTGCAGCAGTGGTTTCTCAAGCGGAAGGAGATCGTGACGGGGCGCAGTGTCCAGTTTTTTTTTTGTGTTTTTTTCATCGGTTGTGCAGATTATGGTCAAGCCTTCCGCACATATGGCTGCAGTACAGTGGTTTAAGGCGGTCGGACTATAAATCGATCGTAAAGTGACGTGTCCATTTGTCATCCGAAGAAATTGTGAATAATAATATAATATACTGATGCGATTGATGAATGTATTATTATTTATTATACATCAACGATATACATATAAAACTATAGATTTTGTTTTACCCAGTGTTAAATACATAGGTAGTAGGCAGATAGATATAGCTTGCGGTGGATTATTGTTGACTGCTATTATGGCTCCCAAATAATAATTGATATATTATGTTGTCGAATCGCAGAAATATTAACTAAGAGCTGTTTTGCACATTTTTTCTCGCTTTACTACGTCTTTAAATGATTGGTTGGCGGCGTTCTGGAGGGTTCTGGCGAGTGTTTAAAGTTCCACCCCTTTCCTTTAGAAAACTACATAATCATACCACAGATTTGAGTAAAATTCTATTATGTTATGAAAATCGTTTCGTCCACTCCCGTTCGACTATAGATAGGTACCCAGGCACGGATTGGGCCGGCGGGACACCGGGAGTTTTCCCGGTGGGCCGGTCCTCCTGTAGCGTGCCTTTTTTTCTTCAGAACAACAGATTTTAATTATAAATTTAAACCATACTGTATGGACGGTATTTTTATCATATTTTATTAATATTGCATGATTTTATCAATTGTAACTTGTAAACACGGGAACAGTTTGATCCACGGCTATATTATTTTCATAAAGGGCCGACATAGGTACTGCAGATTTCCCGGGCCGAATTTATATCCCAATCTGTCCCTGTAGGTACCTATACTGTTATATTATGATGTAGGTATACTGTCTACCTAATCTTTTGAGTCGCCACTCGCCTGCAGTTACCAGACTATATTTTGGTCTTATCGAAATCGCGCGCAGTATTATAGTTATGAATTTTTGAGTTTGATTTCGTGCGGGAAAACGGATGTCGAACTTTTCGCGATCGTCTCCTTCGGAACTGCAACTGCGGTACGACCGCGTATTATCATTGCCCGTCACACGACGACTGCTGACTCGCACCTACATAATAATATATTATATATTATTATAGCCCAGTGCCCAGTGCCCGAGTATACAGACATACGCTATTCGTTTAAAAAGGTAAACAAATAAATTACGATACGATCGCATATACATATAAGTATATAACTGTACACAGCACGTGTATATAATTGTTATATACATATTATTATATATACCTGTACGCTGCGTGTATTGTATAGTGCTCGGCAGTGGTGTCGGTCGTCCGGGAGGAGTCGAACCTGTTTTGTATTTTTTTTTTCTCGGCACGGCAACTAAAAAGGGCCGACAGTGGCGAGACGTGTGTGCGATAAGCGCGGACGGCGCGGCGCCACACGACGGGACGACGAAATCCGACGTAGCGCCACCGCCGGACCGCTTCCCGCGCCGCGCTCCCCGCCCGTCCGCAACCGCCGTACTATAGTCGTGCGGCGGCGGCGTTTTTTTCTCTCACTCGCACCGTCTCCTCTCGTCGCGCGGGGGGGGGGCGCAGAGCGAGACCGCTGACGGATTAAGGACACGTCGAAATTTGGGCATTAACCCATACGCGCGTTATTAAAATGTATACATAGTATAACGACGGCGCGACACAACGCTCATCGCTTATTATAACCCGACGACTTAGATTTTAACGAAATATATAATAATATAATAAAATGTTAAAAAATAAAACGTATATATAGTGACGGATTAGTGGTCGTTAGAATTGGAATTCAGTGGTTCGGATAATATAATATGACGGATAGGTAACGTATAATAATATATAATATGCTGTGGTGTTATCAGCTATACCTATTACATTTAGGTAGGTCACACATAGTTAGAGAAGACGACGACGGGCGAAATATAGAGCATTATGGTAAATGATAATAATGGTTTTTCGATGGTCGTGCGTGTGTATAATATTATTATTGCGATGGTAAAAAATTATCGAAACGTATAATGTTGATTAAATTTCGGAGACGAAACACGCACGGACTCTGTCACAATTATTATTTCATTTGTATTCTGCAATACTATGTACATTTTGTGTTATTATACAATAGACAGTTGTACCTAAATGTATTGCCGTTTTCCAATGACCATAATGCATAAATGAGTGACTATAATATTAAAGTTAACGTCGATTAGCTAATATTCTAATATTTATATGTAATTACCTATAGAGAGTTATTGTATTATGTATACCGAGCATTTAATATAATTTGTTTTCACTTTAAAACATAAATCACTACTATGTGTGTGCTAAATAATTCGCCCAACACTTTGTTGACCACTCACCCTTTGACCCATTTAAATACATGCCCTTATAGTTTATAGTTTTATACTATTATTATAGTAACTTCTGCAGAATATTCTATTGACTATTCCATTGGTCAGAATTTGTCATTCTTGCCATAAGACAATGTTCGATATTTGACGTGGTGATTTGGGAATACATCACACTAATCAGACAACTTTACATTGAAACTTCGTTTAAACATTTAAGATCTTTGTGATAAGCCCCCTGTATAATAATAATATGTAGGTATAGGTGTGTATTATAATAGTTTATAACACGAGTGTGCTGTTTCAAGTAGATACTTAAATATTATATACAGTCACAAATCATAATATTGGGTATAGGTACATATAAGTACAACTGTACAAGTACATTTCTTGAAGTGTCGTTCGACGATTAATTCGCGTACGTATATCAATATAAGAATTGATTGGAAGTAATACTTATGAGTAAGAGCTTAATATTTTATAAGATATAATATTATAATAGGTGAATTATACACAATCGTTACGATACTGATTTAACTAAACCGCAAAACTAAAGAATATACTACAGCAGGTACCTAATAATAATTTGTTTACGTTTATTTGCTTAATTAAATCGCCTGCACGTGTAAGAGGGATTAGAGTTATTGCTGCTGCTGCAACTGCTAATAAGAATAATAATGCCTCACGGGGTCGTATTATAAGGTGTTTCTGAAAAGTACTTACCGTAATTATTACCACCACGCGCGGTACCGCGATATTATAGCACGTTATAGGTATATGCTCGCGCATATATATTATTATAATAATGATGCCGTTTTCGCCGTGAAACTGCAAATTCTCTTAGACCTTAGTTAATAATAATAATAATATGTATAATCGCCGTCGTCTGAGTTTATAATATACAAAAACTGTATATATATATATAACATGTACATATTAAATAATAACGCACGTCTCGTTTGAAAGTTTAACAGCATTTACTGAGGTAAAAGTTTACTCGACGGGAAATGACAGTGTGCTAAAAGCGATTTTATATACGATGTACCTACATAGGAATCTATAAACACGAGCATTTAGTGGTTACGACTTACGAACAAAGTATAAATTTGAGTAGGTGCATTGTAAAATAATAATTTCCAATTTTATTAGCAGTCAATTATGCATACCTAATACCATTGACTATACATAGTATACTATGTATAATCAATGCTAATACCTATAGGATTACGGTATTATAATACTTTATCCGATGTGCAATATAAAATGACTAAATTTCTATAATTAGTGTTAATGCATCATAGTATTGTATTGTCAGTGAACAATTATTAATGTATTAACATTCCAATAAAATTTACTATTTTATCTTTTATAGTATGTTTCCTAAAATTTTTAATTTCAACACAGTTAATTGTACCTATATGGGAATATATTTTCGACGCTAGGGTACCAATCGCTTTTTTTTCGTACCCGACACCATAATCATAATAACAACCGTTTTGTTGTTGCTGTAAAGTACCTATCTTTACTCAATAAATTCAGAAAATTATTATTATTGTATAATTGAAGTTTGTTTTTTCATTTTTGTAGCTACTCAAACCTTATCTAACTGCAACGGTTATTTTCAGTCGACCGAAATTTGATTATTGAACAACTATTATCTCAAAATGTATAATTATATAAGGATTTAAAAAATATTTTTTTGCATCGAATTTATTTAAATTGTCACAGCTATGATACGCTCATAGCCGGGTGCAGTATAATAATAATAATAATATTATTATTATTATTATTATTATTATTCTGTAGTTTGCAGTGTAAATGAGAACCCGGATTTCCGAGCGTACGTATAATAACATGAATAAATGATCGATGTTTATTGCTCCAACGAATATAATATAATTTAATATCGTAATATACTCAATAGTAAGCGTCATTTTGATAAGTGAGGTTTGTGCGTGAACGGACGTTTCCGTTCGTACGCGTACACGATAATGTACAAACATGCCGCCGACGCCTACGCCGTGCCGCGCCGGTCGTAATATCAAAAGACTTTTTTTTCGTCGTTCCTCCGTTTAACACGGCGGCGGCGTCTGTTGTTTGATAAAAAGAATGAGTAAATCGAATATTTACGGGATGTGCGAAAAACGTACCTACACGCAAACGTATATGGAAATGAAATCGTTTGTAAGACTTATAAGTAAGGTTACGCCGCACGTAATATACACACATACCGAGGAGACGTGTGTGAGAGAGAGAGAGAGATACGCACTCGCGATAGCTGTTGTAATATATTATTATTACGAGTGTAGGATTTTAATTTATGTGTTTACTTACGTCAGTTGGACTTCGATTGTTGTATTTATAATATAATAGTCGCGTATGTACCAGCTACGCGTGTCAACAATGTAATTTTGAATTGATTTTTTTACAGTTTTTCGTATTATCATCATTGTTAATAATTATAATACAATATGTATGGACGTACTTGGATTATCGGAAATCATCATCTTATAAAGTTCGATATAATCTCCAAACAGTTAAAAAAAAAAAAATACTACTTCCAACCATATTTATACCATACACTTTATTATATATTTAGTATAATATGAGAATAAAAAAATTACATCAATGACTCATGTGTCAATATTATACTATATACATAGTAGGTACGATGTAACAGCTAGTCGGTCGATAAATGTATAGTATAATATGTTATATTGGTTGTTTTAGAATCATTGTTAGGTATATGTCTTGCGGGGTTATCCGGTTAACCGTTAACGAATATGAACTTTTAGATCTGATTAAAGCCCGATACATAAATTGCCTTTATAGCTCCATACACACATAGTCCCTGTCTTTCGACACCCGTGACTTGTGTTCTTCGTAAATTATTTTTTTCTAAAACGTTGTCAAAATATTGTTATTTAATTACAACAATAAGTAGCAATACTTACTTTTAAATGAATTATTATGTAAAATGTATTCGTAGTTGAGAATAATATTGTATTGCACATCGCATACTATGTGGTATTATAGGTGCACTTTATACATAATCCGTGTCGTTAAAAGCGCATAACAAGTCGTCGACTTGGCGAGTGTACTGAGCTTGTACACGTAGTCGTATATCGTATTATAAGACAGCGGTGCGATATAACTCATTCACGAGTTCATAATAAACACTTAAATAAATTTAATATAAGTATATATTATTATTATGACATAATATAAAAGTACTGCGGGCGCGGGAAATCTTGCACGCCGACGGGTCGCGGCCAAACGCGTTTAATATTTTATCCGAACTCGAGGCGGCGGCGGCGGCGGCATCGTGTCCTGCGCCGCGCAGACCGTTGCAGAAATCCGCTTAAACTGCGTTTTAAAAACGGCTGAATTATTCAGACCGGCTTTTAAACTGTCAACTTTCGGCGCTCTCGCACACACGCGTTTATATATTGTACGCTCCCCTTTTCGCGGAAACACTATTATATATATATAATATATACATTATGCGTGTATAGATATATAGGCAATAATATAATATGTACACAGCGCGTTATAGGCCAATATATAGTGCAGATAGCGATTTTCAGGGCTGTCAGTTTACGGTGTCATCAGTTTGTCGACGCGACGGCCAACATAGAAATATCATATATTATGTACGGGTATATATAATAATATAATATATATATACACGCACATCATCATACGCAGAGGTGTAGGAGAACCCCCCCCCACCCCCCACCCCGCGACATCACTGCAAATCACGACTTTCTATACGTTCGAGGGCTTGATATATACGGTTTTCGATTATTCATGCACATAGTGCACTTTGCCACAACGTTGTATTATTATTTATGCACAATAGATTTTATACCTATTTTTAGTGTCGTATACCACTACCTATACGATATCCGAAGCCGAAGTTTACTATGATTGTGAAATAATATTATTAGGTATACTCAAAAGTATATACAGGTATATATATATATATTTCGTATAACTGGGTGCATATAACTGCAGTGTCTGCAGTCCACATATCCTGCAGTCGCCGGAGTCAGATGTTTTTGCATTTTCAGATAAATTCGTTTAGTATACTCGTGTTTAATTTAAATACATTTCCATTGTCGTTACAATTTTTGTTTGAATCATAATAATGGAAGTGAAAAGAGTAATATTTAGTAACAGGAAAAAGGATTTAGTTGCTGATGGACCATGGATAAAAGTATCCATTGATTAGGACTATTTAATAAATGATGCATATATAATATACCTGAACCTATGCTCAAATAAAAAAACAAATTTTAATGTATACACCGCGATTAGGTACATATTTTCTATACGCATTAGCTTGTAATAGGAATGTTGAATTCAACATATATATAATGTTAAAAAAACTTACGAGATATAGGTTATACCTACAATTTAGAATACAGTTTACAAATTGTGTTACAAATGTACAAGACACTTTAAAATTAAGACGCATAGTGAACAGGAAAATTAATTTAGTACACACATAAATTTGCATTGGAATATATACATAAATTAATGGAAAGTAATTGTACAATTTAAAAAAATAATATTTCCATAGGAACGATAAGCTATACTGACATATTCATTGAGAATAGGCAAAAGAAGTGAGCTCAAATGACCTATGGTAATTTTAGTGTAAAAAAGATTCCCCTTGCTCAATCGTGTGACGCCAATTATAAATCATAAACGTGTTCTCGAACGATGTATTACTTATGAAACGTCATAAATATTAAATTGAATATTTAATGTATTATATTATCACACCATCACGCGTACCTAATCTAAAAAAAGATTAAAAACTGCAATGGCTTTCGTATAATATTCCGCATCGAGTTTTATAAATTAATAAATTATGATCTCCAATCTCGAACAGCACACGCAATACGAATTATTTTATTCTAGTATTGATAACTGGTACGTCATTTACTTGTTTCACTTACTCGTTACCCTACCCATCAAGTCGTAACGAAGTGTTCAAATTTCCATCACCGAGGTCATTTCTTCAGTGGCACACATATGGTCCTAAGATATGATGACGTGTCGGGAATAAACATTTTTTCCCGACCCCACGCCCACTTGCCCAAAACGATTTCAGTAATACTTTTAACTTTTAAAAAAACTACTATAGGTACCAGTCATATTACGCATACTTGCACAACCCACCTAGCCGCCCCACCCGCCCATTTCGAAAAACGGGTGTCGGCGTGTCCAACTGCTACACTAAAAGAAATATTAATATAATATAGTGCGGCACGGCCGCATTAATATTCGTAGCGATAATTATTATAGTACCTACTTACTTCTAATTCTAATTTCTGATTTCTAAACCACAATGATACAAAATAATGTGTTCAATAATGTTCATTGAAAATGCGTATTATTATTAATATTTGTAATTTTAATAAAAATATATACAATTATTTGATATAGTATAATATGTGATTTTAATGATGTTTTTTTGTTGCGTTTTCGCAGACGTCACATGATGGAGGAACGGGAAGCTCAGAGGCAGATGGCCACGAAAATGATGCAGTCCATGATGGACGACCGAGACGGCGGCGTACGTCTGGGCGCGCTGCAGGGCCTGCAGGCCTGGTCTCCGGCCGCCATGTCGCCCGGCGGCGGCGGGCCCGGTGGCGTCGGCGGATCACCGGTGGCGCCGCAACCGCCACCAGGACACTTTGCCCTGTCGCAGCCCCCGGTCGCTTCGCCCATGTGCTGAAGGACCTATCGGCGGACCGAACTTGGCGGTTTTTTTCGTTTTTCGTCGTCGTCGCAATCACGTGTACTCAGATTCCTAAGTCCTCGCGACACGCCTCGTACTATAATATTAAGTAACAATATTATGTTTTAATGAGATGATGTATTATTATACGCATTATGCCTATACGAACGTCGTGACGCGCTACTAATGCGTGCGTACCGATATTGAGTCGGACGAATACAATTAATATTTATATTATGTTGAATAATATTTTACGTGCAAGCGTGTGATAGTATAATTTAGTAATTTTATCATAATAATATTATATTACCTATGAAAATCATGTACAGAGATTCGTATTTTTATGCCATTTATTAGTGATGATAATAATATTATATATTATATGTGTCCTATATTATATACATAACACTACGAGATGCTTTTTATTGCGAATCGTAATAATATCTTGGGAAATACAAGGAATTTTTAATTTTCAAAACAAATACTGATTGTCGTATGAAAAAATAGAAAATAGTTTGTTCTTGAAAACGTTACAAAAAAAAAAAAAAATATAAATAAATATTACATACGAAAAAATTCCTTATATTTCCAGAGGTATGATAAAAATAGTAATCACTCTGTATAATTAATATAATATCATATATATATATGTATTTAGAATTTTAGAACGAGTTGATGCGTGTGGATCGTATATTATACAGCCGTTGCGCGTCGAACGAATCGTCTTCGCATATACGACGCAAAACCATAAACCTAACATTTAATAATATGCATTTATACATATTATTATAACATATATATATATATATGTGTGTGTGTGTAAATTATACAGAGAACGTGATAGCAGGTAAAATATTGCATTGTATATCATCGTGTTGGTTCATGTTATTATTATTATTATTATTATTGTGTAGAGTGTAGTGCACGTCGTATATATTATATAGTCATCATAGACAATGACATATTATAACAGTAGGTATAGGTAATATAATATTATCGTTCTCTTTTCGTATACACAACCATGACCACGCCATCACATTATGTAATTGTATATTTTTAATTTAAAAAATATTATTGAAACTTTTATCGAGTTAAATCAATATAATATTTTACCTCACATATTATTATTTATTTGTCTTCGACGTTTCTTGCGTGTACCTATATAAAATATACATATTATTATTATTATTATTATTACTACTTGTATAATTATCAGTATTTAGGTATAATAATATACCCAAGTGCATCTCGACAATTTGTAAGCCTTCGATTATATTTTCGGTGAAAGTTTTGGTGGTTAGGGGGAGGGTGGCATGACAGAGAGCTAGGCCATTTTCGAAAATTTAACGATGACATAATATCGTTACAGTTTTAGAGGTCTGGACATCATCTCCCCGATGATAATGTGATAATGATGATAATAATAATAATAGTATGTGTGTTGGTGTACACGGGATCGGGAAATTGTCTATGCGTATAATATTATATATTGTAATAAAATAATTATTATTTTGTAGATGTATACCATGCGTGTTGTAATATACACACCACGACGCATAACCGTATCACTCATTATTAAGATAAGGTACCTTATAATATTATATTATGTATTTATATATAGGTAGATAATAATATTATTTATGTAAATTGTAAATTTTTATTTGTAATTTGTACGCGTGCAATGTTAGATATTATATTTTATACATAAATAGCAAGTAAAAGTGGCATTACGCATATAGCTATATTACATGTTTCGTTTTATTTATTATATATTATGGATTTCATTTTCGTTTTTGTTTTTTCGTTCCCACACTGTACATATAAATATAAATTATGTACATAAATGATGGATAGGTACCTACATATGCGTGTATGTATAGATATAAGTTTAGATACGCTATAAATGGACGAAAAAATAAATTAATCATCATTTCAATATTGTTTTTACAAATTACTCGTAATTTGCCATTGGACCAGATCATTGTATGTTTTTCGTTTGAATAAAATTTAAAAAAAAAAAAATGTTTATAAAACATAATATTACTTATATTATATTATCGTGTCATAGTAATAATATAGTATAATATATTATGTAATATCGCTTGATCAATATACATTAAGTACACAATATTATACATAATATTATATACCTAAACATACGTAGATATATTAATGACTTGTAATATTAATCGTCGTCGATGAAAAGCGAGTACATTATATTATTTTATATACATGCAGCCATATTATAATATTATGTTCGAGGTGGTGCAGTGTTTCGTTTTTCGTTTTAAAAGTTATTAAGTAGGTAGACATACATACATACTTATATAGGTATTATAGCTTTAGTCATATTTTATTATATATTATTATAATTTATATATTATAATATATAGGTATGAGCTGTACTTATATAATGTCATTTATTAGTTTATTATTGGTACTATTATTACATATATTTATAATATATTGTTGTACATCATGTTACATACTACTTTTTTTTTGTAAAAGATACATATATACATATATATTGATTTGTACATTTTTACTGTCTCGGAATACTATATATATATATATATATATATAGGTATATATATTATATAATCATATTTGTGCTTAATAAACTATATATATATATGCGTATAATATATTATATGTATAATGTATATTTCATATATATATATATATATATATAACACATTAAAGATTGTTTTTGATATCACGCGTGTGAACTATAAATCCGACAACGCGTACGGTATAATATTAAACTACACGTTTATGTAGTTCAACCTTTAATACTACAAGTACTTAGATGTAATTGTATAACACCTATGGAAAGACTATTCCAACTGCATATGCGACATTTTCACTGTCGATTTTTGGTTTTTCAGCAACTATTCTGTTATTCTAGTTATACCTACATTTTAATACTGCTGTTTACCCATATACGTATGTTTACAATAAGACCATTATTACTGTCGTATTGCTATTTTAATTTGTTAGATTTTTTACATTTCTTGTAGAATATTTTTCTAAAATTATATCGACTCATCGAAATCAATAATAAGTAAGTATTATGTCGAATTGTACCCGTTGTATGGTTTATTATTTACGAAAATGTTTATAAAACAAAATATGCTAACCTTTATGTCATATTATACAAAGCACATTTTATTATACAATTCTTCAATCACAACAGAAAGTGTATGAATACGTTTGCAATGATGTATCAAGGTAAAAAGTATAGCATTGTACCTACATTCTACGAGAGTACCTATATGGTCATTTTAATTAACTTATTATTTCGAGTTTAGGCAAATCAAGAATTAAAATACTTTTTTCTATATCATTAAAAATTTGAATATTTTACCAGCACAATAATATTGTCATTGATTATAGGTATTAAAAAAAAAATAAGACATTGACGGCTAATTGTCTTGAATATAATAATACGATCCCGCCCTTATAGTCGATTGTAGCCGAACGTTAAAGTCTCTTGGACGCATGAAATTCCCGCCCGACTATATAATTTGAATAGTTTTAAAACGAATATAATATTAATTACAGGACGGTATAACTTCTCATTAGTTTAATATTGTAAAGTAACCCTGAACTAAGTGTTATAAGGTCATTAATGAATTGTACCGGTAGTTTTTACTATTTTTAATTATTGCCAGGGCCCAGGACACCTGCAGCTGCAGGACAAAAAACAGGATGATACTGTATAACACATTAGTACTGCAGACCGGCTGAGCTGGAACCCTTCTGAATATATGACATGAACAAAGTTATATCTTTTTAGAAGAGTTTATATTTTAAAATTAGAATTGTTTATACTATACCCAATTATTTTTCGTAAATACCTACGACAGGACGTATTAACATTTAATATTTATATAATAAACGATCGAATCAACTGCAGCGTGTACATAAGTACCAATATTTTAAAAATTCATCGAGTAGCAGCTCAGAGACAGCTCATCGACAAGCAAGATAGAATAACGATGACAAAAAATAAAAATAAAAAACGGTCCGATGTAGGTAGTTGCGTAGTTTAACGAATCGAATGATATTCGGACGGACCTTAGGCCAACGTATAGATGGATCGATAAATCATCGTCAACCGTCACGATAGATAAAGTATATAAGATACATATATATATATATATAGGTATTATATAAACATATTGTAGAAACGTATAAAACCGTATGAACAGTAGTAGGTATATCGTAAATACATACTTAATATTATAATATATAGTTACTTAGGCTTTGAAACGGGTATATTTTGTTTTTCACGTATTTTAATTCTTCGAAATTTTTTAATCCTCTGCTCGACATGCGGGCACAGCAAGGCTTGGCCGGTGGGACAATATTATATACGTCGAGTGACGACGACGACGACCACCACCGAGTGTTATTAATATTATAATATTATTTTACATTCAACACGGTAGTTCGACGACGGGGACATTCGACGCGGTCTCGTGAATAATAATGTTATATATTTGAATGATTACACGCGTACGGGAGCTGAGCTGCTGCAGCGACCGTGTATAATACGAGTGCGACGGATTAACTCACCAGTCATATTATATATTATATTATTATTATGAGCGCGAGGATTATCATATTACCTCTATATTATATGCGAAGCGCTCGTTTACAAGGCGTTCAAAAGATTCGGAAACTGATACATCCGTGACGAAATACGCGTATACGACTTACGTTTCTAGTAAACCGTTATTGGGCTATATAGCTTATTCGGCTCCCTTTTTGCAAAAAGGTCAATTTCCATACTGCTCCCGTTGTACAAATACGAGGGTCAATTCCCAAACGGCTCTGGTTTTTGACAACACAATTTTTTTCCCACTCCCTATGGACTTATAGAGCTGTCTCAAAATGGGTGTAGTTATAATTGTGTTGGTGTTTTAAAATTTTGTACATACACAGTCAATTATAAAGCATTTTTGTTATCGAATAACGGAGCCGTTTGGGAACCAACAAACGATGGATGGAAGCCGTTTGGGTTGCACTGCGTTATTGAAGGCGAACACTCTGTACCGGCTCTGCACTCGCCGCCGTGCCTGCAGCTATGTCAAAAATTATTTTATTATAGGTATATATTATTAATTACTATGAGCAGGTATATTATAATGTGAGTATACGACGGTGCCGCTGGTGTTACTCTCGGACGGTGGACTCAGTTGGCCATGGCGGTGGCAGAGGCTGCTATTTGCTGGCGATCCGACGTGCAACAGGTCTCCGGCTGAGAATAATAATTATAATATTATTTTTTTTTTTCTAATATTACGAGGTCCTAGCGTGGTGCCACCTGCACTCGAAAAATCGACCGTTCATTAACGTGTATATAACGTACATACAATAATCGTTCATATTGCACTATTTTTTCCAATATACAGTTCGAAATTATTTGGCACTTAATATAATGATATATTATAATATAATGATGGAAGAAATAGTCATAAAATCTGTTTAACTCGAGTACATGTTGATATATATATATTATATACTTAATTTTGGTGTATTTTTTGATTGAACCTAACAAATATAGGTTATTTTTCCATTTCTGTAATTAGTTTTATCGATTTTCCACAATTTTTCAACTGAATGACTGAATTATACTTACTATAACTCCGTATTAAATGTTTTAAATTCCAACATTTTCATTCTTTAGTATTTTACAGTATTAAAATAACAAATGGTATAAATTGATAATAAAAATTACATCTACTACCCTGTTCACAATTATCTGACCTCAACAAACTACTTTGAGCAACAGTTTATCATCCTTCGCGCAATATAATATGGAAGTACTATAGTACTACTATAGTACTTAGTACTATAGTACTACTATATGGTACCTATAGATGCACTGTAGTATTGTACCATTAAAGACGTGCACAGACGGATAGACGGCCGGCCTACGTTTTTTTATAGATTAAAGATCAAACTCCACCACAAATATTGAAACTAAATGTTGAGAAATTCGATTTCTAACTATTTGTCTATGTATATTAATACCTATTGTACATTTATACATTATGAAAAGCATAATAGTGCCCGGTATTACATATACTTTAAATTCTAACACACAACCAGTTATTTGCTGAACATTAATTTTCCACGTCGTTAAATATGTGATAAACTTAAGTATATATTTTAATAATAAAAAGGATTCCTCATACAGTCATACCTACATAATTTATTATAATCATTTCAACTAATCTTATGAAAAAAAATTATATTACTTAATTGTAGATAATACGTTATTACTTTAACGTCGTATTACTTAAGTTATAAGTTTATTAGATATATCGAGTAAATCTAACAAAAATAAAAAAATATTAAAAATAATTGTTATAAAAATGATGTACTGCTATGAACAAACCCTAAATTTAGATTTTGTGTTGACTAAAACTGATAATTATACTATTTATATTTAGTATAAGTATTTACATACATATCCAAATAAATTACAATGTAATAGTTATATTGATAATACATTTATTGTATAAATTCTTATAGAATAACAGTAACACATTTTTAATCTACAGTATCTTAAAATTAAAATTTATAATTAATTATTTTTTGATTAATGTATTTACGTAGTTACCTATTTAATTAGTTATTATACATTCACACTCATTTTGTCTGTGACTACTGCATGGGCTTAGTCAATAATAAAAGTTATTGTTTTTATTTATGTGTTTGCGACATTGTCTGGCGTCGTAATAACAGAATTTACTATAACTCGACTGACCATTTTTAATAATGTCCAAATAATATACAATAATATCATCATTGACGGTACCTATAGCGTAATATTATATTATACATATAATATGACCGATCAAGACATATATGCACTTTGGTGGTCGCGTGCAGTACATTATGTACATTTGCACCAATACAATAAAGTATCATACTACGTATATAATATTATACACTCAAGTATATAAAAGTGCATACGTAGACGGTCAGACAATGCAAACACGCCGTATGTACACGTATATATTATGTATAATTATAACCATAAAACGATACAATACCGTCGCGTTATCACTTTATATTATTATTTATTATATAACAAGTGTGTTTATATGCCGTATAATATAATATTATTATTATGATATTATACACTTATAATAGAGGTAGCGTCGGCGAACAGAAAGAGACGAGAAACCAAAGAGAGGTAGCCGCGCGCGCCGACAGTTTTACGACGGCGTGGCGTGGCGTGGCGTCTACGCCGTCGTAAAATGATAAAATAAAAACAGAGAAAAAAAACCACATCACTCCGGAGAAGGGGCGACGATGAATTAGAGATTGACCGGCAGTAAAGAAAATAAAAAAAAACCGTACAGCCGACTCTCGGTGTCCGTATAGGTACTTACGAGTTACGACGTTTATATGACAGCGGTATATATCAGAGTTCGAGGGGAATGAACAAAAAAAAATCAGTGACCAGCGAGGTATCCTGGCACGTGGTATAGACTTGGTTAACCGTCCGCGTCACTATTGGGGACCCTTTAAACTGCGGTATCGTGTCGTTTCCATCATGATTTGTTCCGATGTGTGGTTTGGTCACATCTGCACCTGTTGGTATATAGCAGGCGTGTGTTTAGACTTTAGAACCCGGTTAAAGGTTGGCCAGTGTAACATTTCATATTTTTAACATCTTATACTTTTATCCGAATTAACAATCGATAACCATTTGACCACTGTATAATAACAGGCACCACGTCGAAAAATTTGATAAACTTAACGCGGTAACATCTGCTGATCGGGCTGGTACATATTATGGTACATTAAAAAATATATAACCACAGCATTGGATCAATATTAAACACTGAGATTTTTATGCAACGTTTTGAATTATGGATAGAGTGTATAATATTATAACACCTGTTTATTGCTTATAATACCAAATATTGCGTTATGAAATTAGTGGCATTAGTTGACATTATATTATTGGTAAAATATGTATAAAATACGTAATCCCCGCAGATATTTTTCACGAACGACTCATCTGTTTATTGCATATACTGGCTGTGGTGGTTTATCGCGGACGCTATTATTTGCTCGGCAGAGTATTTTCGTGTATTTTCTCGTTAGGCACTATTCGTGGTAACTGCAGCAGGCAAGTACACATTTTTAAAATCTAAAATCTTTTACCGTCATGGCGTCATAAACGGTTTATACAGATTACACTCGTATTTCATAGATAATATGGTGTTTTATATTTTGTTTTATATTCTCTGAAATCGTCGATATTATAAAAAATCCATACAAAGAATGTCAAATCAATATATAGTTCGTTGTCGTTTCAATTTTAAAATAATATAGTAGTAGGGCTGCAGCTGCAGTTCATAGTTCAATAATATTTAATACATAGAACAACAAAAAGTGGACCGCAAAACTGAGTCTTACGATGAAACAAAATTTATATGCAAATCCTCGTGCAGAGATATTTAATGTATATTATAATATTCTTCAGACGGGCTTTAACAGAGATATAGGTACTTTAATTACAACATAATAGATTAGGTTATTATTGCACAGGTGCCTAACCCATTTATATACGTATATAATCGTTGTGTTTTTCTACTATACCTACTAATGTGTTGTTGTTTTCGTTGATATATTGTATTAAGTGCCAGACGCGATCACCGAGTGTTAAAAAAATAACAAATAATAAAAAAATAATATTATTGGTTTATACATAATATGATATATGTATAATATACCGTACTATATACCTATACGATCAGCCGCTATAAGATCGAAAACGGTCGCTATTAAATCGCTCTACCATCACCACTGTCTATATTTAGCTGCTGTTATGTCGCCGCGCCCCTTTGTTTTCGTTCCGATATAGGGTTATATTTTCGACTATATAATATATAGTTCCATAATGTACACGTATTATTGTATTTTTGTTATCTCGATGGAATTACACCCCAGCAGCACCAGTGTACGATTAGTTGGAATACGAGACGCGTCGAACACCGATAATAATGTTATATTATTATATATGTACATATAGTTCACGTAGGTATATTATGTTGTCTCGTATTGACCCTTTTGCTTTTGTTGTAACATTTTTCATCGTGTGAAATATTATTATATTAAAACATGTATACCTTGGCTATTATAATATGTTTCAGCGATTTTCAAACACCGAGCGACTCCGGTCTAGACGTTTTTGTAACTAATATATTTTTAGTTTTTACAAATGCGTCAACCCCGAAACAATTTATTTAAGTTTTTCAACGAAATTTCAGGAACCGCAGTACTCCAGTAGCTGGTATACTTGTATTTCAAATCCTATAAAATATATCCGGTCCCACACAACAATACTGCAAATCATGAGTTCATTTTCATACTATCCATAATAGTTTGCATCATGTAAAATATACTATTATGATATTATACTATATAGTAGGTATATAGTAATCGGTACAATGGCAGATACTATTTTATTTAGGTACTGTGGATAAATGTACACGATTTCGGCGAATCGCTCAACGAATCGTGATTCAATATTAATCGTTTGACACTTTAAAAGGACGTTGGAAATGTCGCTAATCGAAAAACACTGTTTAATTGTATTCATCGCTTAATACTACCCCGCGGCCCACAGGGTCGTGATGCCACAGTGAAGCCAACAGTTGAGTGACTGAAAATTCGATTAAATACGAGTTGTATACTTATAGAATGACCTTGCGTCGTGTTTTTAAATTTTCTCGTAAGTCTAACACAGAAAAAACAGGAAATCATGGTACAGGAAAACCCTATACAATGTTATCTTTTAATTTATATCTTATATTAAAAATTATAATATCTTATTATTTGGTCCGCTATATCTTTATTCGGTTTTATAATAATTAATTATGAATTATGATTATCACATAAGTACACAAACAAGTAACATCCACATAATCATTTTTTTCTCTGTGATATTATTATATTTAAATTCAAAACTTTTACGGTGACCTATACCTTTTGTGATTTCTGGATCGAAACAGCTAAAAAATACTTTTTAATAATCATAATATAATATTTTCAATCATCAAATGAATAGTTTTTTTTTAACAATCATTATTAATAAGCGTTTAAACAAGAGGAATATTATACAAGTACACGAAATAGCACTCTTCTTTCTCTCAAAACTGCTGCAAATGCTTTCGAAGTAAATAGTATTCCCTGTTGTTAACATAATAATGTTGTATTATTGTTTTATAATTTGGAGAAACTCTTGAAGTCTTAACTACGAATACGTGTAAATAATAATTTTTCCATAATACACAACAATTGACATTTCGTACGAAATCGTATATTTAATTATGTTAATTAACTGAATATTATCGTATAGGATAATATCGAGCTACTATATTACTATATTATTTTAATTTCGTTGAAATACCGTTTATCTTTTTATTCCAAAATTACCAAAAGTGTTAATTCATGTCAACTCTTTAAGTGCCCTAAACTTTTTGTATATAATTATGGGTAGGTGTATATGTACGTATTGTTACAATATAAAATATCATCACATATTTCCATAATATGTTTTTATCAAATGATAATTTAGAGACGTTATCTCGTCTATATATTATATCCATACTATCGTACTCTAAAAGTCGGAGGGTTAAATATTTGTAATTGTATAGAAAAAAACACGACAATAGTAATAATAAACGCGTGTCGAGCACGCGTAAACAGTACGTTTCATGATGATAATAGTATAATAATATAATAGGATCGTTGCAATGGCGGTGCAAAAACTTTCGACTTGTGTTGATGGGCGTACCTCGTCTGACTTGGCCACTTATTGGAGTGGGTCCTATTATAGCCAGTCAAATATTTTTGGAACGTGGTTAGGTTAGGTATATATCATAATATATCTGTTGTAGTGTTATAACCGTTCATAAATTCGTAATATTTAAGATGTCTACTTTCACGGATCTTAACATTTTCGCTATCAGTCGGTTTACACAACAGTTATCAGTCCTATCCGACGTACCAGCCAGTGGTGCGACGTTGATATTATAAAAATACGAAAATCCTGTAGTAAATATTTTTGTATTGCTTGTGCGCGTACGTCATTATTCCGATATACGCAATAATATTATAATTGAATACGATGGTGTTATTGTACCTATAATAGCTGACTAAGGTACCTTCCTAAAATGTGTTATGATGAAAAAACAAGAGAAACAATAATTATTGTTATAACGTTGTAACGCTTGCTGCGCGTGAAAAGGTAAATATCTTTCGGAAACGTCCGGATACTCAGCACAATATATTACTTGGCCACTGCAGTTGTATTCTATTGTATCGTATAAATAATTGATCATGTCTCGTTTTCTCCGCGTATAATATGGAATATGTCGATTATATTTTATTGTGCTGAAAATTTTTTCATTTGATTTACATGCTGTACGGCTGTAAAATAAGAGTTAATAGATTAATACAATATATGCAGTTATATATCTGAACGATTTGTAGGTGTTGTGGTGGTGGGTTTAATTCTAAGCAATTGAAAATAATCTACGAAACTTTTCAAGAGTCATTTCAGAGTGCAGTCTATGCAAATATAAAACGCACTAATATATATAGTATTAAACGCGCGTCAAAAAACTAAGTAAATAAGTATCTGTCTTCTAATAATACGACAATATACACAAACCACTGCCTATAATAATAATATAATATAATATCTCTGGTAAAACAGTGTTCCGGACTTGTAGGTTTTTGAATCGCCATCATCGCCGTGCAATACGAAATATTGTCCAATACAATCATCGAACGGTTGGTTAAATGTAATTAAAAGTGCGTCTTTAACTCGATTATAATATCATATACGTATATATTATTACTAATATAGCAATAATGACAGCGACCATCGATACTCGAGTCTCGTTGAAAGGAAATCGGCAATATATTGACGTTCGGCTGCTATATATAATACACCCACACACACACATATAATATATATATTATATTATGTACGTTCGATAATTGACTCTGTCACGATAGTTTAACGCGTCTGACGTATAACAGCTATATATATATATATATACATGTATATATAATATATAATATGGGTGAGACGAACCTCGTGTACCACGTAATAATATATTATATATAGATAATATGATGCGGAATCGGGCGTGTGTGCGTTTATATATATTAAATACACGTCCTGGTGGAATTCGCGAAGACCGATGACCGATAATGTTCGACGTTGTATCGATTTTATTCGTAACGAAACCGTATAATATTGTGCAAACCGACCGGCCTGCAGCAGAAACTGCAATTAGGAGCATATTACAGGAAATACAGACCAACGACACAATATAATCGAATCAACGACTCGTCCAATTGCGCACGTCGTATTATATATTATTTTAAGCTATTCGAGTTACACGGCGGTTTTTATTTACTATTTCGACCACATGTAGGTTACGCATATAGCGTGCCGCATCGGAATGCCCTCTTGAATAAGCCTCTCTCTATCTTATTTCTCTCTCTCTCTCTCTCTCTCTCAATCTCTCACAATCTCTCTCACTCACTCGTCGCATATTGTTATACATTTTGTATTTAATATAATTTGATTGATTTCCTTCAAATGGTTTGGGGATGAACATAAGTAAATAGCTATATAACAATAGCAGTAGGTACCTCGTTTAGCAATGATAAGATCCAAATTGTTATTGCCTTCGGGGGATTAGGACTTGCCTTCTGGTGGAGGGTAGATCGTTCCCGATTTCAACAAAATAAATAATTTAAAATATGCACGAACAAATGACTCCTATGCAGATAAATTACATGGTAAAAAAATATAATTGATGCGTGATGTATAGTCAAATAAGGAGAAAACATGCGAAAATTAACATGTTCAATATACATTTCACCTACTAAATGCATACTTTCAAATGAATAAAACATTTTTTATATTTACCAAATTATCAAACGCTGATAAATTTTATATAAATATAAAAATATATGACTACTGTATAGGAAGCAATTGCATAATATGGATAAATATTAATGTAACGGCTAGTATATGATACATGGACATCATTCACTCAAATGAGTCAATTATATATATTTAAAAATGAATAGCTAAAGGATTTACATATTGACATACCGATAACATCTCAAAAAATTCCTCAGACAAATAGCCCGTGACAATAAACGAAATTGAATGTATTATAAAATAATTATTTATTTTCACATGTAAAGCTATTATCGTATAAAAAAATTACGTAATCAATTTTGAACTCTATATACTTCTTCAATTTATTTGTAGGTACCTGCCATAGAGTACCATAGTACTCATTTTAACGATAAAATAATAGACGGTATAAAAATGCTTGTCGTCTGCCTCGTTGCGTTTTATAATGGTTTCATTTGCAACAGTAAATTATTGTTCTCCTGATAATATTATCAATATATACTTAATAGAACCTTTTAATTAAACAAACAAATGATTCAAGTTAAGTCAAACCAATTTAAAAATGTCATATATCAATAATATCAAAAACAAACTAATTTTTTAATATTTGAGCTCAGCGACAATAAGTCCCATAACATAGGTCGAAAATAACACATTCAAAGTCTATTTTCTTCGGTTCATTAATAATTAAATAAGTTTAATAGCTTGCCTATAATTTGCTCAAATTTTTTAATTTTCAAAAAAGTAGTTACAATATAATTTTCCAAAAAAAATCTGCACAACAATTATTGCAACATAGAGCAAGGGTGATTCTCGGTTGAAAAAAAATAGAATTATTATTATACACACTCTTCATAGAAAAATCTAAAAATTAAATATTTTGAATAATATGTTCTTTGTGTAGGTACAACAAACCTATCTAAGAAAGTCAAATTTAAATTAATGCATAACCAAAGGATAACAAAATAGATTGAGCACTTCGTGCTTGGCAAATCACTCCGGGAGTTTCCGATGCACGTGTTTGATATCAGTGGAAAATCTCGAATTTCGACGGTGGTGGTGGTGGTGGAGGGCGGAAACTACAGTAAAAGTACTACTGCACACAACAAACAAATATTAACCTACGAAAACACAACACGCCGACGACAATAAACGCAACAACAACAACAGCAGCAGCAGCATCAGCAGTCGTAATCATATACGTATGTGGACTGCGGGGGGTCGCTAGCAAATACCCTCCTGACGATTAGTTTATTATTTAATATTATATATATGTATATTATTAATTCTAACATCAAACAATGTGAGTGTGTGACCCATATCCACGTCCGTCATATCTGCCGCCGCCGCAGTGTTCGAATATTATTATAATGCCAATAACGACAACAGTAACAATAATACAAGCAATGACACACTCGCATAATAATAATAATAATGTATAGTCGCATCAACCCCGCCGATAGTATGGTGTGCAGTGAACAATCAAAACAACACAATATAATATTATACTATCGCGGTGCACGGACCTTTGAAACCCAATAGCCGTGCGAGTTTGCGACCCTATTTTTCTACGAGTGATGCGAAAACATGACGCGAATTATACAAGTCGGACGCGGACGAGAGCGTTATGCCAGCGTGTTTTTATTATTATAATTTAATAGGTATAATATTATTATAACACACTTTTGTCATGTGTTCCTGCAGCGCTGCACACTATATTATTTAATATTATTATGTACGCCAATGGATCGGAAGTAATTGCATTTCCGTGTTGTATGCACTTTTCCGGTCGATCGACTGCTGTATTATGTCGCTATATAAGTGATGATGATGAGCTATACGCAAATCGCTACTGCGTCTTAATTAAAACGTTCCGATTTTCAGCGGCAATATCCCGTTTTCACGTTGTTGCGTGTTGCGTTTTATAATTTTATAGGTACCTGTAGCTGGTATTTGATTTGCTGTAAAATCGGAACGGCGTTAAAGTGTGATGATAATAACATCCGTGTGTACAGATGAGGTATATACCTACCTCAAATACAATATACGCTTGCACCGGGAAACGAAATAGTTTTCGGTGTCCTTTGAAAATATCAATTTAAAAAAAATAATAATAATAATACCGCCCCCGTAATATCGAACAGTGCCGAATTATATAATCCACTTTATATTATACTCGTTCATTGTGTATACGCGCTGCTGAATCGATTCGATTTCAGATCGGCGAGATTATACGATTTCGGCGTTGTTATTTTTTTTAATACCACGCACTGTGTCCGTTCACGATCGTTATAACCGATAATTGCAGGTATTGTGGGACCCGATCGATCCAGTGTATATTATAATAGGTACATATACCGACTACCGGTATTTTGCCAAAAAAGGATATCGTGTTGTGTTACGTGTGCGATGAGTCACCTTGTTCTGAGGTTAGGATCTCGTGTATATAGGTACCAGGTACCTATAATAATAATTATTGTCACGAGAGGACAGGAAGTCGATATAATACCGACAGACACACTATTTTATTGGGTAAATAGGTAGGTACTGTGCTACTACGTCCTTTAATCTTCGGATCTTTGGATTTTTTTTATCTCTTCGTAATTATTGACACTTGTTATATTTCTCGCCGAATTGGCGAGTGTAAAATGTAACACGATATACCCAAAATAACACAATGCACCTCGTGTACATGTTATAACACGTTACATAATATTATAATATATAGGTGTGTGTAACTACGATGACGATAATATCAGCTATATACTGTTCATCACGAACAGCGTTTACGTAATATGTGACTTAATAATTACACTTTAGGTTTCGATCATCTGTTGCTGACGTGTTTAATAGTATGCTGAACCTGCACACGCAGGGCGAACCATTTAAGTGGCAATTTGAGAAATTTACCACCTAAGCTACAGGTGTTTTTAAAATTTTCCCTAAATATTCTTTAAAAGACTCAAAGTTAACATAAAATATTTTTTGCGGAATCGGTTAACGAGATAATATTTTACAAATCAATAATATTTCAAATTATTTAAGAAAAATTAAATCTTTTTTAAATTTTTTCAATGGGAATTGTGAGTTAAAGTATCTAGCATTAACAATATTTAAATTATCATTCAAGCTGTACATTTTATGAAAAATATAATAACGCATTATATGAAAAATTGAAAACAAGAGGAAATTGAAAATTACCTAATCATATAATAATATTTTAATTTACCAGAAAAAAATTATCACAGACTTTTACTACTAACAACTTTAGAACTACAAAAACCTTACCTAACCTACCTAGTATTGTAATTATTAGTAGGTACTTTTTGTAACACAACAAAATACAATTAGATGGTTAAATTAATATTTATTTTACACATTACACCTGAGATGTAAGATTAATATTTGATTTAATGGAAAATGAAGTTTTTTATCGGTAAACTGTACGCAATTATGTTGTACGTGACTTTTTTAAAAACCATTCCGGTATAACGTGTTCCATAATCGATCGCTATGATGTTAATAATGAATTTATTTGACAGTTATTTTATAGAGTGTTCAAAATAAAAAAATTAGTGTCTACCGAAAAGACGTTTCATAAAACTACCATAATTTATATTATATTCACAATAACTATTATTACCTATAAAATATTAAATGTTTTGGATGTCTTACACTTTTATCGTTAAATATTTTTAATGATATGTATACATCATAATCAGAGAACCAAAACACACGAAAATAATGTCACATATTCTATCATATAATGTTAGACAATATAAGTGATAACTGATAACCAAAAATCTTAGTGGTTGTAGAACTCAACATGCAATATTATACTTTCTTACCTTTAAATTGGAGTTCATCGATATTATGATTTTATGTTCTGCTGTCGGATGAATATCCAATGTCTTATAATTTTAAACGCTCATAAAAAATTACTTTAAATTCCCGGTAAATTTTTCTTTTTAGAAAAGTAGAAAAACTTATAGAGATCCTTGTGTTTGATTTTAAAATCTTAGATTTTAACAAAAGATTTTTTATGAATTTCCTAAACAAAAAAACTGCAAAATTTAATGATTTTTACTTATTTTCTCAACATTTCAAGTTTATATGCTTTAAAAAAAAAATTCTGACAAACAGTTTTTGTTTTTTTTTTAAATTTTGATAAGTACTACTTATGATTAACCTTGTATTCAATTTTCAAAAGTTTTTGATCAATTCTATGGTTTTAATTGATATTTCTAGAAAAAAAAACATAAAGAAAACAAAAATTTTTTATTTAAAAAAAGGTCAAAATATTTTGAAAATTATACCGTTTGTGGATAATATTATGTTAATGCTTGGTGAAAGTTTCAAATTTCAAAAATTTTTTGTTATTGAGTTACAGAAAAATAAAGAAATCGGTTTTGTCAAAAAGTGCAGGTTTTGCGTAAAAATGTCCGTTTTTGCCTAAATTTTGGTTGCTTTGACTCTTTTGAAAACTACTGGGAATTTTCGACTTTTTACCTCTCCAAAGTGTACCAACTAGATGCGATTTGCGACCGAAAGCTGGGGGCGAAGTTGAAAATCGAAGCACTTTTACTGCACTAAGACGTCGTGATGACAGACACAATAAAAATAAAAAAAAACCACACAACATTGTAAAATCAATACATCCATCGCTCCGCACAGAATCTAAAACTAAGTATTTGTTACACGATATTATAATTTTTTTTTTTACCTATAAATTATACGTACAGACATTCCACGATTGTCGGCGATGGCCGTTAGCAGCAACACCGACTATATGTCTATATATCTATACTTTATAGTGTATTTGGACGAATTAAACGGTATTTTCAATACTTTATACTGAGAATCTGATGATCCGGTTTAGAACAAGTCGAGTCGTCTTTTATTAGTTATTACATTTTTACTAAGTATTTTTTCCGCTGTATAATATTATAATATACGCGTAATTTACCCTACACGAAAAAACGAATAAAAATTAAAACTGCGTCATATACTTATATCGATTTATATTATACTATAAAAGATTAATCAAATATATAGACATATTATTATAATATATATCCTATCAAACGGTCCGCCACTAATAAACAAAAATATTGTTTGTGCATAATATAAGTCGAGTTGTTCAAAATATATGCTAAAATCCCAATAAACACTCGAATCGACAACAGCGACTATCTATACTTTATAGTGTATTTAAACGAAATAAACGGTATTTTCAATACCGTATACTGAGAATCTGATGATCCGGTTTTTGAACAAGTCAATAGTTTTCTTATTAGTTATTAGTTTATTAAATTCTTACTAAGTAATTTTTTTTTTGCTGTGCATACCTTTAATGGTAATCGGTCAAAAAGTCCGGGGACAAAAATTTCATTTTTAAAAAAGTCCGGAGTCCTATTTTATCGTAGGACAAAAAGTCTTAGTCCATTTTTATTTCCAGAATTAAAGTCCGAAAATATAAATTATTATTTAATTAAATATATATTTATTTTCTTATTCAATAGTTGATTTGATAATTATTTCTTATACCTATAAAATTTCGATTGTAAAGTACAAGTTTATTTTAATAATATCTGTTAGCTGTAGGTATAGTAATTATATATATTATATTATAAGTAAATAGTGTGAAAGATGTTTATATTAACTACTAACTGTAGGTATCTAGGTTTAAGGAAAAATCAATTATATTTTTAAATTTAAATTTTGTGAATAGAATATTTTGTATTTTTGTATTTTTTGCCTGACATTAAAAAAAAGTCCAGAATATTTTCAAAATGGATTTTTTACCTAATATTATATACACCTACGTGTAATTACCCTACACAAAAAACCAACATTTTAAAAACGAATAAAAATTAAAACTGCCTCATACTTACATCCTTTTATATTATACTATGATGGTTTAATTAAATATAAAATGTACCTACATATTATATCTATCCTTCCAAACGGCCCGCCTCTAATAAACAATAATATTGTTTGTGCAAATAAGCCGAGTTGCTCAAAATATATTATGCTAAAATCCCAATAAACACGCGATCAGCACACATCTGCATTGGAGCGATAAACGGATCACCCTGTATATAATATACATGTAAGTATAACTATACAACTTCATGTATATATAATATATATATATATATATCACGTACCGGTTCCGAAACCACTTACCGGCCGCCGCCGCTAATGTGTGGTGTAAGACAATAAAATTGATCATCAACGTAATGGCCGGCGTGCGCATAATATATATTTATAATGTATATATATTATATGTATATATAAATGTATACATAATATAACATTATAACATGTATATGCGATATACCTGTAGTAGACGTTTAAACGATTTTACGGCGGCGTCAGCGTCGTCCGTGGGCAATGAAGTTTTATCGAATTTTACCGAGGCGTTTGATTTTGTATATATGTACAGAGAGATATTTGTAAATCCGGACATTCGTTTATTCGGTTTATTTTGTGTGTGTCGTATCTAATCGTATATGGTCGTAGGTATACGTTATATTCTTTAATTTAGAGTGCTCACGAAAGTACATTTTTTTTTTCGTCCAATAACGAGAAAAAAAGGAATCCTAGTCAAGTTTGAGTCGTTTCGTATTAAGGTATACGATGAAACTTCTACACCCGGTTAGATAGTTTTAAGTATGTTATGATAGATGTTGATCCATAATGAATATTATACACTGCAGTAAGCGGCGGCGTGAGCATTAAATTAAAAGTCAAAACTCGTTTGAATTCGACTGCGCACCCTTGATCCGAGACTCGTCCACTATATAGGCACGCAACAATATAATATAATATTGTATATAATATGATGTACGCGCATCACACGATAATATGCTATAATACAGTATCAAATGATGTGTGCCGATCATGTAATTATTTTATACGTATAAATAAATAAAATATATATAATATACACGGCTTTCCATAACATTATATATATATATATATATATATATATATATAGTACCTACTTACTTCATAATATAACATAATACTATACACAACAACGCGTATAAAAGTATTATTATTATTATTATTATTATTATTATTATTATGGTATCGGGTAGAATAAGGCGTGTTTGTTTTTATTCATGTATACCTGTATATTTATACCGCACGCACGCTTTGTACATATTATATAGGTATATATGTATAGCCGTATAGGTAGTGGATTTCGCGTCTTGTGAGGTTGTTTTTTGCGCGTCGAGTCGGAGATTTCGGCCTTTAATCAATGAATGGGGACGAAAACTACACACGCACACACGCCGCACCCTAAATACGAGTAGAGTCGAAAAGAATATAATATACCCGTTGTACGTTCTGGTTTCATTCATGCGCGATTGTTCTGCCGATATTATATATAGTAACTCGGTTTACTACATTATATTATTATGTTTCAACGCCACATCGCATCGCACGTTTCAAGTATATATATATATATAAATTGTATTGTTATTGTTTATTTTGTACAGCCGTACAGGCCTATAATAATAATAATAATAATACTATACTACTACGTTCTTACTACGCGATACGCGCCTTCTGCAGAGTTCTACAGAGTGATCTATTTAACAGTCCGAATACTGATTTTCAAAGTTAATTTTCGTATTTTTAAAATTTGTTGTAATACAGTGTTAAAACAATCATAATTATATACTAGGTAGGTATGCGTTATTACAAAAAATGTAATTTTTTACTTAATTTTTTCTATACTGCGGTACCTGTATTTTACGTTCTTTAAAGTTAATAAATGACAACCTAACCTAACATATGACTAAACATTTTTAATGTCATAATCGGAAGCAAAATGTTGATGTATAAACTATAAATATCTTAAATTAAACAAATAATTTTGTTTTATTTATATTCGTTTAAAGTTTGGATGACATGTGTACCGATAAAAAGGTTTCCGGAGTAAGTTGTAGTTAATAAAATATAGACTTCAAAAATAGTGTAGAAAGGTCAATGGATCACTCCGTATAGGAATATAATATAATATATAAATGTGTAGGTATACCTATATAATATGTGTGTTACGAAGCTCAGAGACCCGACGAGGGCCACACCTGACGACGTCAATGACTCAGCCTAGCCGGGCCATACTATTAATAGTAATTACCTTACCTTTTTTTTACCATTATGATGGACGACAAATAGGCGAAACGCCGCCAACTATAACAAGTGATCATCGCCCCCCCCCCACGAGCGCATTTTGCAGTATTCACTGATGAGTTATACTCAAATGTATATTTTATATTATTATATGCGCTCAGTTGTGCTACGGAAATACGGTTGACAAATTAAAATCAAATTTTTGGATTCATATTTTAATCAGTTATAAAAATATACCAAGTAAGCCGTAAGAGCCTTCTACTACTCGTCGAAATTTTAATCTTAGATTCTACATCTGCCGAATCGTCGTGGATAGTTACCCATGCATAGAGTATATATTTTTATCCAGATACAAGAATAAAGCGCTAACACATTTTCCAAATAAATAATTATGGCTACTAAAAACATAGAAATGAGCACAATAATGTGGTTTTTAGAAAAATACATTTTAATTAATGTTGAAATTTGAGTTTTTTTATAATAATTATATTAGTATAATTTTAGGGTTATATAAGTACCTATCAATGAAAATATATATTATCTAAAACCAGTTAATTTTTATTATTTTGATTTGAATTAATATATAGGTTTTTTGATTTAGAAACAGGTTTTGTATTTTGTAATTTTTGTAAACAAATAAATTAATTTTATCAAAACAATTTAAAAAACTATTATTTCTATTATATTATTTCTTAAATTTGAAAATTAATGGGAGAGGTACCTACCTAAAGAGGCGCATACAAAATGTAAAGATTATTGGAAATTTGAAACCATATTATAGTTGAAAAATATCCCATTGGAACCAAATATTGGTGGGACTGTATTTTTATTGAATCATATTTCTTTCGAATCATAATCCGTCTGAAATATATAATGTCGGAAATTCATTCGATCGGAAACATGTTTTTATGGAAAATATTGTGTTGGAAACATATTATGTTGACGGAATTGTAATATTTTGAATAATATTGGGTTTTGGTATAGTGTAGAACAAATACATTTCTGAATTTATATTATTCCGACAAAATAAATTTCAATTAAATAAGATTCCAAAATAATATTTTACAATCAAATACTATTCCGACGAAAATATGATTCCAAATCGATACAGTTCCAGATAAATACAATAATTCAGAAAAAATATTTGCCGAAGTTTTACGTTCTAACCAATAATTTTCTATCAAACTGTATGTTATAATATAATGATATAATTATCATGATTTAGATCGGGGATAACCAATCAATATTTTTGTAGAACATCTTTAAAAATTCAAAACAATTTCGCAACCCATCCAAATGTAATTTACATGTGTTTGTCCAAAGAAAGAAATGGAAAAATAAAAAATAAAATAAATGGTACCCTCATTTAATTTACCACCAAAGAAAATAATTAATTAATTAATTAATTTCTTGTCTGCGCCGGTGGTCAAATAGAATTTCGTGTGGTATATACGGAGTGCGCCCGCCAAAAAATATCCAAACAGAATCCCGATACAAAATAATATTACAAGTCGGTCATAACCATTTGTTTTCGCATTTCTTCCCGTTCTATACATATAATATAGGACGCGCTTTAAGCGGCTACCGAACTGCAGGATAATGTTGTATCTATATATGTTTATATATATATATAATATTATAGTATAGCTTTGTGTGTGTGTATGTGTTTGTGTGTATATATGCAATGTGTGTATATAAAGAGCAGGAGTCAGTGGCGTCGGCGGTCGTTCTGGGAATAAGTTTTAGTTAATGAAAATATAAGTGGATAAAGATTTAATCGAGGCACATGTCCCCCGTCGGTTCGTCTCACTCCGTATCACTCTCTCTCTCTCTCTCTCTCTCTCTCTCTCTCTCTCTCTCTCTCTCTCTCTCTCCGATCGGTCCATCCGCGTGTGTCTCTGCAGTCTGTCTCTTTATATAGCCGTCGTTTATAATGGGATTACCTACCCTCACCCCCTCGGTAGTCGATTGTCACGACTGTCGTCCGAGGGGTTTAAAACACACACACGACATAATATTATATATTATATACAGACACAGTTTGTCGGGAGTGCGCGTCTCTGGGGCGGTCCGGAGCGCGTGCTGCACTGCTGCTGCTGCTTCTACGGCGAACCGCGGCCAATTTACGCTCTCGTTTTGTCTGTATAGTTAACCCTTCTATATTTTTTTTCTCCCTCGATCGGTTTACCGTAGATATACGCGGGCACTTACTCGGGCGTGAACACTGCTACAATAATAATGTCATTGTAATAGTATGTGACATATCAATTTGACACAGCAGTACACTATTATATATATACTTATGTGCTGTCCCGAATCGATAAGATCGGTTAACTCGCGTCCCGCGCTCGTTTTCTCTGTGTGAAACTTGACCTTCGATTATTTTCATAGCTATATACTACGTACGACAATTTTTTTTTGAATTTTTTTATTTTAATGAAAATTTACAATCTGTACAAGTAAGTACAATGAACAATATGAGTGGAGTATAATCACAATAGTATGAGGTGGTGAAAAAAAAAACATTGAGTAGAAGTTTCACATTAGATACTCCTGAATTCCTTTGCTTTAAACATTATACAACGTACTGCCAGGCTGGGCATTAAAATGAGTTAATGAGAATATAAATTTATTACACCAATATTTCTAAAAAAAAAAAATAATATTAATAAATCTAAATAAGAACGTAATAGTAAAATTAAACAAAAAGTAATTTTAAATTGTTAAAAAAAACTTCTTTGTAAATTATGAACTTAATTTTTATTTATAACAACAATAAAGTCTATCAATAATATTATAAAGAATCAGTCAATATTTATGAAATGAAAAAATTATTAGTAGAAGTGTTTGGCTGAGATTATAACAGATATTAATTAAAAACTATTTATTATTATTGTTTCTTTGATTTTTAATGAATTTAAATTTGTCATTTTGGTCGTTCATTCATAATTTTATTCCAGTATTAATAGAAAAGGCTTTCGTTTTAATATGAATCATATTATTTATTCTCATTATTTTACTGAATAATATATCCTACTGGCTACTTTACAATTAATATCATAACATGAACATTTCGTCTTTGTAGTATAGGTAATACGTTATTAAATAATATTGACCAATGACGAATGCATTATCTGTACCCCAATGTATGCAATTTTTAATTATAAAATAATATTATATAGATGTAGGTGCCTCGTATTATACCGTAACTTAAATATTATTATTATTAATAAACGCATACAAAAAAAATTGTTCTAACGACACCGCGTATATTTCATAGGAAGCTGTCGTTTTGTTGGTGTAGTATAAAAAAAACACGGCGTTATGATGTCAACAATGATAATAATATTATTATTATTATATTACACTCAGTCGTTTAAGTCTCTATATTATATTATATATACTATAGACTAGACTATAGCTAGGATCGAGTCGTCATTAGGTATTATGTTATTATTATCGTGTATATTATGATATTACGAAAACGAAAGACAATGTACTCTGTGCGTAACCATTAGTATAATATATACCTGCCTGTATAGTTGTTTATAATATACCTTATACCTTATACGTGTGTAAAACGCAGGCGTATATCCAATTTCCTCGTTTCCGGTCCCCGTGTGTAATAGGTATAAACCGCAATGATATACACCTTATATATATATAATATAATATAATAACGATAATACGAGAAACGAACATCCCAAATTGGCGGTTTTGCCTCCGCGAGCCTGTTATTTCGTGTTAATGACTGGCGACAAACATCGGGCATATTATTATATTATATATTATTATTATTATTATTATTATGTGTCTTTACGCGTCTTGTTCGTTGAATTTCACGACATGAGTATTATATATTTTGGTATACGGGTGATCGGTTTAAATTCGATCGCATTAATTTTCTATGTACATTTTTTGTTTTTTTTTTAATGAAAAAAATATCGTAAACGCATGTAGTATTGTAGTTATACAACCACATTTTCGTTAAAAAATCATGTTTATTTTTTTTTTACATATTTCTATAATAGTGATTTGTTTGATGATAACTAATTTTTTTGGATTTAGACTCTTGTGAGTTGCCGTATTACTCATTTACTCAGCTCGTGTTAACTTTAAACTAAACAGAAAACAAGACGTGTACAGCGGTATTTATTTATTTTTTAGAATGGATAATTTTTGAGTTATTTAACTTTGTGTACTAATTAATGATAATAGGTCCATCAAGATAATGAGTTTGGAAGAAATGGAGGCTATGGAAATTTTTAAATATTTGTAATTAATGTTAATCCATCATTATTTATCATTTATAAAAATGGTCTAAGATTAGTAAATACAAGATCCAATATTATAATATATATAAGATATTTATTTTTGTAAAACCATCTTTCAGGACAAATATTCTTAGTATAAACATTTTAATAACTGAAACACTTATCGTTCAAAATTTGAATTAAGTACATCAACGATTTCAAAAAAGAATTGATATAAAAAAAGAGGATTCTCATTTAAAAAACAGAAGTTTTTATCGCCACAGAAAACTGCTTAAGTAGTACAATGAAATAACAATTTTAAAAATCTGAAAATATGGTCTATTAGGTAGGTATATTAAAAATTAAAAAAATCAGAATTCGAATAAATGTTTTATTAAATAAAAAAAATAATGAGTGAGCATAAAAATGCATGTATCATCGCTCATATGATGAAAAACATTTTATTTTTTTTAAATAAAACACAGTGCACATATTATAGGCGTATTATATATATTATACTATCATTACAATATATATATATTATGTTTGATCTGCTATAGCTGTACGATTGTTCACCCACAAAGCGGTTAGGTATATTATATACAATATCATGGCGTAGATATATATGAGATTATAAAATATATGATTCCCGAGGGGAGGTTGCGGGAGGGGGGGGTTGCGGGGCCGTTGAAAATGTACAAACTTTTTAACGGAAAATTCGATTAGCCGCCAAACTTTTAAGTACATACCTACATTATACATTGTATAGTAAACGTTGTGCGTTATTATCTGTACAATATTACTGTTGAATTTACAACGCCGCCGCGTCTGGCCGTATTTTACCCTCTGAAGAAATAAACAGGCTTTGTTCTGGGGGTGGTTCGTAATGCACTGCGCGATCGAGTCGGGGAGGAGCCGGAAGGGAATATCATATCGAAATAAACCACGTTTCGAAAGCCTTAATACATTGTATATTAAATTATTATCGTCATTATTATTATGATAATTTTATTTTTATGCCTGGTGCGACGAAATTCTTTTTTTAAATGGTTTTTGTGGAATCGTATATTATGTAGAATATTATATTATATAGCCGGCAAACGAATAGCGAAACAATAATAAAATAGTACTTACCCAACCAATTCGTTTCAGTTTTCAACGGAAGCCGAATACATCATTTAATAATAATAGCAATAATAGATATTCGTACACTGCGAATTGTGCTTTGTATAAAACTTATCTAGGTCATACGCGCTGGTAGGAGAAAATAAATCATTTTTGAGGCAAGTCTTAAAATCTAAAATATCAAATTTATGTTACTGAGACTATTTTAAAAAAAATAATTTTAAACCATTTTACAATACAAAATTGTTGAGAGTAATTTACTATTTAATTATTTACTTATTAATAGTCCCTATAGCTATAAAATATATGTAACCGGTATACAGCAATATACAATATACTTTAAGTCGTATTTTAATAGTTTGCTGCGTGAGTAGGCGAAGCGAAGCGCTTAAGTGATACAACGCAATATTATATTTTGCCATACATATATGGCTGATGCATATTATATACTAATACATATTTTAATTACTTATGTTTTTATATTTTCTTGGATTTATTTTTAATTCTGTGCCATAATTATAATATGTTATTACGTCTTATTAGTTATTACCAAAACAGACTGCAACAGCCGTGGCGCAACGGAGTCGGATGGTTTGTGGTATGAACTAATATGACTAGGTACTTCTGTTGTTTTATAAATGAAAAAAACTCTAATTTATTCACGAAGCCATTAAAACACAGTTAAAACCCGGCAGTTTAATTTTGACGACCGGTGAACTACAAGCCAAACATTCGACGAAAACACGACGCGATAATATTTTATATACGCTGCCCGGCGACAGACCAAGCCGATTCTGCGCATCCCTAAGCGACACCCTGCCATCAAAACAAGTTCCACTATGGCGGGGTGTCGTGTGGGGATACGCAGAAGAACCGATTTTCGTTCGGCCGCGGCCTGTTCTCTCGCTGGACAAAGTACAGGACCTATTTGTGCTACCTACATTATACGGCTTGTAAAATATTCGATCGATATTCATTGTTATTATTATAATTTTTTTTTTTAAGTATTCAACTGTCCAATTGGTTTTTAGTTACAACAGTCAACTCTATTGTCTTCCAAATTCGAATATTGCGTTTATAACTACTGCGGAGAAGAGTAATTAATAGTATGGTTTTCAGTCGCTTTCTGCGCATATTATATTATATTTTATAATATTGTTTTTTAGACTTGATGTTGCAGTATAATGTGTGCATCAGAAACGAGTTTATAAAAGGGCGTTGCAGATGTAAAACGTGCATTGCTGCTGATCTGTGAGTGGTTTGAAAACTTAAGCACGCAGCTATAATTTAAACGTTACAGAAAACAAATTTTCGAGGACGTCAATCACCGTATTTTTTAAAATATTATTACTATTATTATTATTTATTAAATTATTATAGTGAACGCCATACGGGGTTCTATATAGGCAATTTAGACGCATTTACATAATAATATGTTTGTAAATAAAGCATTAGAACCAAAAAAATGGTTTTTACATATAAAACTATATTTTATACCTAAATGAAAGAAAGTAGTAAAATTATATACCAACTTAACCATTTGTGCTATATTAGCATTTTGTATACGGAAAAATAAATTAAAATAATCACTATTTTAATAATGCAATACGAATGTATTAAACGCAACACAAGGCAAATATTTTTAAATTATTTAATTAATACATACATCTATTACAGAGTAATACAAACCAATAAGATTAATGACTTTTGATTTTAAAAAGTCAAAAACGTTCACTTTAGCTGCGTATAGGTTAGGTTAATAATAATAATAATAATAATAATAATAATATAGGTACAAAATGCATATTATAAGACACATTTATTGCAACTTAACGGCATAGCGCTTAAAACAACTCGCAGTACGGAGAAATAAAACAGCGCATACTAATTAATGTCATTGATTATATAAAGTCAAATTATATTATTACAGCTAGATTTAAGTAAAATACTAAAATGTCTTAACAAAAGCGTAAAACAAGTTCCTAAGTAGCAACTGGTTTTTAACTATAAGCGCCTATAATCGTCTTCAATAGTCATTTGTTCATATGAGTTATTGACCTTATGCTACATATTATATAACTGCCGTAACGGGTTGATAAAAAATTGCAGTTAAAAATAATATGTTAAACAAAGACCTTTTTAAATGTTAACAACTATAAGATCGTATGTTATGCGTTTTAAAAATGAATGTTTTTTTTTAACTAATTATTTTTTCAGTTTAGCCAAGTAAAAAGCACAGCAGTTAACGATATAATTGATTTGCTATTCCATATGAATAAAGACAACATTTGCATTTATAGCTTTAATAATTCTATATAGGAGGATAAACCCTTTATACCCAGAAACTCTATGTTTGTATTCAACTTTTCTCGTCACCTAGCAACGTTATTTATTAGTACCTATATCATACCCATAACCATTATTCTACGATTTTTTTTTTCGTAAAAAAGACGTTTATACGAATTAAGAATACGAAAATAAACATCATATTATAATTAATTAATAATTTCCAGAATATTTGTGTAAAGAGATGTTTTTCAATATTCGGCTCTTGACTAAAAATGCAAAATAACATAAAATATCTTTATTATAAATATGCCATAAGAGTATTAATTTGTTCACTTATCGACAAATTGAATTATATTATTATTATTATATTTTATTATAGACTAAACATATAGTTTTGGGTATATAACAAGCTCTACAATCGACATCATCATTTACGTGCGAATAATGTCTACATCATGATAGTCACTACTGCAATTTTTACTGTTTTTAATTTACCGAAATTCAATACAAAAAAAATGTAATGTTGGTTTTTATAAATTTGAAATATCCAATTCATACAATTATATAAATATATTATACATTGTACCCATTTGTATACCTAAGTATTTTAAAAACCAAATTTCCAGATTACATTAAGTATTCTAATTTTAAATAGGTGTTGGCATCTCGACATGAGTTAAATAATAATGACTATTATGGATGCAAAGCGGGCCAAGTGTATACTCCAAATATAGGACTTTCATATTTGACCCGTTTATATGTTTTCGAACTAACCAAAAAATATACAAATGCTAGTACAAATAGTCCCTATACGCCTATAATCGATATACTACTAATAACAATGAAAAACGATCGGTATACCCGTCTCGTCGGTGCAATAATTTCTAAAAACAAATACGATTATAATATATATATATATATAAGTATTAAGTTTATTTTAATGTATATACAGTATATTATTATATACCTAATACAAAACATACAATATAATATACATAATTCGATTACACGGCAATTTCGTTAAAAACCCACTCTGCAGTCGCACACTCCGTCGGCGGGCGAATAACAATGACGATAACGACGATCGCGCGATCGTTGCCACGCAGTCCATCAGACATAAACAGTAAACACAATAATATACCTTCTATGTCGGACGACGGTCGGTATTATCGAATTAAACCGACCGTCGTTCGGGCGCGCGTCACTAAATTATTATTATAATATTATACGTCTCTCGTCGTCGCGTATCGTACAATATAAGTATTTGGTGGTGCCGAACAATAATAATTTGATATTAATATATTATATAGTACAACGGAGATGTGTAAATTATGTGGAAATAGTTAGTCATAGCCGCCGCCGCCGCCGCCGCTGCCCGTTGGGACTGATCACGCGACGTCGTTATAGTAAAAATAATAATATTGGCTCGTCGCCGTTTTTCCCGATATCCCTTCAAGGGCGGCCGTCAAGTGTGTTATAATGAATAATAATATATTGTCGCAGCATCGAGAAGTATATATATATTGTTCGATCACATCAATATTATAAAACGAATAAATTAAATAATGTTTTCTTATTTTTCAAATAATTTATGATTTTAATTTCGTGTCCAAGAGTACCTAAATCACCCGACTTCATTTAAATGTGTTGGTGATGTGTATAAGAAATCGAATACCAAACGAATAGTTTTTAATTATTTTTATTTATAAGTATTTAAAGATTTTGTTCAGTTAGCAATATTATATTATATATAGTACATACAACTAGTCTGCGGAGGTACCTATACTAATATTTCACTGAAAATGTTTAAAAATAAAAAAAAACTATTCTTTCAATATTGATTTGATATATTATTTTAAACATCAACATTTAAAAAATGTATTCTGATCGCTAGAGTAATAGTTGAAAATGAAATTAAAACCATATAAGTAGAAAAATATTGGACATACCATTAAAAAAAAGTTTGAAAAAAAACCTATTACATAGGTAGCAGGTATCTATTATAATATTATGATAAAAAAGTTAGCTATAGCCTAATAATATATTAGCTAGGTACACATAGCATAACGATTAGAAATAATGACATTTTGTGAAAAAAAATTCGTTGGGGCACAAATGCACAAGTGAATGATATCCTATATTATAAATATGTGTGTGTGGTATTATGTTGGGTTGAGAACGGGTATATAATATACCTATCGCTGTAACCGATTTTCCGTATTAAAAATATATATTTAAATTTAATCATTTTTTAACCGATAACTGTTTGCGTAGTATATACGAAATACGTCAACACGACACGCATACGTATGCAGCTATATAATATAATATATCGTGCGTGCAGTGTATTATTATTTATTATGACGTTCCCCTGCATTATTCGAAAGCCACCCCTAATATTCATCCAAGCACAGGGTAGTTGTATGGGACATTTAATCGGTTGAACCGTAAAAATAATATAATATTATAAAATATTATGATACTTATCTTGACGTGTCGCGTTATAATTTCAATAAAATTTTCAACAAATCATCACTGCTGCGCCACACATATGGGACCGATGAGCTTCTCAGACTCTATTATTGATTTTTTTTTATACACCCATAATATATCATTTAGTAATAATTTAGTTATATAATTACTTATTACTTAGTATGAGTTAACATAAGATGAATTCTCGACAGTAGTGTACCTAATTAGTCTATCTCAAACGCCGGAATTCGTAATTTCGTAATTGTTTTTTTTTATTGAAATACATTAATCTTATTAATTAGATGCCGAAAAATAGATCCATTCAAATGTAGGAATGAAAATAGTGGAAAGTGAGTACAATCACGCCCTCCCTATACCGTAAGTATCGAGCATAATATTGTATACCGAGAAAAATAATTATTGGAAGAGAAGATGACCAAGGGTAAAATTTGTCGTTATTTCAATTTCAACTTCAACTTATGAACTACTTCAGAACTTTTTTACTTATGAGTTAATAACAGCTATAATATACTCTTTTCAGGATAAGAGTGAACCACTCTAGCGCATACAGCTTCACCGCTGGCCCTATAGGGGACGTCCAGGTTGCAATCGTCGGTGCCCTGCACAGCTGTTGCGTCACATTGGCCTACACTTATTTTTGCGATGGGGGATGTTTATAGGCGGGGATGCGCAGACTCGACTAGTTTTTGTCGGCTCGAGTGCTTACCCTTATCCTGTAAAGAACATACCTACCTACGTAACAATCTCTCTGTCAATATAGGTATAAAAACATTTTGTACATATTTTTATCTTCCAGAATTTTTTAACGGCCGTACCAGTTTTCCATTTACTGCGAATCTTCCAGGGGGTGTGCATGGACAGTCGGGAGGCCATAACTATCCAAAGGGTTGGCAAGCGAAGCGAGCAAAGGGCTGCATACGAACTGAGTCCCAGTATAACCTTTTATGACGAATTGAATCCCGGGTTGTTTTAGGGTATAAACCAATTGAGTCCAGTGAAATTATAGGTATAATACTAATTGAGTCCATGTTTTAATACTAACTGAGTCCCGTAAAATTAAAAAAAAAAAACATTTTCCTTCCCATTTTTACAGACTTAGGACTGTCTGGAACAAAAAATTCTTCAGGTATGGTTTTTAAATATTTTATAATATAAATAAATGTAGATAATGATACAATTACATTTTTATATTGGTAAGAATTTATGGGATAAGCATTGTACATATTCAAATCTACTTATTGTGTTCGATTGAAACAGCTGCATTTTATGGCTGATTTATTTTTCTTTTATACAATTTCTTGAATTAATTATATGAACACTTCTAATTTTTATATACCTACGTTTCACATTGTATATTCAACAAAATGTTTATAAATTGGTAAATGTTTGGATGGGCTGAATAAAACATTGCATTAATTTTCGAATGAAATGATTCACAACTATTGGTGGTCCTCGCCAATGAATAAGTAAATGAGGCCCGCATTTCTGGAGGATATTTTGAGCTTTTCAGCTTTCATATTTTCAGCTTTTAATTTTCTAATATATAGTCAGTAAAACGTTCCACTAAATAGTCTTGAGGTAAAATAGAAATTAAGTCATCGGTGAAGCAATCATTGACATCTGGCGAGTTTAAAAACGAAAGCCCAAAAAATGTTTTTAAATATTTACCAATTTCAGAGTTTTTATTTTTATAATCATTAACTAGACCCAATGATTGGATTTGTCTAAACCATGTTTGATGATAGGAATAAAATCTAAAATTCCCGACCCATAGTATAATATGTTACTATATTATCTGACGAAAGTCATAAAAATGATATGAATGATATGTATATATAGGTATATCCGCGTGGAGCGGCTTTTGACGCGCGGCACGGCTATTTTCTCTGTGTCTGGACTCTGGATGGTTATTTTATATTTTACTCAAAATAATCCTCGGACTCAATTCGTATACAATTAGTTTCCTAACCCCGGACTCAATTAGTATATGTCTCGTTTGTACCCGGGACTCAATTAGTACATTATTTTTTTCCCGTTCAGGTATAGGGACTCGATTAGTATACAGCGGAGCAAAGTGCAGAGCCCCCTATAGTTATAAAAAATTTATTTTTTTATTTTTTTATAGTAATATAAATAGAACGACATAATTTAATAAATTCATGAGTTTATAAGTCTACAATAATAAAGCAATTAATCTATGAAGTCAAAAAAACCATAATATGCAACACGGTTCGAGCAATAAGCTTAAAATACAGGTTCACAACATCGATGTGTCACAATTCAGTGTTTGTACAGTTTGAAATTAGCTCAGAAGAGCATACTTTGGTATTTAACAATAAATTATTGTATACATATACACATCACATACGTTTGCTTGTTATTATTATTTACTTATTCAAACTTAACAAACAATTGTTTACACATTAACGAAGAGATATTACAAAATAGTTTTATATATATAACGTTATACGAGTAAACAGTTAAATTAAAAAATAAACGTCAACCCAGGTTTTTTTGTCGTATAAAATAATAAATCTAAATTAAAATATTAAATACTATCGTGTACTTAGCTGTACAATAAAGAATCCAAATTGTAATTATAGTTTGAAATAAAACTGTTTCATACATTATACATGAATAATAATATTATATTTCATTTAATAAATTCGAAAATTAATTAACAATATAAATATAATAAATTAATTGTTGTTCATCATTTTCACTGCAGCTCAATAATTATATAAGTGGCGTATTTATGAGCCCCCCTCCGCCCCCCCCCCCCCCAGAGAATGTTTGAAGACCTCAAATTTTAAACAAGTCAATAATATAATTGTAGTTGGTATATTTTGCAAATCCTAATGAAGAAAATAAAATATTTTAACATTTAATTGAAGTATATTTGTTCAACATGATTAATTTATTTTTATATAAAATTATTTTTAAACTTCTAATAAAATCAGTGTACTGTAATAATGTTGTTTTCCATATGCGAGTCGAAATACGGTCTATTTGTAGAAAATAAGTTACTTCTAATTTTTGAGACACCATTGGATGTTTACCATTATTACTATTATTATTTAATCTATTGACTTTCTTTCGTGATTATCCAATTTTACTTGTGTATTTTGTCATTCTTGACAAATACGACGACACGACATATGGTCTCGCATTCGTACAAGTTTAAAGTTAATATTTGATGTACTTACAACTTACTGTTTAATGAGTAACTAAGTAAAATGGCGCCAATAAAAAATAATAAAAACTTTGGATTCCTATTTTAAAATAAAATCAATTTAATTCGATTAAATCGCTATATAAATTAATTGCAAATATTAAGCATCAAACAATTATCAAATCATTATTATTTTTTTGTATTTTAAACATAGGTATAGTTTTGAAAAATTGAAATTTACTATATCGGATTTATGTATACAAAAATATAATATGTTGCTGTCCCTAAAAAATCCTAAAATCCTAAATGTATAAATTAAATCTTTAAATTATAACATTCTTGTGGTAGTACATAATAATAGCAACGAAGTCCTAAACATGTAATAGGGTGAAAAATATTTAAAAAGGCCACAAAATATCTAAAAAATCGGTCCGAATGGCGAACCAAGGGTAAGGTATAGTAAAAATATAAAGCGGACCCTTAACTAATATTTGGAATATTAATAAAAAAACTCATTAAAACTGAGTTAAAGCATTTTATACTAATTTATAAAGTTATTTCATGAACGAAAGCTTTATTTATACTTTCAAACTAAAACCTTATTATTATACATATGTGTCGCATTATTATGTTTCAGTTATTACTTAATCTAAGCTAAATGTATTTTATTCTATGTGTCTTACTGTCTTTGTTTGTTCTAGATCATCATTATTATTATATGTTTCTGTATTTAAAGAGCTTGTCCCGTAAAATTGTTTATAAATAAAAAGATAAGAAAATATATATAAATTATATAGATATAGGTATAAATGATATTAGGAATTAAGTATGAAGTTAATTAATTGACATAAAAAAAAAATTATCGATGTACGAAGAGTAGTTAAATTAAAATCAAATCATGTCCGTAAAATAATTTAGTTTATACAGTTTTTTTTAAAACTACAATTACTAGAATAACTTGATAAAAATCTTTTTTCAAATTTTCAATACCTACATAGTAATAAAAAAATTTAAAATGTTCAATTTTTATAACTATTTTTAAAACCTTCGAGATTTTGATCAAAATTTGAACTTTAAATGCTTATAAAAAAAGTGTGAATTTGTATCTTAAATATTTTTAAAACTGCATTTAGAAAAACTTTCGAAAAATTTTGTTTTTAATTTTCATTTTATAGTAATAAAAATTGAACATTATATACATTTTTAACCACAAAATAATATGAAAATGTTCTATATTTTGATGTCCAAAACTTAACTTGGATGTCTATAAAAAATTATTTTGTAAATTATTTAAAATATTGTTTAAAATGTTCAATCCTTAGCTATAAAAACTGAACATTTGATACATTTCTATCTAAGAAACAATTTGAAAATGTTCAATGATGAATTTCGGTCAACATTTTAAATTTAAATGCTTATCAAAAAAAATTGTGGCTCTATATTTTTATTATTTTTGTTCTGGTATTTTAAAAACTTATAAGTAATCTTGTATATAATTTTTAAAAAATTTGATCCAACAACATTTTTGTTACTGATGCTTAAAAAAAAATTGAAAAAACCAAAAATTGCATAGGATTAGGTTAAAAATTGTCAAAATTTTTTTTTGGTGTACAGAATAAAAATAATCTTAACATTTGGTGTGAATTTTCAAATTTTAGATTTGAATAAAAATTTTTTTATGAATTTCCTAATTAAAAAAAAATGCAAAATTTCGTGATTTTTACGTATTTTCAAAATTTCAACTTTCGAAGCTTATAAAAAACTATTAGTGACTTACGCTCAACTTTTTTTTTGATTTTCAACAAGTTATGAAGAACATTTTATTACATTTTTAAGTTTTTTGACCAACTAAAAATGTTTTTTTCAGCAATAATAAAAATAAAATAAAAAAAACACGAAAATTAATTATGCTTATAAATAGCTCAAAAAAAGTCAAAACATATTGAACATTGTATAGTGTATAGAAATTGTTTATATAAACATTTTGTGAAATTTTCAAGTATTAAAAGACATTATTTCTTCTTCTGTTTCAAAACTTAATTTTTTCAAAAATTGCCTTCGAGTAAAAATTCACGTATTTTTCTTAATTCTTTTTCTTTTCTTTCTTTTCCTGACGCTTTTAAAAACTATTGAGAAATGTTTACTTTTGACCCCCCAAAGAACCAACTAGATTATTTTCCTATCAGAAAAAATGATGATGAAGAAAATCGAAACACTTTTACTGCACTTAAACGTAGTGACAGACACAAAAAAAGAAAAAAACACATCATTGTAAAATCAATACATCTAAAATATAAATTATACATGTAACCTTTAGGACCTAACTTAACATAACCTAAACTAACCTTTTTTTTTTTTTGAATCGGCAATACCCTTACCACCTGGGAGTTCCGTTAGGGAATGCTTCAGGTGGTGAGTCGCCATCGTTTATTATTTGTAATTTGCAAAAGAGAAGGGTGGGGCGGTGTTGGGACAATGCCCCTTCACTGACCCCTCACAAATAAAACTAACCTACGATGCAACCGCAATCGCAGTTGAGTCTGCCGTGCCTCGGCCGAGTGGCTAGGGACTTGGTCACACCGTCCGACGGCTTCGCGGGGAGGCTTTTGCTTATAGGCCGTTAGAGACGCCTCGAGACGCCCCAGGAACTTCTGGAACTCGTTGACGGACATGGCAGGGGAAGCGTAGCAGCTGAAGGCGCGGATCACACCTCCCACGGTAACTGCTACGAACCCGTGACCCGTCTCTACATCACCGAGCGTAAGTCTGCTACGGCTGCTCGACCCGTGGAGTCAAAATGCCAGTCAGTACCCCCGTCACCGTATGGTTCACTGACTAGCGCTAGGTACCCCAATGTCCTCCGTTAACCTAACCAAACCTAACTTAAACATTTAACTTATCTATGTAAATAAAATGCATTTGTGATCTCTAAAAATAATCGTTACCTTGTAGAAAACCAATAATATCATCTATGATTATATTATAGAATAACCTATAATAACCTAAACTGCTAAACGGCTTGACCTAATACTAGATCTGCAAACTGGCCTATAAAACATGTCCTGTAAAACGCGATTTATAAAACTTGACCAACAAAATGTTGACATATAACTTGACCTATAAAAACAGATAAACTGACCGTAAGACTTGACCTATAAAAACTTAAGCATTTTTAAAAGGATGAGGTTTTATAGGACAAGTTCTAGGTCGAACATACTAATGCTTATATAATGTATATATAATTTATATTTTAGATTAAAAACTATTGGGAATTTTTACCTAAAACATGCTGATGAAGAAAATTGAAGCATTTTTACTTCACTTAAACGTGATGATAAAAAAAAACAACACTGTAAAATTAATAATTACTTATTTTCTAATTTGGTTTGACTTACAAATTTTAAATTCTGGTTGCCAGGATCACATCAGCACGTGTATAAAATATTTAATACTATTATTAATGAAAATATACCTAAATAAATTATCTTGTCGCAAACAAAATGATCCTAAAAAAATGGTTTTGATATATTATGTCCAGTAACTGGAACTCATATAAAGTTGAAATCTATGAAGAATATAGGAGAATACAAGATAATAATCTATATTTTTGGTTTCTGTATAAAACTGATTAAAACATTCTATGCAAATGATTTAACTTCTGTACAGCTATAATAATTATTGCTCTACAGGTTAATAAGTGTTATTTTTAGAAATGTATTAAATGGTGTTAAATAGAAGACATTTAAAATTGTATTCTACTAGCAAACTAGCAAAGTATATATAATTGTAAATATGACTAGAAATTATTTGTCTTCTGTTTACACGGACTTACTACCATTTGATGTAAACTGGATGTAATGTACATAATACATTTGAGTGTACTAAACATATTAAAAGAAGCATGAGTTCACTGTTATTTAAATTTGAAGGTTTTAGTAAACTTTTTATTGACACAATATTATCTCTATTTTCTACAATATTTTTTGAACGTGTAGGGATAAAATGTAGATATTTTCAACTCATTCAATGTTACGTCTATTTTTAATTTCATAGAGATTGGAAGCAAGTTATATAGCTCCACAATATATTATATATTTATATGGAAAGCCGGAGACAGGGAGGACTGGAGGAGTAACTTTTTAATTACCATCCAATGTCTAATTTCTAAGTCAACATCGCTTCCAACATGTTTTAAAAAATCAACATAAATATTGTTAGCAGCATTAAATCATTTCATTATACTATATTGAATAATGAACTATATACGTGCCATGCCTCTCGTAAAGCTAAATGCCTAAATTTTTAAATTCTAACTATGTACTAAGTAGTTATAACCATTATTCATTGTTAACTTGTATAATAGTAACTATATATATTTTTTTTTTTTTATTAAACCAAAACAACATTCTGTACATGAATGTGCACAATAATTCATTGGGATAACACGATTTACAATTGCAAACAACATAAATCGAGATATAGAAGAAGTAATACCCATTGGTTAATGGTTAATTAGCTTTAAGCCAAAGGTTATTATAACTAACTCTTATAATGACCAGATGCAGCTTTACAACGTTCCACATTCAAATGCGTCGGGGCTCAGACCATCAGTAAAAAATAAATGAATAAAGCACAAAATATTCTTGAAAGAGTAATATACTAAAAAATAAATGAATAAAGCACAAAATATTCTTGATGGAATAATATTAATAAAATAATACATATTATTATGGTATAGGTGCACCGATTACATAATATAATATTACATACAAACATTTAGCATCCTAACTTTATGTGTAATTTAATAATCATATTAATATTAAAATAGAATAATTATATGACATCATAACAAACTGAATAACAATAATAATCTTTAAATAATTTTCTTAATTTTTTTTTTTCATCGACGAAAAAAATGGAGATAGGGTATTTTTAAAAATCATTTATTATATTGAATGTATTTTACCTACGACTAAGGGCTGTTTGCATGTATAATACTGCTGCTGCTGCAGAATAATATTATGCGTGAGGACGGACGACGACGAGTCTCTGTGGCGGCTATTATGCAAGAATAATGTAAAACCGTTTTAATATTAATATATTCATCACGGCGGTGATCGGACGTATATCACACGTACTATTATAATATTAAAATGGGTATTTTTTTTTTTATTTATTTATGAATAAAAATCATAGTTAAAATATAATATTATAACGAAGGCGGCGTGCAGTACGGGATCTCCTTGCAATCTTCGTCCACCTGAAGTTTCGGAAAATCGCACGAGTACGAGGACATGGCGTTCTCGTTCTTGGCGCACACGATACACGAGCCGTCAACGACACACTTTGACTTGTCCTCGCATTCCTCCTCGCACTCGTCTTGGGAGTAGAACTGCTTGTTGCCGTCCTTGTCTTCCGGACTGCACGTGAAACACGAAAACGAGGAGTTGTCGGGTTTCAGCGTACACGGTCTTGGGTTTTCGGGGTCGGTGTGGCACGGTGATTTCAGACACTTCTCGCAGCTGTCGAAGTCCTGGCCGCAATGCAACGAGTAGATGGGCGACGAGAAGAAGAAGAAGTTCAACAGTGCCACGAGAACGAACACGGGCACGACGGTGGAGTACGACAGAGACATTGTTTTTCGGAGATTTCAAAGTGTGCGTATAAATAGGTGCTTATACCTATGAACTCAGTACGATACGGCAAACGATATTATAATAATAAATTATAATTATTATCGTATGTGCGTTAATAGCTGAAGGACTGACACTAAACATTTCAATCGGTATACATTTCGTTTTTATATCCTGACTGCTGCTGGGTACACGATCGTGGAGTCGTGTGATTGGTCCTGGTCTAAATGTGGTAGGGTTGATCGATGGGCGGTCGAATGGATGCGACATATACTTACTTATTATTTAACTTTCGTCATACTTATACAGTGTGTGTGTCCCAATACTCTCGTATCTATCGCTCTTATAGTCTTATTATCTCCGAGTCAAATCCATATATTGATAACTATATATGCGATTTTTTCAACAGCAATCTATAAGAAGTGTATGACATTAAATGCGAATTTTTTTATCTCTGTTGATTATTAACCGCTCCTTTAAATAGATAGAGATGTGCGGTGGTCTCAGTGTCTCGCTGACTAGACTCAGTGCCGGCCCGATGGTTTTCGGGGCCCGGTGCAGAATTTCGCGGGCCCCATATGGCCAATGACTTATAATTACTGGCCTGTGGGGCCCCGCACAAGCCCGCCATGCGCGGGGCCCGGTGCGGTCGCACCGCTTGCCCCCCCCCCCCTAAGGCCGGCACTGAGTCTAGACTGATAGGTAATATAAAGATGTTACGAGAATGTTGGGATATAATTAACGGTGTTCGTCAATTGCGCACATTTTTATAGACTACCTGAAATTAGTACATCTTTTGCGCCGGTGGATTTATCACGAATTCAGTAGGTATACATCGATTGGACCAGGAAAATATTTTAATAAAAATATTCACTACATATTATTTTTAGATATTTTATTTTAATGAAACTTTTAATTTTGAAAGGTGTTCAATACAGTGTCATGTTTAAGTGTATAAGTTCTAAATTGTCTTAGTTAAAATAAATAGTTGAGAAATTATGTGGAAAAAATTAATCTAAAATCTAAAATTTGAGATACCTAGCACAAACGATGTATACGCCAGTACATATCGTTTATTTTTTAACATTTACACATAATTAAACCATCATATTTTTGGTATCAATATCGTTCAGAGCAATTGATGTATAACCTTTTTGAATTCCATGATTTTAGGTTCTGAGCGGAGCGAAGAATGTATTAATTTTACAATGTTGTGTGTTTTTTTTTGTGTCTTTCATCAAGTTTTAGTGCAGTAAAAGTGCTTCGATTTTAAAGTTCACATCTAGCTTTCGGTCACAAAGCGCATCTAGTTGGTACTTTGAATGCTCAAAAGTTGAAAATTCCCAGAAGTTTTCAAAAATGTAAGAAAAAACCAACCAAAAATTAGGAAAAAATGGGAAATTACTTTTTGACAAATCTGATTTCTTTATTTTGCTATAACTCAAAAACTAAAAGTTTTATAAATTTTAAATTCATTTTAAATTTATCACTGAACATTAACATAGGTATTATCTACAAATGGTATGATTTTTTTAATATTTTGACGGGTTTTAAGCTATTTATAGACAATTAAAATTTTTGATTTTTTTTATATTTTTTTTCTAGAAATGTCGATTAAAATTATATAATTGATCAAACATTTTTAAAAATATGATACAAAGTTAATCATAGGTAGTATTTATCAATATCAAAAATCGTTATTTAGAATTTTTTTTGTTATAATCATCTAAAGTTAAAATTTTGAGAAAAGACTTTACGTCTTTTTACAATCACTAAATTTTGCAGTTATTTTTGATTAGGAAATTCATAAAATATTTTCTATTCAAATCTAGAATTTGAAAACTCAACACAAAGATCTCTATAAGTTTTCTACTTTTCTAAAAAAAAAAATTTACTGGAAAGTCAAAGTTATTTGTTATGCTCGTTTAAAATTGGACATTGGATATTCATCCATTTTCTCCGGGAACGATTTTCTTATTTTGACGTAATTCAAAAAGGAATAAAGGTAGACATTTGAAAATTTCACCAAATGTTTAGATTATTATTATCTATACATCAAAAAAAATTTAAAAATATTTTGATAATTTTTGAATTAATTGTAAGACTAAGAAATTTTTGATTTTTTCAAATTTTTTTTCTTTAAATAATGTTAAAAAAAAATTTGTTGGGTAAAATTTCTTGAAAATTGAATACAAGATACTTTATAGGTTCTTAAAATAGCAGTGCAAAAATAATAAAAATATATAGGCATAATTTTTTTTTATACAAATTTAAACTTCAGATTTTGACTGAAATTTATCATCGAACATTTGCAAATTGTTTTGTAGTTAAAAATGTATAAAATGTTCAGCTAAGGACTGAAAATTTAAAACAAGATTTTGCGTAAAAAGTTTATAGTGTAACCAAAAAATCAAAAAAATATTTTTTCACAGACATTTTAAAGTTATAATTTTTACGAAATTAGATAATTTAATGAATAAATAATGATGTTATTTATTTCATTGTAATTTAAAAATATTTTTCGTAAATTAAATTTTTAAAGTATATTATTATATTTTATACCTACACTGAATTAAATTTTAAAATGCAATGTTTTCTTCAAAAATTAATTCAACCTGCTTTATTGTTATTTGTTAATATAGTAAAATTAATTATTTTAATAGTAATAATATCTTAAAATACACTTCTCCGCTCAGAATCGTTTTTCATATACAATGATTCATATTCACATTGAATTCAAATTTAACACAGCCATAAAATTGATCCACCTGACTATTACTGTACAGCAGAGCAGTATCCGCTAGCCGACCTTTTTTTCTACCTTTTATTTCTGGCGCAACTACCCATAATATACAGGATGGTTATTTAAGCATGCTCACATATGGGTATATATGGGTATGATCCCAATTTTTACCTTCAATAATGTATTGTATAAAATCTGATTTTTAGAATTTTTTAGTATACCTAATTATCATATTATATTATCAATTTCCTATTCATTTTTTTGTACTTTTTAAAGATTGTTCTGTTGTGACAAAAACTTCCATTTTTCAAATGAGAACCACCGTTTTTATTTGCAAATTATTGAGAGGATGAATTTTTTGAAAATGTTATGTATGTATATCAAAATTATAATGAGTAGTTTCTGAGTTATTCAAATGTTTATACTAAAGATAATAATCCTTAAAGACGGTTCTTACAAAAATATAAGCTAATGTGTAATATTAGATGTAGTATTTATTATATATGGACCATTTTAACAAATTATTTATGTTAATAGATCAATAGTAATTCATAACATTTTCAAACAATCTAAGCCCCCTTATCTACATAACCCATTACCATAGCCATATTATCCTTAGTACACAAAGTTATATATAGGTCAAATACTACTTGTTCAAATTATGATTTAGATAAATAAAAATTCTCAAAAAAAATATATATAATGCTGAATGGTTAAAAGTTAAAAAGAGATGTTCCTATTTGAAAAACAAAAGTTTGTATTGTCATAAAATCATCCTTTAGTGGTACAAAAAATATCAAGAATTCAAAAATATGATCTTCAAATGTGTTTAAAAATTTCAAAAATTAGAATTTAAAAATATATGCATAATTTAAATAACATAACTATTGGGTGAACATGATTAAAAAATCACTTTGCTTATGTCGCATAACATTATAACATTAGAAAAGCAGAATACCTATACAAATATTGAATCGTTATTTCGGTATACAAACATATTATAATAGGTAACAGGTACCTAGCAGGTATAATATAATGATATACGTATTTATAATCGCCGAATAATCTCTATAACGTCGATACAAACCTGGAGTACCTTGGATATGGATAATATCAAAATCCGAGCTGCAAAAAAATTAAGGCCCCCTCGACATGACTCTTCTTCCACGGGTCAGTTTTGTATATAAAGCGAACTAATTATTAGTGAATATTTTGATTCATTGCGGTGCAGATGCTTTTTTATAATTTTTTGAAATATATTTTGATGTACCTAGTTTAAAATTCGAACTAGTAATTTGTCAGTTATTGAAATGTCTCTATAAAGTTTATACATATTTTATAAATTTAAAATGTTTATATATTTTAAACTCATATACCAGGAATCTATTATTCTTAGTACTTACACAAAGTTAAATAACAAAAAAACTACTCGTTCGAATTTTGATACGTCAAAACTACAGAAAAAATATCCGCTAAATAATGTACAGAATAAAAGGGAGAATTTCATTTGAAAAACAGAAGTAAGTCTCCGCGGGACACTCCTTAAATAGTAGGTACCTGAAAAAATCTCAAGAATTCGAAAATATTATCTCTATATTATTGAAGAAAAAAGGGGGTGATCACGAATCAATCTGTGTATATTATTATACAGCAAATAATATTTTTTCAATAACAAACCTCTATAATTAACAGATGCTTACAACAGAAGCTTTACAACGTTTGAAATTTAAATGCGACGGGGCTCAGAACTTTGGTAAAAATAAATAAATAAATAAATAAATAAATAAATAAATAAATAAATAAATAAAGCACAAAGTATATTATACGTGATGGAATAATAAAATAGTTTAATATTGATGAAATAATACATTTTATAATGGTTTAGGTGCACCGATTACATAATATAATATTACTAACACTTATTATCCTAACTTTATGCATAATATAATAATAACAATATAATTGATTAACTATATTACATCTTAGAGAAATGAATAACAATAATATTGTTGAAGTAATTTTTTTTTTCGACTCACACATTTTTGGGAAACAGCGCCGTTATACCTACAAAGATAAATTACCTACCGGGAGCGTCGTATTGAAAATCATTTATTATGTAAATAATATGAAATTATAAGTAATTAACAGGCGGGCTTGCAGTACGGGATATAATCGCAATCGCATTTGTCGTTCACCTGAAAGAGCGGGTAGTCCCATACATACTTGCACATGTCGACGTCCTTTTTCATGGCGCACACGATACACGAGCCGTCAACGACACACTTTTTCTTGTCCTCGCACTTTGCCTCGCACTCGTCTTGGTAGTAGAACTGCATGTTGCCGTCCTGGTCCTGGGGCGCGCACGTGAAACACCGGAACGTCGAGTTGTCCATGTTGACCGTGCACGGTCTTGGATTTTTGTCGCAGGTGTGGCACGGCGATTTCATACACTCTTCGCACGACGTGAAGTTCTCGCCGCAATGGATCGAGTAGATGGGAGACAAGTGGAAGAAGTTCAACATCGCCGCGAAAGCGAACACGGGCACGGCGGCGTACGGCAGAAACATTGTTGTTTTTTTTTTTGAAAATTTTCAAGCGTATGCTTATTATAGGTGCAGCATACGATATTTACTTATCGTTTCGGAATCTGCAGCAGCTCGGCGGGGCAGACTCGAAGTCGACTCGGTGCGATTACGTGTGTTTATATTTTACAGCTTCGAGAAGTGTAATACTGCAGTGAGTGTACGGTAAACGATGATAATAAAATGATTATAATTCGTATGATTCGTATGTGCGTTAATGGCTGATGGGCTGACAATAAAAATTTCGATCTGTATATCATACGTTTCGATTTATATCCGAACCGCTGCTGCTGGGTGCGCGATCGTGGCGTCGTGTAATTGGTCGGGTCTGAATGTGGTAGGGTCGTGCGATGGGCGGTCGAATGATCGCGACAAACTTACTGTATTCAACTTCCGCCGTGCGTATAGTGTGTCCCAAAAGTCCCGCGTCTGTGGCTCTGATCATTTCCGTATCAAATCAATATTATATTATTCAATATAGATACGATTTTTCAACAGCAATCTATTCTAAACGTATGGCGTTAAATTGGAATTTTCTTATCTTTGATGTTAAATAACCACCCCTCTAAATAGATTGATGTGCGGCGGTCTCGCGGTCTGATACTTAAGGTTATACGAGACTTTCGGGGCTTTGATATATTATGTAGCATAATATTAATATACCTACATGACCTACGTCACCTACGTGACTCCTCCTCCAGATCCTCCTCCTCCTCCTCCTCCTCCTCCGACAGTCGGTTTATATATTATATGAGAGAATTAATTATTCGTAAATAATTTGACTCATTGCGATGCCGAGGCTCTTTGATGCTTCAGCTCGGCATTTTATGGTTATAAATATAGTGTCTGCTGCGTATAGAAATAATAAGTATGATAAAGTATGACAATAGCTATTACCATATATATATTTTAGAAAAAAATGACATTCAGAGCGTTTTCATTGTCCAAGCTGCACAGCTCGATTATTGAAAACAGTATTTACTCATGGCGAAACTGCATTTTTACTTCAGTGCAACATTAAATTGTACATTGTACCACACTTCCACCTATACATAATATATATACTTCGAAAGTATAATATTATTTATTGGGCAATAATTCAATGTTAAGTTTTAGTTTTGCACTATAAGGGCACTATTAGGTTTTTTTTACCCTCAGCAACATGGGCCATTGGTTGTATGGGGTTTTGTGGTTGGTACAGTTGGTACACTTATTCTTATGTGGGTTAAGGATTCGTTGTCAAGAACCCGCGTGGTCACCCATCCGGGAGCCAACGATGCCGGACGATGCTTGACCGCAGCACACACCATCTCGCCACACCATTCACCAGGCAACTAATTATAGTTTGTATTGTATTTTATAATAATAACCTACACAGTATTAGATCGTATTCCATAAACAGTGAAACCTCTAAATACCGGACACTTTCAGTCACTGAAATTGTGTCCGCTATTCAGAGGGTTCAGTTCATAGAAAATGTATAATTTTTTCCCTAAAAAACGTTTGCTACCTACGTATTTGGAGGTGTCCATTAGGGAAGGTTTCACCGTAATATAATACGTATAAAATTGTACTCGTGGTTGATCAAAATGTATACATAACCTATTAAAAGTATAAAATTCAAAATAAATATATTTTTTTCGAAAATATATCTGAAATAAAAAACACAAAATGGTTAATTTTTTATTTAAAACATTTAAAGTACAAAGTACATATAATTCATTAGGTTTTAACTTTTGGTTGTAAATCATAGCTCATATAGTAATTAGATACATTTAACATCATAATAATTTAAATAAGGAATTCCATTATACAATATTAAATACAAATAATACAATACTTTTGGTTGTCAAGTTACCAAAGTTGACAATTGTCAATAAATATAGCTTATATGAAGTTCATGTAAATTGTAGACTGTAGAGTAATAGGTACCTGCCATTGGACATTTTCTCAGATCATGTGGACCTCTTGTCATTGTTTTTCTCCTCTGATCAAATGTACTTATTGTACATAGATTAATAATTACAATTTAAATTCTAGTTGGTAAGTGCTAGTCTACCTGGTAGGTAAAAGTAAGTACCTACCTATAGTCTATATTAGGAATATAAAAATTGTAAGTGGTAAATATAGGATATCAATATAACATAAAAAAGCAGGGAAAAGTTGGTATTATAATTTATAATGATTAAAAATGAATAAATATGGTACCTATAAAATATTTATTTATATTTATATTATATATTATTGCTATTCATTTTTGAGTTGCAACAATTGCATGCTATAGGTATTACGCTTATTTAGAATAATTATTATTCTCAATGTTTTGAAAAAGTCATTGCTGTCATTGCAAAAAATAAATAATAATAATATGCGTAAAACCTTCAAATCCCCCCCCCCCCCACACACACGAAAAATATTTTTGAATTAAAATATAATTAAAATCTTTATTCTTCTTTGAAATATCTATTTTCGTCCAAACGTCGAGTTTGAACTCACAAACTTCAGTTTGACATTTTTGACTTATATATCTAAAGTCTATAAAAAGATTTAAAGATAGATGTATAACGTTCCGGTATTATATACTTATTGGGAACCTTGTATTAAGTTTTTAAAACTTAGTTATATTAAAATTGAACATTTAATACATTATTAAACACAAAATAATTTATTAATTATTATTTTAATAGCACAATAATATCAATAAATACACTTAATTATGTAGGCTGGCGTACCATTTTGGCTAAGAACCGTTTTTCATAATATTATAAAATGATTTTCTATCATTGAATTCAAATATAACATTACAGTGACCCCTCGACACCACTGTACAGCAGAGTGTATCTACATGCCGACCTTTTTTACATTTACTTTTTAGTATATTGTTCTTAATACATATTATGTTATCTACATTAGTAAAGTATTTATTAAATTCATTATCAATACTTATACCTACTATCGATTAGTAGTACTAATTTTGCTTTATTTTATCTATAACTATATTTTTTTTCAATGAGTTTACCATATTTTTTGAGGGATTGCATTTATATTTATGAAAAATGTTTTAATAATAAAATTGTTTAGCTTTATTTATTAAAGTAATAATTATTAATAAGTAATCTTTAACTAATAAGCAATCTTTTGAACTTATTTTTTAAGTAATGTCTAAAGGACCTAATCTTAATTGCTTAGACATTTAATGTGTACTACTTAGGATTTAAGAAAATAGCTAGACCTTAAGTCGTCCGATTTTTAATTTTTTTTAATTTATTTAATGTTACAGTAATTACACTATGTGTCTATGTGGAGAATTTAGTATTATTTTATCTATTTTCTACAGGAAGCAATTTATACCATTATCAATATTGTACATATTTTTAAAACTAATGTACCTTCATCCCGATCTAACTAAAATAATAACATTTTAAGTAGGTACCTATCGACTTGAGGGTAATACATGGCATTTAAAATTTAAATACTTTTTGAAAGTAAATATCTGTGTCTTTATGTACCTACTTGAAAACTATCTCTTACCATACTGTGTATACACTAAACAGGCTATATTATGGTAATCTATTACAAATTCTATCAATTTAATAATATAATAAATATAAATTTTTAAATTTTTAAATTTGTGCAAATAATATAATATAATATAAATTATTTAAAGACGTATAGTTACTTGAATCATTTTCACGAACTATTCCTTTTGGTACTTCATAATGACATTATTCATCAAGTAACATTTTAATGTCTATATGTATGGTAAATCTATGGTATGTCTATGATAACTAATAAAATGCTATTGCAATGCCTATAATTACAAAGTCAACAGTGATCTATTACTGATATGGAAAACGCCGGGTTACATATGTATATATGATTATAGTCAAATATAGGTGCCTAACTTATAAATTAAAATACTATATAAATAAACTGGTTTAATCATAGAACATTAGTACTCAAAATTAAAATTCATAGTAGGTATATATTTGTTTACGTGAGACGATTACACATCACAAACGTTTATTAATAGGTTTAAATAAAATTAATTTATAATAGGTACCTATTTACGTCAATGGCTAATACGAACATTTATTATGATGTTTATTCATATATTATCCCCAAAGTGGTATTTTTAATATTCTATTGAAGTAGTAGGTAATTGACGTCTAACTCACGAGTCATGAGCAAATTCAGAATTTGGATTTCGTTGTTAATTATTATTATAGTTATAATATTGTCAAGGTAAGCTGTTTAGTAGTAAAATGTACACATCTTATTTTCACAATAAATTCTGTGACAATTATTAAGTAATAACTAATAAACATTGCTAGTTCATTATACTGCCACCCTTTGTCTTTAAGTTTACAATTTTAAATTTTAAAAATTGTTTATTTCCAAGAATAACTGTTAAATAATGGACTACTTTAATCAATTGCCGAATCTACTTGAAGATGGCTAGTAAATAGAACACATTCAATAAGTAATAACTACTATTTTGCCGTTCTAGGACATCTCGCCGCGACCAATTCGCCGCCGGACCTATTCGCCGCAGACCCTTTCGCCGCGGACTGTTTCGCCATTAATAGCCAACAATAGCAATAACAAAATGGTGATTAATGATATATTTGTAGTTAAAATATATAATTTTTTTTCAATATACGTGGTTTCTTATGCTGAATTCAAAAGTGTATGAAAAAATTTCCGGAAACTTACTGTTCAAAAGTTATGGAAATTTAAAGTTTCAGTGATTACGCGTGTATCGGCACTCGTCGCTACGCTCCTCGGCGCCGTCGCTCCGCTCCGCAAATCGAAAATATCCCTCGACTTGTTGTGTAAAACCACCTCAGGTGAAACTCGGTTTTCCTTAATATTGTTTCGCCGATTCGCCGACGAAACGGTCTGCGGCGAAACGGTCGCGGCGAAATGTCCGGGTCCATCCGTGTACACAGAATGGAAGATTAAATCATTATTTAGGTATTTATGACTGCATACTACAAAAATATGAAATTGGTTAGAGGTGGAAATGATGACTTAGGAATAAGGAATTACAGGTGATTGGACGACTGTATAATATGTACATGATTAATACATGATACTTATAAGAACAAACTAGTGCATCAATTCGGACTTTCCACTATTTTTCAGGAATCAGTGAAGACTTATTTGTAATAGACTAAATAATTTAATCACACATTTTTTAATAATTCTTATTTTAAGGTACCTGCCATAAGATGAGCCAAAATCATAAATTCAAATACCTACGAATTTTGTATTTTAAAAAAACAGAATCTTTTAAACGTCTTAATCAAATTATTGTGAAACTGGAGAATCGTTTTTTATAAGTGTATAGTATATTGTGTTCACGATTCCACTTACATAACCTCCCTATGCATTTGAAGACGTTAGAGTAAATTGTATTGGTTCCAAAATCATACAATTTTATTTTCTCGAGCTCAATAAAGACAAAAAATAATTAAAGAAGTTGAACTGTTGATATTTGAATGCCTAGTTTTAGTTAATAGATTTATGGAATTTATTTTATATAAGCGATTGTTGCTGTATCAAAAACATGATTTTGATTTAAAACTTGAGAATTATACATTCCGTTCTGTAAAATAATAGAAAGTGATTTTGTCAAATAACAAATATTATACTATGGTAATTATATTATATATGAATATATGATATTTACCATCGATGAGTAGTAAGGGACGGGTTTTAAGCATATAATAATTAATAGTTATATAGACACAAATAACTTATATCCACTAAAAATTATAGTTAACATTTTGTAATTCATTTCCACAGTCGAAGATTCATCTATAGCGATTTGCTCATGAAGTTATTACACATTTTAGGAAAACCGAAAAACAAAGATGTTTAAAAACACCAAAACATTGCGTATCCACAGGGTTGGGCAGTATCAAAGATACATGCATCAAAGATACAATTGTATCTTGTATCATGATAAATTTTATACTAGTATCATGTATCTTTTTTTGCCAAAAGATACAAGATACTATTATTGTAAAATGTGTACTGAATAGTACCAAAACATTCGATTTTCGATATTAGATCATTTCGTCGCGGATTGTATTTTTACGAAAAATATTGTCCAGCTACAGTCCAGCCGAAATATTAACGATAAAGAAAAAATGTACCACACAATCTTATAAATTTAAGATAATCTGATAAACATAAAATTAAATTAAGGTGCCCGTATGACCGTAGCCCGTAGCCCACACACGGTCAATACTCATACAGAAAAGCACTGAATCGAAATTTTCGTTCTCATAAAATATGAATCCGCTGCCTAGATATGAGTGTAACCGTGTAGGTATTTTCACATAAAATAGAAAATAAAATCAAAAGTAAAGATAAGCAATTACAGCATACTATTCACGTTGGTGTACCATATACTATTCGTTCTGTCGTCTGTGGATTCCAGATTACATTAGTGATTACCAAAAAATAATAATACAGAATTTGTGTATAAATGCTACAGAACAAATTATTAATGATTGTAGTAACCATGAATCCAGTAGAGATTCTGATTCCTATTATAAGTATAAATTAAGATGTAATTGTTATGTACTTTCTTAATTTTGGTGTATTTATATTATATATGTGATGTATTAGTTATAACTTATAAATGTATAATGTGTACCACTGTACCTATTGCCTTATTCTATTATTTGATATAATTATGACTTTATAAGTATTTATAAATACTATTGTTATGTAGGTATAATAATAATATTATGTATTTATTATGTATAGACAGTATAGTGAATTGTGTATAGACGTTTTACGTTTAATAATTAATAAAATTCGATTGGAAATATAAAAGTATCATGTATCTTTGACACATGTATCTTGTATCTTTTCTACATTCACAATGTATCTTGTATCTTGTATCTTGATACACTAATTGTATGTATCATGATACTTTTTTTTAAGTATCTTGCCCAACCCTGCGTATCCATCCAATCAGAAAGTTGGGTGCCAGTAGGACGCGTTACAGCACCGGACCAGAGTTTCGGTTTTATATAAAAGGGAAAAGGGTAAACATTTTTTTTTAAGGAGGGTACACCGCACTTAGGACGTCATTTTTCCTTTAAACCCAAGTCTTAATGGATCTCGATCGTTTTCAGGCCGCTTTATTAGAATAGAAAACTATTGCGGCTTCGTCCTCTTTTTGCTCCGCTAGGACGAAAAAAAGACAAATATTCAACATTTTCAATTTTTTTAGTCTCTAAGCCATATAATTAGGTATATGAATTAATATATTATTGAGCTGGTGCCGGTGGAAGTTTAATACATATTTTTAATTTTGTTATTTCGTGGTAGGAATTGAAACGAACAGATATCTTGAATAAAATAGTTGACAAATAAAATAATAAACATATAAGGAATAATTTCTATATCATACAACAATTGCTATACAAATAAATAAAATAAATGTAGTAGGTTTATGGAATATTGTTGTAGCTTAACTTAATTTAAAGTTATATAGCCATATATAGGTAGGTACAATATAATTTTAATGCTGCCCCCAACAGCTAAGTTGTCTCGTTTAACGAGCCGACCGTTTAATACGTAGAAATAGTATACCTATATGGCTATATTAGGTTATGTATTAGTTTTAAACTCATATAATATATAAGTAAAATATTTTTTGTAGTACTCAAATAATAATAAAGGGATAAGAAGAGCGGAGCATCACACAAACTATTTATTATAATTAATACTAATTTATACTATTTGAACATAACATATAATATTCCTGTAGGGACTTAAGTGTAGGTTATATAGGTTTTAATATTTTCATAATATATATTATTTTTAAATTCAATTAAACATTACACTTAGATAATACATTATTATGTTACATATACCTAACCTATGATCAAATTAGTGTTCTCAACCATCCCACACAAAAATGAGTAATATTATGTTATGTATAGGTAATTAGGTAGTAATTATACTAAACTAATAATTTAGAATAATTAATTGATTAATAATCACCAAATAGTATGTATATTATATAAAATATAGGCAAAACATGTGTTAAAAGTTAGAGGTCCTACTATACGATTTCATCATAAAAAAAACTTTTGGTACCTACACCTAAAAAACTATGGCAATAGTTGGGTATAATCAAATATTTAATTAAATAACAAATTTGCATGATTTATTTAACTTCAGATTTATGTTATCGTTTCGGGGTTTGGTAATATTTACGACTATACTATCTCTGTTGAATATAGCGTGACAGGTACCACATTTAAATACATCTGTAGGTACAGAATGTTTATTATAATAATTGAACAGTAGGTAGTTATAGCTTCGGTACAAAAATCGCAAGGCGTAAATTATAACAGGCATCAAGTATGCTGTTAATTGAAATATTGTCGCCAAATAAATGTTGTAAATATAAAATATTTCTTTACTCCAGGTGTGGATCTAGAAATTAAAAGGGGGGGGGGGCTAAACGAAAAAATGAACTTCGAGTACATAAAAGCATAGGCTGTTTTCCAAATGAAAACAAAACCAAAATTAAATTATACGGCACTAGGTACGAAATATGTAATGATAACTACGATATAAGAAATATATGTTGAACATTAACAATTAGTAACAATAAGTCAATTAGTCAACTGATTACATAGACAGTTTTAATGTTAACAGATTATAAAATGGTATCAGTATACTATATACCTATAGGTATACCTACTTTTTAGTCTTGATTAGTATAGAGTGTATAGACTATAGACTATAGAGACTACTTTCCTGACTAAATATTACATCTAAATTAGGTAGTTTACTAGTATGTGTTAGGTAAGCAACATGTTGTTTTATATAAGTTCTTATATTTAATTACATTAAATTTAAATATCCAATAGACTTAATCAAACGTACATGTCCCCAACCCCACCCAATCAATATCTTGATATTTTTTTCAAGTCAACATTTAGCAGTCAATTAGCAACAATTTGCAAGGCAACTTTCACAATTTGCAAGCCTTTAGTTTAATCAAAAAACAAAAAAAACTGAGAGTGGGGCTGGAGACATATGTCCCCAGCCCCACCCATATCATTAAAGGCACATTTTAAAATTATTCTTGGACCATCATTTAGCAGCCAATTAGCAACGATTAGCAAGGTGGTCGCACAAATTTGCAAACAAATATTTCGCCCGCAAATGAGGTTTGGTCAGCCTCCACCCCATAGGAAAGTCTATACTTCAACTATGCAGATATTTCGCACGTAATTTGCACGAATTTGCAAGCCTAATTTTGGAATTTGCACGACGTTTCCTTCCATCTAAAAACAAAAAAATCATAATAAAAAATCCATTTAATTTTTTTATTGAATGTAGATTTTTTTTTATTGAATAAAGAATTTTTTATAAAATCTAGATTTTTAATATTACAAATAATTCATATAATATACAAAACATTTTTACAAATAACATAAATAAAAGTATTTAATTTAAAAAAATGTATTAAAATAAGATTATTAAAATTGTAATAAAATTAATCTAAATCTAAATAAAAAAACATAAAAAAAAATCTATTTGATATGAAATCAATATTATTAATTGTAGATTTTTTATGAAATGGATTTTTTATTATAATTTTTTGTTTTTGAGGGGAAGGAACGTCGTGCGAAATCCAAAATTAGGCTTGCAAATTTGTGCAAATTACGTGCGAAATATCTGCATAGTTTAAAAAAAATCAAAAAAAATCTAAATTCAATAAAAAAATGAAATGGATTTTTAATTATGATTTTTTCGTTTTTACATGAATCCCAGGTCGAAAATCGCATAAAGTCGGTTCGGGGTGGGGCTGGAGACATGTGCGAATTTTGAAAAACCTCATTTGCGGGCGAAATATTTGTTTGCAAATTTGTGCGACCACCTTGCTAATCGTTGCTAATTGGCTGCTAAATGTTGACATGAATCCCAGGTCGAAAATCGCATTATGTCGGTTCGGGGTGGGGCTGGAGACATGTGCGAATTTTGAAAAACCTCATTTGCGGGCGAAATATTTGTTTGCAAATTTGTGCGACCACCTTGCTAATTGTTGCTAATTGGCTGCTAAATGTTGACATGAATCCCAGGTCGAAAATCGCATTATGTCGGTTCGGGGTGGGGCTGGAGATATGTGCGAATTTTGAAAAACCTCATTTGCGGGCGAAATATTTGTTTGCAAATTTGTGCGACCACCTTGCTAATTGGCTGCTAAATGATGGTCCAAGAATAATTTTAAAATGTGCCTTTAATGATATGGGTGAGGCTGGGGACATATGTCCCCAGCCCCATCCTCAGTTTTTTTTGTTTTATGATTAAACTAAAGGCTTGCAAATTGTGAAAGTTGACTTGCAAATTGTTGCTAATTGACTGCTAAATGTTGTCTTGAAAAAAATATCAAGATTTTGATTGGGTGGGGTTGGGGACATGTAAGTCTTAATCAAGTTGAAAAATTCAGAAACTAAACGTTTGAATTTCTATTCAGATATCTATATAATATATAAACGAAACTGTCTTGAATGACTGATTCATAATCAACGGAGAGCCGAACCTATAAGAGATATCGATTTGAAATTTTGATGGTAGATTAATATTATAATTTTACCGCGCACTAAGAAATGATTTTCGAAAATTCGCATTTTAAAAAGGAGCTCACACAAGAATTTTGAGATTCATGATGAAAATCGAAAATTATTTTTGTTCAGCATAAACAGTTGTGAGATTTTGTATGATCTTGTCACATAAAGTACCTATAAACATGGTGTAACAGAAATAGCAGCTGATAAATATAATTAATTTTGTTCAATAAAAATTTTTTCTTTAAGTCAAAAACCTTGAAAATGTAATACAAGGTTCCTAAGTTGTTATAATAGCAGTTCAAAAATATGGATTACACTCCTTACATCTACACTATACATTATACAAATACAAGTATAGAAAACAAATGTCTTCTTCTTTTTTTTACAAAATTATCTTTATTTTATTTAGTTATATTGTTAGTTATCTGGGATCAACATTGATGACACCTACTAGATATAAACATTTAACAGATATAATATACAGTAGATTAGTAGAATCTGCTTATAACGATCTTCGAGGACCTAAAGAATCAGATTGTCATATCCAGATGATTATACAAACCATATTATATTTTATATATGTACTTATGAATAAATATTGTGAATAGTTTTATCCGGATCAATATTGTATACAAAATTGTAATAAGCGGATTTGACTGTACAATAAATAGGGAATGTTCATTGTATTTATATGTGGCCTGGATATGTACCTCCTATATTTAATAGATTTAACCCGGCATCAGTGGCTTCGGTCTTTTTGACCGACAGTTTTTTAATTTCTTAAACAATTAATAATTGGAACCATATCAGTCTTTTTTCTACTCAGTACCATTTCTTCGACCCATAAAGAGTAGTTGTTTTGTAGTTTAATGTAATTTGGTATATGTATCCACCGCCTCGTAATGTACATACTCGTGCTCATAAAAAACGAAATGCAAAAAATTAGATGTAAGTAAAATATATATCATATTAAATAAATATTGTGTTTACATGAAAAATAACAATATTAATCAATTTAGTTCACGGATAATAGATCAAAATGTATAATTTTGTATTGTTCGGTCAAGAAGACCGATGCCACCTCTCAAATGTTTTTAACCGAAGCCACTGATGCCGGGTTAATATTGATTAAAAACATTTATCCGTTGAGGGATTATAAAAAGTGTTTGATAAAGAAAAAAAAATGAGCTGCTTAATATTGTACATACTGCATCTGCCTTTATGTATCTACGACCTATCTATTGATTATAAAGATTACATCTTAAAATTTATAAAAACAGGAATAAGGATCAAAAATAAGATACTATAAAACAATGCGATAAATTAAAAAATGACTGACAATAATTTTAATCGTTAAAGTAAGAAAAAAAATACAATAGACTTTTTTTATCAACTTACAACACACAATTTTTTTGACATATTCGCATACTATACAAGAACCGCGATTTCAACCAAAACAAGTAGGCAATGTAACACTAAACGCATATTTCAAACACTTAACTTATAAATTATGAAATAAAAATAAAAATGTATTGCACGTACAAAATATTTAAATAAAATGTGCTTAACATATTACACTTAAATGCACAGTGCCAGACATGCTCAAACGTTACAAACTACTAATTAACCGTTTGAAAAACCAATTTCTATATTAAAAACAATTTGTCATTGAAACACAATATTTGACAACTTCTTATCAAAATTTGGCTACAACAAAGTTTCTAATTAGAACAATACCTTTAATTAATTATTTTTTTAAATATAATTTTAAGCGAATCAGTATTATACATAAATTGGCTATAATGTTTATGGACGAATATAACTTTGTTGACATAATTTATTATTTTCACATATTTCGATTATATTGTGGTAGTCCAACAATTGCAATACACTACCGTTTTAAAATATAATAATCTGTAAGCGTAATAATAAATATTTAAATTAATAAATAATTAAGAACATAAAATCAATAATCATATTTCAAGGTTAAAACTATCACAGAGATTTAGTTTAACAATAAAAGAATGTTTTTAATGAATCATGATAAATGGTTTTTTTTTTTAAATATAATATGTTACAACATGCATGCATGATGCATATTATATTTTTCAAGGAATTTTTTTGTACAAAATCTTGAACTGCGCATAATGAAATTTATTCATTCTTAATATTCTCATCAAAGATTTTCTTTTTACCATTGTACTAAAATTTAAAAGTTATAGAAAAAAAAACTAAAAAATGCTTAATACATGTTACAACTTACAATAGTGTATTGATATTATAGAAAAATGATCATTAAGAATAAAATCCACAGCCATTTTTGATCATTGATCCAATATTGATAAGTTCGAGTGAACAAAGTTTGTTGGTATGATAACAACATATAATTTAAATAATGATTGATAGAAAAAACTGAAGTTTGTTTTCTATAACTAATTAAAAAAAAATAATAATAATAATAAAAATTGTACTTAATTTTGATCTATCAATTAATATGATAGTATGTAATAATAATAATAACTTAGTGATTTTTAGAAGTTAAAGATGATAAAATTCAAGAAAACAGGACTAAATGTGGGCAAAAAACATTATTGAGCAGCTATTTTAGTATCAAAAAAAAAAAAAATATGTATTTATAATAGAATTGTTTTGATTGACAACATATTATTATACAAGCTAATAACAGTAATCAGTTTCACGTTATGATTCTTACATGTAATAATATTATCATTAAATTAATTTTATAAAAGAAAATACAATAACAAATGCATTAATTAAAGCTAAATTGTTGAATGGTTTCAAGACAACAATTTATTTGCATACAACTAATTAATAGTATTACTGTTAGGAACAGAATATTCATTGAGGAGAAAAAAAAGTATATAAAGCAAAAGATTAAAAGGGAAGAAAAAAACAGTCAATTAGGATAAAATGGTAACACAAAAAATAAAGATGTTTCTTTATTTCTTTGGAATGTTTGCGAGAAGAGGATTTTGGGCGAGGGGAGGAGAGAACCACACAAACTTTAAGGACTATAATTAATTAAGACTGCAAGACAATCGGAACTGGTCCAATTGAATGCTCCAATGTGAACGGTGTAACCTGATAGATAAAACATCGATTGCACACACGCACTGGTTTCAAATGCCCAAATCTAGGCAAAGGAACAGAGTTGGAACTGCACCGAGAACAGAATACCTGCAACAAGAAATCAATTGAGAAATAAGACAAGTTTTCTAGATTGGTATATAGAAGAAGTAATGTATATACTTTGCCACAATTTCGACAATGGTGACGTCTTCGGACCACAGTGAATATAGCTTTGCAAGACATACATACAGGAGCCTCATTGTCAGGTATCCAAGGTGGAGGTGTTTCTGTTGATGTCGATAACACATCATTAATCATGGTTTCACCTCTCCACACAAGCGCCTCTTCGCCATTTTCGATATCAATCACTGCAGCTGGGTTATTTATCACAGGAATTACTTCTGAAATTATCAATTGAATCATAAAAAAAAGCGTATGTAATTGGCACAATGGCACATTTTTAAACAAACCAGAGTTCTGTTGACTATCGTTGCCACGATTAGAATTAGACATGAGAAACACTGCTTTAAGTATATTACGTAAGTCTCCTGCAAAGTTTGTCTGCAGTTGATCAGCCACTCCGGATATGCATACAAACAGCCGATGCAACAAGTCTTCATCAGATCTAAAATATAAGAACCATATTATATGCAATAATTCAACATAGTTATTTCTCACCTGAACTTAGCACGAGCTTTTTGTCGACGCAACGAATAATTACAGGAACTGTCTGTTGATGTGCTGTCAGTCACACTCTCGTCGCTCTCATCTGCTGATGAAGTCGTACAACTAGAACAGCTTGAACACATCTCATGTTTCTTGATCCTAAAGAATGCAATAACTTAATTATTACCACAACTCTGTCTTTGAGGCAAGTTAATACAGTGACTATAAGTTTAATAACTCCGAAAATAATCGTTTGAATTTCAATATAATATATAATACAAATGTACAAAAAAAATTATTTGCTAACATTTTTCAGTAATGATTTAAAAAACAAAAGTTTGTATTACCACGGAGCAGTCGTTAACTGCATTAAAACAAATCCAAGTGTTTGAAAAAATGGTCTTTGAGTATACTTAAAATTTTTCAAAAATAATAATTTGAAAAAACAGATAATTTTAATAATAAAATTGGGGTGATCACGGTAAAATGAACCATAAGTCATAAACAGGTCACAAGATTTTGTATGACTTTAGTTCATAAAATATACAGAGTGTAACAGAAATAGCTGATAAATGTAATTAATTGACTATATAATTACTTTTGTTCTAATCAATAAAAATTTGAAAAACTCACGAGGGTTTAACGCTGCTACATTTGACAGCATTGCAACAGCTTGTGGTCTGGAGTCGGCAAATTACTACTTCCGCTGACCGTTTGCCATCAGCACTGGTCGCTTTACGTAATTCCCGCCAGCTCTTTGAGTACTTGGTCGAGACAGCAGTGACGGCAGGAACCTTTTCTCGGGATTTTGTCTCACCACTACTACTGCTGCTACTGCAGCTCTCATTACCTCCATTCCGGTTGGAAGCAGTGACAGTGGCATGTGTCTTTTTCCTCCTGTGATGGTGATGACAACAACGACGACTACTACCACCTCCACCACCGGACGGTGACAGACACCTAACAGAAGACGACCGTTCTCTCTTGTTGTCTACTGTAGCTGACTTCCATCGGTTCCAGCTGTTGCAACAACAAACTCGATATGAACTCGTTGGCGGACATTCCGTTTGCGTCGAACTACTCGACACATTTGGGGTGGCATGGTACTGTTTTGCAGAATGAAGTTGAGGCGATGGCACGTTTTCGTTTCCGTTATTGTCTTGGACCACCACCATAACCATAGACGTGCCACTACCGTTGTTCCTGCCGATCTCACGTTCCATGTTCGTCGACTTCACCAAGATTTCGGTCAGAGCTTCCGTAGCTGTAGCAAGTGACTCGGTGAGGTCTGCGTCGGGCACCGAACCAGAAGATGACTCCAGACCACCGCAGTCATATTGTTGCAGTTGCTGCCGGTTGCCCACCGGACTTTTCATTTCGTTGTTGGGCTGTAGATTGCCGACATTGTTTGAAGATATAATCGTCGATCCGAATGATCCATGTTTAGTCGACGGGTTGCATTGGTTGTTGTTGTTGTTGATCAGGTCTTGCGGCGATGACGGTGGCGTCGGCGGAAATCCTTTCGTACCACAGTGTTTTATGGTCGTCACGGGGGTGGCAGTGGTTGTGGTAACGCTGTTGTCCATTACCACTTCCGCAGTACTGGACGAAAGGCACTCCGAGTCTTCGTCGCTGGTTTCCTGGCACCTGAAACGAAAAAGGATACACAAATTATTATTGCGTACCATTTTATGAGTATACCATATTTTATGCAAAAGTCATCACAACATAATATACTCACGACAACTGTTGATTCTTGACCGACAGATTTTCGTCGAACTTAACCTCATCGGATGAACACAGCATCCTCTCCAACGTTGATAGCTCTTTGTCGGACAGTGTGAGTAGGAGCTCTCTGATTTTCATTAATAACGACTACACAAATACATAAACAAAAATTTACTCATAACATATTATATTGAGAAGCTTTAAGTTCTCTTATTTGTCTCTTATGTACATGCATGTCGTAGGCATTCTATTTTAAAAGACACTACGAGTCACTTTTTCTTCATTTGGTGCAGTTATAGATATTTAGGTTTCGGTATTATGTCAAACAGTAAAAACTGGACTTTTGTTATTACTCCGGCATATTAAAATATGGAAATGCTCAAGTAAATAGAATACATACGGCGCATAAACACTAAACACTCACTCGAAATGGACGGAACATATCGGACATGTCGGTGGCGTTTTGGTCGAGGGACAGGGGCGACATGTAAGGGTAAAATAAGAGACCGGATACGATGGCCAAACGAGGAATGGTAAACATGAGGGCAGGATCATAGTCATCAACCATTTCTTGAGTCAGGAGACCTTTGATGAGCGCTCTGAAAAACAGGAGTACTATGATAAAAATAAAAATATAATAATATTGTTTTGATATACAGATATACTATAGAAGTACTATTCTTATATGCACGCAAAATACAAATCGTATGTAGGTACTTATATTTTTTTTGCACGCCATTTTTTACTGCAGAAGGGTTTAATTTTATTACGAGACGCACTCACCTTTGTAGGGTCTCTGAGAACAAGACAACTACGAGTTGCTGGAGTTCGTATTCATGGGCGGTCTTGACAGGCACCATCGCAGACACGTAACGCAGCTCAAACTCAGCCAACAAGTGATCGAACGTGCACAATGACGATATTAGGTTGCGTAGGCAGGGCGGAGTTTGGTCGCCGCAAAGGCTCGCGTCCCTCAGGAGGCCCCGAACTCTTTCCAGCGACTTGGTCAGCGCCCGGGCCAAAGGCCTCATAGCTCCACTCTCAGCTTCCCGGTTCATTATGCTCGACCCCGCCGATAAACACTACGTATACAAGAAAACACGTAATTAATAATAATGTACATGTATAGATATCGCTAAAAGATATTTTGTTCGTGTCATTATTAATAATTATCAACACATTTATAATAGAGGTGGTGTAATTAATTGTTTTGATGTATATAAATTATAAAATGTAAAGTTTTTAACGTAGACAATTAGTTGTTATTTTTTTGTACATAACCAATCATAGGTATAAAGAATGTTTATTACACCATAAACTTCTCAATAAAACTGACATTTATAATAAGTTCATTAAAAAATGTTAAACTATTTTATCTCCCTAAATAAAATTAGGTTAGGTATTTAATCGACTTTTAATTTTTTAGATTATTACGATATATTTTAATAATTCATAACATAGAAATTAAATCATTTCGAAATCCCGATATTTCTATCTCTTACGCGCAGTCGCGTAGATATATGTTAATGCGTACAATCACTAATATGTATTACATTACCTACTATTATTAAGTATATGTAAAGAATATATAGATGCATAGCTGTTATAATATACCTATTCGTATAATTTGCATATACAAAATGATTATATTTGTATCTATATTATAAACTTGTGAATATCAGTTGCGTACGCAGGGAAAAATTCGGGAGGGGGGGAGGGTTGAAAAAACTTTTTAATTTTTTTAAAATGTATTTATTAGTAATACATTTGTAGGTCAATCAGGTCAGATAATTTATTTTTTGTTCCTGATATTTCGGTGGTTGGGGGGGGGGGGGTTAAACCGTGCGCCGTTGCGTTCGCCCGTTGTGAATACCAACAAACGATTTTTGTGCGTAGCTTAAGATCACACACGACACTGAAATATAATAGACTTTCCAACAATAAACTTCAAAATGAAATTGCGATGTGGGAGACGGTTTTTTTATCCAAAATATACATTGAACGCTAATTTTTTTATCCAAAATATACACTGACGCTCATATAATAATAATAGTAAAATATAGTATAATAATTACCTCAGCGCCAAACCACAGCTGTCCCGCCAGATTATCCTGAATTACGTCGTCTGGAAATTTTACACGGAAATCACGACTGGCCCGTTCACCAGGAATCAGCTCGTCCATGATTTTAATACAAATAGTCAAGACCTAAAAAAAAAAACCATAACATTGTTTATTATACACGACGTAGATATAACTATAGAATAGGAATTTTGATGCATTTGCAATCCTTTTTTTTGTGTGTCTAAAAAACGGTGCTCTGTAAGTGTAAAATGTGTTAGGTACGAGGTATTTGAGGTGTTTACTCACTTTGTCCTGACATTGTCGCAAATGGTTCACGAGGGCGGTGCACCGCTGTGGGTCTTTTTTACCGTCGAAGCTGTCTAGTTCCGCCGCGACGGCGTTCAATTCGTCATCAGCGTAAAAGAATTGTGCCAACAGCGAACGGTCACCCTTCTGAAAACGAAATGTCACGTAAAATACAAAAACAAATTTTATTCATGCACACAATTAAAATAGTACGGGATTTCAACATTATTAAACATTTAAAAATAAAAGTTGTTGTAGGTGCTAGGTGCTAAAGAAAAAAAGAACGCACAGGCTAATCTTGAAACGACAACGACATTGCGCAATAATAACGTGGTGCGCGACGAGCTTACGTAATATTTTCTCCACGTAATTTAATTATTAATTTAAAAACGTACCATTATTACGGCAGTCGGCAAGTTAAACATAATTTTAATACCACACTTTTGAATTTAACAGCGTAACAAAGAAAACGAATTATCTTTTATTTTTTGTCTCGGCGGACAACAATGACATTATAGCTATAATAAATGATACGCGACGTATCCGTCCCATTTAAATGTATTTTGTAGCTTCGTCGTCGTGTTGTTATTATTATTATTTTTTTTTTATCAAACCACTAAACCACTTGTATTAAATTTGCTAGGCAACGGTGTGATAATAGTGTCGATATAACTAATTTACACATAAATATACACACTTAATAATATATAGTATATCAAAATAATAAGATGCAAGAGCGTGGAATTGTCAAATGTGGAAAAAACAGACAAACGATTTGTTTTTTCCCCTTTTTAAAACATTTGATACTATACAGCATACACGTGCGAATAAAGTACTCTACTATAGACCAGTTTTCGATTTAAAAAAAATTAAATTATATTATTAATTATTATAATACATTTTAAATATGGATTGGCATACAATAAAGTGATCATCATAATATCATATAATAACACGCACAATGCTTTCTCCACGATCGGAAAAAGTTTGTACATTTTATACGTAAACAGTATATTATATACACCTCCTCCTACTGCCGTCAATGGATTTCTAAACAAATAATATATAGTTATAGCAGACTTAAAGGTATGGTGTTTTACCATAGGGTACGCGCTATGTTAAAAACGATTTAAATAATACGGACCATTACCGAGCAAAAAATCTGTACGACGAACGATGATAAAACGATCGCTGCTTTGTAGGCGGGCGGTAGGTGTGTGTATATAAATATACCTTTTATATAACGTCTCGACGTTTTCACCGAAATGTTAATACAAGTACGCACCTCGTTAAAACCACGAAGAAAGTAGAAGTACACCGACGGGGTAATATAAAAAGGTGGAAGAAAAAATCTGACCAATTTGTTTGCACTATTATACAGTCCCGTGCCGAAACACGTTCGCCGTATACATATTACAATATTATATATATATATATATATATATATTTACAATAACGCAATACTTTCACTTAGTACCTGTTATTATATTCATGGCCACTATATATATTTATATAAAATATACTTTACACGTATATATTATACTCTCAGCCGACACTCTCCACTATACAACATATAGATATTAAAAATATAAATAATATCCCACGTGATCGTTATTGTCGTTTCCGTACACGACGAATAAATAATATAGTATTATATCACCGGCTAAAATAAACTCCAACAGAATAATGTAGTTACAATATCCATTTTAACTGCTATGCTAATTTTCAGTAATTTTTTGTGTTTTTTTAAGATAAAAATTGTTTACCAATCTAACATTACATTTATACAATTTATATCGTATTTTAAATTTCATAATCAGAAACAGAATACTTATCTAAACATTTTGATACAGGTAATAATAGAAATATCCAACATTTAATTAACTTGTCTTTTATACTAATAATAAGCATTTAAAGTTTAAATGAACGGAGTGAAATGGCAAGAAGCTATTTCTACTATTTCTCAAAAGTTGAAGTCCACTGTAAATAAACTGTAATAGGTCTTCAACTACACTTTACTTTAAATGTTTATTGATATAAAAAACCTATGTAGCTCTTCAATTTACAATAAAATAAATTTTAAAAAAGTATTTTACACCAAAATTATGATTTAAAAAAGATACAAGCCAATTAAAAACAATATAACAAATTATAAAAAATAAAAAATTTGATTTAGAAAGTTAGTGTTGGTAGTTAAACGTAGCATAATCTGTGTGTATGTGTGTATATGTTATATAAGTACCGATATACAAAAATGTTTTGTTTGTTTTTATCCAAGCGACAAGAATTATTATAACCTGATAACACCACTATAACACCACTGATAATACCTGCAGCTATATATACAACACGTTACGCGCCTACAACATATTATTATACAATATAATATAGTACTATAAAAAACCTTTATGACATAAACCTAACGAACCTAATTACAATATCACAAACCGCGAATGTAGGCTAAGGCTATACAAAACTGCACTATAGGTACGTTGTTGCGGCCCGCGGAACACACTTTCTTGATTTGTATACCCATTCCCTATTATTATATTGTATATATATATATAAATGTATGTAATCTGAAAATTTCCGGAAAATCGAAGAAGGCTGCAGCCAACAAACGCGGCGTATCTAACGCGAACACAATTTATATTATCACATACAACTATACAAGTGTTGATTATTATTATGTCGTTAGGTTAGGTTGTTGCAAAGTGAAATTATTTTTCTCTTGAACGTTTTTGTGAAATCAATTAATCCGTTGACCGTAATAAACGTCATAGTGGTTTTATCACCCAGAAATAAAATAATTAAAAATGTATATAATAGGTAATATTATGATGTTTTTGCATGATAAATAATTATAATCAATAATAATTAAAATTATTTCGTTGTATACACAACTTTATGTAGTGGCATTTTAATTGATTTATCTGCAATCAATAGCCACGTGAACCCAATTATTACATATTATAACATTATTATTTATTATACATTATTATAATGATTATAGACAACGAAAACCGGTACCAACACATATTGTATACATGCATACATAAACAAACATATTATTAGTTACTAACGGTTTTTTTAATAAACTCGTGAAAAATAAATGTTTACCATAAAAACAACAACAGCGTTTGTGAACAACAATATTAAATAATAAATCGATTCCATAAAGTTACATCAAAATGTGTTATACAAATATACAATGAATACGTTAAAACTTGATAAAAAATGTTCAACGATAGATTACAAAATAAAATAATATGATCATAATATAGTTGGTGGTCGAGAACATTCCCATTAATACATTTAAACATTTCCATATGGACTGAGTAATTAATTTTTGTAATCGAAAAAAATTCGAATACTTTTAAACCCGCAAAAATCAAAACTGTGTTTTTAATTTGTGTTTTTACCATTACAAAATGTATAAAATATAAAGATTAACGAAAACTTGTACACATTTAAAAAAAATAATAAGTCCTTGACGATAATGTGTTAGGTATTATAGGTAAGTATTATACAATGTATTCAACTTGTTTAGTTGTTTACCATTATACATACTTAGTATCTACACCACCTTGGCAATTCCAATACTTTAATCCGATTATTTAAGTTACTTCATCGTGTTATATTATAATCAGATTTTTAACATACATTTGGAAATAATAAAATCATATCGTTATCATGATTGAATCAAAAAATAAAACTGAAATTAGAATTCTATTTTTTGTCGGATTTTTCTGAAATTTTGCTCCAAGATCGACATTAGTTCAATAATACTACATTATAGAGATCGGTCATACAAAATACACTCATGATATATTATTAATTTACTTTATAGTTATCATGTAATTATCATGTATTAAACCAAATTTGTTACAAATACAGAATGGGCCGCCGCTTGTGTTAGCTGTACATGAGACATTTGGAAAATATTATGTACTCCACTCTGTACATTTATTATTATGAGTATTGTGTACTCCTAATCCAAAAATAATAGGCTACAGACTATCAGGAAGATACATATTTAAATTTAGCAATAAAAACTAAAGTTTATCTCAAATAAAAATTATAGCATTCAATATGCTGTATAAATAAACTTACATTTAGCGTGAATATAAATAGCACTGAAGAAATTAAATTATAAATTTCAGATAACCTATTGTCCTGATCTCGAAGTATATGCTCTTAGGCCCTGATACTAAATATTATAAATCAAACATGAATATTTTTATTCTAAAGCATTTCATTTTTCAAATCAACATTGTTCGTAATATATGTATATATTCTTCATTATATTAGGCTGTATTTTAATATGGCATTCGTGTTCGAGGAGGACTAACCTAAAAAGCTATTAAACCTCTGCAATATTGCAACCAAATACAATTATTATTAGGATGTGTAGTAGTTACGAAGGATCTACGTATAAAAACTATAGTGTTCAAGGTTTTACCCATTAAATCAGTTTATAAAAAATTTGCAATTCTATGGGTAATAAACGGTAATAAAAGATATGGAAAATTGGTATAGTGTGGATAACACTTAACAGTTAAGGGAAAGTAGGGTATAATATTATAATGCTAAAACTAATTTTAAGGACACATCTTTTGGACAAAGATTTGTGGATTATCTTGGTCAGACATTTTACAATTCTTTAAATGTAGATTAAAGAAAAAAAAAATCCTAAAACTAAAATGTACGAAAAATGGTCATTACTGAATACTGATTATTGAATAAGTATTATATTACACCATATTACACATTAATTATCATAAGATGTTTTTTAATCTATACATTTTTATTTCAATTAATTTGTAAATAGTTACTAAATGTGTTTAAAATATCCGGTTATCGCAAACTGTAAGCGTAATAAATTATATTCTATTATAATTTATAACTAATATTAACTCCCTACTTTCATCACAAGCTATGCTTAAAAAAGGAGTGTATACATCTAAGAGAGATTATTGTATTGCATTTATTGTATTTATTTATTTTTAATATGTACGAATTTATCTTAGATTTAAGTAAATAAAAATAAGCAAACTTAGCAGAAGTGTATTGCATTATGTTTGATTTGTTTAATAATTGAACACATATAATATTTAAACACATAATTTGATGCTCGTTTTAAGACGACTATTTTTCTTTTGTAATACCTATATATTATAATTTAACAAATATCGTGGAAAAAAATGATGAAATTATGTGTGGTTTTTTTGTCTTTGAGTTTCATCGATATATAGGTAATCAGATATCGAACGACTATTACAGGATTTTTAACAAATATAGGAACGTAAGTAATAGTAATCACGCAAGCGCAGTTTTCGTCACGAATACAACATAATATTATACTGTAATCACTAATCAGAACACGTAGTGTTTCTTGTGTGATCAAACTAGTAAAATGGTAGTAAAAAATAAATAAACAAACTTATAGAATGATAATATTTACTAATAATACAAACGCAGGCGTATAATACAGCAAATAGGTTTAACCTATAGAATATAAAGTATAATATTGAAACAACGCTTGTATTTGTGCCTTTATAGGAATAACTGTGTTTGTAGGTACCTAGGTATAATAGCGGTAGCTGCCATACCCATGAAACAAATGCGCATTTACTTAGGAGTATTTAATTCTTATAATAATAAAATGACTAATGCACAATATTATTATTTGCCAATAGTTTGCAATGTAACAAACAAAGCTTAAGATAACTGTTTTTCTTTTTATATAGTGTAGTAAAATACCCACATAGATAATATTGTTCTTGGCTGGTTAACATTTTCCGAGGAATTTCCTAAATAGATAAATATTCATAAAAGAAATGCATTACTTAATGCAATTTTTGACCAATGAAATATTAGTATGGTGAGTGTTTTTGAACTGGCGAAGGCGTGTAAGGTGGTCAAAACAACCAAAATTGCAAAGATTGAAAAATTAAAAAAGTTCACATTATTGGGTAAATTAAACACCATATTATGGCGCACACAGTAATAATTACGGTTAGCTTAGTGTTGTCCTATTTTATAGTATTTTCACAATTGTTTCTATACCAATACCAATGTAATAATAGAACATATATACATAGGTAAATGGGAACATGTGTTTTAAAACAATAGCAGGCACCTATATAGTTATATGTTCGATACCAGAGGGCAGAGAGACACCTCAGTATAAAAAATATATATACAATATATATTATATATATAACGAGCGTCAATGTATTACAAACATATTTGTCAATGTATCATAGCGATATGATATGTATGGTTTCCGATAGATATTGGCCATTTCACTTCAACTATCAAACTACCTACCTTAGTGCCTATTTGTATTATAATATGTGTATCCCCTATGAACAGCTATCGAGTTTCGGCCCTCATAGTTTGCATCCGTTTTCAACTATACAACACATATTTTTTTCATCACGATTACAATAGGTACCAATTCTATAGAACAAAGATGATAGTTGTAATAACTATAATAATAATAACCCTTCTGTGTGAACTTGAATATTACACCAATACATATAGTTATAAGTTTATAACGTAATTTAGAAGCTGCAGGGTCTTTGGTACCTACTAAACAAAATAATAAAAACAATAAATTGACATTAATTATAAATGTATAATATAATAATAATTTACAGTTAGGTACCTTGTGAGATATTTTTTTTTCGTTTAAGAATTGTGTAAGTATAATAAGTTGTCTTTATGTGAACTGTATGTCTGTATAATATTATATGAAAACATAACACGCTTTTATAATATAAAAAATTATACGCCATAATTCATAATATATGACTTTATCTTGTATTTTTTAAAAAATAAGAAACTCCAATCTCCCCATCCCACGAGTTATTGACAAATTTAATACATATAATTTTTTTTCCTATAGATTATTAGGATAGGTATAAGGTTTTATCAGAAGTTTTATAGTAATAATGGCTATTATGAAACATTTAATCTATACCTACAAAAAAAAACAAATCAATACGTTTCGTTCGAAAAATAAAACACAATTTGTTTACGACTATACACCAACCCCTTTTAGATTCTGAGCGGAGAGAAGAATTTATTTTATAATGATGTGTTTTTTTTTCTGTCTGTATACATGATAAGTTGTTGAAATAATGCTTCGATTTTCTTCATCAGTATCTATCCTGGTGGGAAATTGAATCTAGTAGGTACTTTTCAAAATTCCCAATAGTTTTTAAAATATCCGAGAAAAGTAAAATAAAAATTAAGGAAAAACGGGAATTTTAACGCAAAACTGGTTTTTGACAAAATCAATTTTCTTTTTTTTTGGCGTAAATCAAAAAAAATGACTAGATAATTGCAGTTTTTATTAAAAGTTTATACAAACATTTTCTATACACAGTACAATTTACAATAAATATTGACTTTTCTTTGAGCTAATCCTATGATTATGATCTATGCCTATGCATAATACATTTTTGGGTTTTTTTATTTTATTTTTATCGGTAAAAATGTTTTCAATCAGTCAAAAAACTTGAAAATTGAATGCAAGGTTTTTCATAACTTGTTGTAAGTGAAAATTAAAAAAAAGTTGAGCGTAAGTCTATTAAAGTTCTTTAAAAGTTTATAAAGTTAAAATTTCGATAAAATACGTAAACATCATGAAAATTTGTAATTTTATGATTTTTAAATTCAACATAAAATTCTACATAGGTTTTTCTATTTTTCACAAAAAAATAAAATTTAGCGGGAAGTCAAATTAATTTTTTAGGAGCGTTTGAAATTAGACATTGGATATTCACCCGTAAACTACCGATTTCTCAGAGAAAGATTTTCTTATTTTGTTTTAATTCAAAAGATACAAAGGTACACTTTTTTTCATAAGTATTTAAATTTCAAATTTTTAAAAAAATTCATGAAAATCACGAATCAGTTAAAAATGTATAAAATGTTCAATTATTATAGCTTAGGATTGAAAATTTAAAACATGGTTTCTCGTAAGTTGTTAATAGTGTAACCAAATAATCTAAAAAATATAATATTTAAATGGTTGATTTTTATAGACATTTTAAGTTTAAAAGTAGATGAACTTAGAAATTTAGAGATAAAGATTACCTATATGTGTATTATTAGATACATTAATATTGATTTTGTATACTGTGGTTCTAGGCAAACCACGTGGTGGGCAGTTATTGCTTCAATAAAGTTGTGGTGTATACACAATGTGTATTACACATATATACAAAACGTGTACATTTGGCATGATTTCAAATTTTGGAGTCGATGTGTAATTAAAATGAATACACGAAGACAATGTACCCATAATATTTAGATACCAACTAATTCACGTTATTTTTCCTTAATCTATGCTCAATTTACCTGTTAAAAACAAAGAACCATATTATTTTAACAGAGTAATGTTAGCCTAGGTGTTATTAAAATACCAATATTATCAAATAAGTACAAATAACTAAATAAGCCACATAAAATACACTTAAATAAAAGTAACTTGTATAATACTATAACATAGTAATACAATATTTAAATTAATTAAGTGTAAAAAATAATTGAAAATCATAATTTAACATATCCAACACTTTATGGTATATTAGACTAAAAAGCAATTCTTTACCGAAACAACAGACATCGTGTCTTGTGTGATTTTGAAAATACGTGTATACTAATACGTGTATACGCTGCATACTTAAGAACGCCATAACTATGTGTATTATCATTTATCAGTATTATTGAAAAGCCACACATAAAAACAACGAGACAATAACGCACTCATTAAACAAACAACAACAAATGCTCATGCAACACAATAATATTAAATTATTTCAATTTAAGGATAACAATACAGGTACCGGATTGTGAATTGTTGTATTGATACAAACAAATAACATAACGTATCATAAGCATAGATAATTCGTATCGCACTTATAAATTTAAATAAAGCATGACAAATTAAATGTTATCTATATTGTTTTCGTGTGTAATTTTTACACATTATAATATTATAATTAACATTTCTTACATAATAATTTAAATTACAATCATAATATTATAAACACCAACATCATCACAAGGATTTTAATTCCTTGATAATACCTAAATACATTTTTAAGTAATCCGAGAGTAATAATAAAAAAAAATTGTAAGAAAACATGTCTAGCCAAAAGTCAATTTAGCCCAGTCACAACTAAGACACACATTATTTAACTCTGAACTCGGACTTATTAAATGTAATACCTTGGCACCTTGCTAAATATGTATAACCATAATATATATTAAAAAACTATTTTTGAGGAGGGTTTTTGTGGTATCAGAGTTGCCTCTGTCACCTTACAAAGCCTACACCCAACTTAATCTATTCAGTGTATTATGATATTTTATTTCATATTCCCCGATACTCACTTTGTAACAAGTAAAAAGTATAGTGAAAGCAAAACGTATTATACTACATTTCCGAGACTAGCTCCTGCAGTGCATAACATAAAAAAAATTTTTTTAATCAAACAATCTAAGATAGATACAAATTCATAAATTATTTATCAGTTAGTGTAAACATAACAAATTTATATTTCTTAAACTTTTAATGAGAAGCCTATTGACCTTTCACTATCCCACAAAACAGCCTTTGTTTCTTTATTGTGGAGCTACTTAAAAACTACTTGTCGTGTTTTATATTTAAAAAAATATGTGGGACGAAAGCTACAATGTAAACAAGCATTTAATTTTTATATAGATAATAATAGCTAGTATGAACTCGGTTGGACCCGCAACCAAGAGATCATAGTCGTCATATATTATGGTAGAGCAGCCTTCGTTTTAATTTTATACTCGGTTTTATACAACAATTAATTAAAATGTATTTATTTACTTCAGGTTCAAAATATTTATTCCTGACGCGATTTTACTATTGAAATTGCAATAAAATGTAGGTACCTATACGAATTTTGTTTAAATATTTATACACAAAAAATTTACTTAAACTCATAGAATAACCTTCACAAATTTCCGTCCATCAATAGACACATAATATATATTATATTATATTATAGGATTGTAAGTATTACATTCAACTTCGGGATGACCTTGGTACGGTAAGTGTGTATGTTTGTATATATAAACCTATATGGATGGATCTACAACGTAGTATAAAAAGTTTGTACTTTGTTCCCTAGAATATGGAAAACATAAAAATTAAATTATTAATCAACAAAATTATACTGAAAAATTAAAACTATTTCATAAAAATTCTTATATTTTTAAATTAATATTGTCTTAGATCGACCAATTTCATTACCGAAAAAGTTTGTAAAAAGTAGATAGGTAACCAGATACGTGTTTTTAATTTATATGTGTTTATAAAGATACTGGTTACGACTTATAATTACTACTGTTCATGGAATAATACACAGTAACCTAGTTGTTTTAGAATAAAAGATAAAAAAAATGTCGTGTTTATTAGGTACTGTCGTAAAAATGTATTATTCGATTTAGGAAATTATCGAACAATACAGAGAAATCGGGCGTCATGTTCAGATATCAATATTATTATAATGATAGTTGGTAAATAACAAATATTTTTTGGTTATAAATGTCGCGATATTTTGGGTAATTTATCCGTGAACCATTAAGTTATGGTCTAATTAATAAATATGTCAACATTGAAACAAAGTAAATTAATTCTTTTGATTCTTTTATAAATTTGTTTTGTTACAACTTAAAATAGAGTCATCGCACCTATTAACCTTAAACGACAAGAAGAGAAAAAAAAATACAAGGTAATTTCCTAGTGGAAAAAAGTTTTGCCTAACGGTTTTAATTGGATTTCTGATTCAATTACATTGACTTGATCAAGGATGCTATTATTTCTGTTGTTAGTTGTCCTTGTATGATAGGAACTTATAGTAAATATATATGCACTTAAAGAAGTCAAAATACAAATAATAATTGCCTAGGGACATTATACAAAAATTACATGGGTATTTAATATGTATTTTGTTTAAAATTTCAGAAGTTTACATTAGGTCTGAAGCCTGAGGAAACAAATTACAGGGAGCAGGTAAAATATAATGAAAACTAAATTAGAAATGAATAAGTACATATTATAAAAAAGTTGTAAAAAGTAAAAACCATACAAAATGATGTTATCTATCTACCTATCTATATAATGTATAATTATCGATAATACCAACCATAAGATATTTTGTGCTCGATCTCTGAACTTATTACATCCCTATACAAATAGGTAGGAAATCTATAATTTATTTTCTTTATCAATTGTATAATATTGTATATAAAGTATTCGCAGATTCAAAAAAAATTAATACTTTTTCGAATTTCTTATTCCTTTTTGAAGAAATGTCAATAGGTAAACGGCAAAATAAATAAGAAAAAAAATGTAAACAAGAAACCAGTTATTAAAATAGAACCTTGACCATTTTCGGTAAGCAGAGTTAACCAACCAGGCTTTTTATTATATGATAGAGGTGGCATATTTTATTATAAGCCAGATTGTAAGCTTTGTTTTACGTTCATAAGAACTTCGATAAAAACCAAATTTAAAATCTTAAAGCATATTAATAATAATATGAAAATGTAATACAGTTTAACCATTAACTGCTGGATTAATAATTACTCAATTTATTTCAAAACCAAAATTTGGTTTCACTCAACACAAAAGTTATTATTAATTTTGACAAATGAAAACGAGCATAATACATTATGTATAAGACCACGAGTTGTCCTTGAGTAAACGCTTTAGTTTTTTTTTATCCTAGATCAATGATTTCGGATAGCACAATATTATAATGTTAATGACGTCCTATTATACATATATTATATTAAGTCCATCTATAATAATAGATAATATATAATAAAACCTAAGCTCTATATTCAGCTCTATACTTAATAGAGAAAAATATTTTATTTTACCTACCTACATAATTTTATATTAGGTTCACCTAGGTAAATTCTACAATCTAAATTTTAATAAATTGGATAAAAATATTCACAATACCACATTAGGTACCTATGTCAATTAACAGTTATATATTTTGAATAAAAATTCAAGTTTTCTTATACCTATATCTACTAAATGACTCTGACTATATATTTGACAATACCAGGGCCATCACAAGGACAGAGACAATAAAAGTGGGAATTGAGATTGTTTTTTCAATTTTTATGATTTTAAAACCTTCTAAAAAAATACTGATGACTAGTAGGTAATAGTTTAATCACCATAATAATTTCTATAGTAATAACTAATAATTATCATCTAGGTTACATTAAAAGTTTTTATCAAAAAGTAAAACCTGAATATTTGAAAATAAAAAAACTAAAAAACTAGGTATTAGGTAGCATTGATTAAATATACATAAACCTACATTGTATACTTTGAGGTATACTGAATCAATGGTAGTAAGTAGGTTGATAGATATACCTATACTAATTCATTTTTAGTTATTTTAAGTGAAGTCCCTACTATCTTACGTTGTTTTAAAATAATAATACAAAATCCAACGACAAAAATAGAAAATTCATATTATTATGAGTTATGGTTAAGACCACCAATGACTTATGACTCTACTTACGAGTCGTAAAGTATATTTGAAATACCTAATTAGTTATAATATTAATCACTTGAATAAAATTCTGGGAAGGTACCTATAAAAGTTATTTGTTTTTTTTCTAATTGGCTAACTCGTACAAAATAAAATAAAAAATAAAACCATTTTTAAAAGTAGATTAGGTATTACCCTTAACTTAAAAGAAAATAAAAAATTATTTGCATGTACAATAAAATAATCTTAGAAAAGGATCTCATATTTACATAAACTTAAACTGGCTACTGAGTACATAATAGATATCTACGTCTACATCCAACTTAAAGGAGCATGTAAGTTTAAAAGTATAAATACTTATCTCTTTATTTAGTTAAATAGGTACCTAATTATAGATATAATTAATAAAGATTTTGAAAAACTGATGAAAATAATGGAATTACTTTTGAAATAAAATCTAAAAACAAAGTCTCATGCACAAAAATAATCAAGTTAATATCAAGTTTTATATTTTGGTAATTAACAAGGTATTAATTATGTAAATAACTAAATGAATATGCATTCAAAATAGACAAGGCAAATGTGTAGATAAATGGTAGCCTCGGTGGAAGGAATTTAAAGCATTGGAGATTTTTATAGTAACTACAATCATACTGGTCAGTCGGTTACAGAATAACTTATTAATTTATTTGGTTTAGCATCAAAATATCATGAAGGGTACCTATAATACCTACGGTTTGATGAAATGTGTAGATAAAATTAAAAGCTATAATTACATTTCTATTGGTACAAATCATATTGAGTTCACAAGATAAGAAAGGTTGCAATCGGACCAGATAAACTAAACGACAAGAGACTCTTAATGTAGTAGAATGGCTACAATAATGAAAGATATTCTACCTACTCCTAATGGATAGAAAACAGTCATAGCAAGCAGCGTTTGCTGAGACTCGATCAGCCATAAGTTACCTATTATAATATTATGCAAGGCGAGCGTCTGAGTAGGCTTAAACAAGACTAATGGTAGGAATGTAAGATCGATCTGGCTGCAGATACCTGGCAAGCTAGTAAATAAAAAAAAATACTATAATTCAGAATAAAGTCAAGACCAGCACTCACCTTAGGCTTGTAAAACCATTTCCGGATGGACTCCATATCCCAGACTGCTGAAGACTCGCCGCGGTGTCAACTTCTCATCTGACTCTGTCAAATAGCCACTGACGGCTGCGACGAACTGTTGTCAGACGACATTTCGGACTCGTGTCGCGGGCGGAGCATGGACGAACGACGACTGCGAAAATAGCGACCCGACGAAGTTTTCGAATCGCGAACTCGGCTCAAACACCACGCAAAAACACAGACACGGTCTGCCCACCACGACACGGCACAGTGATAATAATGATTCGTACACCGTGGACTATGAGGATTTATTTTGATAATTATACAGCGTCCGTTATCAACCGCTGACTACGGAAACGTCGTTGGTGTCGTCTCCCCGTCTCATTGAGTCTCTTGAGAAAAAAAAACGAAACGTCGAGGAACGGCGGGTAAACGATGTACAACAAATCACAATCTCGACAAACTGTACACGACGCGAACGGGCACGCAGGCCGATGCGCTACTGAAGTCGTGCGACACACGGACACGGTTGCACGACGAGTGGCGACCGCGGTCGTCGTCGTCGTCGTCGTCGTCGGGCGGCGGCGGTGGTGGCGGTAAGACTTCGGCTGGGGAGGTCCGCGGGCGCGGAGAGGAAAACGCCGCCCCGAAAAAAAGCACGGTCTCGCGGTCACGTCGTCTGTTGTAGTCTGTAGTTGTAGTATCCGTATCTATTTAGTTAAATTATATGTTGTCCGACAGTGATGTACGGTTAGCAGCCGCGATAGTCCTGTAGCGATAGCGAACGCGGCGACGTTATCATGGCAACGAGATTTTCGTTTCTCGTGTTGGCACCACCCGTCACCGGGATCCGCCGTTAGATGCCGCGAGCTCCGGACGATGTCGGCGGCAAACCCGTGATCCGTGAAGGCACGAACACCGCTGTAAAAAGTATTAACATTTTAAGGTATTATCACATTTATCATAAGGCAATAGTTATTATTTTGTTACAACTTTTTATTTACACAAAAAACAACCTCCAATGCCTAATGTAGCACATTAATAATTTTTCTATTTAGTTATTTTTTTTTTTTTTTATAAGCATTTAAACTTCAAATTTTGACCAAAATTCATCATTGAACATTTGCAAATTGTTTTGTAGTTAAAAATGTATAAAACGTTCAGTTTTTATAACTTAATATTGAGAATTTAAAACAAAGTTTTTCGTAAGTTTTTCTAAATGCGGTCATAAAAATATTTAAGATACAAATGCACACTTTTTTTATAAGCATTTAAAGTTAAAATTTTGACCAAATTTATCAAAATCTCGAATGATTGCAAATTATTTTGTAGTTAAAAATGTATAAAATTATCCGTTTTTATACTAAAGGATTGAAAATTTAAAACAAAGTTTTTCGTAAGTATTTCATAGTGTAGTATCTACCTGGATTTTTCTAAAAAAAAGTATACTATATTATGTCATTACTCATTACATTTAAATTATTGAATTAATCTTGTAAAATATATAAACAGTTTGTTGTTTGTAAATATTATATAAACATAAAAATGTAATCTGTAACCAAAGAAAATTCTTTAACAAGATTGCTAATAGGTTTCGCAAGGATAAAACTAATAATAAAAAGTATACTCACGATGAAGATACGAAAATATTAGACTTTTGAGAGTTTCCTGTTGATTGTGAGAATGATTTATAAAAATAGAAAATAATGAGGTTTTTACATTTTGAACGTATTAAATATTAATTATGCACATGTATAGTAGGTACCTATAGACTATATTTAAAAATTTGGACTCTACCCCTCCCCCGTATTGGTTTTTAGTTACGACCTTGGTTATGGGACTTACCTATACATGATGCATATTATTATATTATATACTATATAATATGTAATATGTAATATGTTTGGACTGTAACAGCTGTATAGTTCGCTAAAATATAAGTTATAAGTTTATAACTAAATAGTATGCCTTTTACCAGCGAGTTTTCTGCATTATGGATTCCTTTATATCCAGAGTTTCTTTGGCTTTATTCTTTGGTCCATCCGGTTTGCTTGTACATAATGCACCTGTACATAATATTACACAATAGTAACATTTAAATGCGAATTGACTTCCGGGCAGCTGAAAATAATAATAATAGTATAAAATCGAATTGTAAATGGGCGCTGGCAATGAATGATGATTAAAGATTAATATATTACTGTCTTCAAAATATCGTACCTATAGGAAATGTATATGCTTGTAGTCATATTATATAGCTTATATATGCGTAATGCGTATACTGTATATTATACATGTATACTATTGATAATGTATATACATGCATTTAATATAAATAAATAGTATAATAGCTGCAGTAAAGTTTTTTTTTTATTAACAGAATATTTACCATTTGTACCTTGTACCTAAATATACCTAATATATAATATATTGTACAATATAAGCAAATTTGCTGTCAATTATTTTTTTTGCAGTGAAGATTATTGTTATAGTGCCTATACAGTATGTCAGTATTACAATATATACGTATAAACTGTACCTAATAGGTATCTATATAAACATCCATATTAGTAAATTACATAGTCTGTTTTCTGTAATAATAGATATAAGTAGGTATATATACCTAATATACCTAATATAATAAATATTAGGTATATATATTTATATTAGACATAGGTACACGAATACATGGATGTATATGGTATATACATCATACGTAGGTATAAAACACGTCATATAATACACAGATTTGTCATAGGCTCAGGTTAATATCAATATAAATATACGCACAATTTTATAGATTGCTATAATATTGTATTGTTAACGAATACCGACACCGTAAACAAATTGTACTCCGAAGGACGCTCACAACTTTCAGCAATCCCGCCGTCTCACCTTCATATCAATCCACTTCTACGCACGCGGAAATATTGTATACTTATGACAAAACATTATATAATAATGTATCTACTATACGATTATAGTACTATGTTTATTATATTGTAACACATGTGTTGTACAGGCTTACAGCCATCAGTCATAAAGAGTGTCTCATGTCTCGATGGTGCAGCTGTTCGATACATAACATTTCGTTTTCCTAATTATAATATAATTTGAAAAATCATCGAGCTGCGCGCAACGTGTATTAAAGTGCCACTCATTTGATTATATAGTTAAGTATTTTTATTTTTGCTTTTTTTGTGTAATGCGACACGTAGCAGCTGGGATGAAAGGGTGAACGCAGACACTCTAACTGTATCCCCACTCCCTGTATGAAGTATAAGTACATATATATATATATACAAGATATACAAGATATATTATATATTTAAATATTATACGATGCGTCAAGTGCGTGGCATTAAACGTATTTATGATAATATTATATAATATATGATATTATATATAAGCAAATGTAGACATAATATTATTATACTCTACGAGGTTTATGAAATCAGACATGGATGTATGTATAGTATAAATAAATGTCTGAAAAGGGAAAATAATACTTTCGACGTTATTAACTAATAATTTAATAATATACTGTACAACAATTAATATACTAATAAACCTACAGCTACCCAAGTATTTATTATATAAAATATACTATGGCGCCACTGAATTTGCACTGATTATCCTATTAGATTTTGATTTCAAATAATTCTCGCGATGAGTGTTCTTCAAAATAGCGGCATAGGCGATACTGCGAATTGCGATAGGCATATTATATAGAAAGCACCCCTTACAGTTCTTTCCTTTATAAAATAAAGCATTTATTCAAATTCTGATATATTTGAATATTTAAGTTTCCTTAATGAATACTACATTTTAAAATACTTAATTTTTATACTGTTTAATTTTTTGGCTCAAAACAAACAGATAAGCGTGTTATTTTTTGAAAATGTTGGAGCTTATACTCATCTAAATTGCAATATTGCAGGTATGAGTTATTTCTAAGTTACTAAAATGCATGTGGGTATAATAAAAGTACCAAAAATAATATAGTCTTCAATCATGGTTTTACATAAAACCAACGTAAGTATAATATTATGTCAAGTATTTATTATACTCAGACTTTTCAAAAAAATTAAATGTTTTTTATCCATTTCTTTATTTTAAACAAATTATCATATGACCGCACCATAGCACCATAACTTCTAAACCTATATATTAACAGTACATTAGTGTACACCTATAAGTATTAAATACTATCGTGAAAGCAGTACAAAAAGTTTGATAACGCAGAAACCAGAATATACTCGTTCGAATTTCAATTTACCTATATAAGTAATAGGTTTAAATAAATATTTTCAAAATAGTAATCAGCCCGAGCATTTACGGTAAAGATGGTGTTTATATTTTATTTGAAAAAAAAGTTTGTACATCGCCACAGGGCACTCCCTATTGTCTATAAATCTTTATAATAATAATATAAAATTTGAATTTGAACAAATGCATAAAATTAAATGAGGAATTAAAAAATGAGGTTGAACATATCAGTCATGCGTGTAATTCACCCTGTATATATTATGAACCAAATCAATTTGGCCATCATTCTATTCATACCTAGTTATTATAGCTCATGAATAATGATATGCATTTTAAAATTATAAATGTATACTATGTACTCACTACACACATATAATATACCTAACCATCCAGCCATTTAGGTACACAAATATTGAAATGTACAATTATTACATTCGTAATTCACAAACCATGAAGGAAAAAGTGAAAAACCAAAAGACTACTATTCAAAATTATTAAGTTGAAAACATTAAAAAATGTACTCCTTAAATTAAAACGAAAATCATCACACAATTAATAACTATTATTCCGTATTCAAAACACATACCTACACATAATATATTATATTATCTATATGTACGAGTATAGTGATAAGTGCATTTCCGCCGTATTTGCAGTTATCGTAATAATTAATATTATATAGAAGAGCAGGGTAATATTCTTTTTGCTTATGTGGCAAACACATATCTATAAATAAACAGTATAATACCATATTATTATTGATCATGATGTCTGTCGATTAAATAATTTAATCTAATCCTTAAAAAAAAGTCCTAGGCATACCTATATAGGAACCTACGTGCACAAGGTCGCGCGTATACTGCGTATATTATAGTAAAGCGACGAATTTAATACTACAAATGCGCGTATATAATATGTACATATAGGCATAAGCATAATGGGCATATATAGCCCTGCGCTACTTAAGTATTAATGTATTATTACTCAAAATTCAGAGATTATTATGTTAATTCGTGTTTTAGAGTATATGTGTGTACACTGTACACATTATATGCTTATATATGTATGTATGTATTAATATTATTAAGCATTATACAAACACTGCTGCGCCTCACGCACTCGCACGCTTTTTGATACGTGACTAGCTGCACGCTCTACATAACCATTTACAAGCAAGAATAACACCTATAATAGTATATAATAATATACCTATATGTAGTGCCGCCTAACTACCATATATAACTATATACACATATATATATATATTATATATTATATATACTAAGCACACTGCACACATAGGTATATGATGTTTGTATAAATTATATAAATATATATAATATATATATATATTAGACCTATGTAGCAACGATTTCATAAAAAAAAAATTATAATAATTACACGCGAAAGTCCGCTAATCTCACGGCACGTCTTCTCACTTACTATTCAACTATACATGCATTATATTATATTATATGATATTATGTGTATTACTTACTGCACAATACATCGACACGCTTAAATTATACTTGCAGATGACAATCACCTATTCTCTGCTCCTGTACAGGTACTGAGGTACGTACTATTATAATGTTACATGATGATGCATAAATGCTGCATTTTTGCAACTATGTGTAGGTGGGCTCTTGGGATCCCCCCCCCCCAATGTAATGGACCTTTAGGCAATGAGCCTAAGAACATTGTTTGGTCTTTATAACCGAAAAAAAGATCAAGAAAACAGCTTATATTATTAACCGAGCAATATAGATTACTTCTAAAATGTTTCTTGTGCCAGCTCAGTGGTGCCGAGTCCTATGTTTAGGTCAGGCCATGGCCTGACTACATTTTTAAAAGGGGGCCGGCGATCAGATTGGAGCTGGACGTCTTTGCAATATTTGAATCAACATAATAAACTATACTTGGTTACTTGATGAAAATAAGAGATACATATTAATACTTATTTATTTAGGTACCTAGTTCGTAGTTCAGAGACTTCTCTATCTCAGTTGAATGCTAATAGCCACAGAAATGAAATATAAAAATAATGAATCAAATTAGCCATTAGGTGCGTTGAACAAATGAGTACATGACGGTGCATTGCGTTATCGTCATCATCGATGTTTCTTTGAAACCATATTATTATATGGACTATGTGTTTTTCGAAGTCAAACATAATTTTCAACGTCGTGACGAATTGAAACAAAAATAGAAATTCCTATTGTTATCAAACTTTAGATACAGCTGTTATTTCTTAATTATTTTTGATACACCAGTGATTGATTTGGGGGGGGGAGGTACGCAGAGGGACGGAGTAGGCTTGTGGCCGCTGGGGTGGCTTGGGGCCGTTGTATTTTCATTTGGCCTGAGTACATTTTTAGAAGTTCGGCGCCACTGTAAGCCAGCTACTAATGGCCAATGGGATGGTACAGACCATAATATTGGCTACTGAACCGTGAGTCATAACTGAATCGTAAGTTATATAGGTACTTATAATATATACAATTGGTTACCCGGCCATCGCCACGTGGTTGCTGACAAATAATCACATTAAACAGCAACAAAATATTGTTAAAAATTGTTACGGGTGTACATTTTTATGGTAAATCTAAAGAAATAAAAATTTTGTTTTTACGGCAAAAAAATATAATAGTATAGTAAATTTTAAATACTAAAATACCTACGTAACATATTTTCGTGTGATATATTTTTTTAGTTTTCGTGTATATATATATATACATATTATATCGTTATCGTGACCTATATTGTGTAATATATATATATATATATATCATATTATATGTATTCATCAAGACAGTATAAACAAAATGTTATTGTGCAGGGAATTGTTGCGTTAAAACGATAAAATGTTATCTTATAATACGTCATGTATATAAATATAGTGTATTTCAAAATCAGTCTCGTCAAACGTTAAAATGGACCAGATACCGCTGCGTATAATTTTTTTTCAACTATTAAATTGAATGATCTTAAGTTTTTTCATATAATAAATATAGATACATAAATATATATGTATGATAACGTTATTCGACGATATAATATAATATTATAATACATGTTCTCTGGGAGACGGTATGACATTGAATTTCACTGCTGCAAACGAAAACCGACAGCTCATCTTCAAGTTTACAATTGCACAGGAGAATGAGGAACGCAGACAAATTCGTTTAAGTCATTGCTATTGATTTGTCGGTCGTGTACTTGGATTATTTGCTTTTTGAGTGGCGTTTTTATATATGCATATTATTATCTACACACCATGTCACCATCCTTATTAATTCCAAATTCGTTCAACAAAACATCATCAATCGTTACGAAGTATATTTCAACGACAATGCAGTCATGATCGCCACTACACACTACAACTAGAAGTTGAACAATTATAGATATTGAAATGGAAATTGCATTTTTAATATCACAATATCTGAAGCAGAATAATTTTTAAAAATGTTTCAGATGTGTTTTATTCTAACAGATTTATATCTAAGTATATCGAATAACTAAATAACAGCAGAACACTTTTAAATTAAAGGGAGAGAAATGAAAATAATAGCAAGATATTTGTCTCACAAATTATTATGATTCACTTCGTCTAAACTAATCCAAACTTTAAATACATATTCATAGGATATGCTATACAAATTTCCATTAAGTTTTAAAAAAATATTGTACACTAAATTATGAAATTAAAACAATTATTAAATTACCATCTGAAAATCAAAAGTGAATAGTGATGATTTCACCAAAAATATGTGATTGAAAAGAGGTAATTTTTTAAGTAATAAGTGTTCGGTGTCCTAATATAATATACCTATCGGTTTATTAAATTTATAACTAAGTATGTAGCTATCTTTATTATAACGTTTGTTTGTGTTTTTAATAATTATTCTCAGTTAAAAAATGTCATTGTATTGATTTAATATATCAATTTAAAAAAATTGAGTATAAATTCACAATAATTTTTTATGAGCAAGACACCCATACTTAAGACGAGTTAGAATTTTGTCAAAATCGTAAAAATTCGCAAATTATTTTGAAATTACATAAACATTTTTCTTTTTATAGCTTACATTTGAAAATTAAATAAAAGATTCCTCTTAAGTTTTCCTATCTTTATTGAAATAAAAAAATATACCGGAAAGTCATTATAACTTTTTTTACAAGCTTTTGAATGTCAAATTTTTAATTTTTAATTTTTAATTTAAATTATATATTTTTCAAAATAATGATATTTTAATATAATACTATTTTAGATACGTTATAAATATAATAAATACTATTATAAAAGTTGAGTATACGGACTGAATTATTATTATAATAACTACACAAATCGAGTTAAACTGCGCACTAGCATAAAGTCTATTATTGGTAGACCATATAGATAAAATTCATATTATAATCAATTTAGATGAGGGATTTGAAAAATACATTTTTCTACACTGCCTACCTTTATACTTTATAACTATCATTGTATCGCAATTATTATGAATAAATAATAATTGTAAATGTTTCTTTCATAATTTAATATACGGGTACTTAATTGATAAAATATATTATAAGAAAGTAAATCATTTTCAATGATGTTTATTATTAGGTATATATTATAATAAAAATATAATTATGCTTAAGTTTAACCTTACGACCTATACACGTGTGTGTATTATGTTATATGTATTTAAATAAATCATATTATCTTTCCAATCTTAATTTGTTAACGGACGTATAAGGTACCTATAGTATTTAGAAATACGAAATTATTTTCGGTTCATAAAAATTATAAATCATTTTTATCGATGTATTGTATTAATGTACTGTATCAATTATGTATTCCGTGAAACTAAATACTATTTAATAGAAAAATTAGCAATTCATTAAAATGATAGATGATTAAAGCGACATAATTTTTTATTTAATTTATTTAAAGTAGACTACAAATTTGGTGGGTCGTACCTACCTCATCACTGAGTAGGTTAGGTTAGATATTTTAGATAATAGACGTGTCTTATATTTGAATTCAATTATATAACACGGTTTATATAATGTACGAAAAACGGTTCTGAGCGGAAACCGTCTGGTAGAACGTCGGCCTAAATTGTCAAGGATATTTTTCAACTCTATTACTAAATGAATTAGATTGCACCAATTTTTGCAACAACAAAAATGAAATAGGCAAATAAGTATAGATACTATATATAGGTAAGGCAAGTCACGACCAATAATTGTCATCTATATTTTTCTACCTAGTTGTATTATCAGCGATAGTGGATAAATACTATTGATATATAAAAGTTATGAAAGATATTTTTTTAACGTAGTTATTATAACTTAAATAACTGTTAAATCGATATACTGACATACGACGTACTAAATGCAGTTAAATGGTGATAATATGTTAAATGATACATAGGTACATGCTTCATTTAAAATTAGTCTAGATATTTTGAAAATATATATTACTATTAGACATTAGTACATCACTATTTGTATCACTTTATCTTATAGATTATTATTGTTATTGGTATTTATTCCGTTAATTAAGAATTGTTCTTATTAATTATTAGTGTTTATCTGGTTAATAACAATGTACGCATATATAGGCACCTACATTTTATAAATAAAATAGGGATAAGTTTCATTTCTCTATACGATTAATATTTTTCAAATTAGGTACAACGCAAACTCACTCAAATTTTAATTTTAATTTTAAATATCTTTTTTCATAAAAATATGGACTTCAAATGTCTAAAAACAAAAATTGAGCGTACTCGTGAGGAACCTTAAATTTAATTTTCAATCCTTATAAGTTATAATAGCTATTATACTTAAAAACATTCATGATTTTGGCAAATATTGTCCAAAAATTGGGCTGATAAAGGGCAAAACAATAAAACTATAGAATTTACAATATAATACGATGAGTGGTGAACAAAAACGGTTTTATATTTTAATATATTACAATCAAAGTGAATGATATAAATATATAATTTTATGATATCCACGGGCGGATGCTGCAGTGTGTACTGTGTAGACGCCTACAGGATTATAAAAGACACACAAAAATATATTATAGTAACATGCGCGGGTAAGGGAAATAAAATTGGACTCTTTATACATATACAGAGTGATTCACCGAGCATTAGCACCCCCATTTTTTCCTTCGATAAAAAGTTCATTAAAATTCTGATTTTTGAAGCTTCTATAACTAGTAATTGTACACTTAGGTAATGGCTTTATATTAAAATTTTTATTCCATTTATAAGCCGTGTTCTGTGGGGATATATAGCAACTTCTTTTTGTCAATTAAAAACCAATCTTGTTTACTATAAATTGTTATGCAGATAATTTTTTTTGGAAATGTTGATGTAGGTACTTAAGTAAAAATTTGGAGGATTAGTTTCTAATTTAATAAAATGTATATAACTTGGTATAATATTATATTAAAGTCTTAAAAATAACTTAACAAAACTATAAAAAAAGATATAATATTTAATCTAGTAAAACTTGGGTAATTTTTAAAAATTATAAAATATTGATAGTTAATATTAATAAATAACATTTTCAAATCATCATAGCTCCTATACCTTTCAAAGCCATTACCATGGACCTAATATCCATTTATCCATGGTACACAATGTGAAATAACTCAACAATTACTCGTGAAAATTACGTTTTGGATACATAAATATTTTTAAAAAGTTCATCTGTACTGTAAAAAGATGATTCTCGTTTAAAAAAAAAGATTTTGGTATTAACTACAGAAAGCTTTTTAGCTTATATAAAACTATTCAAATTTAAGTATTTGAAAATAAGTTCATTGAGTAGGTATCTACACACATAAAAATTCAAAAAATCGGGATTTAAATAAGTTAATTATCAAAGGAAAAATTTTGTTTGAGCATGCTTGATGAATCGCCCTGTAGATCGTATAAAAGTATATACAAAGTCGTAAAAACGTGTACAATATTATTATAGGTACCTATTAGATATTACGACGCTTTTTGTACTCATCCCGCGATATTGCGTTGCTGATAAAATCGATCATTTACCTATACGTTTATATACTTTATTTGTTATAACTTATAATAATAGTATTATAATATTATATACGCCTTCTGACATCGATTTTTAATGTCCAATATTCTTCGACAAACTGCGTGCGTTTAAACCCACGTCAGCGTTCCAACAATAGTGGCACTCATCCTGGTCGTCGTCGTCGTCGTCAATGTGACTTTATAATAGTCAACACGAAATTACCACCGTCACGTCCTCTGCAGGACGATCATAAAATATGATCACAAATCTGTGCTGTCACGAAAACAACAACAAAATTATTACCGCCGTATAAACTGCAAAATATACCTAATACAATTATTATAGAACGAACCTACGTAATTATTATTAATAATTTAATATTACCTAGATGCGGTATAGCAGTGGTTTCCGTTGCGTTAGTTGAAGATGAAGATTAGTTGCGTTTATTCGATATTTTTCTAAGACAACGTTTTAATTTCGCATTATTCTCGATGGCCGTTTGAAGAGTAAAAAGTGGTCGTTGTAGGTACCAATGTACCATAATAATTGTTTGTAACAACTTTTACCATCGACTGATTGACTTAAGAGATAATTTTACTTTTTAAGAGAACGCCACACCTGTATATGTTGCGACTTCGTCTTACAAACGTAGGTACAACCTAGGACCCAGCACTTTGCATTTGGCAGTTCCAATTTTGTATTGTTAGCTTTAATATTATTAAATGAACAGACCTACATATTATTACCAAACCTAAAAAGAAAATACTTTAATATTCTGTGTTTTCTCGTTGGGTTTTTATAATATTTTAATATCTTAGAAATTTTTGAGTACGAAAAATATTAAAATTTAAAAATGCTCATAACTCAGTTAAAAATTAAAATATCGTCAAAGACATTGCGAAAGAACAAAGATTATGTTCTCACCATGAAGTTTATTAATAAGTCAATTCACTTTACCATAAAGCTAATAAACAATATTGGAACTACTGAACGAAAATTTTATATATTTTAAATTTTAATAGAGAATACGAATTGTGATTGCAAGTGATTAACATAAAATACTGATATTAATAAGTCTTAATCACTGTTCTTAAAAGATAGAGAATACGAACACTGCTGCAGGGAAAGCAAATCTATGGGACGCAAAAAAATTTCGAAGGCAATCAAAAAATTAAAAAATTAATATTTTATTGTATTTTAATAATAAACAAAAACGTCATTATATTAGTACCTGTTCACTATCGTTGCTGTCTTTTAGAAAATTGTATTAGATTTTTTCTTATTTTATATTATGACGTATAATACTGTTCGTAATTTAATAGTATTAAAAGTTTGTATGACGGAGTACGGAGACAACAATATATTGCTGTTGTGACATCCTTCACCTCCCTATATAGGACCTAGATGGTCTTATTGAACTACTTGGAATGGCCTATACATTAAATGCAGTGTTTATTTAATAAATAAGATTCAAATCTTGTCACCGACGAACACAATAACAAAAAAAATTAATGATAAAAATATGATAATATATAAATACGTTTTGAAAATCATAAATATTAACATTTTTATCCATATTATAGGTTTTTATACGTCATATTATACAGTGCGTATAGTTTATTTAAACGGATGTACCCGACCATTTCGGAGTGAAAAAATCGCAATACATCCTTAAAAAAAAAAACTTCTATTGCAATTATTAATGATAATATAATATGTATAATATTAGGTAGGAGCGATGACTAACTCCGTGCCACGCACATGTGTTATTTTCTACAGCGGAATTATACGATAATATTATCACCATATTATAATTATATATTATACAATTGCACGCCGTATAAAGCAAACGAAGAAATCGAATGTCTTTGTACGAGTTGATTTACTGTATACGTCAGTATACGTCAAAATCTACATAGCACAATAAACGTATAGGTATTGCAAAATACTTTTAACAACAATTTTATTATTATCGTATTACCTATATAAAAGACAATATATTATATTGATAAAATATTTTTGAAAACCAAGCAAAATTATTATTTGTACCTGTACAATATCTGTCTGTATATAGGTATGACTAAGTATTATATATACGTTTATATGAAGCACACGGAGTCTGATGAGTCATTTTCTTCTTCGTTTTTTTTTTCAATTTTATGATTGGATTTCCGATTATGACTGTGAACAACTATGAGACGATATTAATTAAAACAGTCACAATAATTGCACCGATATAGGCAGCTATATAGGAAAGGAGATTTTTTTTTTATCGAAGGGCACTTGATATACATATTTAAAAAATGTTAGTTACCAAGGCAAGCTTAAGTAATCCTAAAAGTAAGTTATACGATAAATTAAATCACAAAAAATATCTGGCTACCAGCTATTGTTTCACCGCATTTTCAAAATATCGAGTGTTCTATGATGTAAAAAAATCACTTTATGTTCACAACACGATGATGCGCATAAAACATAATATAATATTGTTATTAATTATTTATAATTTATATAGGTACGTCAATGTCGCAGGCCACAGCAAACACCAACATCTGGTGATGATGTTCTGGATGTTCATAATACATAATAATATATTCGGATATTCCCAACGGTTATAACGTTTCATAACTTAAAACATTGTACCTGCATTCAATATTCATACATACTAAAGGTTAGATATAGGCAGTGAAATCAGATATTATTTTTGTACGATTTTAAAAACCTGTCTAGACCACATAGCGCCATTAATTTATTAAAACGTATAAGTACATAATATGCGATCGTATTACATTAGTCATTACTCATTAGTAAGTCGGGGGAAGTCTACAATATTATTATGATGCAGCGTTGACACACATTTTCTTAAATTTTTTTCAGTAAAACGAAATTCGTCAACAAAAAAACAGCCCATAGATACCTATGAAACTCGAGTATAGAGAAAATGTAATACAATATTCTTCAAGCATTTAACGATACTTAATATAGCCAATATAGGTATTGATTTATGAATTTATTTGTACCGGAAAAATTTAATTATATTCTAGTGATGGCCAACGATACCAATTAACAATATTGTTTTAAATTAATTGTAGATACCTAAACATATTAATATTATAAAGTCCAGTTTTATCAAAAATGGTTGCGTTAATTCTTATAAGCATAAGTTACATGAATTAAAATTATTATTCGATGATCGCAAGACTTGAATTTAGGAACAAATTGAATTTGAGATCTTAAAACTTCTTAAAAGTCAGTCAATATTAGGTGCTACTGATCAAAAATGTAAAGGAAAATAGATTTACAGTTATAATTAAGTATACCACTAAAAATAACAAAATACAGACATTTTTTGTATTGTTTTGAATACCTATACCTATAGTTTAAATACATGTATAAATTCGATATTTTTGAACGATATATATTAATATATTATACATATTGTATGATATTGCAAACATTTTAAATTATGTAAATGTCTATTATCATTAACCATTACTATGCTTCATATTTGTTTACTACCAGTACGGTATTTAGTGTTATATAAAAATAGAGATTCTAGAACTGTCAACTCGCATTTTCGACATGTTTTTCTCCGAATGCTTACAAGCATACGTAGGTACACGACAATTTAATTATTTTACCGACATTTTTGTGCTAGACATTTATTTTAACAGCCCCATAATTTCACCTCGGAACCACGACTACCATGACACTTTGGCCTATATAATATATAAATCAGATCACCATCAAAACATATATTATTATATTATAATATTATATTTTAACTATAGATACAGGAAATAATTAATAGTTCTGTCACGCCATGAAACGAATCAAGCGCGCGCAGTCGTCGAACTTTTCAATACTATTACAGATAGTTAATACATGTACGCGATAAAAATAAAATAAAATAAATAAGCAAAATACAGTAATAATATAAAAATAAAATAGTTAAAATAAAAAATTATGTTCAGTCAATCGATTATACATAGTATAAGAAAATGTATTAATATATTATATGCTTTATCGATAAACATAGGTATAACGTAATAATATTATTATATTATGTGTGTTATATGAAAAATGTTAAAAAATAATTAATTATATCGTAGATATAATCTGGAATCTTGTATACTTGATCGTCGACTGTTTCGTTTTGATGCTTGAATTGGTCGACGGGATGGTGGTACACGTTACTGTTCATCACGTCATCGTCATCGACTAAACAGAATAGAAAAAAAATGTAAAGTAAAAAACAATAGTTTTGTAGAAATGTAAAATGTAAAACAATAAGTAACATGTCAAATAAACTAGTTATTGGGATAAAATTAACAATAATTATACCATAATAATTGGCGTCTATACCTACGAATATATTAATTAAATATATATTTATCGTTATACATACGTATAACTATAATTTTGAAATTCAAATGTCAAAAAGTTCGTTCTCCCTAGGTACCTCAATAGTTCAAATACAGTAGCTACATTTTTTTTTTTTTTTGATGGGGTGCTGGCTTAGTTTTTTTGGGAGCAGAATTTTTTAATAACACTATTATAAACATTAAACCATAACTACTAATTATATATTATTACGCTTAATGGACTTAAGTTGTTGTTTAAAATTATATAGATGATATAGCACCCTTATATATATTAGAAATGTATATATGTATAGTAGGTATACAAGGGGATGGTTTATGTGTAAAACAATCGACTGAAAGCATTAATTATAACAGGGATAGTAATAAATATGTAGGTACTTGTGAAAATGTAGAAATACTTGGTTTAGCAATAACAGGTTATAAGAAGATCGATAATCAATAATATTACATAAATATAAAGTAAATACGACCAAATGTAATCTGCAGGCAACAAATAATGTATCTAATCGTTCTAATAGTGTACTAAGTCACAACGAAAATATCAAAACAAAATGTAATGAACACCTATGCAGAATAGATATATCTTATTGTATTACACTGTTTGAAAACAAATAATTTTATAATTACATGGTACCTACTTAATCCTCTTATCTACCTAGTCCCTTTAGTTAAAAATGTCCTTAAATCATTTAATAATATAAAATTGAAAAACATGACATCGTTTTGAAAAATAATAAAAAAAGTCCACTCTTCGGGGTGTCTCTAGCCTCTAGGTGACGTGAATAGACTCTTAAAAGCAAAAATTAATTTGGATCTAGTTTCAAGATATACCTAACCTTTACCTATAGCAAAAAAAAACAAAGACCAGTTTACAAGTTGCTATTCCAGGTTGTATTAACAATCACCTGTTTATATAATACAATCTTAAATACAGCACTGAGTTTTTGAGAGGGTAGTTACTAGTTTCACAGGAAGATATTTACAACGGCAGGGTTTGACTTTTGTAATCACTTGTCATTTATAACCATGGTGATTTCTGGTGCCTCATTAATTACTTGGTCCTTGTGGAGTGGGTTTGAAAAAATTCTAGGATTCTAGACCCTTGTCTCTCATGTAGTCCCGTCCCCCATCAATATCCCGGAGATTGTAAACTCTCTCGGGTCCACTTCAGTACTACCTGAAGGGAATATATACATACTCTACCGAGTCTGTAATACTTTCATTTGTACATTATAATTATATGATAACATAGAATATATTATGAAAATACAAATTTAAATACACTATAGAAATAAGTATAGAAATTATAGATAAAAAATTTTTTCAAGTAAACATAATATTGAGCCGGAATTTACTACCGGGAGAGTTTACTACCACCCCAATTTCCAATCATGAGTAGTTCATAATTTATATGCATATAAAGTATAAATACACGATTACACGAGTACACCATAGTAATAATGCGCAATACCTGGAATTGTGTTATCTAAAAGAAAACCGATAAATCCACCGATAAATATTCCAGAAGATAGATATATAATAACGATGTCGTTGATGGTTTCGTATTTGGTGTTGATGATATTACCTTGTACCGTTGAGACATACTTTGGAATCACCTACAAGTAAAACAAATTCATAATTAAGATTAATAATAGTTCATTATTTATGTGTCCGTCCGTCTATTTGAACAGGCGACCATTACAGTTAAACAAATTTTATTTTTATTATTTTTATTACCAATCCAAAAAATATTGACAATCCGATAATATACATGTTCCTTAGCGAGTTGAGATTTATGAACTGTAGATTAGACAACGCTGTTCAAACAATAAACAAAAAGACAAATAATTATAAACAATAAAATAAACATTGATTATTCAATAACAAAGAAAAATTGCAGGTTTTAGTATAATCATACTATAATATTATGTATTTTTTTCCAAAAAAATTAAAAATGTTTTTTTAAGTTTTGTTAATTACCTTTTTAGAAGATTCAAATTCAAAAAAATGAGATAAAAAAACATTTAAATTGAATAACTTATCCTCAAGAAGTTTAAACTATATTGAGTTCAAAGTAGGTACATTTGTATATTAATATATTATATAGTTATGACTCACGAGACCATTACTGCGGTTTTATTTAATAAAAAATATGTTCAGAAAATATTATTATAATCATTCATACATTATGATATTGAAACATTGAAACCCTATAGAATAACTTAGCGATTTAATATAGCGTGCGTCCGCCAACGCCGTTTGGATAGGTGGTTTATGTTAATACTTATTATAGCTAGTCCATGTAATAAGAATTTAAGATGCAACAAGGTTTAGTTTATTATCTCTCACGTGTGGGACAATATATGTATACCTAAACATAGAACCTACCTACAGCTGCAAACAAAACAAGGGAATGAACATCCACAGTAAACGTTTAGAATGTGATTTTAGAGTTAAATCACCTGCTACATAAACTATTTTGATTAAAAATGCAATACTAATTTTAACTACGCATTACACATAGTTATAACATATTAAAATATATACTTGCCTACAGCTCCGATCAACACGAGTAGCACGGACGTCATTGCTCCGAGTACTGGATCCGGCAAAGTCACCAACAGTGCGATTAGTTGGGTAGACGTGGACACGATAATCATTGTGCAGGCTGCTAGTAAGATCACTTTTCTACTGCACACCTGAAACACCGCGATATAGGTAAACAGGTATTATAGGAGTAACGTTATTAGTTATTAGGTAGTTATAATATTTTTATGTAACTTAAAAGTTATATCAATGTAAATCTCGTACCATTTTCATTAAAACTATCTAAACGACAAGTAAAAATGTAGGTACTTCCTTACTTCTGTATATCCTATGATTCGATTTAAAACATTTAAAGATTAATTTCAAAACTTTATAAACAATACCATCGGTTGGAGCATATTTTAGATTCTGAGAGGAGCGATAAATGTATTAATTTTACAATGATGTGTGTGTATTTTTTTTGTGTGTCTGTCATCACGTTTTGGGGCAGTTAAATTGCTTCGATTTTTTTCATCAGCATCGTTAGTACTTTAGGGGGTCAAAAGTAAAAAATTTCAAATAGTCAATTTTGCATATATTGCAAATTATTTTGTAGTCAACAATTTATAAAATGTTAAATTCTTATATCTAAGAATTGAAAATTTAAAACAAGGTTTCTTGTAAGTAGTTCATAATGTTACCAATAAATTTATAAACTTTTTAATTATAGACATTTTAAGTTCAAATTTGAATGTTTAAATAAAGAATAATAACGTTGGTTATTTTTTTGGAATTTAAAAATATTTTTTGTGGGCGCTTGAAACTTAATACAGTATACATTTTATTCTCGTAAAAACTCTGATATGCTATTGCCTATACCAAACCCTTTAAAAATGATCTGTAAATATGACACTATAAAAAAGAGCAGATGAATTTAATTACCTATCTAAATTAATCATTGAGAATGGTATTGATTTGGGTTTTCATATATGTTTTACGCCTTTTAAATTCTAAGAATGATGTATTTGTGGGTGTATGTGTTTAGTAAAATAATATTTTATAATATTTTAATATGTTACAAAAATTGAACGCCGTTCGTACAGGCAAACTAAAGTACACGTCTAGTGTGAAAATTGGTGACGATAATATTGCAGTAGAATATTCCAGTGTCACCTAGGTGATAGTCATTTTCCTATATTATATTATGTAAGAACATCTATACGAATACAAATGAATGTTTGTCTGTCTGTCTGTTTGCATAATAAATATAAATAAACTTAAAAATAATATTACATTTATAAAATAACTGTTGTACTCATAGTTTATGTTCATATTCTTTAACCCGTATATATATATAATATCATTTATTTATGAAGGCATCACGTGTGCAATTTAATTTATAATAGTTATAATTTATTTTTGAATTATTATGGGTAGGAATAAAATAAAATATATTCCTGTTTTAACGGTATTGCAGGGGGTCCACTAAAACATAAATTATCTGTAATTATTATTTTGCCATAAGTGAATTATGCGAGTTAAATTAATTTTGGTATAGATACAATGCAGTAAATGGATTGACGAGTTTTTAAAAAAATGAATACATATTATTATGTAAAGGCGTAAAGCACATATATATTACGAATATTTTAAAGATCGTAATTATAAGTATTTTAAAATGTTAAACAGTCTGTGCACATATATGTAATTGAAATAATATAATAAATAATTGTTTGCAATCGTGTTAACCTATCTACAGTATTTTATTTTTTTCGCAAAGTTACATTTGATAAACGTTGACCTATTCAATGCTAAAATATTATCGCTTGACATGAACTAAGGACGATTGTGGAGCATAAATAGGTATATTATCATATAATAATAAATAATTCAGTCATTATTTATTTACTAAATAGTGAATAAATGTTGTTTATATAATGATGTTAAAAGTGTTTGAGAAAAACGTTATCTGACTTAAACCATTGGCATACGAACGAAATAAAATATATGGACCATTTAAATCAAACGAAACATTTAGTATTGAAATAAATATTATTAATGATCTTGTAGTTGGCTATTGTAATATAACGAATCTGCAGAGTGTTACCCATACTGCAAACTGTACTCCATATCACAAAAAACAATAATTATTATGTCATCCTGAAGTAAAATAATATATCGGGATGACCATTGACATGGATAATATTAAGATTATAATATTTTATTAAAAGTATATTATGCTTGTCACAGTCGATATTATAATGTATAGTTATATGTGATATGAAATTACGTTTATATTTTATAAAGACACAATGTACAATAAATACATATAAACTAGCGTTTGCTGAAATATATAGGATGAAACTCGAGACCAATAAAAATGTATTTACTGACATATATACGTCACATATATGCGCAAAAAGACGAATTAAATCTCCATAACCAATGAGAGCCAATTGTATTTTTCAACAGAAAACTACCAAGGGGGCTTTCTCTTCCGTCCCACACACCAACCACAATTAACCCAAAACTAATAATAATATATTATAATAACATTTTTGGATTATGAGTATACATAATAATTGTTTAGTACATACTATTACATTTTACCGTATACCTATATGCTAAAATAGTTTAATATTTTAATTATTTTTTTTTGAATATTGCGTTCCCGGTAGACGGTCATAAGTAGTCAACGTAGATAGCAATATGGATAGTTTAAGGGAGACTTAATATCTACTTAAGGGGGCCAACCCTATTTGCACTGATGTCTATAGCGTATTTTAAGTTTAAACGATATAAATATATAATATAATAAAATAGCACTGCTGAGTGAATGTCGATGATGTCGTGTTATTAAATAATATTATTATTATTACTGCAGGTATAGTACTTACTCGGGTGATGCCGATGTTTCCCACATTTTCGCTGGATGAACTAACCCCGGAACCTGTACCCAGGAGACCGGCAAAAAACGTACTGATACCTTGGACGCCAATACCCCGATTCACCGCATACGGAGGAGGCTTTGTCAAATCTGCAACAATAAGCAACCGACGCATATTAAATATTAAGCGCATAGGTATATGTAGTATTACATACCTACCTATCGTTTGTTTACACTGTTTTAGGTACTAACTTACTATATCTACTATTCTTCTATAATATATATATATATATATATATGTATTATGTATAACATGATATTGTATACGCGAAGATTTTTGATACAGAGAGGGGCAATTTCTATCAGATTGTATAGATCTCCTGCATACACAACTATACGCCACCCATAGTTTATTAAATTAGAAAAAAACAATAAACTATAGTAAAATATTTCATTATACTATCGGTGAAATGTATTTATCTAAGTATTTGAGTGCGGTTTAAATAATTATCATTAAGTATTAACGGATAACGGTGAACAGCTGCAATTTATTTAATTCGACAACCACCTCCCGCGCACACCATTGCTTTATAGGAGGTGACTAATGATGTTTTTAATTCGAAAAAATCAGCAGTTATCATTAATCTTAGTTGGATTAGAGAGAAGAAGGCTGGAAATTGTCATTTATAATGGTAATTAATAATAATATCATCATATACTTACTGGCAAACCTCGCGCACGTGTAATAATTAGCGACCGACTCTACAATGTTAGCAAAAAGTGCAGGTAACATAGCCAATATCGACGTCAAGCTAAACGTTGGCCAACCCCATTGAACTAGAAAAAACAAATAGTAGGTAAATATAAAAATTAGTATTGGTATAATAATATAGGCATTATGCATAGGTATACGTATAACTCGTGTCAACAAATTATGTTCATGAACAGAGCTTAAGTTATTTTTCTTTTCTTGAAGGTATTAGGGGTGTAATGTTGTATTGTACTTAAGTTGCAAGTGATCTATCATGGAGTTGAACTGTGTGGCTTCCAGATTTTATAAATTGCCATTAATTAATTAATTAACCCGTAAAAGAGAAGAGTATAAGAGAAAATTTGTTTTAAATACCACCGGTATTAAAAAACCGAAACACGTTTTGGTCACTCTGTCCAGAACCCTTAAATGTTGAAACTTATTCCCAATAATATTTTATTACAAGGGTGAGGTATGCGGAACACCGGTGAGTTGCGCAATACTCCTGACTTTGATTCTGTATTCGCCGGGTCCGTTGGCAATAGACTATTCCTAGAAGTCATGTAATCACACGCGGTCCACATAATGCCCACGCTGAGTAATATCTGCGGTTAAAAATGTAAATTAATAATTAAATAACAAAGTTCATTGTATGTGGACATGTGGTAGATCATCTTTGTCTTACCGAAAACAATGCGAAAAATTTCAACCGCACTCTGAACAATCCACTTTTAGACGAGTAGACTGGTAAGGTTATGGCGACTTTCCGTAAATATTGTGAGAATAACGTCAGTAAAAATAGCGTTCTGTAAACACAATAATACGTGTGAATTAACACAAAAATTATAGTTATTTATTAAGTCATCAGTTAAAGTCTTGAAACGAAAATAATTATTCGTTTTCAGTGCTGAACAAAGCTACGTTATGTCGTTATACAATTAAATATATAGATAGTATAGTACCTATATCTATACTCAATGGCTATACCAATTATAATATAATATTGTTTGTAGGTTTAATATATATAATATTATTTATCACCACTTTATCCAAACAACATTATCTTACAGAGTACATTGGACACAGTTACGACTGTTACCACAGATCAAATAAAACTTTATTTGTTAACTATATGTTTTAATCTATGGTGGTAGCATAATAATGTGATAATATATTTCTTGTAGGAATTAATTGTTTAAATTGAAAAATGTTAATAAAATAGGTAGACTTTAATACTTCAAAATAATATTTACATTTCGATCAAGTACAAATACATTTTTTAAAAAAACGCTAAGGTCAAAGCTGATTAAAAAAAACTATTTGACAATTTTTTTTTTCATATGATCTTGAAATTTTAAGAAATAATTACCATCTCTTCTGATTTCTTCTTTGTGTTTGTATATGCAATCGTTTTATCTGATGATTGTTTTTTTATGTATTTTTAAACATTTTTATAAATAAATTCAAAATTCAAAACGTTGTAAGCGTATACCGATTATAATAGTAGAGCGATTATTGGCAACTTAACGTATGGAAAATTTGTATACAATGCCGGAGTTCCTATAATATGGTAGTAGGTTTTCACTTACAAACAAATCAGATGATCAAGAGTCAAATTTACAGATTTTTCATTTAGAATATTTCAATTGTTTAGTCTGACCCTCAAATTTCCTACTGAGATTTTTTTTCATATAGGTATGGGAATGATGTGTGAGGCAATTCGAGTGTAACGGATAACGGTGCAGTTTTTACCTTTGTCATTATAAAATAAATATTCGGAAATATTGACCACGGTACCAGGGCTTAGAAAAAAGTGATTTTTACACTCGAATGTCGAATTCAAACTTACACCATTTACTATTAGCCTACTATTAGCTTATAAGCTATTATTATATTTATTAAAAAAAATAAATGACAAGCGTTAGTAAGTATAAAATTGTAAGAATACCGTCTTAAAATTATTAACAAATTAAACTCACATATTTAAAAAAAATGCGAGGAATAGTTATTACTTATTAGCTATTCTAATGAAATAATAACACTTTTCAATGGAAACGATTGATGTGTTTAATTTTTAACATTAAATTATTATAAGAATTGTATCATTAAATTGGTTGTAATATACATATAATAATACGAATATCACAATCCTATAACCAGACGCTTTTTAATCGATGTTTGACGTCTCGCCGCGCCGTCGCGCGTCGTGGTATTTTGAGTTATAGGTACATTCCGACACTCATGTTATATTATATTATACACATCATTAAAAAGTCTTAACAATTAAAAAAACGAACATTTTGTTTTTGTACATACCAACCTTTTTTTTAGTTTTAAAATACATTTAAAAACATTACACACAATGTGTCGATAACCTGATATTTTATTTTATCGATTTTTAGCATCACATAGAGTGTATAGATGTAGAGATCAAACGTTATACTTTGAAAGTAGCTATAGGTAACTTTTAACTATATTAAGTGAAATATAATTTGTTATTCTATATTAAAATGCATCTTACATAATGGCTGTGGTCCAATCTCCCGACATGAGAAACACTCCTTTTTCGATGACTGAAAGCCCTATGAGGCACATGGTTGGCACTACGGTCATCGGCGTAATGTATTTCAGCGATTTTCCGACAATTCCTGCAAGGTAAAAATTACAATAAAATATAACGATCGTTGATTATTATATTATTGTAATTTATGTAATCTTATATAATAAACAATACACATAGTATAGATACTATATAGGGCATAGGAAATAAGCCCATTCTCGAAATTCGGACACGACGTTATAATAACATAAATTATGTGTATCGTATTATTTTATTGGTATTAATAATTATAATCAATATGGTATTATTTATACTCGTCCCTGTCACCAATGTACATTTGTTATTTGTATATGCTATATTTTAGTTAAAAAAGATGTAAGGTAATGGAGATCGAAACAGTTGCTCACTGCCAATCACGCATTATCAAATAACTAAGCCTAAGACAATAATTAATAAGTAATAATTTACTGGTGATAATTGTCTATTTTTTTTATTACTTTATAGCAGGCGTTGAAAAGTGACAAACCGTGGTCCAAATTCAAACAATCAACATATTTTACTTTACATTATTTTCATAACTTTAAATAATAATAAAAAAATATAATTTTTACTTAATTTTATTTTAATCATCCGAAATTCTATAAACTTTTTTTGGAGAGGGGAGGCATAGCTATGAGTATCGCAGGAATTCTCTTTAACCCTAAGCCCTTTGCCCATAACTTAGTCTTTATGTCTATTATTATTATTAATTCGTTTGGTGACAAAAATTAGGTTAACAGAGGAGGTTTCTAAATGACCGGAAAGGGGTTCAATATTAAATACAGTTTATAGATGTAGGTATGTATAAATATATTATATCGTACTCGAAGTGCTGAGGTAGTATAATATTTTATTAATATCATCATTGACGCCATACTTAAGCCTGTCTGGACTTCTGCAGGTTGGTTGTCAAAGGCAGTACGACACACAATTAAAATGTTGTTTGCTATAACAACGTGTAACAGGCGGATATAGGTACAATTATGTGTCGCCGATAATGATGATATAACGATCAGTTCAACCTATACAATATATGAGTATATGACATACCAGCTATAGGTAAATAAACGATTTTCTAAATAGTTGAATAAAAAATTGATCGTGGGTGTTATGGATGGTATGTAAGCATATGTACCTACATATTTATTATATTATTTATGGGGAAAAAAATAATATGTTTTCCGTTTTACATTTATTTACTACTTGTATTAATAATATAATATAATATAAGCTATATTATGGTGGACCGTCAGATACACCAATAACACGGAATAATCTAATTTTTTTAGCAGTCCAAAAACAAATTTTACCAAAAGTTTAAAAAAACTTACTAACAATAATGATTTACTCACGAGTTTCACACCACTATTATCATATTAGTTTCAATATAATATTATGTAAAAGTCAATGGTATTAAATTTTAATAATATCATATAATATGTTAATTTAATATGTTCTATTGTTCTGTATAATATATTAATAGTAAAAATAATAAGTGATGACTAATATCAGACCAAACAATTATTTCTACAGTTAAATACTTAAATGTGATGGAAATGACCAAAGGGCAATCGACAAAATTAATATTTGTTTTGAATGGTTGATAAATTGAATTAAAAATCTATATTTAAACTCATCAGTTTGATAAAAATGAAAAAAAAATCCGGTCAAAATGTCAAATGTTCGGGTTTACATACCAAATACCTATTATTTGTACGAACAATAGCCTAAAATAAAAAATGATAACACAGGGTCATAGACTGCATACTCGTCGCATGAGTTTTTTAAAATAACTGACAGTGTATTGTAGGGTGATTTTTTCATTATCTACTAGGGCAAAAATTACATTTCTGTATAGGTATGCAGATAAAATAAGAGTATTGTCGTAAACGCCGATCTGAGTCACTCACACTCGTATGACCGTCGCCCATCGACAGCTGTCGAATCTCTCGACAGAGCTGGACTTTTTCGTTCCTGCGAATGTGGTGGTGTATATAATACATTTTGTGCCACCTTAGCACATCTCGCTTCACGGGTATGACCTAGTCATTATAGAATTTGCTTTATTGCTAAAATAGATTTAATTGCAGAAATGCATAAAAAATGTTCTGTTTAAATCTAAAATTTGAAAATACAACAATACAACACAAGGTTCTCCATATATGTATGTCTTTAAGTTTCACAAGAAAACAAATTAACCGAAAAGTCAAACTCTTTTTTTATGAGCGTTTGAAATTAAACAAACGGTGATATTCACCCGTTAACTACTGATTCCTCAGGGAACGGAATTTTTTCTTATTTTGTTGTAATTCAAAAACAAATAACCGTAGACATCACTTAAAATTTTCACCAAATGTTGAAGTTATCATTCTCTATACATCATTCGGTTTTAAAAATATTTGGCACTTTTTAAGCTAATTGTAAGAATAAGAATTTTTTGATTTTTTGAAATTGTTTTCTATAAATATTGATAAAAAAATGTTCGTTAAATCAAAATGCTTGAAAATTTAATACGAGGTTCCTCATAAGTAGACAAGTAGTTGTTATAAGACATCAAAAATATTAAAAATACATACAGGCATAATTTATTTTAAGCATTTAAAGTAAAAATGTTGACCAAAATCCATCATCAAACATTTGCAAATTGTTTCGTAGATAAAAATTTATAAAATGTTCAATTTTTATAGCTAAGGATTGAAAATTTAAAACAAGGTTTTTTGTAAGTATAGTTCATAATGTTACCAATAAATCTAAAACATGTATTTACATGGTTGATTTTTATAGACATTTGAAGTTCAAATTTTAACGAAATTAGATGTTTAAATGAAGAATAACTATGATATTGGGTATTTTTTCGTAATTTACGTAATTTAAAAATATTTTTTGTGGACGCTTGAAACTTTTAAAGTATATTATTATATTTTATACACTCAATAACATTTTAAAATGCAATGTTTTCGACAAAAATTAATTCAACCTACTGTATTATTAATAGTAAAATATGATAGCAAGCATAAGAACCCCTATAATAAGGTGATAATTTATTTAAATTTTGATTTTTGGAATTTGTTATTTATATTCTTACCAGTGTAGCCTAAAAACATTTGAATAATACCGATGATGATCATAGCACCTTGGATGTTCTGAACGCGGGAATGCCATTCTAGCGTCCGGTTATCTGGGCCCATCGCAAACAGATCGATGTTGCTACTGCACTGCCATTTCGGCAGATCTGATATGGCTAGCGTGCAGGACAGGTACACGAATCCACTGGACTGCACGATCGGAAGCCTATTTAATATTAAATAGTGTCATAAGAATAATATGATATACAAGCATTAATAAAGCATGTGCAACTTAATAAAACTCTAAAATAGTATAGGTATACGCGGAGACATTTTTACTATTGCAAGACAAATGACATTTTATAAAATAATCTAACTTATCCTATCAGTTAGGCACTAACTGTTAGAGAGATTATGAAAATAATTAATTAATATATATTTATGCTCACCTGACACCCAAAATAGTCTGTACCACGGTTCCGATGCCGGCCATCATGACAGCCGTAGCCAGCAAGTGTGCGCGTGCCGGGTCCTCTGGCAAAATGCACAGTTTCGGGGCCAAAATATTATACATGAAGATCAAACTACATAAAGTGGTCACTACGTTCTGCAAAACGTTTATAACAATAATGATAAATACATACTTTTTGTGTGTCCTTGTTTAATTTATATTTTCACACATTATACATATGTACTTATTTTACTTTAAAGGTAGGAATAACTAGTAAGGCATAAGTAACTATCTTCAAGTATTTACCTAGAATTAGTTATTTGTAAAAAAAATTATGTGAAATTTGTATTTGATGTCATAAAATAATATTAGTTGGGGCTTGAGTTTCAAGTCTCAGGCATTGGTGTACTTTTTAAACTATAACATGAAATCAAAAAATAATTAAAATACATGTGTGCCTTTTTTCCAGGTTTTTCAAACAGATTATCAAAACATCAGAAAACCATAAAAAGTTACACTTTAAATTACAACCTGCTACCAGGAACTGAGTTAAGCACACAAATATGATATAAGGATTAATGCTTCTACATTTCTACCCACATAAAAAAAATCTCAGAAATAAAAAAAACAATATGCATTGTGTTAGCTTTAATAATAGAATCTAAAATACTGCCATCGTTGTCGGGATAATTAAATTATATTTATTAACATTTACATATTTTTACCTGTATGGCCAACAGAAGTATCAGGTACGATGGCGGCCTTCCCTTGACGTAGTGGTATGCCAGGCAATCATCGACGCGATTCCTGTTCTTTGGCTCATCATCCAAGTTAAATTTAATTTCCAATGCAGTGCTGTTGTGGTCTATTGTCACTTTGACCACGTCCATGATGGGTAGGTATAGCTATACTATATTATCGTAGTTTCGTCTTCGATCGCCTGCACTCTATAGTCGCGACGGAATGCGAAATAATCGCGCGATGAAGCGCAAAAATCGGTTGGAAATTTTAAAAAAGAAAACCGTTTGCAGGCCCCGAGAAACCGATGTCCAATATACTGTAGGTATACTGAACCGTCTGAACCTACTGCACGGACAACTGACGACCAACTGAAAAGGCGATTACAATAAAATATACTTAATAGGTATTAATGCTCCACATAATGGGCATACTAACTACAATAATAATAATAATAATTTATCCCCGCCCATCATAATGCGATTTGGAACATTATTATCGGTTATAATATTATTTATCCGAATCAATTAAATAGGTACACACACACACACACCAACGTCGTTCGGTCCATCGAGCTTATCGGAGCACATATTATTGTTATATTTTTTTCCCGATGATCTTTGCCCGCGTCGTTTCCACTGATACAGATACAGTGAAGCGTCTTTTAAGTTTTAACACCGCTCGAGTATACACACACACGTTACACGTACCTATTATATGTATATAATATTTATTAACTATTACATATTATATTACAATAATTACATGTCCGATGTCCGTAGTCTGTGCCCCGTACGAGTCTTGTATATCTGCTCTTTAGTCTCCGGTGAGCCGTCATCTATTGCCACTATTGGGTTCCATCGAAATTTCATTTAATACCCGTCCCCATCATTATAAGTTTAGTTTTGTACACGTTTGTAACAAGACCGAGCACTGATCGATAATATTATTTTAACGACTCAAATAAAATGATAGAATATTATTATTATTATTAGCGATTACTTAATGAAATCATGCGAGTCGGTTTGTTCTTGAAGTTTGTATTATCCTACACACTGCAGTCGCGATAATTTATAATATTTACAATGGTATAAATCGAAAATGGTTTACGAACTTAGTAATAATAGTACCTATGTCAAGGCAGATATCATAATATTATGTGAAATGATAATAATATTATGTTGTGAATGTGACACAACACAAATAATAATTACAATTACCTTATTTATTAGTAATTATTACTCATGTATCCTGTTTTCATTAAAGGATTTAACAAAAAAAATTTTTTCAATGCATGTCAATTACACATTATAACAGCATGTCTCATATATCAATTTTTTTTTTTTTTTACCGGCTAATGTTTGTACAATTTTTTTTTTGAAAATTGTTGATGTACTTACTACTTACTACGTTTATTATCCTACATTGAATATTAATTATGTTTTATGACGACCAAAATCAATTTTTTTTTAAATTTCTGCTCTTGTTTGTCTTAATGAATCATAAAAAAAAAATCATACACATTTTTAAGTTGAATTGTTGAATTGTTGATTTCCACAAAGTATCCATATACAAAGTGCTTAGACTTAAAAGTTTAGGCAAGAGGTTGATAGAACAGTATACATATTATTATAGGCTGGTGGATATATGTATCAGCTGTAAGAAAAAAAATTCCAGATGGTGATTTATTAAAATAGAACACGTTAGAGACTTCATATAGAATAAGTTGATTTTATTCATATATAATATGACGAAACAAATAATGACTAGAGTAAAAAAAAAATTATCGGGGATGTTTTTAAAAGATAGTCATTACCTATATGACGTCAAAAGGTTGATTTTTTTTTAAATTCATAACTTAAATATGATGAAACATTTACTTAAAGTAAAAGATATAAAATACATGAAATTATTTAATTTGTAAAAACTAGATAGTAAATTAAATATATATAATATGTATGTATAAAAAAAAATTGTATATTAAAAGAGAAGAATGTGATTTGTACTTAAAAAAAAATTATTTTGAAGGTTCTTGACCCAAATTTAGACCAGCTGGTCCTAAAAGGTTGCCAGCAGGTCCTGGTAAACCAAGTTGTTCTTGATAAGATTTGAAAATGTGTTGAAAAGTATTCACGTCTATGTCGACAGGTTCAAAATCTTCCACATCAGAGAAATTATCTTCTTCACTGTCTTGACATTGGACTGTAGGGTTTATTCTAACAGTTTTCTGTAAGAAAAAATTTAACAAAACAATTTTAAAATTATATCGGTATACACAATGTCAGTTACATACTTTTAGTTTATTTTTGTCACTTGTAGATTTTTTTACAAAACTACTTCCTAAAGATGTAGATGCTAGTTCTTTATCCATTTGGGCCATATAACTAGACATGCTAGGACCAGCTTGACTTCCTAAATAACAATAATGAAAAATGTAGTTCGATTATTAGTAAGTAATTTAATTGAAGACACTACTCCTATGTTGTCCTCATCTTACAAACATACAACATAGCAAATTTGTGTTCATCAAAATCAATTTTAATATAATGGTGGGTGAATTGATTCATTATTGAATATCAAGTTAAGAATATCTAAGGTATCTTGTGGACTTTTATAACACCAATTAATATTAGTGTACAGTCAATGTGTTAATACACAAACAATTACATTAAATATTATCAAATTTAATGGTAAGAATATTATCTTGGCATATCTTAGGCTTTTATTGATATTTTAATTTCAAAATGATTTATAACTATACACAATTTAAGAAACAATTAGAATATTCACATTGTTGGAAAATCAGGTATTTATTATTTAACAAGCAACATAAATAACTAACTATGATTTGATATTTGAGTCCAAGAAGGTGTTATCATAGGAGAAAACCAAGAAAATATAATAGGACAATCATATGAATATAAATATTCACAAATATCTCAAATAAAAACAGTTTTCTAACAAATCATATAACTGAAATTAGAATATAAAAATTACTAAGTGTACAATCAACAAAAAAAAGTATATTTTTTTTCTCGATCACATTCAATGTCACTCCCAACTCAACAAAACTTAACCAAGAAATTTTAAAGTTTTTCAAAAAAAGAAAGTCAAGTAAATGAGATTTAAAAATATACATAAATTGTAAGGTTTATCTAGCTGTTGGATTAAAGTTTGATGATATTTAAATATACCTAATATAATTAATAACAGCAATAAGTCATTTTTGTAATTTAAAAATATACTTAAATAATTTAACTAACTTATAAGATTATAAGGTAATACAATTCATTATAGGTACAGCAAATGGCAATAAAGAAAATATGTTTGAGACCAATAATATTAATAACTATTTTATTACCTGACATTATGTCATCACAATCACTGCCATATGAATCCATGTCAGAACTGTTAGATTCGTCCCAATTATCTTCAGGAATTTTAAAATCTAAAATAATAAAATGTATTAAACAAAATTATAAGTTAAAATGTATTTAATTTAAACCATACCTAAAATACTTCTGAGAGCAGCTTCATATTTTTCAGGTTCGAAATTCACACTGCTTTTTTCATTTATTTTATTTTTCTTTTTCTTGTATCTAACAGCTACAGCATCTTTGTCATCATTAGTTGGACGCATTACACCTGGTCCACAAACTAATAAGTTGGAAAGTTTATCATCATCAGGTTTATCTTCATCATCCGAATCATCAGAATCATCACTGTTAAATCAATTAAATCATCAATTAGATAATATGTTGTAAGTCTCCACATTGGAATATCATAAATACAAGTGTTTAAAATATGTATATTCGGTTCAAGATAAGAAACATAGTTGGCGGCGACAAGTTTTCATAGGTGGAAATCTGACGACACCTGTCGGTCACCCTCACTGACTCAACTATCAACATACTTGCCGTGTATAATGGCCATGTCCCAGTGCACAAGTCGGCCGCCGAATGTGTTTCTTATTTTGAACAGAGTATACTATTAGTTGCTAGAAATTAAATGGTAAGATAGTGCAAATGTGCAATACTGAATATTCCACTTAATCATAATCTACACTTGCCTAAGATGATTTTTAGAGAAATCTGCTCCATTAATATCAGATGCTTGGTTCAAAAAGCTTCTTATCTTGTCAGTAAAAGACGAAGCAAAATTTGATGCTGAAGATTGTTCAGAATTTTTCAATCCAAACTTTTGTTCAAGAATCCGATCTAAATCGGATGGTGATACATCTAACCACTTTTCATCATCAGCTGGTTCTAGATCTGAAGTATCGCTTTTCAGCTGTACTAATTCTTGTTCAGTAACACTATCTAAAATATTTTTAATTCTTTGACTAATTGATGGAGATGATAAATATTCATCTACATTTGATAAATAATACTGTTTAGCTTGATCTTCTAACAGTTTGTATCCATTTGAACCTTCGTATAAATTCTATAACAATATATAAACATTTTTTATTTTTTAATATAAATGACAAACAGTAATATTTGAGTTATATTTATGTATGTATTATATATAAAATAGAAGCCCTATTTATGTATGTACACGTATATCTCAAAAAGTACTCATTGGAGCTGAGTATAATTTTTAATTATCAATTGACCAAGTCTTGGGGAAGAATTTAATGTAAATATGTCATAGAAAAATAAATTGGATTGCCGAAAATAAGAATAATGTAAAAAATATCTGTGTATGTGTGGACGATCTATATAATACACAGCTGTGACCGCCCCCCGTATTACCTGAATGAGAAGGTTGTTGTTCACACACGCAGTTAGCTAGTTAATTTTATAATAAATCATCTCATTGGTGGTTTGTATGGGACATGTTTTGTTGCGAGTGGTTGGTATATAATTTTGTTTTATTCAATTTATGGACATGTGTCCAACATACAATTTAATTATAACATAACATAACAAGGTATTTTAATAAAAATAATAATAATTTATAATAATAGTATAAGTAATATAAATCAAATTTTTATCTAATCGAAAGCATATATAAAGAAGACAAGAAAACAAAAACGTGTTATAAAAATGGACGTTTGTCTGTTCGATAACTAGAGACTCAAAAACTACTGAGCTGTTTACAGTAAATGTTATATGAATAGCTATTGTTAGGGAAACTAGATCCCTCAAGAATTGGCGGGTGTCTATAGTGTATTTTATTATACATAACGCTAAGAGTGGCGGTTCACACGTGAATTTAGTTTTTGGCTCACGAAAAAAAAATATTTTTAAATATTATTTATAGCGGATTGCCATTGGTTACATATTATTATAGTACTATTACGATTAGTAGAAATATTGCATAGTATACATTTTTTTACAAATATATTTATAAAATAAAATATTTAAATATTTGGCACAGCCAACGCCTGGCAGGACAGCTAGTTTATTCATAAAATACAATTTTACTGTGTTCATTTATTAAATAAATATAATCATAGGAAAAGTGTTTAAATGAATGGAAAATAAAAAAAAATCAAATGTAATTCAAAAATACAAATTGGAATTAAGATACAATAGAATGATAAATTGTAGGTACATATAAGATGATTCTTTCTAGAATAATGTTTATTGTTTAATATATTTGATAGTATAATAATATTCATAATTTATACATAAAAACTCATAAATAATTTAACAAGAAATCAGAATTAAGGTATGCTACTGATAAAGTTATTAAATTTGAGCAAAAATTGGTTAACCTAAAAATGATCATAGTTTTTTGAAATATGAAAATGTGTATACCAAAATTAAGTCTCAATACATTTAGAATTTAAAACCAAAATGGATGTTATTATGTCATACAAACACAGTTTAAGTAACTCTGTGCTAGACTATAAATATTAAATTTTAATAAAATAAACTGAATATGCATTAATTTATAACTATATTTGAAAGAACAATACATTTTTGTAAGTACCAAGTAACTTCGAGCCTTTTTTTTTTTTTGCTAATATTTTGAATTAGTTAAGTAATAATACAGAAATTAAATTTTATTCGTAATTACTTTTTAATAAGGCTCTAATGAAAATTACTACATTTAAAACAAAGTAGAATTAAAGAGATTATTTTATTCATGTAAAAGTAATACCTAATTTTACAAAAAAATAAATGTTGAGTTTCAATTTCATAGTAGCTTAGAGTCTAATAGACAGGGCCGTTCAGAAGGAGGGGTAACAAGACCGGTTTGCCTCGGGTCCCATTTAAAGACAATTTAAAGAGGCCCCTAAAAATTGCAGATGTGTGTTAGTCAGATAATAATACTATAAAAAATAATAATAATTAGGATTACTCGGTGTTCCCATTAGAGCTCATCAGTGGAAAAATATTTCTTTATGAAATTTCAATAAAACAAATTTATCTTGTTTCTGTAGTTTGTAATAATATTACAATAACAGGTTACATTTTCAGTTATCTTGAGCTATAATAATTGTCATGATGCCAGAATTCGAAGATAAATGATAAAAATATCCAAATTTCTATCATTTTGTTTGATGGCGATTTAGGGCCCCAAAAAAACTTTGGGACGGCTTTGCTAATAGGTATTATAGAAATAAAGTAATATGAAGTATGTTTTAAATTATAGTGTTATTTAAGGAATTGTATAACCTTAGAGGACTTCAATCATTTGTGAATAAAAAATATTTATAATAATTTAAAAGCTTAAACAGTCCTAGACCATTAATAAATACAGTCAATGGCCAGTAACTCAAAATCGAAAAATGTCAATGTTAATTCTATTGTTGTCCAACAACTTAATTTTTACAAATTAATTTATTCAAACATATATTTGTTTGTTAAATCTAATCTCTTTCAAGACAAAAATGGTAAAATATTTATACTAATAAAAAAATATATTAGAATCATCAATAGTCAAACTAAAATATTTTATTTAAAAAGGATAAACTAAAATAAATTAAAAATTAAAAACATAAATATAGGTATCTTATTAGGATTATTTAACATAAATAATTTTAAGGTTATAGTGGATTAATTAAAATGAATTGTTACTTTAAAATATCCTTTTTCTGCCAAAGAAGATTTGTAATGATGCCAGCGTTTGTCATAGGTCAAATCTACAGGAGTGTCTTTGACAGTTGATTTTGCTTGGCTGACTAATATTTCAAATCCACAAGCCTAAACAAAAAATAATCATAAAATTATAGATAAATATAACACAAATTATAGAGTATAAAAAATATATATATTTATAATAGGCATTTTAGTTCTTCCATCATATTATGGTGTACCAAATACTTCTCAAAGAGTGAACATTTTAAAAGACTTCAACCCTCCCAAAAACAAAAAAAATTTCCATTGTATTAATAGTACTTTGGAAATTGATAATTTTAAGTTTAATTATTTATATTTCATGCATTTATGTAATTAATAATACTAAAACTAATTCCCTAACTATGGTAGAAGAGTTATAAAAAATGAAATAAATTATTTATGTACTAACAAAAAAAATGAATAAGCATTTGTATAAATAAAAAATATTTTTTTATTAATATTAACTTAATATCTTTTTTTGTGTATTATTCATTTTTTCTTAATTTTTAAAATAAATACAATTTATTACATTTTACTATTTTAATTGTTTATTAATACTAGGAATAATAACTTTTGTTTTACTATACATAGTAAAAATTTAGCTATTAAAAAAATAATCATAGTTAAGATTTTATTTATGACAATTATATATAATAATGCCTAACATAAACAGTTTCAAATTTTCAAATTCAATTATAATAATTGAGTAAAAATAAAATTTATCATACTTACTATTCTAATTCCTGTAATTTGTGCTTTATGACGCAAGTCTGTTGTTTCAACTAAATCCCAACCAGTTCTCTTTTCAGGAATAAATTTTTGTTTTATAAGCATAGCATACAAACATTTGGTCATGGTCACTGTACGTTTAACTATTTCTTTGGGAGGAAAATTTCTAAAAACACAAAAAACCATTATTAACAACTTCTTTGGACGTTTAAATACAAAACAAATTACTTCATAGTTTGGCATGCTTTAACGTCCAACATATCTCTATGACAAAATGCTATAACAGCCGGTGCTATCAAACTAGGTTGGTGTTTTAATAAGTATGCTACACCTACTGGTAAATAAGCATGACAACAATGGAGATTTTCTTTAATTTTACCTGGATACCTGTAAATTAAAAAAAATTGATATTATTTGAAGTGCATTTAATTTAATTGATATACATTTACCCGTGCAAACGAGATGATATTGCAGAATTGACTTCTTGTGTAGCTATAGTGGCAGTAGGAAACTTGGTAATCTGTTCCAATGCTTGTGAAACAGTAATTGATTTTTTACTATTCGCGCTAACTAATGGGATAATATGAACATCACCATCACTTATGTAGACCTTTTAAGGAAATTAATAAATTAATACAGATAACATTATAAACGTTTTATAATAAATAATAATTGAATTACTCTCTGATCACAGTTGTCAGGATTCGCCCAATTGGGCAAACACTCTGCAGCTTCTATCAGTAGAAATTCTCCGTCAGAATCTACAACACTAAACATAGGAATTTAAAATATTGAATAAACAACAAATTAAAATGCACATACCGAGCGATCAGTTCAGGATATTCTTTTGTGATCTCTTTCAGCAAGTATACAATAAACCATTCGTCTTCAATGTTATCACCGTAGTGGGTTACGCCATACAAATGTGGCGGTAGTACTTCTGGAAAACAGTAAAAGCAAACATAGATAAGGACCACCGTACAATCAAAGAAATGTGTAGCTAAATGACATTATGTCTGTTTCATAATACAATTGTGGGTTGTCCGTGGTTGGTCTGAGTGGGTAAAAATTAGGTTTTAATGGAAAAATATTTTCAAATTAATAAGTTGTAATAAAATAATAGACATTACCGTCCGAAGTATCGGAGAACGACTGCCGCAGTTCTGCTGATGGACAAAACCGTGGTATCAAATTGAACCTATCCTTGTGCCATATATACTGTTCGGACAGTCGATCTACCAACTCCAATGTCTTAGTGTTCAAGTGGTTAATGTGTTTCACCAGTTCTTCGGCATCCTCCTCGCTGTCGTCTGACCTGACAAATAGAAAATACTCGACATAATCTTCATACCTCACCGTTGTTACTGCACTGTCCATTTAGAATCAATGAGATGTTTGACAGGGAAAATCAGAAATGTTGCTAATAGATTGATCTATCTTTTAATATTTTAAATTTTTAAACTCAAACGCGAACTCGCAAAGACAACTGAATTACAGAAGACGGAACAGTGAACACTCTACACAACAGTACTATACCATAGAGTATATACACACTCATACCAACGATAATATTGATAAATGATAATAGACGAGTTAGCGAAATGATAATAGGTATCACGTATTCGCGTCTGTTTGTCATTGATTACTTAATCAATGATATTATGATACTATATTATTATCATAATATCATTAATTAACTCAATCATAAAAAGGTGTTCTCAGTTCTGAATTCTGATTTCTAATACTAGTTAAACAATGTTTGTAATAATTGCCGGATCAATGATTTTTTTTTAGATTAAACGCATTTTAACAGTCGTGCACACTCCGTTGTTTTAAAATGGTTGTCCATAAACTCCCCATAAAACACTTAAACGATGACCAGCAATTACAACAAATGGTCACCCAACAGCCGACCAATTTTCACAGGTCGTCTAAGCCAGTACCGCTTGTTCGGCAAGCTCCAGTATTTGATTTGGAAGTTATAACCAGCGAAAATTTTGTACCATGGGTATGTATCTAATGGGTTTGTTGAGCGATCTAACTGAATTGACAGAATGTTTAACTCACAAGTTTTTATTATTTTTTCTTTCTAGAAAAGTACATTCAATATGCGTCAAGTGACACTTGCTAATATAATTGATGTAGCTAATGGCAACGATAAAGCCACTACAAAAGCGGCCAAGATGCGTGCCAAAAATTTGGTAAACGCTGCAAAATCTTTAGATCTGTTGCGACAAAATTTACAGAATTCCATTAATAAAGATATTGATAACGTTATTAAAAAATATTTGACAGTAAGTTTAAGCCGTTGCTATTTTGATTATCATAATAATGCTTATAAAAATAACTTTTTCAGTCATATTTTGGCTTGGCTATTGACAATGTTAAAAATAATTTGGGTTCAAATTGTGTAACTGAAGATCATGTGAGAGAAGTGTGTCGGACAATGTTAGATGAGGCAAAGTTAATGTATTCAAATCCACCGTTGTCAGGCAGTAATTCACCATTTAATACTGCACAAACTACAGACATGTTAATTGAATCACGATTTGCAAAACAACATTCCAAAGTAATTAAACAATTATGTATTTGGCATAATCAAAACTAAATATTATTAAACAATAATAATACCTAATAACTTTTATTTACAGAACAGATCTCTACTGAAACGCAAAGAGCCACCTGTTCAAGAGCCTGAAAATAATCTTTCTCCTACAATTGAACAAACATCATCTCAGACACCGTTGGTAAAATTTCATAGATTTCAGTCCACTTGGGACCCAGTGAAAATTCATTCTCAAACATTATTCGTGTTGGCTACTAGAGCTGCTAACAAGGTAGGTACATTTTTATATTACTATTATTATTATTATTATTTTTTTTTATCAAAATTACACATTAATACTGTTTAATTAATTTGATATTATCTTTAATTCAAGCAATTTAAGTAATCTATGTTTATTTTACAGAGAGGTGGACGTATGGGCAATAAACATCCAGAACTATTTCAATATACCATTGATATGGAAGATCGTGATTGGCTGATGAAGCAAAAAATGTTTGTTTTACCACCACCTACATCTGTAAATGCAACTTCAATACTGTTATTAGACGATGTGCAATCAATATTAAGCACCGTGAATCAGAAGTAATAATTTTTATTTTTATTTAGAGATGTTTAAGAGTGGTGAATACAGTTACTAAAAACCCAACACATTTAAGTAATTTGTATGTACCATAAAATAAATTAGTATTCAATTATTTTAAATTTTCAATACATTTCTCCTTAGTTCATCCAAAAAACTTAGTGATTCTTAGAAATAATTTTTTTATTATAATACAAATTCTATCTTAGATTGTTCAAAATAATTAAAGTCTTTGCCTTACAAATATAACAAATTTGTGTTCAGAAGTCCCAATTTTGTGCATTAAGCTTTAATAACAAAATGAATTATTATAAAATTTAAAAGTAAGAACATTATCTGTGTTTACTCATTATTTTTTTACAAAATATTTAAATTTTTAAGAAAGTTATGAGTATTTAAAATATTACAATTTAAAAATATAAAAATTCTTCCTCTAAATTCATAACTCACTTATAAATTAAAATATAAAATTTTCTTAGTGAAACAGATAATATTCTAACATTTATGATTGGTAATAGGTTAATTCACTCTAATATTAAAGCTTATGTACATTAAAGCTTAACATTAAAGCTTAACTGATAAATTGATTAGTCAAAACTTAAAACTTAAAAGTACCTAACAAATAACCGGTAAAAAAGCTACCATTAGTCCAATCTGATTTTAATTGAGTTTTAAGTTAACTTTATCTTTTTCTATTATCTACTTCAAATGTCTTAAGGTCTTCTTTTACTATGTCCGTCCATTATGGTCTAATTTTGTATTAGTCACTTTGAGTCTATTTTCCTTACTTAAGACTAAGAAGTGTATGATCTCCGTTTAGCCAGTGGTATATTGAAGGGGGGGGGGCAATTGCCCTGGGCAGCACATTTTAGTTTTTTTGTTTGTTTTTGAAAACAGAATTACGATAACTTATGTAAATCAATGTCAACAAAACGTTCTACCAAAACCATCACAGCTATTCTGTTAAATCAATCTCAACGTCTAATAATATGATTGCGTATTAGATTGTCGAGTACAGAAAACCTCAACTAAACATTTCTTGTAGGGCACGATGTTAGTAATATGTTACATGCTAAATGATTGTATGATATCGAATTACCAAACATTAATTTTGTATTTTCTTTGAGTTTTGTTAAACTATGAAAGTGACACTATTTTTAATTAACGGTTACCTGTTAAAAATTTAAAATACAACTTATGAGACGTCTTATTACAGTTAAATACAAAGTGTAAATGTTTTAATCGATTTCTTTAACAAGGATAAAATTGACACTATGATTAAACTATTCATCATTAAACTAAGTCCTAAGATAAAATAATTAAAGATTTCGCAAGATCAAAAGTGCATCAAAAAATGTTATTTTAATGATTTTCGTTTATTTTTTTCTTAAAAAATTCTATTTTTTTAGGGTTGAGGATTTGACAACTAAGGTCATTAGTCTGTGGAACTGTGGGGGAGGGTACTGTGGGTTTTTAACATGTGTGTGTATGTGGCAAGGTTTTTACTACTACAAAACCCGGAAGTAGTACCCCTAGTAGTGGGTGTTGCTTACTCTCAGTCTCAGAACGCGACTGGTAGCAGCCAACACGCTGCGTTAAATAAATAAATTTATTATATTAACTTTTAATATGTTCACTATTTCTTAATAATACCTACATTTTAATATCCACTTATACCTTATACCTAATACAATTTGCAATGGTATACTTACTACATAGGTACATCTAACATCCAAATAGTATTACCTATTACATAATTTAATAGGTCTGTGCAATATTGTTAAGCATCATTTTTTGTTATAATTTGCTTTGATTATTTTGTGATCACAGGCTACTGAGAGTACCTACGGTATTCAACATTCCGAGGCACTCAATAGATTTGTATACTGTATGATACTATTACCAATATTGTAAGTTTTTTTTATGGGTGAGAAAAATTGGCAACATAAAAAAACTGGTAAAGAGAGTTTAAGGGAAGGAGACATTAAAAAAATGTGTACCCAGGAGAGCAAAATTCTAAATTGACAAAATCTTCTATTTAAACAGGAGCAGTAGTCCAAATTAAAATCTGTTGGCTGCTATAAGTCTTTCTTTAAATTCTTGATGACTGTTTACACTTTCAAATGTGTGCAAGTCTATTTCCATTTATTTTTCCTTGTTCTGCGCTATTGACTGTATTACATCATATACTTTCTTTTTCCTTGTTTATTTTGAAGCTGATTTCTTTAATTTATATTTAGCAGTACTTTTGTAGTCTTCATAAAATCTTTTTGAGTTTCAGCCGTTTTAACTTTATCTGCGTACATTATTAGGTACTATTAAGAGGACGCCACACCCCCATATGTTGTATCCGTCTTACAAAAGCATAGCATAGCAAATTGTATGTTCAGAATAATCAATTTAACTCTATTACGTTTAGTATTAAAATTAATTAACCTATTATCAAATTTAGAAGTAAGAATATAATAATATCTAGTCAATGACATAGGTCTTTTTTCATATTTTAATTTTAAAGTGAGTTATGATCATTTAAAAACTGTAAATTGTTTGAACATTTTAAAATGCTCATTTCTCACTTTAAAATTAAAATATAACCAAAAGACCTATGTCATTGACTAGATATTATTCTTACTTCTAAATTTTATAATAGGTTAATTAATTTTAATATTAAACTTAATAGAGTTAAATTGATTATTCTGAACATACAATTTACTATACTATGCGTTTGTAAGACGGACACAACATATGCGGGTGTGGCGTCCTCTTAACATATTCTACTAACACACCTAAAAAATTTAAACTTTTAAATGTTTGTCATTTTATTTTAAAATCAAGTGTTTAAATTTTAACTAGGTATTTTAATGATCTTATTAAATTTTCAGAAATAATCCTCATGAACTCAAAGGTTTTGAATTACCAGAGTTTATATTGAACAAAGTAAGATCCACAATGATTCTCAATAAACCTCCAGAAATGCAGTCACCTCAACAAATTATTATTACTGAAAATGGTGAAATTGAAGAGCAAGCTGTATGAATATAAATTTACACCTATTTATATTTTATATTAGTTTATGAATATTAATTAACAATATTTGTGACTTACAATTATTATGTTGTAGGTGTGCAGTATAACTTTGAATGAAAATACAAATTCTTCAATCACTCAATCTCATTCAGAATCTAGTAGTATCATCATCTCAGGTATTATTATTATTTTACAATCATTTTTTTTTTTCAAAATTGAAAATAATGGCTCAAAATTAATAACATTTGGAGGTGTTCCTTATATAAGAATTCCAATAAATAATAATACGGTACTCAATTATGTAGTATTTATATGATCACATTTTCATCTACATCATCAATGATACAACATAACATACATCAGTAATAGGTAAGATTAGACCGTGAAAAAAAGCTCATCATCTGTGTTACTAGATGGTCCTGTGTTGGATATCGTTTGTTTGATAAGTTATGTTCTCGGCCATGCTCTGTCTCTCTTGCCGTTAATTTTCCCCACTATTATTATATACATTTGTTCATGTCTCAATATTTATCGAACAACTCTAATTATTTTAAGTATCCCCCCTGTGTTCATTTATTTCTTTGAGTTTGCTCTTGTTTGTTTGTCGTTCTATCCAACCCACATGTAACATCCTTCATTCCTTCTCCTGCACTACACCTCAAATCTTTTAAGAAGACTTTGCTATGCCTTATTTAATATACAAGTTTTACATTTGATAGCTCCATACTAAAAAATATACTTTTATAATGTATTCTCGTACCATAATGTTAAAGTAATGGTTATATTTTTATGGATTACAATTTCATTATGGTAAGTTCATAAAATTAGAATGATGATATAAATTATAGTAGAGAATATTAACATTAAATATAACTATTTCAAATTTGTCATTTTATGTTTATAATAATTAGGGACATCAACAACACTTGCTGAGGCGTTAAATATGCTCGAATATGGTGAACGATTACCACAGCACAATGAAATTCCACATCCATCGCCGAACAATAACACAGGATTGGCAACCACACATTCCACCCTTACCGCACTTTTAGCTGCTGAAAACAATTTCATGCCCAATAACAGTCAACCTAATAATACACAGTTTGGAATGTAATATTTGTTTTGTAACACAAAAACAACATTTTTAGACTTTAAACGTTTATTCTAGTCATCTTTAATCTAGTCATGTGTTTTTAACTATTAAATATTTCCCCTTAATTTATAGTTACAATATAATACACTTATTTTTTTTTTTTTTTTTTTATTAAAGAGAAAAAGCCTCGGTAACGTGACCATTGGCTTGTATTTACATGGAATGGTAGCTTAAATTAAATTGTACAATTTAGTCTCTTTCAAAAATAAAATTATATTTTGGATAGATTTTTCGTCAGTGCCCAGTGCGTCGTGGAGGTGTTCCGGTATATTGAATTTGTGTCGTGCTTCTTTTATGTCTCTGCATTCGGTGATGATATGTTTGATAGAAGTCGTGATTCCGCATGTAGGGCATATTTTTGGTGGCTCTTTTTTCATGAGGTGGCCATGTATGTGATGAGTATAGCCTATTCTGAGGCGATTTAGTACGACTTCTTCTCTTCTTTTGAGCGACATTGGGTTATTCCATTTTTCGATAGTTCTTTTTATTTTGTTTAATTTAGTGTTTAAAGCCATTCTTTTTGCCAGTTATTTTTGATTTGGTTGTATATAATTGTTTTAGTATCTTTGTCGGATTTAACACTTATTTTATCCTAATCAAATTTATTATATAGTATTGTGCGCAACTGTATTGTAATCATATTATAATATGATTATTGTTTCTTATGTATTTAGGCGTGTTGTCTTTATTATTATTTATGTTATAAGATTAATTTTTTTTATGAAAAATAGTGTTTTATTATATTATAAAAATTAGGTATTCTCTTTAGTGACTAATATTATACTATTATAGTGTTAAAAAGTGATCAACAGTGTTGTGTAAATTAGTACAATTACAAATGAGAAATATTAAAAACCTTAAGAAATACTCGTCTTTAATATATTTAGCAAATTCTCATAAATTATCTTTATCAATTATCAATTTAAATATTATGATATTTCATATAGTGGAAAAAAAAGGATTTTGTCAAGTAATTAAATGTATACATAATATATTCAATATTTTAAAGAAATTATAGTCTTTATTTGCTGACCCATTTGTGTAGTATTTGAAATTAAATAAATGATTTTTACAACAACATTAAGATATGTAAAATATATAGAAAGTTTGCTTAATTTTGATAAACTGTATATAAGAAACCCTGGGGAAGTAAGCTATAAAGAAGGTCTCAAGTTTACAATATCATTGAGTAAGATGTATGTCAAAATGGTTAATGAATGTGTTAGATTTGAATTCAGAAGGACAATTTTGAGCAGAGACACCGTCTCACATCGTCACTAGCTTAAATTAATATATTCCTGGTGGCTGTAGGCTGTTATCAAACTTCAAACAATAACATCGGTGCCCATAAATAATTATAAAATAATGAATGGGTGTGTACCTATAAGTATAAAATAATACAAATATAAGAAGACAAATCAAATAATTATTTTAATACTTAGAGGAAAAAATAGATGTTTTTAGTTCAAAAAAATGTGTGGAGGAAAATGTAGGCACATTTTTGGGGGGTGGGAAATGAACACAATGAAAACGTTATCACACATTTGAGGAATATGAACCCATCTTATACACATTCATAGTATGAATATTGAGTATTTCATACCTACTAAATGTAATTTAATTGTGTTTAAAAAAAAAAAAAAACAGTGATACCTGATACTGATGAACTGAGGATAAATCACTTCAACCTTTTTCATCAGCATCTCTTTTGGTGGGAAAGTGTATATAGTTAATAGTTATTACTTTATGGTGTCAAAAGTAAATAATTCCAAATAGTTTTTAAACTTCATCGGGTAAAACAAAAAAAATAATTATGAAAAAACGGGACATTTTAAGTAAAGTACATTTTTGACAATATAAATTTTGTTTTTGGTGTAACACGAAAAATAATTAAATGATACATCCAATTTTCACCAAATGTTTTTAATACCATTGTCTATACACCATACAATTTTCAATATAAATTGACTCTTTTTGAGCTATTAAAAAAAATTTCTGTAATTTTTTTTTTTTATTATTTCAAGGTTTATCATAACTTTTTGTTGGTGAAAATGGAAAAAAATTAATAATCATTTTTAATGAGCTTTTGAAATTAAACTTTGGATACTCCCCGTATCATAACTACCGATTTGTCAGGGTGTTCATTTTCTTATATGGTTCAAAACCGAATTACCGTAGATACTTGAAATTTCGACCAAAGGTTACGATTTTTATTTTTTATACACCATAATATTTTAAAAATATTTTGAAACTTTTTGAGCTAATTGTGGGCATTTAATGTTGCTTTAATAGCAATAATATCATAAAATAAACTTATTGGTAATGTAGGCTAACAGATCGTCTTCGCCCAGAGTCGTTTTTCGTATATACAATGATTTTATATAATATGTAATTTATATTATAACCCACTTGCCGACCTTTTTGTAATAGCAGGTAATTTTTCAACCAATTTCCACTAATTGAAATAAATTATTATTTATTAGGAACCTGATTTTTTTTCGTTTACAATTGATGACGATATAAATCGACGAATTTTACAATTTAAATTAATTTAAATCTCAAATAATTTTAATTAGGTATATCTTAAAACTATTGATTCTATTTGTATTTTTCAAACATAACAATACATATAAATATTATTAAACTTTTTGATAAAGATAGAATTATAATATTCTACCTATTAATTTTGTTAAATGTTGTCAAGTGTAAACATTTGACTTACAAAAATAATTATAAAATGTATTATTTATCTTCTATTGGAATAATATGGTTATATCATTTTTACCATTTTTAGTTCATTATTTAATGTTCCTGAAGTCATCAAACTTTTGAGCCCTAGTCATGATTACCTATACGAAACACATTAGTTATAATAGTTTCTCAACAATACCCATATCGTAATCCCCGGGATTTACAAATAAATGAAATATGATCTATCAAAAAGGAGTGTGCATTTCTCGTGAAATATTTATTCTTTTAAACTTAAAAGTCCTGTGCCAGATAGCTAGTATAGCTAGGTGGTGACGTGATGTGTGTCAGGGGTCCGGGGACAAAGTTTTAGAAAATGTACCGATCTGCGGCGAAAAGTTATTGGCCTTTTTTTATTTTGAAACCAAATGATGTATAGATGCATACGTCGCGAGCATGACTGATCAGTCTCGCGATAGAAAACTATTTTTCACTAATAAGGGGTTTGAATAAAATAAAATAATTTTTCAGAAAAATGATCGATGAATAATTCATATCAGACATTTAAAAAGTGAAATGTCCACAGTTTTAGACTATATTTAGACATTTTAAATCAAATAAAGTATTCGTATTACGTGCGCCCAGCCACAGATACGCAGATAACCTAACCTAACCTCCAGGGGTCGCTAAATTATTGAAGCCTCGTAGATCCACGGGGCTTACAACCCCCTCCCCAGTTTTGTCAAAATTTAAAAATAAATTACTATTATAACATTTACAACAAATAATTTACACCTCCTCGGGTATATTTAAAAACAATTTTGTATAATATCAAATATTGTTTAAATGAAAAACTAAAGAAAAATAAAACCGGTTTTCGTAAATCATCCGGGGTACTAATTTGCGGTTGTTTGGGGGTCCACCACTCCTTGTACCCCCTCCCCCATTCCTCTTCCTCCCACAATCACCAACGTAAGCTTATGGACTTGTGTTTCTCGCTCGATTTAAGTCCTTAAGCACAGGCAAACACACTAAAGCGATATGCACGATATCACTACAATAGCACCATAACAACTATACCTATTGCACGTAAGACAGGTGGCGTTTATAAATTAATAGCGCATAATAATATTATTATTATCGTCGTCGTTGCAACGGCGCGAGGCGGTTCTCCGAGCTTATAGAGTTTCTCGGAATTATGCGTGGCTCTCCGGTCTTGCGCGGTTACCTGCAGCAGCAATATACGGTGCGTAATTCGGGGTGAGCAGCTGCTGCAGCGAGTTAAGACCACGATTTAATATTTTAACAGATTTGCCTATCTATATGTGGGTACAGTCGTGCACGCGTGTAATCTTAAAACGGCGGTTAAAACGAAAATGATAAAATTTATAGGTACCTATAATGTGCGCGTGCAGTATAATATATATCGGCAGCGCGGGCTCGTCCGAAGCGAGCGTTCTCCGCGCGGGTCTCGCCGAGAAGGATTTTTGTTATTTTTTTTTTTTATTATTAATAATAAAGGCTTCGACAGCAGTGGTCATTATAGCCAGCAAAACGTAACATTCTACAAGTCATGAGAATTGTTGTAGGTTAGAAGTATTTATACATAGGTAGAGTTATATATACAAAGAAAGTATATTTACAATTATCTCACTTATTTAATAAGTTGGATAGTTCGGTGGCGTTGAAAAAATAGAAGATTGCATCGGCGTTGGTCTCCCCGAGTGGCTTCTTCGACGTCGGCGGGGTAGTTTAAAACGCTTCGTTCATCGTTGTACTTGGCACAGTGGAGTGTGAGATGATCGATTGTTAGTGGAAGGTCACATTGGTGGCAAGGTTGGTTGTTCTTCGTGGTTGAAAAGATGATAATGTGTGAGATATGTACGGCCAATATTTTAACGCATATCCATAATATGTATATACGGGTAACACATGCGTAATCCTAGAACGGCGCTTAAAACGAAAACGATAAAATTAATACCTATAATGTGCGTGCTTATATCGGCAGCGCGGCCTGGTCCGACGCGCGAGTGTTCTCCGCGCGGGTCTCGCCGAGAAGGATTTTCGTTATTATAATTTATAATATTATGTCACTCCGTAAAACTCGGCTAGACATTAGACGCTTGTTTTTTATATACGGTGTTGTCGATTTGCCACTCGATAATCGATAACTTTAATCATTACTATTATTATTATTATACTGTGACTGGTTGCGTTGTTATATTTCCGTTTCCGGTCGTTATTATTTCGATACATGTTCTCGGCGGCCGTTGTGCATTGCAGTCGACACGCAAAGTATACTACTATATACTATACATATATACATAATATTATATAATACATAAGTACAATATATATTATAATTTATAATATTATATAGGTATAGGTATACCTACGAGTAGCCGAGTGCCGAGTAGGTATATAAGAAATATTATTAAATGTTAATCTGCCGGACAAATAATATTATAATTTGCATGCACCCGTTATATGTATATTTTTAGTATTGCTATATAAAAGACTTTTTTTTCCTCGTGCCTTGGGCTGCCCTATATACTTAAATAATTTAATAATATGCGAGTAATGAGTATTGAGTGATTATAATTTATATGAAATCCGTTTTTAGCTTATCAAATAGAAACTAGAAAAACTTGAAATATTGCAATGAAGTTTTTGCATCTTATATTTTATACGTACGGGATTACAACTATACGAATTCCCAGCAAACACTTTTGATGATTATATATGTTTAATAGTATACAACTATAATATGAACTTTGTCTATACAAGTCAAGTGTCAACCTAAAACTGGATTCTGTTTTCGACCTATCCCCAAACAGCTGATATATTTTTTTTTTTATAAATAATTATAGGTAGTTAATGTCAGTATCGTGACGACAAATATAATTATACAGAACTCCTGATTGTTGTCGGACCACGGCCCTTCAATACGTTATAAATCGACGAGAGTAATCATAGTATGATATAATAATTGGACCGACAGATGTAAGAATATTGTACTATATAAGTAACTACGACTACACTTTGCGTCAGTTATAATTTTTTTTATATTTGTTACTAATCTACTCGTTAAAAAATGTTCTCAAAATAAAATTATAATACGTTGATCTTTTGTTACCCATACTAACAACATTTCAATAAGAAAAAGGTGGGCAAGTGGGTACCACTCTGTTGTACAGTACTGCGGTATCGACTGGGTCATTAAAATAGATGTGTATTGTGATTGTATTTCAATGAAATATAATAATATCATTAACACACATAAAAAATATTTATAAATAAAAAACTTATGTCTCACGTGTCAACAGCTCTTCCCTGACACGAAACACTGCATGGGAATTTCAAATTTTTTTTATAAATCAATAGTTAGTGTAACAGACAACTATAATTGTTGTCCAATGCCGAATTAGGAGTAGATTTATTGGTGATCCGGAAGATAACCGTTTTCATTCCTTTATTTATAATACTTAGTAGTATTTAATAGTTTATGTAGGTACTTGTGGACTCGTTGAATTTCTATACACATAGAAGCAGGTATCGCTGTCTTTAATATGTTATATTGTTGATCCTTTCTCTATTATTTCGTGTGTTTATCGAATTCCAGCAGCCAGTAGCGTTGTTTATCTCTCGGTGTTGTCTGTTTAAAATAAAAATGTACAATATAATTTTGAAGTTAATTTTGAACGAGTTACAAAATTGAAAACCAGCAAAAACTTTGCCAGTGTTTTTTTTATTATTCCTCGTTCGTTTAAAAATTATAATATTTTATAGACAAATATACGTATTATGAACAATAAAACAAATAAATAAAACATGCATTTATATACCGAGAAGTCGGCGTGTATTTTTAACAATTTGTTTCATATATTATATTGTTTAGGTAGGATAATATGAGAGGTAGGCAGTTCATTTACTGCGTCGCAATGTCGTGTTTGTGTATAATGTGTGTATGTATATGATATATAGGGATAAAAGTCTCGTGTTTGTCGGCGAAAAGCACGCGTGTTTCGGAGGAAACAAAATGAAAAAACCGCAATCAACTGATATAGACGGCGAGTTCGTTAAGAGAATGACAAAAAATAAAAATAAAAGATAAATCTATCCATTACGCACATCATCAGATGGGAACGCACCCCTTTCGTCTCGCATCTGCTGCAACCGTCGTTCGTCGCTTATTTATATATAAAAAAAAAAAAATATATATATCGAATTATCTTTCACTGCCGGTTCGAATAATAATAATATAGATAGATAGATTGAGATGTATACCTACATAATATCATATATTAGTAGTTATATAAAGTCTCTTTTATAGATTTTTCACTATTCGCTCGTACCGATATATATATAATATAGTGCCTACCTATATATATATAAGTTGGCGTAGTGTGCAGTACTGTATCGTACAGGTATGTATATATGTATTATTAATACCATCGGAGTAAACGTGCGTCGATTTTTTTATCGGACCGGTGGCGTATATTATAGTATTACACACACACACACAAGCGTATATAGGCGGCTATATAGGAGTTGTTTTATTTACGAACCGTCGTCGTCGTCGTCGTGTTTTATTCGATTAACCTTTTTTTCTTTTTTCTAAAACGCTGCGAGAGAAATAATAATATAATGATCGTGCGTCGTTCGTTTCGACATTTTCTAAAATATATAAGCCGGCCCAACGTCAACATATTATAGCCCAACCGTAACACAATATTATAATATATATATACATCGCAGACGTATACACGTCTAGTGTCTACCGACATAATACCTATGACCTAGCTCGGTCCAAAACCGATTATTGTTATATAATAATATGGATCACAATTATACACTAAATGGCATAATATGTTATTGTGCCAGTGTAGGACGTGAATTCCATCGGCGTGAATCGGTCGTATGTGTGTCCTGCGTGGCTGCGTTGGTGACGAACTCGAGCAAGGCAATATACCTACTGTTGTTCACGACCATTGATCGTCACAGCAGGAATTCAAAACCCGACCGTCCGTTAGGGACAGCAGCATTACACTGTGGAAATTGGTATATATTAATATACGAACATAATATAATGTACTGACTATCGTCGATTTCACCATAAAATACGTTATATTTTACCGGATTTCTCATGTATTCGTAGTATCTATCTATATATAACTATAAAATATTGTATTCGTATCAATTAGTATAATCACATTATAATCGATTAACAGATATAATATTATTATATTGTACATATTATTCAGTGATAAGTTTGAGCAACAGAAAAATCATACAGGCAAAAATATAAAATAATACAACGCTGAAGGGAGCATTTCTGAAATGTAAAAACAAAAAATCAATATATTAAAATATTAAATGTTCTTTGTTTGAAACGAATATATTATGACGTAGGTATAGTTACGATTCGTACATCGCATCGCTGAACAACTCGATAAACGTTTGCTTGCTCGTAGGCATGAGATTGCTTAGTTATTTTTTGATTCAATCCATTGGCACAGAATTGATTATTTTCTGCTGCAAAACATTTTGTTTCAAAAGAGAATGGTGTATACAGTATACTTCACTACAAACAGTCTAAACCAATTATAATCATCGCGCAAGTCCTCAAACAATTTGCAGTAAAAATGATTTCCCTGCCGTTCTATTATACCAGCTCTGGTAGCACAGACATTAAATGGAAACGCCTAACTAGGTATATTTTGAGTTTGAAATTACAATTTTACAATTCCAGTTGTTGTATTGTATCCTCCAAAAATCAAAAGTTGAATATAAAAGCTCGTTTGAATTTCGAATAGAAACTGTTGAAGTTTTTGCGACTATTTTCGAAAATAATAGCAGAACTTTATCATGTGATTTATGTAAAAAACGTGGAATATATAAGACGAAATCCAAGTAAAATAAAAATGAGCTAATTTAGTTCGAAATCTTTTGAAATGGATTTCAAACTTGTCAATGTTCGTTACTTATATCTAACTAATTTATTTAATATGAAAACATGTGTTTACATTTTTTTTTCAGTATCATTTTTTTTACATCATCAGTTTTCCACAGTTGAGAGTACGACCACGCCACACCAAGCCAGAGTTAAAATATTATTAACCTCGTAAACGATCGATTTCCTGTGCGATCGAGTCCGCTATAAAAATCCCCGTACAGCTTATAATACGCAAAATCTGGACGACCATGTACAATAATTAATATAAGAACGAGTATAGAAGGTATGCATGTTTAAAACGAAAAAAATTTCAATCTTAAAAATAAAAGCAATAACATAAAAGCACCACTATAGTTTGTCGATGCAGGTACCTATACTACTATACTTATTGTCCTTACTATACTATACTCGCACCTGCACAGCAATAAATATGCAAAAATTCGTGCTAAAAATGTTTGGGACCGAAATCTAAAAATCGATCGCGATAAAACTCGTATATCATTATAATATTATTATTATATACACCTAAATGGATGTATTATAATACGCCAGGATAACGTCGTTTGTAAACTGCTATCATGGGATTTAATTATGCACACTTTCCCGAAGTACCTACCTATAATATGCATGTGATGTTCCGATTTCCGCGCGATAATATTATAATTTAAAATATAGAATAATGATATGCATCGTGCTGCAATATATTATAATACCTGCAATGTTAGAATATCATTACGATGCGTGTTTACCGGTGCGATTTGTTTGGCCCGATGTATTTTGTAAGCATCGATTTTTCTTTCTATTTTTTTTTTTATTATATAACGCGATGACAATTTATTTCTGCCACATTCTACGTATTACCCCTTGACAGCATTTTTTTTTCACCGTTCTAATATACATTTTAAATATTTATAATATATTATATATTATAGATTTCAATTTCCTCCGTTGAAAATAGGTAATAACAATGACAAAATGTTAACATGTACCTGTAAATCGAAAATTTCACTAAAATAGAGCTAAAATTATATTGAATATTGGATCATGTGTCTATATAAGATACTAATATTAATATTTCGTGAACATTTCAGCCTGTATACTGTTATTCTATAGTTATTTATTTTTGAATTAAAACAAAACAACACGTCCTCAAATGGCATTGTCATATCATTTTCATAAAATACTATTTAACAAAAGTCACAGCGTTTTACTATTTTATTTCTATTATATTACTTATTACAGAATAAGTTAAGTATATGCCTTATACAATTGAAACTTCTTCGTTGGACAGTATTTTACATTTTTGTACATAGTTAAGGATATCACTTCTTCAAACTGCTGCGTTTTTGTTCAGTAGAACCAATTTTGGGCTGTTTGCTTTAATATTTGAGTGAATTAGAGTATCAAACTTAAAAGTAAGAACAATATCTGTGTTCGGAACGTCTAGGTCTCCGCGATGTTGTAAATTTTAAGAAGTTATAAGCTTGTGAATTATTAAAATATTTGAAAATTAATAATGAACATAACAAGTCTTAACTTGCTTAAAAATTAAAATATCGTCGATAGCCGACGTACAAACACAAATTAAGGTCTTGATTTTAAGTTTGATAATAGGTCAATAATTATAACACCAAGTCAATTCGTCCTAATATTAAAGAATTAAAGATATGTAACAACACAAAATTGGTTCTGGTGAACGAAAATTTGCAATATTGTACGTTTGTAAGATGGAGACATCACATGCGTCCTCTTATAATATGATAAAAAAAATGAATTCTACGTAGATAATCCATGCTCTACAGATTAATATACAAGGTGATTCGCCGAGCTCACCTCCATTTTTTGCTTTAATAATGATTTTATTCAAATTCCGGCTTTTAGAATTTTTGAATATACTTAAAGACAATATTTTCAAATTCTTGGATTATTTGTACCAATTAAGGTACGTTCTGGGGCTATACAAACTACATTTTTTCAAATGAGAACACCATTTTCGCTGTAAATTATTGAACGGATAATTTTTCTAAAATGTCAGAAGTATCAAAATAAAAATTCGAACGAGTCGTTTTTGAGTTATTACATTTTGTATAGGTACTATAATGACAATTGGTCAATGATAATGGGCTTATAAGATATAAGGGCTGTATGGTGATTTGAAAATTGTAATAATTAATATTAATCTAACAGCAATTATCATTTGTAAAAGCGGTCCAAGTATAATAAATATTAGATCAAATATTACATAAATTTTATATTTTTTTAAAATCGTTTTTAAGGACTATTGTCCTTCTTTTAAACATTTTAATAACGGAGAAACTACTCACTCGAATTTTCAACTAGGCACATCAACATTTTCAAAAAAATTATCCACTTATTAATTTACATTGAAAAAAGGGGGCTCTCATTTGAACAATAAAAGTTTGTATCTCCACATGGCACTCTTTGAATAGAACAAACAAATCTCAATAATGTGAAAATATGATCTTTAATTATATTTGAAAATTCTTACAACCAGAGTTCGAATAAAATCAATAGGTATTAAAGGAAAACACGAAGGTGAGCAGCATGCTTGGTGAATCACCCTGTATAGCAAATAACTAAAAATGATCAAAGACGCGCTAATTTGTTAAATATTTTACTGACTACTATTATATTGGAAGGTAAAGTAGTAAAAGGATAATATTATACTCTCGAGTCTCAGTCGACGTTCCTCGAAAAAAGTTTGGTCGCCCCTGATATACTGCAGCAGCGTTCAATAGCCGCATTAAACTGTAGAGGTATATAGAACAGCAGTCTTACAGTGTGATCTATTTAACTGCGGCTATACTTATACAATTTATAAGTCGATTTTTGTGTTTGAAATTTTTTTTTATACATGGGTATATTATTTGCACATATATATACAGTATACATTATGTATTGGTTAAAGACTTGAAGTTTTAAGACCACATTTAAAAAAAAAAACACTACGACCAACCTATATCAGAATAATATAATACCTGCTATTTAATGTTGAGTAAAAATTGTTTTTATTGATTATTATACGTTTGTCATTATAAAATTATAATATTTAAGTTTAATGGAAGAGTGGACCAAAGTTTTGTATTATTGTTATTATGATCTGTTAACAAATAAACTTTAACTTTAATTTATTCAAAATTTGATATGTACAATCAAACTTTTAAAAAAGCATTCGTGGTCATTAAATGAAAAATATATTATGTTATCTTAAAAAAAAAGAATTAAAAATTGCTATGGTATAAAATTTTTTAGTTATAACGTATGTTATAAATACCCGAAACATTTAAAATTGCATAAAAAAATGGCTTAAAAACTAGTGTAGAATGTTTATATAAGATGACCTGTATGGATCACCTCGTAGCTATATTTTAATACAAAACCCATATACCTGTAATAATATAACAATTTGTAACTTTGTAAGTTTCGTTTCCGATGTAATAATAACAATATATGACCTATACAGTATATATATTATATATTATTATATTACGCGTCTAGTGGCTAATCGTATGAAATCCACTTATCCACTTATTCCTTTTCATTAAAACTTCAACCGATAATCCGCAGGCGGCCAAAAAGACCGTGTCGTCGGTCGGTGAACCGTACTATATATATTATCTATGTATTACCCCGCCGGCCGCAGCGCACCCGGAATAACCGCGTAATATATATAATGACGATATTGATGATGATGATGATGATGATAATAATGCATGACAGTCATCACGTGGCCGGGATCCAAAGCTTGTACATTATATACTTTTATATATACATATATAATATATATATAGTATATTTATGTCGAGTACAAAATAATGCGTAATCGAATTTATATATACTATGTATAGGTATAATATTATATGCCCTCCGATAAACCTCTGCCGATATTCCGACGACGACTCAGCTGTTCTTTTTCGTTGTAAATGGATGATAGTTTGTCGAAACAAAATGTATATATATATATATAATTGTCACAAACTCATAACCTTTTATGGAGGACTACAAGCAAAAATCAAACTTCCGGTCTGTGCGATTTTAGCTGTTTACATAAAAGTATAAAAAAAAAATAGAATTTATTTTTGGTAGTGTCGGATACTCGGAACTTTTATCACCTTGTCATAGCATTTTACAGAACATAAATTGACTCTATCAACCACTCTACCCCTTCATACCCAAAGTCCAATGACTTTCGAAGACTATTGAACAAACGTAACAGATCCCGTTCATTTCTAATACAGTGTTAAATGATCTAGAAATGAATAAAATAGCTAGCCACAGCCCACAAAATATGTACCTTTATATTCATAGTCACATAAACAAAAATTACATAAACTAGTCATTTAAAAAGTGATAAACAATAAAATATTATAGTTTTTGTTATAGACACTGATAACTGAAAAGTAATAAGTAATAGGTATACTGAGCCATTTTTTTTATAGATTAACTTACAACTAAAAAATATATACATACTCGTATAATATCTTGGCAAGCCTCTAAAGAGCTCTCCAGATTTTTACTTCATATAATATAGACTATCTTCCATCACCAAACAAAGATAAGTCAAAAAACTGGTTTTCATTAAATCAATTATTTATTTCAGGCGAATGTAAGTCCCTACACGAGACCTGGCAGGTAAAAAAATACATATGTTAGTTCCTACACGATAGAAAAAGGTGCATATTATAAATTAGGCGACAAAATAATAAAAATAGGTACATTTTCATAAATAAATAGATGATGTTACTAAAATATAATAAAAATCGCATAATAATGCATTGATAATATAAAGTATAATAAAAGTCTTATTAAAAAATGTTTTATTCGATTTTTATTATACTGTATATTATATCAATGCATTATGCGATTTTTATTTTATTTATTTATTCTATTTATTTATGAAAATATATTTATTTTTATTATTTTGTCGCCTAATCCATAATATATAGCTTAAGTATACACTTACTGACATTTAAACTTTTTTACCGTGTAGGAACTAGCATATATAATTTTCCCGCCGTTTAGGAACTAACATACGTACCTTTTTACCGTGTAGGGAATTACATATCTCATTTTTATATTCGTGTAAGAACTAACACATCACATTTGTAGGAACTAACGTATGTAATCATTTACCTGCTAAGCCTAGAGTAGAAACTTACTATTCCCCTTTATTTCAGCACGACTTTATAGCTTATAGGTAATTGATAAACAATAAATAATAATATAATAATATTAACTTGCCGTAAATCAATCTACGATACAAATAGTAGGCAATTTCGGTTCACTTGAACTAAAAAATACGAAAAAAAGTAAAAAAAAATATGTTCAAGCTAGATTTAGAATTTTGGTACCAAAAATGATGAGGATACGTGAAGTTTTTATGACTATTCACATTACTCACCAATATAATATTATGTCACACAATTTGAAAAATCCAGTATTTATTTGGTATTAAACAGACAACGCTCTGTTACAATAAACAACAACATTACAATTATTATGATGGACAAGATGGAACACAGTAGATATAATAATATTAATAATGATAATAATAATAATAATAATAATAGTAGTAGTAGGTAAAAGTTACAGTAAAAACATCGACAATAATTATATTATAATATAAATATAGCGTAACTATGAGTTAAGAATTAAAGAATTACTATACAATTTGAATGAGTGCAAAGATCAGTATGAAGATCTTTCGTTGACAGCAGCATTCACAATAATTAATAATAATATGACAAGTGCAGCTGCAGGTAACTGAAACTATATGAGCAATAATATAATTATTGAGGTCGATTAATTACGTGATAAATACACTGGATAGACTCGTTAACTTTCGACCTCCGTGAATTTTATAATATTATAATCTCTCTTGCAAATTTTTTTGTCCTCGAAAATTAAAAACTTCTTTTAATTATTTTACTCTTAACAACTGCAGGTCACTGCTGTTTGTATACTCTTTATACCTTTGAAAACAGTTGACATTTTTTTTTTTTTCAGCGATAATTTATATTTTTTACTTCATTTACTTTTATGTGAAAATGTCGTTTAGGCATCAATCGATAAGTGTACTGCAGTCGGGTAGCAAATGCGTTGGCGAACCGTGTGCGTATGTCATGCCGTATATTACAATGTATTAATATTGAAATATGGTCAGTGGACGTTTTAAAGATAATCAATTTTTTTACGTAGACATATACCTGAACAGAATGGAAAATTCAGTCGAGCGAATGTAAAAACGACAATCGACTGATAAAATAATATAATATAATATTGTATAACATCGTATTCCATACGCGTCGTAGTTATAATATACATTTAGAGCGTTTGTTTTATTTAATATTTTAGGAAAACCATAACAATACGATGATGGGTTCCCACCATTTTTTTCATCGACTTTAGTATCTACCATTATTTAGTTTTAATCTCACAAAACTTTAAAATTATTATAATAGGTATGACGTTGGCCGTTGACGTGGGTATAGCATTTGAAAATCATTTGAATATGTTAAAATACAATTTGATTATATTTTAGTTAAATTAATAGAAATTGAATGTCAATGACTAAAAAGTACAAAATAAATTAATACTATTAATTGAATTGTAAGAAATATATTGATAAAAAAAAATATTAGAATTGAATAAAATAATTAAATTGAGTATACTTAATGCAGTAAAAAATCAATAATATCTTATAATATATTAAATAATTTTTCGACAAACATAAACATTTGAAAAACTACAAAACTCATTATAAAATATTATATTTTTGATATAAACTATACAAAAATATATGGCAAGCTAATATTTATCTATTGGTTTTTTTTTTCATCGTCGGACATTTTTGTTTTTGGACAAATTATTACCTACGACATTTTTATTTGTCGACATTTTGCAGGTAGTACCCAATACCCGATAATAAAAATAAATATAATGCAAGCTGTCGTCCGTATTAAATATTGAAATATTTTAAATTACTGTTTGCTAGCAGTTACGGCGGCTTTATATCATTATTATTTTCGCTCGACCGACTGTTGGGGAAAGTTCGGTTCTCCGCGAGTTTATATGATAATATTATATGAGCAACGCCATAACACGAATCCCTTTTAAGATCATAAATAAATATTACGAGTGCGCGCGTATCATACCTAGGTAGTAGGTACATAAATGTACGGACGCGTCACCCGCGTGAGAAAATAATAATAATATGTAACGACTTTTCACTTACTCCATTAATATCCGTCTCTCCGCGAAAGCACGGCCGTTCGTGTTTTACGCGCGTCGCGTTCAACGCCATACATTATGATTAAAATAGTATTAATATTATTATTATTATTATTACTACTACTGTTGTCGTTAAACACCGCGGTATTGGTGACAATCGTAAGTAAAAAACCGACCGAGACGTCTGACTGATGTCCACCGTGGGACATATATTATATCACTACAACAGTGGTCATCGAAAGAGCAGAAAAGAATATAGTATAAATTTAATAATAAAATTAACATTATGCTTAGTTTGAAATTTGTTCTGAAATTGGTCGTGCACTCCGCTTGCCGGACTTGCAAATTATAGATATCTTATCGATTTTTTCGACTAGAATACGAATTTTCATATTTTTTATCACTATCGTTGACTAATATTATTCTATACCTACGATAAATTATTTCTTATTAATTTATTAGTCTATGACCAAAATGTAGCCAAATGGCTTTGCCGCTGCGATTGGTTATAATATAATATAATAAATATATAAAAACAATAATATTGTATCATGATAAACCGTCGTTGAGCGTTTGAATAAGCGTATTTCGATTTTCGACAGATGATAACATTTTTGGCTCTGAATGCAATTGCAGCTGCAGTGAGAATAGTTTTCGAAAACCGTTCGATGATAATTTCCCTACCGCTCGGAGAAATCCGCACTGCAGAGAAAATTGAAATAATATATATATGTTACCTCATCAAAGTATAAACTGTATAGATAAATTATGCCTTATGACTTATATATATATATGGTATTGAGTGGTCCATTTAACTGCAGATATACACTGTATAATATTAAGAATCAATTTTTTATTTTATAATCGGAAGTAGAATACTTTTTACAACAAAAATGTCGACGTTTAAAATATATCACCGAATATCTAGCAATAATAGTTAATTTTTTATCAATCAGCATTTAAAGTTTGTATAAAAGGAGTAATATTAGACCATAATATTGACATTTTATTCCACAGTCCACATGCCAAAAAAAAAAAAATGCTTATCAATAAGTTTTTTTTAACTAACAAAATCGGTTCGAAAAATGAAAGGAAATTGTAAAGTCGTAGACATTAACTATAGCTAACATAATGTAAATCGAATAAAATGAAAAAACGAACAAACGCAATAAATTTCGATATAGAGCTCAAAATTTGATCACACCAAAATAACTATAATAATATAATTTGATGGATACACGAAATCGAACCCATATAGCCGTGGTAAAGGAGTATTTTGTACCAAACGTATATAATAGTTTATACGTATATTAGAATGTTTAAATGTTAATAATGAAATTGGAACACGGACGATAAAGCTATAAGGTTGTGTTTGCGGGATTAATATACACTTAAGACGATTAAGTTTAGTCTATATGACTATAGTCTATAATATATATATATAATATATATGTGTGTTTACTGACTATATATATATAGAATACGATAGTGTACGCATAGAATGTGTATATTGAAATACGCTCTAGTTTTGAATATTTGGCCGCGGGACAAACGCACGTAATAGATACTCCCGATTAAACCACGTATTTTTACTATTTATTGTATATTATAAATTTATAATATTATGATATGATAACGCTTAATGTTTTAATACATTAAAAAAAAGTATTATTGATTTGATGACGGTGGACTAAAATGTGATAATACTGATAATCAGAGTACGGATTTTGAAGCCATTTGCCATTTTCCTCTGAATTACAGTTTAGTTTTCGTTGTAACACTGTGTAGTTCGTTATTCTTACCGATTGTCACTTACGAAATGCCGAAAATTACTAATTGTAGTGCTCGTCTTCGCCATTTTGTATAAGAATTTGATAAAAACCTATTTTTAAAGCTTTTTTGGAAGATTTAGACAGCTTTATTGCTTTTTTTTTAGTATTTTATTGCTTTAAAATTCGTAATTACCAATTTCCCGTTATTAAATCTGGTAATAGGTACCTACTTTATACGTATTATGCGATCGTATTCTGTCGTGTGAGTATTTTCAGACAGTAACATAATCCGTGGACACATATTATATTGTGTTTACGAGTGTAAAATCTTCAACATATATAGGTATTGGGACTCGGGAGTGTGGCCAAACGCAAAACACCTACGCAGTTATTGCGTAAAATCGTGAAACATTTTGAAAAGCTTTTTTTTATCGACACTTTTTTAGAATACCATCAATTCTTCCCGGCTCTTATTGGACTGACCCCGTATCTTCTTCATCCTCAGCTCCATCCTACCGCACATATTAGAGTAGATATGAATATTGGTGAATCTGAAGCTTATTTATGGGAGGGGTGGAGGGTCAACTATACTATCACAGGTTCTTACAAGGTCGTAATTGAGAACTTCGAATTAGGAAAACAAAAGTATAATATTTAAAGTAAAATAAAAAATCTGTAAAATAAAACTTAAAAAGTCTACACAAACCTGCCCTTAAATCTGCCACTGAGTGTAACACCAGGGTTGTAAGCTGGTTTGAAAGTGTTAATAGAGTATTGTCCAGTTAGGGAACCGACTGAGCTCTAGATAGGAAAATGTTGTATTCAAAAACTAAATGACGCGTTTCTCGCAAATAATAATATTGTATGTAATAATATTATTTTATCAGTTTAAACAACTGTTTATACTACGTGTAATTTACGTGTAAAATAATAATGACATATTTTGTATCTTTTTTGAATCGTTTGTATCCTATATGAAATATTTGTTGTCGTACAGCATAATAATATTATTATTTAATATACTACCTATGTATAGAGACAAATAATTCGACTATGTATATTTTATACCTACACTCTACAATCCATCTGTTTTTTGCATAATAATAATAATAATAATTTATTATCATTGTAACTAGATGAAGAATTTCAAAGAATAAATTCATACAATTATTATTCGAAAAAAATTCTATATATCAAAGACACTTAATAAAGCATTAGGAGCTGTTGGAATGTCCTGATCATTAGGAGAAATACGCCACTGACCTGATGTACATTTATATAAAAGGTGATTCACCAATCATGGTTTAAAAAAAATTCAAGTTAGTATATTTAAAAATTCCAAAAATCATTACTTGAATATTGATTTATTATTAAAGGAAAAAATAGGGGTGAGCATGATTGGTAAAACTCCCCGTATGCCTGCAGTATATATAATAATTTAAATAATATATATATGACACGTGTAGTGTGTACTTACATATTATTATTATATTCTAGTACAGCATGAATAGAGCAGCTAATCGCGAAATAACTATACTGTATACTATATATACGCGTGCTATAATATTATAGGTTCTATTGTGTAAAATGCACGAACGAGGTCCCTGTGACGAACAAATTATAATTTTAATATACGTCTGGCGTCACGGTCTGTTCGATTTCATATTTCCTCGGCAAAGACCGCTGTACGGCGCTTATATATATATTATTATTATTACACTCGCGACCCGTTTAACAATATAAAATACACGGGCTAGTGAGCTGTTCGATCAAAGCCCGCAGGGATTGTCGAGAGTCACTACAGAAATGAAACTAAAAAGAACTCAGGTACCCCCACTCGACATATTTTTATAATAATGTATTGTTTTGCATTTTACCCACGGCATAGAACAGTAGGTTTAACTAAGAGGTATATTATACCACTGCAGCAGTAGGTACTATAGGCTTGCGAGCGCACACATTGTGTACATTTTAAGACGAAATCAGTTGTACAATATTGATTTTAATGTTTCTACCGGTATTTGGATTTAGGGATTGTACTTATACATATAATATTGTGACTTGTGATTTTAATTATATTATGCGTATAGCTGTAGGTTGACCCGCGGTCTCCATCATCGGCCATCCATATATTATATGATGAGTGAAAACCAAAAGCAAAAGGCGAGCAAAAGTCTTCCGTGTTCACATTATGGTGATATGGTAATACGAGTGTTGTACGTTCACTAAATCACATCTAATGATATATTATTTGTACACAATATCGATTGTCACTTACATTATGATATAAACGTTGATATAAGTCTATAAGAACGTAAGTGATAGACGAAATTTATTTCTAAAAATATTGTGGTGAAAAATGGATCTTTTTATTTATTTTTAGTAATATATAATATTATATAGTTTTTAGTTACAACTCATTTAAAGCATACAAACGCCTCTAAACATCTGGTCAAGTGGCGAGGATTGTAGTTCTGCAAATGGGGATGATGTTAAAAAAAAAAGTTGATAACGAAAATAAAAATGCCTAGTTAAACGGATAACAATGAATTGAGTCCAGTTTATTATCTTAATATCTTTGAGTTGAGTTTGTAAGATATCGTAACTATAAAGCCGGCGACGACCTTGAACCTCGCCTATCATAATATTATACCGGATACGAAACGATAAGGTACCTGCTGGTACATACATATTTCCCGTCAACGGCTCGGTGGTATATACTGCTCGTAGCAAATTACCACAAATTTGAAACTCTGTACTGGGAATACAGTCAGATACATGATGCAATGCACTGTATATAATATAATATATATTATGTCTGAAAATCCATGTTCAACGCGATTGGCGTACCTATACTATACAGTAGTGCTGCACTTGAATAATTATGCGACTATGTATAGTATAACAGTATACGCGATGACGGCGTGTAATTAATTTTAATTTGTCGCTCAAATTTTATTGTCATGTAATACCTATGATTAAATTGACAATATTATATGGTCGGTTTTCTAATATAACACGCTTGAAACGCGTTATCAGCTGTATATACATATATATACATAATACAAATAATAATATATATTATTACATTACAAAAATGTAGCGGATGCGTTTTACGTTAATCGTAATCGTTTTCGGGCGGTACCGTTTCGGCCTGCGAATTTACCTTTTTCGTTTCGTATTCGTTTAGATAAAGTGAGTTTCTCTTTTCGGGCCAAAACAGATAAAGAATAGAATATTCCGTGCAAGTTTATGACGCGTGGACCCTCCTCGTGGAAACCTAACCCGCAGCAAAAACCATAGGTGAAACTGTAAAAAGCGGTTTTCGGACGGTTTTCCTCAGCGCGTGGAATTTTGGGAGAAAAATTGTATATTATGTTAATTTTTTCGCTAGAAACCCGCCGTCGACCGTCAGTAAACTCGCACGGTAATTACAAAAAAAAAAAATAAAAACAAAAACACGCACTCGCCAAAGAGAATATTCTACACGTCGCGACGTATAACACAAACTGAATCATATTATTTACTATTATAATATGCGCGCGCGCGTATAACACGAAACACGACACGTAATATTTCTCAAAAGAAAACACGAGACGACATTCCGGCACCTTTTTCGCGTAGGTACCCGTCGACGACCGAGTTCTCGTCCTCTCCGCACCCCTCCTCCAGCGGAGCCAAAACTGTCTCATCTCTATTACTACACAGACACACACACACACACACACACATCGTATACGTATAATATTAAAATTATATAATACGCGCACAGAGTCGCGGGCGGTCGCTGCATGCGTATACCTATATTTCAGAGGGGTCGAATTTGAATAATGTTAATGCGGCGAGAACGACGACGACGTTCAAATGGGTTGCGTAACTGGCGTTATTATAGACTTAACGCGAGTTCGGAGTTAAGGAGGATGAGGGGAGTGAGGGGGAGGAGGGTGGTCGAGGGTTTGAGACGGGGACTTCCGTGACCGAGCCGAGAGACTATATAATACACAGCGTACATAATATATAAATTGTGTATGCATTCGGCCGCCACCGCCGCCGCCGCAGCATCGTCATCATCGCTTCTTCAACCCCAACCCCAACCCCCCCCCCTCGCTCGCTCGGGCCCTGTAAATCTAGTCTGACAAGTGCTCTCATACATGACCGCTCTCGCACGCGCTCATATTATACATATATATCTCACACATTATTGTACATATACACACTAACCTATACACACACGAAACACTTCGTTTGTTCTCCGCCGAGCAACGCAATTTTCGCGTTTGCGCTAGTATTATTATATGTATGTACAGTAAAATGTGTGTGTGTGTGTGTGTGTGGCGTACTTATTATTATATATACACTTTACGGTACACCGAGAATATACGCGGGTTAGATAGAGATTTTCCGTTTAGATTTCATCGTCTGCATATATATATATATATATATATATTATATATATATTGTATAGTATATAATGGCATGGCGTATACGCGTATATAGTGTTTACAGAGCGCGGGTATGTCCGTAACGTTTTTGGTTCGCACAATATTGTTATATGTATTACACCAAGGCATCATCCCATTTATATATTATATAAGTATATACACATAGCTCGATTCGCCGTGTATGCTCACCCCCGTTTTTTCCTTTAATGATTCCTTTATTCAAATTCCGATTATTGGAATTTTTTTAATATACCCACTTAAAGACCATCATTATATTATTTTCAAATGTTTGAGATGTTTCGTACCGCAGTATCTGTTCTTAACGAGGTCGGCCGATTGCGTAATATTACGACGGACAGCGGAGATAACTGGAGATACCTGTTATATAACTTCAACATCGATACCATTGTGTTTAAAGACCAAAGTGTGAACCATGTGACATATTATTCTATATCTCTACAACAATATCCTAACGAGATACAGAACTCGATTAAATAACTTAGAATTATATGATGATAGAAAAGTTAACGAACATTATTTTATGGTGTATCGTGCGACTTGTACATAATTTTATTTATGAGAAACATTCATTTCAAATATATTATTATGAATTTAATCGCTTGATTTCGTTTGACTTAAATTAGTTGAATTAAACTATTTTCTAAAACGTATTCATTCTTAATAATACTATTTGAGTAAGTACCTATACCTAAAACCTAATATACTCATGTTTTTTTTTTTTTTATTTATTTAACCATAAAATGTTTCAGCACAAAAAGTACTATTACAAGTAATTTGTACAATAAATTAAATTATACTAGGTGCATACATTTTTATATTGATATTGATAGTTGACTAAATTATAGTTATAGTTTAAATGTAAAATGTATTCTTTTAGATTGGCTTGGAAGTTTTTGAATTGCATCTTTATCTATGCGTTAATGAATGATACTTATGTTATTATAGCGTCATTTTTATTACCTATTATTTTAAGTCAATACTCTTGTATTGTTGCTGAGTCTCGCGACAAGACGTCAATAGAATCATTAAATTGTTCATAAAACATTTTATTAGAAATTTAAAAGTATCTACCTACTATTACCACAAATTGAATCATTCATAGTAAAATGCGTGGTTTTTTTATGTGTACCTATAATTTACGTGTAAAAAAACTAATATGATTACGTGTAATCGGTCTTGGAATCTGATAAATAGGTTATTATTGCTCGGATTTGTTATGGTTGCTAGTTACACGCATTAATAACATCTCAACTCAAAAAGTTATGTATACATAAACACACACGAGTATAAGGGTTAAGTGAATTTACTAAATCAAACGCTATACACGTAATTAAGGTGTATTATAAATCATAATAAACATTAAGCCCGTAATTACACCAGAAACAGGTAGGTACCTATATAATATCGTGAACATATTTTATGCTGTGAGATTTCGCTGCGCTTTTATCAATATTAATCATTATATTTAGATTACGTTTTATATAAACGCTATATGAATAAGACTCCGTTATGTAAGTAAGCCGTCGCCACGAAAAGTATTTTTTAAAAATTAGCTAGTGTAAACTACATACCTATTATGTTTTCGTCGGAGGAGGAGCTGAACACGGACTGTAGAGGTCCGGCGCCATTTTTTATTCATACAGCGACAAATACGTCACTACGCGATATAATATAGAATTATTGTTTCCAAATATTGATAAATCCACGGAGTGTAATAATAAATTATTGCGATTGAGTTATCAATTATCCTCTATTTACCATTTAGCGAATGTTCACAATGTTATTACAGAGTTTAATATAATTATAACCGTTTGAAAAATTGTTAAAGATCTAAAAAACTGTGAAAACCATTTATATTATACTATGTTTGATATCACAGAATCATACAGAATGCTCACAAAATAATAACGGCACGAAAATGTACATCTAAAATATATTGTTGTATAAGTGCCATTACAAATCGAGAACCGAAATTATTTGTAAGTATCATCATGTCAATACATTTAAATTAAACTTTTGATTATTTAGGTCAGTAAACAAATTCTAATGCAAGCAGTAGAAGAGTTCTTGTGATTTATAATTCTCGAAATCACAGTAATTATTATTCGTCGTAGAACGCAAAAATATATAATAAAATAAAAAATATTATACATTTATGTCGTAAGGTCATTATAATACACATTCCCTGGTTTTGTATACGTAGGTACTCGAACAAACATGAACGTCAAGAAAAACAATTAGATTATTATTAATATTATTATAACAATGGTATAACACTTTATGACCGCGTATTATGCAGTTGTATACAATATAATTATATAACAAATGTGTTATAATTTACTGTACATTTTAATATTTTAACTGTGTATTTTTCGTTTTTAGAACGCATATTATCTTGTACAAAAGAGCAAAGACTGTCAAAACTTCAAAAGTAATATATTGTTCGAGTGAAAATTAATTTGTATTTTACAAAATGCATTAATATGTAACATAATTCATAAATATATATCGAATATACAATTATTGTGTCTAATAAACTGCATATCAAAAATTAGTATTTTGTCAAGTTTACATGAAACGTCAATTCTGTAGTCAGTTTTCGATCGTAAAATATGAATTACGGTTATTAATATTTGAAGAGCCCGGCTCACCGAAATTCTTAAATAAGTTTTTAATCTTTTAAGGCGGAAAAACGCAGCTGCAGCTTTCAGTGGCAACGAAAAGTATAATGTTTTCATAGTAGGGTAATTTTATAGGAAAGTTTGCGCATTGTTAATGGGCGATTAAAATATAATAACATGTTTGAAGTTCATCAATATTACACGTCTAGTTAATTGAAAAAGAAATGCTTTTCACATTGCATAATAATTCAGCAGGTATGTGAAACACCACTCGTATTAATATTCGAATTTATATGAGATCTTAAACACCTCACACGACACATATTGATAAATCTATCAGAATAATTATTAATTGTGCTTTATATTTATATTATATTATCTAACTACAATACGTTTTATGAGTATCGAAACAAAACGAATATCAATAAAAGTTTTGTTATTAATTAAGAATAAGCTATAGCAGTTGTAATTATAGAACGACTTACCTATATAATAAATTATAGTGATCTTCAAAATGTCTATTTTTTGTCGCCGCGAGGTTGGTGTGTAACACATTTGTAATTTTCTTCGTGGCCGTATTCCTATTTTACCCTTAACGTCTTGGTCGTTTTCCAAGATTGTATGGGTGGCACACTTTGTATTTACGGGCAAAAAAAACCCCAAAATGGCACACACGATGGCTCTATTTCGAACATTTTTCACAGTTCACGATTTTGTGCAGTAGCGTGGAGCAAAATTCTTATCTACAAACTAATAATATACCTACAACGCATAGGTGCTGAAGATTATAAATAATGTAGTACTTATGTATATAGGAGGTACCTACCTCTATACACCTATATATATTATAATATTATATTGCGTACATTATTCACCCGATTACAATCGAATGCTTAACCTAAGCTGGGACATGACGTAGTTAAACGCATAAAATAACGGAACGCCGTTATACGCGACCGTTTTAAAAGCATAATATAGCGAGCGATATTCGGAGAGGAGAGAGGTTTTTGCAAAGGGTTTTAAACCGTGTACGGACCGAAAACAATAATTACGAAAAACATAAATATAATTATTATTTTAATGCAATTTGTCGTTGATTGTAATACTGCACACGGTTCCACTTCCTATACCTAAATAATAAACGACTGCAGCGCGAAAAACGCGTCCGCTAATATTATTATACAATATAATATTTTACTTTTTGAAATCAGCGTTTAATTTATTGCCAGCCGATAATCCGATTAAACCTCCCGCGTCGTGCATGTTTCCCGTTTTGTAGGTATATTGGTATACCTCCATACTTTGTTTATTAATTTAGTTTGGCGAAGCGCGCAGAACTAACAGGATTCCGGTATCGTAGTCCCACGCCGCGTACAGAACGGCCGCCCTTTCGTTTTATTAATAATAATATCATAATGGATTACAATGTATACGATTGTTTGATTTACTTTTTATCTCCCATGCCGCAATCAAAACATTCGTTATCTCGTAATAATAATATTGTTCTTTTGACTTTGGCAGGCTGTATTATAATGTTCGCACGCACGTTATAGGCTAGCATTTTGTGCATTATATTAATATAGTAAATGTAATTCATACCGAACGTCTGCAGCGTATCGATAAACAACGCATGAAACTAATCATATTGTTTGCTGACTAGCGGTGACTAGTGGATCAATAAAAAACAAATTAATACCTTTGGTTAAAAAGTAAAAACTTGCTGCTTTGACGACATTAAACCAATACCTGGCGAGGTTTTATTGATTTATTCCATAAGTTGTTGGTAAAATAATAATTAATTACATTATTATTACCGGTCGATGTTATGGTTGCGAGAACTAGGGAAATATTACATTTACTTCATATTTTTTTAGTAAGTTATTACAAAGTTGAATAATATATCTAATATTATGATAAATACTAAGAATTTAATATTATTATTCTTGTACCTATAATTCTAACCACTCAGATTTATTCCGAATTTCTATATTTTATTATTATGTACATAATATTTTACAGAATCTGTAATTTTAAATTCAAACACTACCTTATACTTTATACAAACAATAATTGTGACAGTGTATTTTTGATATATTTTAGTTGCTGCAAGAAAAACTTGTTAGGAATATTGTATTAAATTGTCTAGTTTTTTACTCACAAACAAAAATTTATCATAAATAAATCGAATAAAAACTTAGCTTTTGTCAAAAGCTGATGTTGCGTAAATATTCCCGTTTTTCGTATTTCTTTATCCTGAATGTATTGATTTTACAATGATATGTTTTTTTTTGTGTGTGTCTGTGTACACGATAAATAGTCAAAATAATGCTTCGATTTTCATTTCAGTATTTTTTTTGGTAGAAAAGTGAATTAAGTTTATGTATTCGAGAGGTCAAAATTGGAAATTCACAATACTTATCGAAAGCGCCAGGAAAAACAAAAACAATATTAAGAAAAACGGAAATTTTACTCTCACCCGTTTTTGATATGTTTATAGGTACAAGCAATTTGTATATACTATAGGTACAATTTAAAAATATATGTTGACTCTTTTTGAGCTATAAACAGGCATAAGAAATTGTTGATTTTTATTAGTTTTTTTTTATTACGGTCGATAAAACATTTTTCAAAATGTCAAAAAAATTGAAAATGTAATGCAAGGTTCTTCGTAGATTTTCATGAGTGTAATTTAAAAAAAAAGTGTAAATTCATAATAATATTGTTTATAAGCGTTTAAAGTTAAAATTTTTTAAATTTTAACTAAAAAAAAAAAACAAAAATTTGCAACACGAAAATATTTTTAAAAAACACACATCGTCGATAAATCCTATACATTCATCCCTCCACTTGGAATATAAAATAACTACTATGACAATGTTCATTTTTAATAATATATTGCATGTTAAAAAATTCTGGTTAGTTTTTTATATTTGTTTTTAACATAAAATTAGATCAACTAAAATCTTTAAAATAATTACGCAAATTCCTATTATATTATCGTTGTGTCTAGACACATTATATTGTATTGAATATCAATGTTATAATTATTAATTAAAAACAATGCTCTGTACCAGTAGGAAATTTTAAAACAATAAATAACATATTATAATAGGCATTAAACACATCCAAGGCAGGCGGTATCAAAGTCGTTATATATGACAGTTAATAATGAAGCGACCTGCGGCAGATGACCGTCAACGGCTGCCACAAGCAGACCGTCTGTTTAAATGCAACGTATTGTGAAAAACACTGAAATTAAAAAAATATGAGAAAGAAATCATAGTAGGGATTATAAAATGGGACGATCAAAAAAATATGTATACTCGTATGCTTACGTTTTTAATTTTACATCAATTGCATGTTATGAACTTTAGTATTTAGATATATAGAAGTGTTGAGTAAAGAAATCATCCATCGATAAAACTTCATAGCATTGAGTAGTTAATTTCAGTATCTTAAAAGGTCACGATACATTTAAACGTCTTCTGTGAGGTCACCTGGGATACCATGAACCACCACTTCAAATAAGTGGAAGTGTTTATAGAAGGTTTCTGTATTCTGTGATGTTTTGAACTGTTATGATGGAGAGGTTATTATGGAGTATTATTGTATTAACATATAGAAAGGTAATAATTTGACTGGAATGTTCGGTAGTTTTGTTTAAGTTTGATTTGGCTTGGCTGATCCCTAGAGTTGGATGTCATATATATAATATATTGGCTTCTAAAAAAGTATCAGAATTTTCGAATTTGTCTGAAAGTAAAATATTATTCGTAGTATGATACACCATTACACATACGTGAATGAATTCAAAACGGAAATTATCATATTCGTGACCTATAAATGTACATACTGTGTAAATATTCTATATTATAATGATATTTGTCTTTAGATATGTTAAATAATCTATCATCTGTATCATTCTATTAATCGTATTCGTTTACGGTGGTTCGATTTTATTAGGTACGGTCTTCCATTCAAGATATAAGCTTAATAAAATATACAACTATATCCAAACAATATTAACAATGCAACTATGAAAGATATATTTAGGATATTATAATATAATAATATAGTTAGTGTGCTAAGCAGACAAGTAGTACCTAACACGACAAAACCATGTGTTACGATTTACGACATATTATAAATAATCGTCATTCTTCATGATGACAACAATAATAACGTTTGTTCAATAAATAGTATCATAATATATTATTAATATATACATACACATTATTCGTACGTATCTCGTGATGAATCATTCAAATTGTCCTATAAATTTGGTGCTTGTTTTTATGATTTTCCATGTTTTGCCGTTTGGTAATCTCGTGTAAAAGATCTTTTCAATGTTTCCAGCGAAAATGTAATTTATTTGCGATACTATTTAATGTTGTGAGAAAAAGGCCGAAAACAATAGAAGGAATAATTGATTACACACACCTTTACCCGCCGCGAGACTGATATGCTCGCGGACAAATAATCACAATAATAGGATAATATATAATAGCTACGCTCGTCAGGCATCGTGGCATCGGGAGTGCGTACGCGCGAGTACAGCATGGTTCTAGAAAACGATTTTTGAATTTAAAAAAAAAACAAAACATTCCTTTGAATTTACTGTTGAAATTGTTACGATAGAAATGCTAAAAAAATATATCGTCCTTTTAACAACCACGTGCGTGTGTGTCGTGTATTGAAAAAAAAATTCGTACTTTTACTCTTATGAGAATACTATATAGGTACACACGAGTTTTGAAATATAATATGTACTATAATATTGTTCAGAGACAATTATTAATGTGAAATGGACGATACGAGTAGGTATAATATATATACGAGAGGTACCTACTCGTATATTATATTATTATTGTGTATATTATCATGTCGATCAATTACCTACAGCATGTGCAGCTGCATAGTATAATCCCAATATAATGTTATTAAACGATTCCTGCAGGAACCCAATCTCACCGGCGCTGCGCGCCGCACTGCAGCAGTGGTCTGAAATGATAAAAAATCTTTATGGTAGGTATACGTAGTTGAAAAGAAAATATGACGAAAACTCGGTGTTTATAACAATACCTCCTTCTATTATATATTATAATATAATACGATAACAATACTATAATATAACTTCTCTTACATGAACATATTATAAAAGTCATAAAAAGTTTAAATCGTCATATCGACGTGCGATAATAATTATATTATAATTTAATAATCGCGTACGTCTATATAATATAATATATTACATAGGTATATTTCCATTTTCCATTAACGCTTCGCAGTACAGTCTCAGTATAAACGCCTATACCTTGACGTTTACCTCATCTGTTGTATATTGTATACAGTATGATTATGATGTAGTGTGTGTGTGTGTGTGTGTGTGTGTGTGCGTGTGCGTGCGTGCGTATGATATTATAACGATCACTCCGATCGGCTATAACATATAATGTATACACGGCCTGCGACGACGGTGTGCACGCAGTCGTCTGTCAAACGAGATGCATTTAGGCGTGTACCACCTATATTCGTTTTAATCCCGCGGCGACATTAAATTATACCGCGGCGGCGTCTGAATGTCTGATCGAATGTTTATTATAATAATATTATGACGCGCGCCTATATATATATAATATAATACGACACAGCAGTTCGATCGCGATCGCCGTACTTGTATTATAACACAGGTAATACTATATATATTATTATTATTATTATGACGTTATGCGCAAACAGACCTGCCGAGTCTGTCTGTGCAGCTTTCCAATACGGTTTTCCACTTAAACGCGTGTCTATGACAATACGTCTTGTTTGGTGATTTTTTCCTCGCGTATGGTCCGACGATTTTACCCTTTGAGATTTCCACCGACAACATAATATTATTATTTATTTTATTCGAATAATAATATTATCTTTACACGCGTCAATTGTGTATACATTAATTATGACGACGACAGTCCTTATTTGCTTCCGCGATGCATAAGCGATGATCGCGGAGGCCTATATATAACACAGCGACTGCTACTGTAAGCGTGTATCTTGTTTTCGTTAAATTAAATATTGAAAATGCACTCGAACTTACACTCGCTATAAAATGTACACAAATTATAAGGTTTATATATTATATATATACTACAACTTTATAGACACTAATGGATTTTGCTGTAATGATATCTCATAATAATAATAATTTATTTATGTACGATAGCTATGGATATTATTAACAATAATAATTCTTGTTAGTCGAGCGTCCAACGAAACTTTTTCAAATTTAAATCAGTGCATTTCTATTATTCAATCATGAATATTACTGTTTTGTAATGCATTTATGCATCATGTTGGTCCAATTTTATTATACTATATCGATACTGAAAAAACGTTTTCGAATTTTACTGCGATGCGGGTGGGTAGGCTTTACTGCCGCGTTAATTCAATAGATAACTATTTTATGAACTATTTCGTAGCGATTAATTAAAACCGTTCGATTTATAGCTTACACTGCAGTTCATGATTGATATAACGCCAACCTATACGACGACGTTATCGTTTTAAATTATAATTCGTGAAACGTACTTGTATGTTCCATACAACATAAACTATTTTGTAAACGGCCGAAAAGATATTTTTTGATTACGTGAAAAAAAAACAACTATTTGAAAAAATAAAATCATATTAACCTTATCGTGTAGCGCGATAAGTTAAGAACGAATGTATATCAAACCCATCGAGTTGATTGTGTAACAATTAATATTATTATTTTGAAACAGCATGTGTTTGTATACTTCATATACCTATTATATTAATATAATACACGTGAAAATACCATCAAAAACGTAGTATATGATATAAATTATTTAATACTATCTCCTGCTATATTATATTATACCTATCTCTATACAGTAGATTAACATATTACTCGATATACACAGTCTATCTATTTACGGGGCAATTCTTTAATCGCAGAACACTATCTATATATTCCTTGGCCAAATATAACCCTTAGCCAACTCAACCTGAACTCAATTTTGTAAAGAATATAATATTGGTGTTTAATTATAAACACGTCTTATACTGAAATACTATATAGATACTAATTACAATAGCATTCTATATACGAATAATATAAGTGATTCAAATATTTGATAATAAAATATATACTTTAAAATACTTAATACTTTTGATCTAACTCTTAGGTTATAGGCTAGTGTTATACGTTAGGTTAAGGAGTATCGCGAGCGTACTGAGATAAAAACAATCATCCTGTGTAGAGTATTAGAGTGTAACATATAATATATTATTACAATATCACACCGATTGCTGTTGATCGTAATATTATATAAAATAATGTGGTTAACCGTAAAAGAAAACACAGTCTTGTTAGAGGAGAAACAGTGCGAACAAGGATGTTTAAAGCTTACATTCACCTCAGACATGATGCCTATATGTAACACGGGAGTCAATTATTCTACACAAGAACAAAAACCTCACGAACATTTTATTCGTTGTAACTCGATGCGTTTTATACGTTGAATATAAAAAAAAACGGCTTATGTACATTCTAAATATAAAAACACTTTATATGTTCTGTATTATAGCAGGTGTATTACGGGACACATTATCCGCAGTAAATCTCATACAATTTAATTGTTGAACATTATAATATATAGGAACCTAACATCGCAGTGTGTTTTTTTTTGAATTTTATTAAATTTCAATTCAAATGCTAGTAAATAGTAATTGACAAATGATAAATAAGTAAATCGTCAAGTACTCAAGTCACTTATATTATTAGGTACTTGTATTGCTTCACTTTTTACTTTAGATACGGTACAGCTAGGGTGCTAGGATACATGTAAAGAAATAATTTGAAAAATTGACGAATTAAAAAAATTAATTTACCTAGGTTTTTGATAACAATTTCAATTAAAAAATACACCCATATATTTTGTAATTCAACACTGCTACTAACGAAAAAATAAAATAAAATTCTCTACGGAGTTCACGGTCTCAAAAATATGTTTACAAGAGAAATAAATAACCACATAGCGAAACTTTTGAATCTTGTGCCATCGACAGGTCAATTTATGTTTCCTCTATAAATTTAATTTCGAACAAATTTGCTTCAACATTTATGTACAAACTTTAGCGTTATTTGTTCTTTCCTCTTTGGGATGTAAATTCAATTTCAAAATTCAATGCATTTCTCGGGTTAACATCAAATTGCATGCTAAAATATTGATACCCTTATGAATTCATACTGCAGTCGAATATACACGTAGACGCGTGGGATAAACTTGCAAATACTTTTTATTTTCGTTCAGTTTTTTACTTTTTAGTTTTTCTTCATTTCATGTGGTTATATACAATGCAATTATTGAGTGGTTTCTCTCGTTACGAAAATAAAAATAAGGAAAATAGTTTCCTTCGCTATACTATATTCATTCATGCGCGTGTATTATACACGAGTGCATTATATGTATATTATTATAGTATACGTTGATTAAAATTCACCAAAAAAACTTTTATATTCAGTTATCATGTGTCGCGAATAACTAAAACATTGTATTGTTTATTTTATATTACTAGACTATCTATACTATGTATAAAGTATAACATTTTCCTACCAGAGATAATATAGTACTAGATATTTTCGGTCGGCTATGAGATAATAGTATATTATATACACAGAATCTCACCACGTTAACGATACGAAATCCAATTCCACTGTCGAACTGAAAAAAAGGCTTTTCGTTTATGTCGATTAGTTTTCATAATATATTTTTTATGGCAATACAATGAACATATATTATTAATATGTATAATGCAGCGTATTAGCTAAAACTCGAATGTTATTTATAAATAATGGTATATAAAAAAAATATAAAAATGTTCTCGGTGGGAGGAAAACGCCCCTATTTTGCCAACACCCGTCCTTCCACCAGATATATGCCATTTTATAATGTTCAGCGTATAACCATATAAATGTTGCAAGATCGGACGATAAAAAGGCGTACAATGTGCCTATTATTATTTACAATAATTATATACAAATGCTGCAATAGCGACGACATTAATTTAAAAGGAAAATGTTTCCAAGTATATAATATAATAATAATATAACTTAATTAAATAAATAAAATATACTCTCGACGGTTTGAATTCTTTTTTTTTAAAAATATTTCATTAAGTTACGCGAGTATAAGACTGGAGGTATAAACATTATGTCGTGCGAAAGGATTTTACCTAAAATAATAGTGGACGGTCTTGTAGGTATATTTATTTATAATAAATGTATAAATGTGATAGGCTCCACAGTGTTTTGGCGATTTATTATGATAGTAAAAATGACATCTACGACGGGTTTTGCAATTCCGAAATGTATGATAATATATATTTATAATTATATGCACCTATACACAGAGTGATTTTTTAAGCATGCTCACCCCAATTTTTCTCTTGAATAATACATTTTTATTCAAGTTCTGGTTTTTAGAATTTTTTAGATACCTAACCCTCATTTTTTACTGCAAATTATTTAGCTGATGATTTTTTTTTGAAAATGTTGATGTATTTAATTAAAATCAAGTAGTTTCTGAGTTATTAAAATGTTTATACTAAAGGTAATAATCCTTAAGAATGGTTTTACAAAAATATAAACTATATGTAATATTAAATGTAGTATTCATTACACTTGGACCATTTTTTAAAATTATTTATACTGATAGATCATTAGTCCATTACTGACCTAACCCATTACTGTGGACATATTATTTTTAGTACACGAAACTAAATAACTAAAAAATTACTAGTTTGAATTTTGATTTAATACATCAAAATTCTCAAAAAAAAAAATATATATATATACACTGAATAATTTAAAGTTAAAATTTGTAGTTCTTATTTGAAAAACAGAAGTTTGTTTGGTTACAGGATCATTCTTAAGTGGTATGAACAATTTCAAGAATTCGAACATAATATGGACTTGAAGTGTAATGAAAAATTCAAAAAATCAGTATTTGAACATTTGCGTAATATAAACATAAAAATCGGGCGAGTTTAAGAAATCACATTGTATAGTAGAACATTTTTTTTAACAATACTGTACCTACCTATATGAATAGACAGCATATATATACGTTTATGTCCATACTCTCAACGAATACATACATATAGAAGCATTTAGCTCGTAAAAAAAGTTTAGCTACATACGTTTACATATATAATATGCGTAATATGTATATAAAGTAGGTACATGTATATATAATATATCTATCACACCGCCGGTGTATATATGCACGCTCACCGTCGCCATTCGATACAAATGTACTGTTTGCAATTTTTTTTTCTTTTTTCTTTTTAGTGGGATCGAACTAGTTTACAAGTTTAGTTTGATTGTTAGAACGAATATAAAGTATTTTCGGGACGCGCGTGGCATAGCGCGAGGGGAATGTCGAAGCTCTATAAAAGTGCACTTAACCCTCATAAATCCCGTCATAACCCGAGACTTCTGTCAAGACGTCTCGCAGGAAATTTCGGAATCTCTGATAAATGTTCGGTATATATGAACGGAAACCTTTTGTACTGATTGCCGAATCACTATTATACACGGATAGCAATTCTTCACCCGGCGAAGTTTAACGCAGCTCGAGATTATTATTTATTTGAATTATACATCAACGTTTTCAATAGACGTACGTAATACTCGCGTCACGGACAAACAAAATGCGTATAATATATATATATATATATATAAATATATACATTAAATTATTCTTTTGAACGAAAATGAAAGACATAATACAATATATTATGTATAATCATAATATAATGATATGTATACGATTATAGGCCTATACAACAGAAATTGCGCGCAAATCTATCATTTCCGTCGAGGAAAAGGAAAATAGTAATAATAATAATAGTTGTGAGTATACGTACATAGTTCGCCAAAAAGAAGCATTTCATATACGCGGATACTATAGGTATACGGATTTCTGAGTTTCGGTTTAATTCATACCTATATAGTGCTCGACTTGCGTGTACAAGTAATATATATATGCCTATATTGCATACACAATGCGTATAATATATTATGTACTTATAATAATATATTACTAGATTAATGAATATTAGTTCGAAGTTCGAACTAATAAATTAAGACCTGCAGAGACGTCTAAAAAGTTGAAATTAATGATTTCTCGACAAAAGTTTATGTGTGGGTATAGTTTATCAAAATTATAAGATCTGGCTGGGACAGACGACGTTTAAAAATATCACGAGGGATAGGTACCCTACATCTACCTACTGAGTTTACGCAGCAAAGCTGATTACTAATAACTTAATTTAAAACAATATTTTTAACTGATATATTCCATAACAGTGTGATATGTACCTGGTACATAATTAGTTATAACTCATACAAGCATCTAAATTGCATATTATGGAAGTATAATAATTGCTTCACAACATCACTTTAAAATTCGAGGGTTAAAGATCAATTACTTTGAGTCAAAGTTTCATCCGCTGCGGTTGGATTATATTATCAATCCTCGCAACCGCCTTTAATAACGTATAATATTTTTCCAATAATCGAATTATTCGCCCGCCAAGTTGGTTCATCCCCCGACAGAATATAATGTTATATACCTTATACCTATATATACATACATAACTATTAACTATATCGATCCGTGTTCGGTTTACGCTATAATAATATGTAATATGAGTAATAATGATGACGAACGATTAATCGTTTATTCAATATGTATTATATTTAAGCTGTGCACGATAATTATATAGAGCTTGAAATCATTTTTACAACTATAATTTTTCCACCATCGTGCTCGGGTAATATAATGTTTTCGTTTTTTTTCTCCAGTAGTTTTCGGTATAGTTTTTTGCATTATTGACATAATTTTTTTAACGTTTTCTTCGCCGATTATTATCACCATCAGAGACGGTATCGAATATAACAATATAATATATTTTCTTTTACTCAAAATTCTTTATTATGTCATCTGTTACAAATTCGTACAATGAGCTAATGAAGAATAACATGGAAATAACATAGTGAAAAAATCTAACAGTGCAAGTACATCAACGTGAAATAATTAAATATTATTAAGTGATAAAATATGCGTGTCCTTCTCGTAATCAGACGGATTCAAGACGGTTCTTCTAAAGGCGAGATTTATGCGGGAAAACCACACCTTGAATCCCTAACATTTTATACGACTTATGTACTGCAAGGTGATTATTTTCAAATCCCAAGACGCCGTATTATATCTTAATTATTACGAATGATTTTCATCTGAAATGGAGTTATGTCATTTGAAGCGATCGTATTTAATACATTGAACATTTGAAGCAAAAATACGCGTTTTTTGTCATCGCGATTTTGAAATTATTAAGAATGTCCATTCGTATCTTTCGAAGAATAAAGGTGCTGCTAGTCAATATAAAAAATTGCACTTTTAGGGCGGGGGCTGTGGTGGTGGAGGTGGTGGTCCCGTTGCCGACAAACTCGGCGGACAGATAGGGTTGCATGTGCTATACTATTATAATATTATAATAATATAATATCGACTCGTGTGCCGTTTTGGTTGCATACTCATTAAGGCGGCGGTGGCGGGACGGGCGACGGCGACTGCGGCGGGTCGGGCGCACGCGCTCGCTCGCCCGTGCGCGTTTCCTGTGCGAACGCATCCGCCGCCGTCGCGCGCGCGCGCACCACACGACGGCACGCACACGGACGCGGGCGACTTACGCACACGGCGACGAAAATACGCGGTCGCACACGCACACGCGTGTACACGGGCGCACAAACACGCTCCCCACGCCGTCGGCGGTGGCGGTGGTGGCGGCGGCGGTGGCGGGTCCCCTCCGCCGCCGCCTCCACCACCGTTCCTCGTCGCCCCGCGGTCATAGCGCGCGGCAACCAGCGGCGGCGACGGTCCCAGTCACTCGCCGCACCGTTCAGTCGAACATATCCGTTTAGCGCGAACGCTCGGGAGTATACCGTGTGCGCCAAAAAAGCACACCTCCCACCAGTAGTGGTTAGTCGTAGTTTGCAGGAACAAAATATATATATATATATATATATATATATACATATATATATATTAGTATTATTATTATATATATATTATATACAGCAGCAGCAACAACAACCACCCAAAATCACGTAATAATATATATATATATATATATGTGTATATATATTTTTACATATTATCACCTTTAATAATCGCCGTGTTATCAAAAAAGAATTGACGTTTCTTGTAAAAAATCGAGTGCACATCGTTACGACGCCGGTCGTGTCAATCGTCGACGACACCACCGCAGCCGCCACCGCCGCCGTCGCCGCTGCCGGGTTAACCACCACCGCAACGGACACCACGTGAACATCAAATCCGTATTCGATTTCGTGTTATATAATATATATATATATATATATATATAATCGTGTGTGCGCGTGTTTATATTATCTCTCAGTTTCCGTTTCTCGGCGTGTGTGTCTCTCCGTCTGTCCGTATTTATTACACGCGGGTGTTACTCTCCGCAGAGCAGTCTCTCTCGCGCCGGTCGAGTCGTTCAAATTTACAACGAAAATAAATAAATTCGTATATCTCTGTCGTTTTTGAAATCAATCCGTTCGCTATCCGCCGGTCGTATTCGCGCCCATTCGCTCTCGATCGAATAAAATCGAAACGCACGTGAACTCAGGAGCAGGAGCAGCAGCAGTGTGCGTTACCTACTGCAAATCGTTCGTACGCAGCATAAAATAATATCAACCGGCCAGTTGTAAGCGTATATTACAAGCTCCAGACACGACACACACTCGTCCACGACACACTTATCGCGCTTCACCCTTTCGTACGGCCGTCGCCAAAAGTCAACACACACACACACACACACACGGGCGACCGCGCACGCGTGAGTTATTATCGTTATCGCATTATATCGTCACGATGGAATCGCAGAGCGCACAGGACGCAGTGACCGTGGCCGCGGAGGTGCCCAACGACCCTGGGTAAGTTGAATGTTGTCGTGATAATGTTATATAATATTATAGAGATGTGCAGATGTAAACAATAATATGTCGAAAGTATACCGTAAGTATAAGTTGTAGTCGTCGCCGGCGGGATCGGCGTCACGCGACACACACCACATGTTTGTATATTATATACGTATATACCTAAACCCCCAAATATATATATATATATCATGCACACGCGTAGGTGCAGTACCTGCGCGCGCGCACCCCTAATCCTTCTCCTCACTTTCGCCTCGGACCTCCCCGACGAATCACCCCCCTCCCCCCCCCGTTCACACCCCCGCACGAAGGTCGCCGACGGGGTAACCGCCGCCGCGGTCGTCGGCGGGTTTTCCGATTTCTTTGGAAATCCGTTTAAATACGTATACGCCGCGGCGTGCGCCGCCGACCCTCAACGCCGTCGCCGACCCGCCACCTATCCACGACGACCCTCCATGCCACCCGGCGCAGCCCCCGCGCCCACACCCGGCGCTACTCAGCCGACCGCCGCCGCCACTGTTTACCCCGTTCTCCGGTTGCGGAGTGCTGGTGGAGGCGGCGGTGGATCGCGTCTGCCGGGCGCGAGGGTATTGCACCGCCGCCAACGCCGCCGAGACACTGTGTATACATAATATATATTGTTGTCGTTACTCAATGATGATGTGAATTATATTCAAATGTGTAATTACTTTTTTTTTTTCTGGGGGTTTTTGTTCTCCCTTTAGAGTTGCCAGAACACGACGGTGATGAATAATAAATAATAATAAACGGAAAAGAAACTGAGCCCAGTCCAACATTGCGCGGGGGGTGTATCGATTTGCGGTCCGGTCGAAAGTGCATGAGTCGTCTCGCGCATAATTTAGAAATATCAAATAAAACCGAATAAAAACTAATACGATGACCGTGACCCGTGTATCACACACACATCCACACGCACACAGTCTGTAGTAATGAGCCTAACGACGAAATAATATATTGTGTACAATATAATATGTTATATTATGTATATTGTATATTATATTATATATTTTAGATACCTATAAATTTTAATGTATTATTTGCGTTACAGAATGTGTCTTTGGTGTGACGATTATAATATCTTAATACCGTTTGAAAATTAGTGCGAGAAAATTAATAATAATATGAGATCCGTTAATGCGATAAAACCGAACAAAATATTGACGCGCACACGTTTGTATTTTTTCGCTCATTTTTTTTACATTTCTTACGTCATGTTTTATTATGGGCCGATGGCATTTCGTTGGTCGTTTTCCTTTATACGGCGGACGGATGGAGGAAATCTCGATGATAATATTTCGACATAACTGCCGAGTATTATACACGGCACACATAATAAAACTCGTGTACGCTTATTTGAAAGATCGAACAAAATAATCAGACGATACAAACGAGCGCAATAACTGCGTTATTGCAATTATTCGCATGTTGTCATCTCATATTGATTATTAGTGCTCTTGCGAACGGCGTTATAGTTTCGTATAAGACATTTTAATGAACGTTTCTTCGCCGATCTAAACCGTTCGTTATACCTATTATATACTAAACGTCTACACAACACAGCAAAGTCGGCAAAAGTCCGTCGAAGCACAATTCACGTCGAGTCCAAACACCGTGACGTTTTTAATCACGGTATAGTTGTTTGTTTTTGTACGCTATTGCCGCCGTTTACGTAACCGGGAAAACTACAACATATAATATATAATTTTATATTGTTACGATGCGTACTTATATATTATTAAGTGTGCGAAAGTCAAGCCTGGTACGATTTATTTTTCTTGGTTAGGATATGACCCGTCGTGTTTTCAAATTGATTTATCGGCGCATACGCATTAAAACTTATAATATAGATAATATATATATATACATAATGCATTTGCAAATAAATTAAATATTTGTCTTTTCAACCGGTGTTAGGAATATTAATGCGCGGTGGCGTTTTCTGTACATGCGCGGAGCTGTAAACGCCGAAAAATGTTCGTTGTTAAGTTTTTATTTTTTTCATTAACGATTTAAAAATACGTCGAGTTGTAATACTGCCAACAGTAACGAATCGTTAGTTCGGAATTTCAAAAAAAAAAATTGTCTAAAAAACGAAGGGATTTTTGTCTACCCCGCGAGTGAGTCGTCGACGAGTCGTCGTCAGGAGATCTGCAGTAGGTATACCTACATGTATTACATAATATGCTCTTAAGTTTATCACTTAAATACAATGTTATATGTGTACGAAGAAAAACGGACGGACAATGAACGCAGTAGTGTAACCAACCCTTAAAGTAAATAAAAAATTGAAGTCTGTATACTCATTGTAACTTTTGAGACTCTGATTTAAGGGAGTTGGGTTAAATATGTACATAAACACAAGTTAAGCCGACATCTCTCTGACAACTGGCCCGTCGGACTGCTTTTAAAATTAGTCGAGGGCAAATGTCCATCTTATCCCCCCAAATTTCGACGCTGAATGCCACTGCCTGGCACTCGAAGTCGAGCTCGCAACTATGGGACTTCAGGAAACGGTCTAATTGGACGGACGTGTTGACGTTCCTTCCGGTTTCTGACAATACGCGCGCGTAGTATGAGACAAACGTTTATTATCAGTTATATATTTATATAATATGGCGCAAAACTATATAGGTACCTACGCGTGGAGGATGGTCCTGTGTCGGCACCGTAAAATACACTTGTGGTATAAGTATTGGGAAAATCAATAATTGACGATATTAAAACATATAATATCATATTATAATATATTCAGTCCTGTCCGCTCGTGTTCGATACACCGTGAAATCGGCTGAAAACGACAACCCCGCACTGGACTCGTCGCGTGCGATGCAGTATATAGAGAGGGTCGTAAATAAGTATTTCAACATGTTTTTTTCGAACAAGGGTTCATTGTTAGGCATATCGTTTTATCGATAGCCGTGTGTCTCCAACGACTGTATTGTAATATCCTATCACATAGCTCCTTATTTTTGGAACGTTTATATATACAGCTCTATGACGATGTCAATTTAGTGAAACCATATTATTTAATTCAAAGGTTAAATATTATTATCGTACACATCACACGTGCGATGGGATCATACGACGACGGTTCGTTCTCCTTTCATCTAAAAACCGTATCGACGAACGATGACGACATGTCATAGGATACTAGTGTGTATATGTTCGTGTAATTGCCCACGTGAAATTGCGTCACACAATAATTATAAAAACCTCACCGTTTAAATGTAAAACAAAATAGCTTCCAACCGACAAAGATTTCCGAAAAATTCGCGGGTAGAGTGCAAATCTGCCGAAAAAAAATAAAAAGAAAAGAAAGAGCTATAGATCATCTTGAGTTACCTAGGTACTTGATTAAACTAACTCAAAATTTATAGAATATACGTCAAACGATTGGAGTACAACAAAAATAAAATACATTTCCTCCAAAGTTCCTGTCGGATTTATTAGCGGATTTAAAATAACGAGATTCAATAAAAGTAAAAAGTTGAAACATACTGAATTTAAATAAAATACTTTGCGGTGGATATCGAAACTTTTACGTTGCAATATGATGAATTGCGCATACCAATAACACATATTAAAATATGGCACGTAGTTTTACCTATCTCCATATTATAATATTATATATTATTGTGAAACAAGAACGAAGCTGATATACGAATATTATACTATACTTGTGGTTATTTGGTACGTTTTTTTAATATTTTTATTAATTAAATGACTCTGCTAGCCTTTAATTGACTGAAAAATACGTTGTTATCGTTAGGATGTTATAGCTATTAAGATAAATATTCATCATTATATTAACTTATAACCCGTAGAATATACGATGTTGTATGTAGGTAGTCATTTTTCTCTTAAATAAAATTAAAATTCTCTTAAACTACTTTATGAGTTATGACTATTGGGATTTATTAAATTAAATTCATTTTTCAATGAGATAAAAACACAATATTTAATTATGATTTTAAAAAAATGTAATACGAAGAGATATATGCACTTGTTTTTTGAATATTCTTTGGATTATAAATGTATACACTTATCGCATAGACCATAGTGTTATTACAATGATTACATTATTGTTTGTACCTCTATACATCATGCTATATTGTTAGATTATCTGACTACTCATATGCAAACTATCTATTCAGTTAAATTAATATTATTTTTTATTTGATTTTTTTGAATATAAGTTATAATTATTAAATGTTTTTGTTACTTACTTAAAAGTTGTTGTTCAATTTTTTTTATTTAACTAGTTTATTTCAATAATTAATATTGCATAATTTAGTTGATTATTTTATGCTTATTAATTTAATTAAAAAGTTATAATTACATTTCTTCGGAGCTTTAAAAAGTCATTTATTAATTAAATATTTATATTCACGAATTTGTTAATATTAATGATTACGAATTATTTAATTCATTTGAATAATACTAATAATAATAACAATAACACAAAAATATTAAAAGTTAAATCACATTCAGTAACGAAATGTTAAAATTGAAATTCTGCATATACTAATTTTGAATAACATATTGTATAGTATATATCTAAGTCGTTAAAGCGATTACGGTCCAGATTAGGTATATGAAAATGGAACAACGGTCGGCGGGTACATTTCTGAATAATATTTTCTAATATTAATTAAACGAATATTTTAATCTCTAAAGCAAACGATGTAGCAACGAGTTCTCTAGTAATATGTAATATGATAAATTGATATAACAATATAAGAAATTACAGCGAGGAGAAAAAAAACACGCACAAACCTATTTCCGTTCAAAAATCCGTTATCGTACGTCATATAAATTAATGTAATACTATTATTATTATTATTATTATTATTATTAGGTATTAGCAGCTATACGTCATCGCGAGCTCGTCTCGAACTTATGGAATTTGATCGTCAATCGAATTATTGGATTTGGCCCCGTCGAACGCGCAGTAGAAGACTACATAGCGAGTGATATAATTGCTAACGAAATAATAATATAATCCTATATACGCATACCTAACACATACATATATATATATATATATATATAATAAAACAGTTGTCGGACGGTTTTATACACTTATTCGAGTATCAAACGATAATAGTGGCTGGTGTCTAATATCGTGCATACGTTAAAGTGTAGAACACACATAAAACGAATAATATTATTATACATCGGCCGTATAATATAATATAGCAATAATATTATAAAGTCGCGGTCTCTTGGACTGGTTTGTCGTCACAACTTTTCGACGATATGTTAGAACGTAATATGCATTAAACATGCCATTTTATAATTTTTGTTTCGACAACAAACGTCGTCGTAAGCTATCGCAGATAGTATTTTTATACACACACACACACACACACACACACACACACACACACACACACACACATGCGTAAACGAACTCGAACGATAATCATCGTCGTCATGTCATGATTTGTACGCACCTACTGTATATTATGCACAACTATATACAGCTGTATAATTCAATAAAATGTTTTATAATATCATTATTAGGTATCTACATATATCTAATGTATACGTACTCGAAGAATCTAACGATTTTTAATCAACTGTTACACACACACACACACACACACACACATCATACATAAAAATATAGATTTGTTTCAAACGTGATACGGTATAGGTACTTAAAAAAATGTGTACATGTAAATATATATATAGATATTACAACGCCGTGTAAACCTCTAATGACGTCGCGTAAAATATGTATGTACAATATATATATATATATAGTGCACAACCCGGTGGCCTTCTGCGATTAATAATGATATAGTCCAGGTAGGTAAGTAGTAGGTACCTGCCTAGGTGCACATACGAGTCGTTGCGTTATCCTAGGACCCCGATTTGCAGATGCATTTATACTATATAATATTAGGTTTACGAGAGTGGGATCCGAGTGCACTTTTTTCCGCGCGTACGACATTCGGCTATTCGTTATAATACTGCAACTGCAGTGGCAGCTGTACACCTACCCGCACGATCATAATATATTATATTGTATTATTTATTAATTCGCTATTATATTCAATAATATTAATATTTATATTTTGATATACTGCGGCCGCCGCGCCGCCGCGTCGCACGAAAAATCGGTCGAACGACGTGCAGGATATCACACGAGCGTCCGTCGCAGTATAGCAGTTATACGTGCGCGGTAGCGAGTATCGCGTAGTAGTCGTGATGGGTGTAGCCGCAGAGAGTGAAAAACTACAAAAATATTAGACACGAAAAACCGGTGTATAAGCCGCGTGCGCCTAATACCGCGCCGAATGTGTATCATTATATAGCGTGTGTGCAGTACACGCGATCCGGATGGGTATATTATAATACGGTGACAACGGATACACTTAAATAGGCCCCCGGCGGTGTGTGTGTGGACGTGCACGGCAGAGGGGAGATCGCGATACCGTAGTAGAACGAGCACGGACTTAAACACAGCAGATATTCACCACGAGTGACGCGGCGGCGAATGAAAATTATTATAATTTACGGAGAGGAGACAGTGATGCGGAGGGGACATGTTCCAATGAAAAACTGAAAAACTGCTGCCGATGCTAATAATTAAACATCAATTGTGCCCGGAGCTTATAATCCGTGACGGACTGCAGTTATGCGAGCACTTATCGCAAAATATAACAACAATAATAATAGAAGTTATAGGTATTATATAGGTAGCGTAATATTAGACCGACGTCAGCTATGTATTGTTACCTATATATCTTAATATTATTTCTCGGTTTGGCCGATTACGTCTTCCGTTAAAACTGCAATATACCTATAACAACATGGATAGGTAATATTTATTTACCACATAATATAATATGAAATAGATTCCGTACCTATAACTGCCCGTTTCAACGTGCGGAAAGTGAAAAATATTAAATATCGCTACAGTGGCGTTCGACACGAAACGTTTTTTTCTAATTATTTATAATGTTGTTTCCGACTAAAAAAAAAAAAAAAAACAAAATGATCACAGTATAATATTGTGTAACGGCTCGTTCTGCCGTCTTGGACGTCTTAAACCGTCTTGATTTTTAAACGTTAATGTCGTTTATTCTTCCATTGTCGTCCCGAATTCAATTAGTTTAATCGAAGTACTCCCTTTTAATTGTTTGCATAATATTAAATATGCATCAAAGCGTATTTTTCGACGGGACTCGCGCAATACTCCCAATTTGGCGGTTTGGACTCAAATTAAACATGACGTTTTCGGGGTATAAATCCCCATAGGAAAGATGCCAACGCGAGGGTAAATGGCTGTTGAAAATCTTGAGAGCCCTAATTCCTTCGAAGGGTTTGTTGCAGGCTGACTAATTTTAAGCTGCCTTTAATATCGGCATCATTTCTCAATAATTTAACGTCATCTATATAATATTGTAGTTTCCCTTTTGATATATGACGAGTGCAAAACGTGCTTTTGTAAGAAAAAAATTATGCTCGACATTGTTGTCGTACTCGAAACAACGCGAGCAATTAATTCTGTGACGACGAAAATCGATCATGTGACGTCGTTCTGAGGGTGAAATGAAAATGTTATGTTCAAAGGACGGAAGTTGTTATTAAAAGCTCACAAAAAAAGTTGCAGCAAACAAACAAATCTGCATGAACCACGATGACGGAGATGGATATTTTTATAATTTGATTAGTAAAAGAGAAAAATGGAACGATTGACGCTGTGTCTCGTCATACACTCGACCCCCTTTTCCTCAGTCCATCTGCAGCCGGGAACCCCGCCGATTCCAAGGAGACAAGAAGTTCTAGAAGTGCTTGTCAAGTTTGTTAACCCTAGTACTTTATAAACTTTGACAAAATTACATCTTAAAGATTCGTATATATACACGCGCGCCGTCTACATCTATCGTGCTTATTAAATTGAACTTGTATACTATACTCGAAGGGCCTTGTTGGTCGATTTTGGAGTGAAAATGCAGAAACGTTATAAAATGAAAAAAAAATCCTTCTCTAAAGTAGTATCACACACGGCGAACAACACCATTCATTTCAAAAACAAATAAGTATAAGAGGTGCCTATTTTAAAAGTACATACCTATACCTACTTTTTGTTTCGTAACAATATTATTATGAGCACACCATATAGATGTTTAGAGATATGATTATATGTACAAATTTCAGTGGTGTGTTTAGGATTTTACCACCCTATAGGTCGAAAACATGTTGTTTGCTCTAGCTTTAAAATTTTAATTTCACCTTATTTTTCAACACTTATATTTCGTATTTATTTTTAATTATTCATCAAGGAGATCTTACTCCCTTCCACTGTACGCAGGAGTTACGTACAGTTTAAAGTCGAGTTTTGATATGTATTTCAAGTCAAATTAAGGTTTTTAATTTTGAACATGAACATACCCACTTAGACACACTATACACCAGTATTACAAATAATGGTATTGGGTGAATCCATCATGCTTTCCTGATCACAGAATAAACGTATCAAGTATATACAACGCATTACACACATTTAAAGAAAAAAAAAGAAAAAATTGGTAAAAAAAAATAATTTACAACGATATATAATATCATTATTCACACGTGAAAATATTTTACCTTCTTCTAAACTACGTTTTTTAAGATACATACCGTCGTTTGAATCCAAAACGGTTTTTGATAGACTTGGTATTTCGTTGACTTGCGCCCAGACTCCGACCAATATTTAAACTTTTGCTAAATATTATAATAATTATTATTTTGTCAAACGTTTGGCACGACATCTATAAATGATAACAACTATTATACACCGTAATATTTTTGTGATCAACACGAATGTTATATATGTCAAGTTTAGGAAGAAACGCTGACAGTGTTATCGGGCCGAATCCGATCGCTTCGACGGGAGAGGATATTATATTATATTATTACACGGTGCAAACAGGTGTGGTATATTTTAAGTGCGAACGATTAAGTTTGTATTTTAAACTCCTGAAATTACGTAATGCAGTTGAAATATATATATATAAATATAGCTATGACAATTATTAAAAAAAAAACGTACCGACGTTATTTATTTGTATATACATATACACCAGCTATGAATATAGTGAGTACGCTCGTCCCATTTCGTAATAATTATCACGCAATTTAAGGCCGAAAGAATCTCAAGTGTCCGGGCGTAATACATTTTATAATTTTATAGAATTATTTTGGAAGTACATCTCGCAGGTATAGCAGGGCTAGGATATACCTATAGGTACCGGCTACGATGGGCGATAACGCGAGTTCGTTTATTATTATCATTGTTTAATGGTACGCGTTCGCGAAACAACGGCAGCGTAGTAATAGGTATATATAGTAACAACTTTAATTAAAGTAACGGAAACGCCGTTTCCATTAAAATATTATCATAGCCTTAAAAGTGAAATGTTTCCGTCTTATTGAAAACTTTTTTCGCCTTTTTTCCCCTCCCCCTCCAAACAAAACCGTATATCTTTGCCGTTTTCGCGGACTCATTACATTTTTTCTGCGCGGCGGTAATTCATTTCCTCGGATTTCGCTTTTCGTTTCGCGTTTTCCGTATCTCTCATAATAAATGATAATAATATTATATTTTATTCTCGGTATGATACTGTTACATTACATTGTATCTATATATACGCCGCGATTCGGTAAACTCGAGAGGAACGCACCGACATCGTCGGCGACGACTCGCAATTATTACGATAATAAAAAAAAATCGAAATATCGAACCTTTGATGTTGCCGTAGGTATATATATATTATATATTTATTAAGCGATCAGTTATTTGTTTGTTTATTATACGGCGAGAGTACGAGCGATTTAACACGATTGGTATCCAGTAATGTGCATCATGTGCGACACGGTCGACAGTAACATATTATAATATTGTTACATACACTATATACTTACACTGCACTATAGTATTATAATATCATATACACTGTTCGCGCACGTTACATTATTGCACTTAAAACCGAATAACGCATGCAATCGTTGTGGGAAAGCGAATCCGAATGACATGGAGATGGATATAGGGTGATTCATTTAAGCATGATCATTCCCATATTTTGTTTCCCCTTTTAATAATGAATTATTTCAAATTTTAACGTTTTTGATTATTTAGATTTCTATATTTTAGGAGTGCCATAAGGTGATACAATTTTTTTTTTTGCATGAGAACCATCTTTTTTTCATTAAGTTACAAAGCAGCCGATTTTTTTGAACAATTTCTGTATTTAAATAGAAATTTGAAAGGGGAGTTTCTAATTAACTAATATGTATATGTATATTAAGGATAAAAGTCCTCAAAAATGGCTTGAGATTTAATATTAGAACTGCCTATAAAGTATTTATTGTACCCTGATATTTTTACAAGTTATAAAATGTTGATTGATTTATATAAAATACTCAAGTTTTCAATCACCATATCCCCAAGCATATTCCAAATCCATTATCGCAAGGACTATCCATATACATAAAGCTAATTAACTCAAACACTGTATCGTACTAGTCCAAATCAACATTTTTAGATACAACATTTTCAAAAATGGTCATCTGATTAACATTTTACAGAAAAGAAAGGATGATTGTTATTTGAAAAATGATGTCTATAAAGTATTCTGAAGTAAGGTCATTAATTAGTATATACTATTTAAAAGTTTCAAAAATCAGAATTTTAATAAATTCAATATGAAAGGAAAAATTGTTGGTGAGCATACTTGGTGAATCACTCTGTATATTTGAATTCGCTTTCTATTCGAAGCACAAAAAAAATTATAAATAACACTTTTGAGGAAGAGAGAAAGAGAGAAAAATCAATATTATATGGACAGACTACAGCGTTAAATTCCATCAAAATGTCATTTATTTGACGGCGAAAGACGTGAAGAAAGCAGCACGTCATGTCGATTTTTAACACCGCAGCAAACATACATCATTATAATACATATATATATCTTTGTCCTTAAATCGAAGAGAACCGACGAATAAATCGAAGGATTAAAAAAACAAACACCCGAACCTAACGATAATCTTCGACGAGTAGGTAATGACAACGTATATATAAGTAATAAGTATACAATATATTATATTATGGTATACTATACACGGGTATTGCGCGTTGTAGACATTCTTGTCACATTTATTTTTCCGAACAATAACGTTACAATATTAAAATGTCTTATTTATCTAACCTTGGGGCTCGCATACAGGTATATCGTGGTATTTTATGGGTGCGCAATACGTATGGGCACTGTACAAAATATATAATACACACATAATATTATAACTATCGTTATGATCACTGAGCTACAGCAGACTTCAGTGATACCTAAATAATAGTAACTTGATGTTATATATATTATAAACAACTGCTGCACATAATTTCTTGCGATCTCTCTAGTAGACAAGTTTGACAAGACCAAACAATCATCAAGAAGAAACCTGAAAAAAAAAATGTACGCATAATCGATTATAGTAATTGAATTCTGTGCACAGTATAGGTAGTAGGTACACCTATATACTGTAGACGAAATACTTTAAACGAAATACGGTTCGAAAATCACATTTTTTAGTGCATTTTCACATATGACTGCGGTGTCTGATATTTTATCGTACGCAATGATAATAATAATGATATTCTACTAATATTATTATTGTAACTTATCAGCTATTACTATTCCTCGTCTATACCTATAATGTCTCAGATGTTTTAAGTCGACGGTTGCGCACATTGAGCAGTATAGCTTTATTGTTACGTTCTCAAAGGTAAAACGTTTGAAAACGATGTCGAGTGTATTATAGAATAACAATATTATTTTATACAATTTAAAACAAACTTACTAACATTTTCCGAGTTCAACCAAAAGCTTGAATCCAAGAATGACTGTGTGCTTCATATTAGTGAATTGTTTTAGAGCATTGAAGTTCGCTAATTAATTGTAGTTTTATACAGATAGGTATACTTTTATGGTCATTTCGTCATTACCTAAACAACAAAAATTTAACATTGATTAAATTTAGTAACATATATGTATATTATGCATAAATAATCATTCGTGACAATAATAATAAATAATAACGATTACCTATTACAATCATATAGTATATAAATATATAATATGTCTGTATGGCATATTGGCATACTAATAAACAATAATGTTAATAACTATGATAATACTATAACAGTATAACACTATTGCACTGCCTAATAATGATAATACAATTTAAGAACAATAGAATTGTAAAATTACAGTTTTTGAGGTTTATGAGTGGCTTTTATAGATCAACTTCGATTGTCGTGAGGGTGACCTTATTGTTTGACCATCGACGATGTTTGGGAGATACAGATAAATGATAATGTTGTGCTCCTTTTGATTTGGTAAATTATTGCACTTAAATTTTGTTCGATATTATTTTAATTGTATTTTTTGTAGTGGAAGTCGGGAAGTTATTACAGGTGCAGTTATTTTGATAAACCGGGGGACATTAGTTTTGGATGGATAAGTTTTAGTTCTAGCTATATCATAATTCTTAGGATAATACGTATTCAATTTTTGGTAAAAAATCATTATATTTTCATCGTTTATGAAGAGTGGAACAGGATTCGAAGGACGTTAAAGTGTGGATCAAAATCTCCGTATCTTTTTGAAGGGTTAAAAACTGTACGCCATTTTGTTTCCTAGTCGTGTATGTTATACTAAAGAGCTCTTGTATGTTTAAACTTTTCGAGGCTGAATGAGACTACACTGCGTACAGTGAAAGATTTGAATTTACAGTAACTGGAACACCGAAAGACATAATATGATATTATAAATATATTAAATAATAATGACGATGCTCATTTTGAAAAATTTGGTCCTACAGCTTTGATTCGTTTGAATTCTTTAATTTACGTTGTTAACACGCACTACGAGAGTGTCATCCGTCTTTTATTAATTCAATAACGCTGTCCGTCTCGATGACATTGTTTTCGCAAAAAATCGAATCTGATTAAACGTCGTACGCTGTATAATTGTAATATAATAATATGGGTTAGGTGTACAATAATACGATGAGCAGGGCTGTCACGGGGTTCGCTTAAGTGGATGTAGAAAACCCGTCGGTGCATATTATAATATTATAATACATATCGGTCCGGGAAAAGTCGTAAAATATAATAATATTTACGTCGAAATATATATGTATATATGCTACCTACACAAAGTATATGTAAAAAAAATATCGACGATCGTTTGCGATTTTTACGATAAACGATATGTTATATTATTACTATCATTGTTATGAGCATTGTGAGACTTCTCGGAACGTGCGTTGGTAAAAAAAAAAAAAAAAAATAGTAATATATCACTCACGTGCGAATATTTTTTAAACGTTCGAAAAATTCCTTTTTTCATATAACGTACAATATATTATATTATAAATTATAAATAATACTTCGAGTTTATATAATAATATGATTTTATTTTCCAACGACAGCTTTACGTAAAGTAATGTTTCTATAGGTTTTTATTTTTCAACTCGTGCGACAGTCGCTTGTAGAAAGTTTATCGGCGCATTTTCTTACAAACAAGCCGTTCAAAGTAATTGTCGCGACCTTAACAAAATACTATTGGACAATTATTATTATTATTACTATTATTATATTGTCGTACAGCATTTAGGTAGTATTTGTCGTTATATTTTTACCGGCTAGCGAGAAAAAAGTCTTCGTGTCAATTAAAACCCTTTTGTACCCATTATAATATATATACTCGTATATATTAAATATATACCTACGCATATAAAATAATTTGTACCTATGTAAAAAAAAAACCTTTTGTAAATCGGAAAAAAGAGTGAAATATTTCAAGAAAAACACATTTGAGCAACACGATATTGTTTTATAAAAATATATATATATGTGTACATAATATAGCTGGTGTCCAACAGCTAAACGACGTGTTATCGACACGTGAGAGTTTTTGTTTTGTTTTGTTCATTTTTTACACCGTTATATTATCGAGACCCACGGCACAATCGTTAAAAGTTTCTCGATTATATAGGTACTGTAAGAATACAATATTATAATGTAACAAATAATTTTTTTTTATGCACAAACGGAACTTTGAACGGCTATTTAAAATGCGTGTGCAGCAGAGTTTTTCACAATGTTTTCCTCGTATTACACACCCCGCCAGCCTATAATATTATGTGCATATAACACTCCTCTATTCGCTTACTAGATATACTACTGTATAGCCTAAACTCTATAAACGTACACTATTATAATTATATACCTAACTACTTACCGAAAATTAAAAATATCGAAAGACTAGATTAAGGTTTTATCAAATATTCATATACACAAATAAAATCAACTCTATAAAATAGTATGAATTGGTTGTCGATAATACTAGGTATATTACTTGTATTAGAATAATAATAATTGTTATAACTGTCGCGAAAACGATGATTTAAATTTTATTTCGAGTACTAGTAAAATAAAAATAATGTATGTATATTAAAGATTTTCAATAATCATCGCGTGGATCTCAAACAGAGCAGTAATTTTCCAAAACCACAATAGAAATATATCAAATAGGAAAAAAGTTATCGACCTGGTCAAATATTACACTGCATATATTATTATACTACGAGCACATCAAAGTATGAAATATTAAATTATTTCAGACGATATTACTTTAAAAAATATCATAGAATACACGCGGCCTTAGCTCCAGAATTCAGTGCGTTAAGCACCCTTGGCAGTTTATTGCGAGCCCCCTCCCGATTTGCGTCTGTATAATATATATATGCTCGCACGTCGCGCTCGGATACGCGCTTTTGACGGGCTCGGTATTATAGGTCTACGCGATATTGTCTGCGGTCGCTACTTACTCTAGAAAGGATTTTTTTTTTTTTTTTACAATCCACTTACTTTGCAACTGCACTTTCATTGTTATTTTAATATTATATACTATACAAATTGACGATGTCGGAGAGACGCGCTCGTCTCCACGGCCGCCGCGCCGCCGGTTAATGATTACGATATCACAATATATTAAGTGTGCGCGAGTACTCGTCCGCTGCGTTGTACAGCACGCCTACAGCAGAATATAATATAATATATTATAATAAAATATACTATATTATTGGCGGTACTCGGCTCGCGGCCATTGTATCACGTCGGCCAATCCGCGGCGTATGCGTGTTGGAAAGCCCGTCGGCTGAGTGTGCAGGGTACCCATCATACTCTGCTGCAGAAATAAAGACCGAAAGATGAAAAAAAAAACTGACGTTCTCGCGGGATTTTTTTTTTATTAATATTTAAAACGCAAGAACCGTGCGCGCGGTATAACCACTCTCACCTGTCTGAAATGTATACATATTAATAATAATAATAATAATTTGTACCTACGACTCCGGGAAACTCGCGAATAACGTATCCGCGTAGGTACATAAATATTCTTGTGCTCCGATGTCCGCCGGGACTGGGACTCGAGCTGCGGAGCTTGGTGGTTGGACAATATTTTGTTTGCCGAATAAAATACATAATAAACATCGCGCGACGACGCTCAGTGCGATATTGTGCGCGAATAATACCGTGGTAATTGTATACACGAACTTTATTTTGCTTCAAACTTCACATATTATATTATGTTGTAGCCCAAGATATTGACACACAAATTTATCCGTGACTGTGCGATAGTATATATCATAATATTATATAGAGTCATAGAGGTACATTTAGATGCTGTGTCATTATTATATTATAGACTTGTTATTATTTTTGTCACCACTGAATTTTAAATATTTACTATTATAAGGTAGGTACCTACTAAACATATATTTATTTTAACTAATTAATTGACCCCCAATCGGACAACGAGAGAACATAAAATAGTAAGTATACAATGTAAACAGCAGAAAGCATTCAATTATTAAAGAATGTTAAAATTTCATATTTTTTATTTTACGTATTTGTATGTTGTTTTATAAATATATTCGCTGATTTTAGATCATAATCGAAATATAATCGTAAAATGACATACTCTGTTCCACAATACACGCATATTAACAGGAGAGTATTCTTTTTAATTAAAATGATTTAAGTGGTGATCGCCTGGCACAATATCTTCCCAACACTACGTTAAATATAACCATAGAGACGAGGGGAAAAGCTAGTTAATTTTATCCGTGTATAAAAAAAAAAACTTAAACGTTTTAATAAAACGGACGGGACCATGAACTTGGTCAATTTTTATATTTATCCGAATCAGTTCATATTAATTACTAATCCGACTATACAATATATTATAAAAAGTGTACGTAACTATTTTATAATAATATTATTATAATATCGTACCCATAGGCTATAATACTGTAATCGCGTAGCGTCACAATGTTTTCAGCGATTTTCGGCGCCGGGAATGTAAAATATATTACGACGCGTGTTCTACAAAATAATATATCGTTATATTATTATTTTTCATAATATTATGTGTACGCGTCCCGACGACACGCAGGACCATTATTCTCGAGACGAGCTATATTCGGAACGGTGCCTGTCCGCCGCGATCGCGGGCACCCGGTGAGATTAATGTGTGGCGTGCGCGGCGGCACTGCACCAGAGACCATTACTCTATGGTTATACGGAGAGAGAGAGAGAGAGAGAACGTCGCTCGGCGTATGTTATAATATAATATATATTATAACAGAAACAGACGCGTTGATGAAGCGGCGTGTAATGGTCGGCCGCGGGGATGTGTGGAGCATTCGGGGAAATAAATCGGCCGCGAAGTCATATGCTGCGGTGCGTTCATACCTCTACGCGTTATATTATTATATTATATAACGTGTACAAGTCGTCGTCTGGTAGGTAGTCGTCAAAGGCTCATCGGAGATCTGCTCGCGAGTATTCTATTAATGTCGTAAGTATACGAGTTTTATTTTCGTCGTTATTATTAGTAAATATAGCCCGACCGACGACGGTCCAGACGCGTTGTTATAATATTATAAAATACGCTCGTAAATAAGACGTACGATGTATACCTACAATATAGTTATTATTATTTACACATTGTGCGCATTATTGCACCTTTATTAATTAGGACTACAGATTAGGTAAGGTTACTAGTATTAGTACTTGGATATACTTACATCAGTTCGCTGCGAAGTGTGATGCGCGATATAGGTACGACCTAGGTCGGGTATACAGTATAGGACCGAGCAGGACAGAATCGGATTGCGGTCCACGAGTGCACGGTAGGGGAGAGCCGCCCGAGTGCGTCCGATTTTCAAAACGGTTTCTTTTTAATTGCCTTCAAGAACGTCGGCAATATTATCTTCATTGATATATTTTTGTTAAAGTCCGACTGCGTCCGTAATAATATTTTGTATCTTTAATTCATGCACAATATATTTATACATATTATACGTATTCATTTTTAGAAATATTTAAAAAAAATTTAATCGATTCACAATTTCAATTCAATCTTCGTATCAAATACCTACCTAAAATCTTAGAACGGTGAACCAGAAAAAAATTAGTCGAATTCAGAATAATTGGTCGAAGAATTACTCAAACGTATATAGAAACGCGCGAAAAACGCATTTAGATATTTTATAAACGTCGTTCGAAAACCCATAATATTATACAATATAATAACACATACCCTCGAAAGTCCGATGGTGCGCAGTTATTATAATATACGCGCTGCAGCAGTTGTACATGTTTATACCAATTCGGAAGTGTGTGTTTCTTTTTAATGTCGCTGCCATCGAGTATAATCGTGTGTGTGTGTCAGGCGAATATAATATATAAAATAGTCGGTTTAAGCTGTCCGGTCGCGAATTTAATGGACGTCGTGCGAGCACGGAAACGAGCCAATACGTCCCATAAAAGTGAAAAATGTACCGCCGATGATATTCGCGAAAAGGCTAAGCCCCGACTGCGGGTTGAGATGAATGCACAAAAAAAAAAAAAAAAAACCGTACGCGTCCGAACGGAGCTGCAGATCGTTATTGCGGCAGACGACGTTCGGGATTTCTCTGTTTAGCGCAGCAAACGGACGGTTTCTATAATAATATACGTACCATAAACTGCGCTGCAATATCGGTAGAAGATACAATAAAATAATATAATATATATATATATATTATTGTAATAACGATAATAATACAGAGGGCCCGTCCCTCGATCGAAATGTCGCTCGCGTAATATTTTTATCGCTCGACGATCGTCTCCGGAGTAGGTGCACACACTACCTGCAGGCACTACACGAGGGTACCTATATACACTTAAACATTATATATGTGTGTGTGTGTGTGTATAAATAAATAATATCAACGTTTTATAGGACGTTCGGAAAGCGATTATAACATTTACGAGACAGATTTTTACCGACGACGACGACGACGACCGCCTAGCATTATATATACCGTCTGCAGCAGTATAATAATAATATAATATTACCGGGTGAGTATGTGTGCTCTGCATACATATAGCGATGGAATACCGGCGATAAAATATTTCGACGTGACGTCGGGGCGGGGGCCATGTATAATATATATATATAGAGTACTTACCTACGTCCGAACGCGTATACAATAATATTATATGAAGACAACGACGAAACGTTTAAGTCGTATTTTACCCATACCTCCGTGTAATATAATTTAATAATAATGATAATAACGTTGCGCTGCAGCCATATATAATGTAATAATATACAGGGCGGCCCGTCGCGACGTTTTCCCGCCGGGGAGTTTTCCCGCTTTTCCGCGTCGGCCGTGCGTGCGGGAAAACGCGGTTGCCCACCCTGTACCGATACAATATTTCGTATGCCGGCACACCGTGTATACACGTATACAGTACGATATAATACGCTCGCTCGTGTATTAGTGTAATACGACGCGAACACGGTCTGCTGCAGGGCTGGTACCGGGCTCTTTTTATGGCCGTACTTTGTTTTATTATTTTCCTTATTCGTGCCGTGTATAATATGTAGGCAGTAGGCAGTAGCGGCATAGGTATGTAGTACCTATATAATATAATATATATATATATATATATATCATTGTATACGACTTATAATAATATTATATGTATATTGTGTACGCGACTGTTCTACTATACTGCTGCTGCAGCAGGGCGCGCGTGTACGACGGATTTTCGTGTGCCAGAAAACTAAAAAACAATATTATTTACGTGTATATATATGTATTATAGAGGTGCCTACCTGTATTATAAAATATGGACGTGTAGTGTTATTGTTTATTGTTAAAATATGTAGGTGTACTTGAACACTCGCTGCAGCTGCAACGACGACTGCCGCCGTATAATATCGCCATGAATTAAAATCGGTGGCTCACATTTTTCATCCCTCCGCTCGTATTTTGTTCCGAAACAAAGCACCGCTCTCTGCGATAAAGTGATAAATTATAATTTTAAGAGAACACCACACCCGCATGTGTTGTCTCCGGGCTTACAAACGTACAACGCGGCGAATTAGCGTTCGGTAAAACGTTTGTGTTGTTATAGCTTAAATATTAGAATTAATATTTGACCTATTATCAAACTTGAAGTTTAGGACATTATCTGTGTTCTCTCGTTGGGTTTTCACGATATATTTAAATTTTCAAGCTAGTTTTATGAACATTTTTGTATTTTATGTACCCATAATAACTCGCTTGAAAATTAAAATATCTTAAAAAATCAACGAGAGAACACAGATCATTTCTTACCTCTACAGTTGATTATGGGTCAAATATTTTTAATATTTATGCTAACATTGCTAACCACACAGAATTGGTTCTACTACCCTAAAATGCGGGTGTGGCATCCTCTTAAATATTATAATAATAAATGCGTTGTTATTATAATAAACTATACCTATCGAGGGATTTTTTTTGCTTATCATTCTTTTGTTTCGTCAAGTTTTTAAAAAAATAAATAACTTAGAGATTGTACAAAACAATGAAAACCTGTGTATAACATACTCAAGAATACTTTGACCACCGATTGTAGAATGGATATTATATACGTGTAGATATAATATAGATGTACTGCGTACTGCAGGCTATACCTTAATAATCAGGGGTGCACTGGCTTGGGTGGTGGAGGGCGGGCGATTCCAGCTTGGGCTCGGGCCGGTGAAAATTTGCATATTATATTAGCACATATATTTTATTATTAGCTCAACCTTTGGGCCGAATTTTATTCGCAGTCCGCCCCTGCACTCGATTTGCGTCTATATTGCGTATTCATTTTTTACTTGTCGCAACACATTATTTGAGAGAGCAAAATTACGGTTATTATAAATTGTATATTATTAATAATGATAATAATACGAAAACATGTTCGTCGCGTAAATACTCTGTCGTTTCGTTATGGAGGTCTCCTGCACAACATCATTAACGATATTTACCGATACCTGATTTCTGACGGGGTGATCGGCGTGACGACAAATTATATTATTATATTATCGGGAACGAACTGAACCGTCCGCGCACGTCGATGAGTCTGCAGCAGATCTTCTCTCTGCATTGCATCATACTAGGTACTGCCACAGCAGTCGAGGGCAAGATTTATTTGTAGATATATATATATTATTATATTGTCACTGGCAAATATATAGGCGTGCTCGTGCACCGTACGCGGTTCTGAGTTACGCGCGAGAAATCGCTCGAATACCGGTCCGATTTCGTGGTGCGATAATGTACATTATATACACGAATCGCTTTGGCATCCGCTGTAGACGTACGCCGCGTATATGTAGCAGGTACGGTTGGTTTAGTGTTTGGGATTTAGAAAAAAATAAAATAAAATGCCATTAAAATCTGAGACCCCGCACTCGATGGTGTGCGTTGCCGTCGTTGAGCGATTTCTACAGCGATAGACCATAATAAAACCGTTTGTTTACTATATATACACACACAAACACACATCATGCACTATATTATTATTATTATGCTGCAAATATTTCGGACTGCCGTCGTGTATAATAAATATAATGTTATAATAAATTACAACAACTACTATGTCGCCGCCGCTGTGACCGAAACTCGCGAAATCGCAAACCTCACCGACGACGACGAATGAATCGAGTTGAGTCTTATATATTTTTGATAAAGCGATTAAAACCTCTGGGCGTTTTCAATTTACTAGCATATTATATTATTTATATTGTTGTTGTACGGTATATATTACCCAACGTATCATTATTTCATTAATATGCATTTTATATATTGCAATCATACAATAATTAATAGATAATACCTATACGATGAAATTCCATTTTAAGCTTTGAGTTTCTAATATTTCTTTATTAAAATATTTTGCAAATAATATGAAGGTAATTTTGTTTTTGTAAATGACTATAACACTTTACCTGCAGGCCTTGGTCGTGTACAACGAGTCTTTTCTTTTACATTATGTTGTTATATTTTTATTTTATTTTATTTCTTTACAAATAATTACATGAAAAAATGTTTGTTCTTGGGTGGAGGATTGCATTTAATATTTGTTATCTATCCATTTACAAGAACAGTCAACTTATAATAATTGAGCAACTACACAAGACGTATTGGCGTTATCGATAACCATACCAGTCGTGTGGGATCCAGGATTAATACCAATATACATACCTATAATAATAAAACAATATTATATGCCTGCAGAGGACTTTATTGTCTCCGATGGCGTCGATCGATACTAATCGCTGGTACTCACTTTTGGCCCAAAATCGTTCTATCATGGCGCTGAAACACGCATTTTTTAATAATATATTTGCAATAATGGACATTATATTAATTATTAATAGTATGGCGTGGTGTATATCTGTAGCTTTCTAAATTAAACGAATGTAGAACACGCGTATTTATGTGTTATTATCATAGAATTAATTACAGTATCTAAGGTTAAATTGATCTATAAACCACTTAGCTATTATACACCTACCGTTAAAAACAATACAAATTATACCTATAATAGTAAAATAATATAATTAATTGGCGCTGGCGATTAAATAGAAAACGTATATACGGCACGGTAGCGGTTTATGCTGGGAATAAATATGTAATTCGTATACCGCGGTTGAGGACGTTATTACCGCATGTGCAGTTGTCTTCGTCTTATATACCTGCGCATAAGAATGCGGCCAATTAAACGTTTAGAATAGTCCGTTTTACACTGTTATTTTAAATATTATAATGAATTGACCTATAATCAAATTTAAAGATCAGAATATTATTTAAGGCACCTCGAAAGGTTTTTTTGATATTATAATTTTGAAGCAAGTTACGATCGTTTAATAATTTTAAATGTCTACTAACCTCTTAAAGGATAAATAATTTGTATTAAATAACGTCCATTATGCTGTAGTCTAGCAGCTGCAGACATGCGTGTGTATACGCAAATACCGCAATAATTATAACTCCTAAACGCATCCATATATAATAATAATAAAAATGTATGGTGGTTAGTCGACAATAATCATTATTGTAGTGCCATCGAAATCGTCGTTGTATTAATTAGTAGGTAATAATAAGTGATAACAGTCTGTGTCGTTTACTACAAAACACGACCAATTTTGCTGTTGTATTATATTCTCTACTTCAAAGTGTTTTCCAATTAACATTTCTTAAGAACCATATTATAATGTTATTATAATATAATACATATACATCGCTTCAATTACTTATAATTTATATTGTCGTTGTGATTCCTTTAAGGGTTCGTTGTATTGTTTTGTTGTAACATACATATATATATACTGTTTTGTGTCCACGCGCCTCCAACGCATTATGTAATAATTGCTTTTGCACACAAAACATGTCTGAATAAACGCGTGAGGTGCCTCCCAACCATATTATACAGACATTGCTCGGGGGAGAACGTGCCAAGTCTGGAATTTCGTGAAAACCAGTCTAAACGAGCACTCGGTGTAGACAAATATGAAGATTTTTTGGTAAATAATCTATCATACTATGACGAGCTTATCGTTGTATATTACTCATATTATTCTCGAGTACGCGAGAAGTAGGACAAGTAAACCTCATAAGGATAGCCTAACCTAAAGTTAGCAAAATTATTAACGTCGAGGGTGGCAGATTATGCAGTATTATAGTTGATTTTAACAAGTTTTTTATTCGACTGCTCCGGGTGAAACATAATATATGACAAGTAAACTTAACTTATTAATTATTTCACTCATTTTTGAAATATATTACAATACGATTTACTATTTTAGACATACTATAGTAGGTAGGTACCTACTATATTATACTATTTCGCCCACAGCGTTACTGTATAGACATGAATAATGCGTAATATTATCCAAGTTAAAATATAACATTAAGACCGGCGAGGAGATGATCTACGTTCACGTGTCTATATATTTTAGATTAAGACATTTTTCCGTGTCGCGTAATGATACCTGGTGTATGATTCGCTGTGAAAAATCTGCTAGAACTTAGATCTATCAGGGGGGCTGGTTCCGATCTGAAGTGACTTTATGGACAGAAGTCTGTCTACTAGGCGTGGAAACCGTTAAATTCAATGACGGACGACGGCGTTACACATTCCAGAGGACGGTGGTCACGAATTACACCTCCACACCGCGATGACGTATATTTAGATCCACGGGTACACGTTATGTCGTTACTCGGTTACTGCTGGATTCAACCAGGAATTGATCGTTAAATTTAAACCGATTGGAACGGCGACACGATATAATAATAATATAACCGTTCCAGAGCGAGTGACGTGAGAGACAACTGCTGCAGCCTGCACCGTTTGTTCGTACCGACGGCGTTCCGAGTACGACTGGCACCTGCAGCGCATTATAATAATAATATAAACACGATGCGTCGTTATTTTAAATAATATTATTAATAATAATACAATATCCTCGTCGTCCGGGGCAGTGCGGTTCGCATTACGATGACACGAACGCGACTATCTGCCGTAAAAAATAAGTTAACGTCTCGAAACTAATCGTACCGAGAGTGTTGTGCACGTGCAGACAGCGGAGGAACGACGATTTTGTGCTAAATACCTACTAAACGCGCGTACGACGTACGTATAGGACGTATAGTACCACGTGGTACGGAATGATGATTTAAAATTATTGCATTTTTAAGTAGAATTGAAAACACCTGTTGTTCTTCTCGTTAATTAAATATATAATCGTTCACACTTTTAACCGCATTATCTGACCATATAACATTGAATCATATACCAATAATACGCCGTAGACAAGGAAAAAAATGCGTATGAAAGTCATACTGCAAACCTATAATACAACGACTGGTAGACATTTTCACCGTTAATAACATATAATATAATTAAAATTGCTATCAATCCAATTCATCATTGTAATATCGATTATTATTAATCATAGAACTATTATGGTCATTAACGGTTTATTTTTCTCGGTAGAGTTTAATTCGACGATAAGCAAATATTTTATCGCAACAAAAAACAACTAATACAACCGCTCCATAACTTTGGGAAACAAACAATCAAATATTTATATAACCTCAAAAATGTTTTTAAATCTACATTGATTTTGAACAAAATAATATAATTTCTGAACAATGTTGCTAAAGTTTTATTGAACGTTACGTAGTTTTTAATAATTACTACAGAAATAACAATTAAAATAAATTAGTCAATATTCAATACGAAGTAGGACTATTATTGTTATCGAAGAAAAATATACATATAGTCCTATAGGTAATATAACTATATAAGTTATATAAATTTAACTTGTTAAAACTTGTAAGACTTCGGAATTATTGTTAACATAAAAAAGTATAGTAAAACAACTGCTGAATAAATAACATCAACTTTACTTAAAAATAATGTTACTCTATAATAATATGTTCTCGGAAATTGTATAGAAATAATAAGTGTTATTGATATCAGGCATAATAGTTACATTGTATTGTATTAAAATGATATACCTATGTATAATAATAATATTATGTTGGTAATATCATAATAATAATATATTCCTATGAAAAAATGGCCATAGCAGTTGATAGTAATTAACACCTTTTATTTAGTCTAACTCTCGATGTAAATAGTGTTGGCAATCAGTTTTCAAATTTTGCATATTTTAAGACTATGTTTTTGAATATTTGTTATTACAATATTGGATATTTGGATTACAATATTACATAACAAAGATTTAAATTATTTATCGATCTTTAATGAAATATTATAAATTATGATTGTTGTTTGTTTTATTACATTTTTTTTATAATAATCATTTTTTATGACCAACATACAATTAAATAATCATCGTACGTCTGCAATGCTTACAATTGATATGGTTAATTTTATACAATTGAACTTACTGGTTTATCGCGTTATTATAATAATATAATATATAGGTACCTTATATGTATGTAATTTTACCAACAATATATTATGTTGCATTTAATAATTTTTAATACAATATATTAAACGTAATTATACTACGATTGTATACAATTGTACAATGGAATGAATTGTATATATTATAAAATTACAGTCATTATACACGTGTACATATTTGATCGCGTGTGTTGGACTATATTTTGTACATACCCTTATATTATAATATCATAAAGAATACGATAATTTAAATATAATAATTAATAAACACATTTTCTGAAACACAACAAATGTCCGTAGGTAGAGGTGATAATACTTGTGCACTGCGTTTACTTCAACTTCTTTCGATAGTCGTGGATTCTGGTTTTATTCAGAATTATTTTTAAAAATGCCCATAACAATGCAGTATTAAAATTCATAACACTATAAATGGTGCGTTCGCTGCACGGGGAATTTTCCGCTTAAAATGGCTTCTACCCGGACGGACTGATTGGCTGAAGCAGGCGACGAAAAGAAAACTGTCCTGTAAGCTCGACATTTATTTATTTCAGTAAAATATTAAAAGCCTGGAGTGCAGGTTGCAGCGCTAATATTTTAAACCCGGTCGGGATGTTCGACAAGTCGGTTGAAAAATATTATATTCCATACAATAAGATGAGCAAATTCCATTCGGTATCCCAAACCCTCCACCATCCGCCACTCTATCCGAAACAATAATCCCATGCAAACCAAACAAGGTTTCTCATAAAAACCATTTGTTCGTCTTATCGATTTTTAGTATTATTTATTTTTTTTTTCGCGGTCTGTAGCTTTTTGACAATGTATTCGTTTGGTTCTTTTCTTTTCTTTTTTTCTTCCTAAAAGGAATCGCTACGCAAGAGAAAAGAAACCGCGAGAGACCGCGTCGAGGGTGGTTTCGGGGTACTCGCGGGAATCGGCCAATAAGGGGGAGGGCGAGTAGGGTTTGGATTGCCGGCCGCGGAAAAGCCGCTGATATATACACCGAAAACGGATCTCGGCCGAGAAAGTCGCGGATTGTGTGAGCCGCCGCCAACAAACTTTTGACAATGCGATCAAATTGTATATATCGTATATATATACCAACATATACCTAAATGTATACATTGTTACGCGCTTTATATAATATAGTATAATATTATGTTTAATGTGTATGGCTGCCTAGTGCCACTCGTCCTCGGCGGTTTATCCGAATTAATCCCACTTATCATGGTCTCGCCGTCCCGCAGTCGACAAACGGTTCGCAAAACGGTAAAAGGCAAAACTGTTTGCACGGGTCGATGACGTGAATAATCGCCATTTCGATGTCGTACACGACGTCGTCGGTATGATTGTTTTTTACGCTCGCGATTGTCGGTCGGTCGGTCTGCGTCGTCGGTCGCGTGATCGAAATCATTTTTTGCGCCACGCCGCAGCGATTATAGTGTATAATATTATACTGTATATTATAGTTATACACTATTGTTGTCGAATGGCTGCAGCAGCAGTGTTATGCGAGTTGTACGACTATCGCGTGGTGTGTTAAAGCTACAATATCAATATAATAAATTTAATTGAAAAATATTCAAATATTCACGACTAACGGTGACGTATTTATTTGGGAGGGGGGGAGGGGATACTCACGAGGAGCTACCGACACTCAAAGCACATATTATAATATTTTCCCGTCGACACGAGTTGAAGCTATTACAGTTATTCGATGCGATAACTCGTATATCGAGGGAAATTCAAATACATATGACTTAATATGTATTTTTCAAGTTAAATATAACTCAAACACAACTTAAAAACACTTCGAGGGGCAAGAAAAATAATCGAGTCATCGAGACTCGACTGTATTTGTTTTTTTGTGCCCCCGATGACTAAATCGTATACAAACCCAAATCAAATGATTAATAAATTACTACATATAGGAATACTATAGTATCATACCGATACCGGTAGATGTCAGAGTAACTTATAGTTTTCCAACAACACTAAAACAATATAATGTTTAAAGAAAATTTTAATAAAACGTACGGAAGCAGGTCACGACTGCACATTAAACTCAAAGTGATGATGCGATCCCATATATATGTCATTACTTATTAAACTTTAAAAGTAGTCGGTTAGGTCACATAATATAGTTATAATCAATGCCCCGAAATTTAAATTCTGACCTCTTGAAGCGGTATCTTGTATCTTACGTCATAATAATAAGCATGCGTCGAAATATTCGTGACACGACATCGCATGATGTCCGTCGACCCCGCAGAAATGCAGTGGAATGAAAATCCCATACTGGTGTTTGTGGACTTTAGGCGCACATAATTTTATGTTCTATGTGTTTATGTTTTATATAGGCGCAAATAGCGGGGGGCTGAGGGGCTAAGCTTCACTAATAGTTGTATAGCTCCCCCCCCCCCAAAAAATACTGAATATCTTACACCGCATTTGAATTTAAAATATAATAATATAGTTATGCGCTTTAACGTCGTTTTGTGTTCTTTCCTTAACTCTTCTCCAAACAATAATATTAATATTAACTACAGTAGCTGCAGAAGCCCCTGCCCACCTGTAATACTCTGGCGAATATTATAATTATTGTCGTCGTTCCGCGGTGAACAGTCGCAATACTCCGCAGCCCGCACTCGGCATGACAATCATAATCACTCTATAATCTCTCGATTTATATATATTATATTAAAATATTGTGTTCGCTGCGACCAATAATATTATGTTTAGTATTATGCGTTTCAAATTGGTCTTATATATAAAGGTATTTGTGAAACATTTTCAGATTGGATATGACACTATATATTATGTCCCTAAATCTCTCTACATATATCATAAAGCATAAACGATAATTTAACGATCAAAATACCCAACTCGACGTTTAAATTTCTTGATCTCATACTTAATGGCATTTTTTTGGCCATCTTCAATAACGTGTCTATTTTATCGTACTTAAAACTGATTGAAATTAAACATTATATTGCTGAGCACGGACGACGGCACGCGTTTCGATGGAACGGCTAAATCGCAAGACAGTTAATTGTTGAGTATTCGAAAATAATAATTACATTTGGTGATGGCCGTTCGACGAGCTAACGTTTTTGGCTCTCTTTACCGTTTGCCATAGCGTATTCTACGGTATCGTAAATAACGCACACACACACATACACACGCACACAGGCACGTGCAGTTTCTGTACAGTCTTAGCAGTACACTTATAAAGTGCGTGTGCAGTTTTAACACTAATTGTTGGAAGACATCCAAAATATCAGAAGATGAAAATAGTTGACAAAACGAAAAAAAATGTTTCAGTTTACCTGAGGCTAGCCCCTATAAATAATAATCTACTAATTTCTTTCATATTTCTAACAAAATATTTTCACATTTCTGTCTAATCACTGATTATTTTGATGTGTGATTTAAAAAAAAAAATGTTATTTATTGGCACTTAAATACACTTACATAATAAACAATATGTATACAGTGCGTTTGGCGTTTCCCCAAATACACTAGGAAAAAAACATACACACACTACGGAATGATTACTTTTGGAAAACTAATGAAGCCCGACACACAGACGGGCTATACAACGTGACTAATCCAATTGTCTAAAATTTCTGAAATAACTCAAAAATGTTCTTTAAAATACATCTGTGAAACAGTCGTCAACGCTCGGGCAAGTTAATGGAAATATGTATTTGAGTACAAAAAAAAATAAAAAAAAATAACAACGCATACTTAAATATTTTAATTATTTCGAGTCCTATATCTACTGCTTAATGTTTCCAGTCGTTCGTATTTAAAGAACAGGAGATAATTAATAGTGAATCGCTTTATATCAAATGGCCAGTTACAGACTCAACAGACGAAAATATATTATACCTAATAATAATTTAATATTATACAATAATATTCCTCTGAATACCGCGTATGGTCGAGATTTAATTAAAGTGTTCGTGGTAAATCTGACGGGCAGGGCCGTCTTGAGGGTTTACGAGGCCCAGACCAAAAATTTAATTCGAGACTCGGAGTGAAAATAATAATTTCAAAGCCTAACATACATTTCTATTTACAAGCCGGGTATTTAAGATGTCCACTTTTTTTTACTCTTTATAAAATAACCTATTCAAAACTTTGATTCGAGCTTTAGAAGAATGGTCCATCTCTCGGTATATAGAAGCAGAAAACGAGTGTACAGTCATTTGGTTACACCAAAATTAATGTCATAGCAGCTGATACGGACTATATCATATAGTATATATATTTGGAAAATTAAGGTTATTGCTTATTAGCAGGGCATGGAACAAAAAATAGGCCTCAAATCCGAATAAACAGTATGAGGCGCACGGAGTCTGAACCTGGGCCCTGCCTTATCGCCAACTAAAGATAACTTTGCTAACTCGTATGGGTAGAGTTCATGATCTGTCAGTATATATATTATATTACTCCAATACATACCTATACTATCGACGTAGGCCCACTATATTATTTTTATTTTGAGCGCTTGAAATGACGTGTATAGAGCACCGTGCATGCAATATTTTTCAATACCTACTTAACGCCTAACGGTATCTGCCTATATATACTTTTGGAACAATAAAGTCCGTCCGCTACAAATATGATACTTAAATAATAATGGTCATTGTTTTTTTTTTTTTTTTTTAAGCACGCACGTTGTATAATATGCATATATATACATATTATTATAACATGCACTACTGCTGTCTTTTTAAATCTGTAATGATAATTTTTATTTTTGTTCCAGGAAAATGTTCATTGGCGGTCTTAGTTGGCAGACCAGTCCAGGTAATGTAAAATACAATATAATAATAATATAAAAATATTATAGACAACGGTTGAACGATCGTATATATACGCCGTTTACGGGTTGCATTACAAATTTACAATAGTAATAATACGATTATCGTTAATGTTTATTATATATATATATATATATATTATTTATATAGCCGAAACGAATACCATTGGCCGAATTGTATAATTTATTTTTATTTTTAAACAGAAGCACGTTCGTGCTTTACCTCTAATATCATGATACGTTATTATAGGCACACCATTTAATTACCGAACGAATGGTTAATGCACGTCCGTCACGAGTCACGATTATAATATTGTTATATTGTTTTATGCGCGGTTGTCGTTGTTTAGCTGGCCGAGATCAAAATGTTTGCATTTTACATAATCATTTGGGCCAATTCATAAAAAAAAAAAAAAATTGTAATTTGAAAAAAAAAGAATTTGGATTTCGTGGTATAAAATATACAATGTTGATTGAAACTCAGACGTTCAGAGTGTGAACGTTGGTCTGTGTATACAATACATTAGGTATATAGGTTCAAGCGGAAATCGCTTCATGAGATCTGAAATCAAAAACCGAACGTTATGGTCGCTGTTCTTATTTATTTAGGATTCGAATTCTCATGTTCTTCTTCTTATAATGCTTTTTAAACGACTCGGCGAAGCTACACGCAATACATATTATATTTTGAAAATGTATGACAAGACTTCGAATAATAATATTAACGACGAAAGAAAGAAAAAAATGTCGACAAGAAATTAACAACACAACTACCTATAGGTTACCTATATAGTTACCTACATTAAATCGGACTAGACAAGCGCGTTCGATTATAACGATAGATAATAATATAGTGTATCGGCGGCAGACGAGTGTGAAAATGCTAACGAGGGATGACGTACGAGTGGCAATCGTAAATTGGCCTCCCAATACAAACAGAAGGGTCGGAAACACAAAATCGGACCTTCAGATTTGAGAGGTGGTAAAAAAAAGGGCCAGTCAGTATAACAATATACTCTTTACAGCACGTCCATCGGCGGTATATTCGCCGCAAAGCAAAGTTTATATCAAATAAACTGAAAATGCCTATAAAGGCTATAATGGAAAATGACCTGACGGCTCCGTTAATTCAAGCTTCGTGTATCCCACAATAGTACCTATACTGCCATCACTATCGGATATCGTAAGATATTTCTGTTATTTGTATGGATATTTCGTTGCGTTCTTAAATATTGACAATAACATATAATAATATACAGCTGGTAGAGTGATTATTTAAAAGTGAACGCTGACTAGTTTGAAAAATAACTTCTACTATTTTAATAAAATAATGTGAATTACACGGAAATTTAATATTTATGATATCGTTTTAATTTTTTGTCATCTCGTGATTGTTGGCTATTCCGTTTATATCAACTTCACCTATATTGGTACCTATATCAGAGTCCTATTTTATAATTTAATACTCTGAAGCTGGGACTTTTCTAAAAATGTCGATGCACAAACCATAATGATTAATACAACGATTTACTATGGATCATCGTAAACTATTATATTTTTATTGAACAGCATTTAAAGTTTGAACGAAACTGCGCCCTGTACATTTTGCTCGGCGCTCAAGCACTCTTATGATATTTCTGCACGTCGTTATCGGAAGAGAGAAGTTGTACAATACAATAATATAATTAATATAATATAATGGGTACAACATTATTATTCTATTCATCGATCGGCTCTTGAAGTCTTGAAAAGGTACCTATATAATATATTATTACATATATAGATATATATTAAACACTAATCGCGACAAACGATTCAATCTATAACGAGTGCATTTATTTTTTAAAAAACTGTACCCGATTCGTGGAACTGTACACTCGGTCGTACTTGGCTGGCGTTCAGGAAATTTCCATCAATACGACACTGTAATACGACGGCGGCGGTGTGTACGGCGAGAGCGCGGCGGCGCACGCGTGTGTGTCCTGTTCCCGTTTTTTTTTTTTTTTTTTCTGTAAATTGTCTCTTTTGTGTCGTACTATATACGGGAAAAATTGGAAAGAAAGAACAAAAAAAATAAGCATATACGTGCACAACCTAAAACAACAATATAAAATACAAGAGATCGAGGATGGGGGAACAAATAACTCATTACAATCGTAAAGCGGCGGACGTGTTCGGAATAAAGCGCGCCGCGTATACGTCGTCGGCGGCGGAGAGGGAACACTGCCGCAGCACTATCTCTATACGACGACGTTATCCTATCCGTTCCGTCTGACAAAAAAATAATAATATTCCTATATATATTACACCGTGTATTGGTAGAGGTACATTATATATATATGCTTAACGACGACGACGACGATGATAATAATAATATATATTATGTGTGTGTGCGCGCGCGGTCGTATATATACCTACGTATAATATGCCGTGTGCCCGAAAACGATCGCGGATGACTGAATAGGTAGTGCATGATAATATAATAATAATAAGTATAATATAATTTTGAGTTACGAGGATCGACCGCGACGTGGGGGAGGCGCACGCGCCCGCTGCGGCCGTCCGTCCGTCGGCGCGCGGGCGGGTTTCGCGTCGGAAAATTAGAATATTGCGGTTTGCCGCAGTCGAGAGCCTATGTGGTGATACAATAAATGAATAAACACTACAACGCGACAATATCGTAAGCCCGATGCTTTATTTTTCCGGCACCCGGTGACGTCGCCCTCGACAATATTATTACTATTGCCATCGGCTGATAAATCAGTAAATCCACGATATTATCGTATTTGACCATGCGCCGCACCGTCGAGGCGATCGGTGGCGGTCTTCTACGACTTCTCCTCAATCGTGTCGTCGACTTCGTCTCTTACCGGTCAGACGTCCACGCTCGAAATGCCCATATACGAGAGCCCGGCGATTCTCGACGACCGGAAATCATCGTGCTCGTGGCGCGCGACATAATATTTCGATCAACACTATTTCGTACAAATAATCTAATAGGAATGATAAAAAAAAAAAATATTTTATACATTTAACGACGTTGTTATAATAATAATATGGACTGATTGGACTGTGTAGAACAAACACACATTTGGGACGCGTAGTGTGTGTTATTATAACGTTATAATATTTTGTAAGTCACTTTAATACACAGAGAGATGCGAGATAATATCTTCTCAATCGATAATACAACACAAACACAATATACCCGCGTATTATAACTTATAAGATCGTTAATGGTTTCGATCGAACTATATAATGTACCTCCTAATCGCCGGAGATTATACACACGTGTTTTCGGTTTGTGTACACGACGGCCGGCATATTGTTGTATGCTCTCCGAGCGAAACAACTATATATTACTGATAAATCGATCGTTTTACTTATCCCATATTATTCTGTGGCACAACAACGCAATATAATATCGAGATGATAAAAACTTGACAAAATAATCCAACGCTTAACATTGTTTAAATATTTAATCTGGGAGGCGAGACGACGAATATTAAACGCAAGAATTCGGTTGAAAAAATACGACAGTATATCATACGAATCTCATACGTCTTATCGCCGTGAAACCAAGCGTGGGCCGACGCGATACGTCGAAAAACAAAATGTACGTTTAATTGCCGCAGTCGAGTTTTTCGAGTGGGGGGCGAAAAAAGTAAAACTAAACTATATATAGGTACCTAATATATTATTACGTCGTACACTCGTACGCGTGTAATAGGAAATGGCATTCGGTGTGGGGAAAAAAAAAAGAAAAGAAGAAGAAACGGAGCAGTCCTGTGACGATACAGACGAGTCAATATTCGTCCGGAACAAATAGAGTGCTAGCGGCATTCCGAGCCACCGTTTGGGGTCGGGTGGGTGGGGGGAGGGGGGGATGGTACTGAACCGAAGACCTATTTTTCGTCTCGAATTGTATAATATCACAATAGCACACTCCTGTGGACGATACACGTGCGAGCCGTGAAAAAGTCGTGTAGACGTAGACGTAGGTATAGATGAGCAGGGTATCGTCGTCGTCGGCGACTGCGTTCGTTTATAATACTTCTCGTCACTAAATGTGTAAATAGGTACCTAACCTATATATTATGCATCATATTATTATTATATTGTGTAGGTAACATTTTTTTATGATAAAACTCGTTATCGCGTCGTCGTCGTCGCCGCCGCCGCTGCCGCAAGCCGGTGTATCGTTTTCGACGCGTTTCGTGTGTACATCACCGCGAGCAGCGATACAAAATAATATTATTAATTATTATCATCGCCGTGGCGCTCGAGCGGCGTGTAAATATTATTATGGAATACCTGTAGATCGGGGAAGTTTTGCATGCTGAAGTGCGAATTTTCTGAATTAAAGACGAACGATGTCCTCGGGCAGCGACAAAACGCATACGATGAATGAAATAAAAAAAATAACTCTCGTAATTTTATACATTCTCCGACAGAGTTAAGACTTTACGATGCAATGCGAGTGCAATGATATAGTGCTTTATGGCGAAATAATCACACTGCTTATGTGCCCAACAATATGCCGACTCAACCGAAAATACGAATCGTTCGACAGACAATGCTTTAATAATATTATCATAAAGGTGTATAGTAATACATGGCATATTATAAACGCGCGTATGATGCACGCGACGACTTACTGCGTTTTCGGGTCGCGCAAACTCGCGTCGTTTTTCAATATAACATATTATCACAACTTCTGTGGGGTCATACAACAACAACAATGCACACCGATGATGTGATTGCACGTCGTCTCCGCGGTACACGTACAGGACATCCGATCTCCCGGCACGATATCTCAACTACGAAAAGGAAACTATGTTTTACCACATAATATTATAATATTATGGTCGATGAAAAATAATATTATAATATCACCGCCGCCGTCGTACGTCGCTCGATATTATTATGCTGCACTATAACACGCGCGTCTGATGCACAGTGTAATATTGCATATTATTGTAGTGCAAAAATGGCGAACCTCAATGTCGTACGACATTATAATGAAACAGTATGTACGTACGCAATGTGTGTAGGCAATTAATAGCGAGAATTTATCAACGAATCGATTGCTTACGTCAGAATACTACGAGCGCACGCGTGTGTGTGCGTGTATGTGTGTAAGCTCCCGACCGAACTAATTGAACGAACTCGCTTATAATTATTATTAATCCGTAATTGGATAACGAGGCTATTGCGCTCGACACGTAACGTATGTATCTATATTATACATAATATAATATAATGTGTACACACTCACAAAACATATTAATAGTAATGGTAATTATTATTGTTATATTAGAATAATAATAATAATAATAATAATATAATAATATTAATATCGTCTGTGCACCGCTATGTTTGCATTTAATTACGCGCAACAATAACATGTGAAACACAGGTATTACGATGTAACACAACACATCAGTACCTATATAATAATATACAGTGTACATATTATAAAATAGGTAGGTAGGTACCTAATATACGCGACCGAGCAGTAACTCAATAACCCATACGAATAATGTTATATTATATTATTGTAAGTACCTGTAGGTATGTACCTATATATATTATTATTTTATACGAGCACGAGAGTATTATAATAATTTTATTATAATAAGGCGGAACTCGGTATTATGGAAAACGTATATTTTATTATTATTTTATAATAATAACATCGTAGAAGAAGTATAATAGACGTAAAGTACGTAGACGCGGTATATTATGGAACCTATAATATAGTCCAGCGAATTTATATAACGAAAAATAATTATTTTACCACCGGAACGTCGTAGTTTGAGTGCAAAAGGCTTTTCGTTCCCGACGCGTTTTGCGGGTATGCGCCAACATCATAAAGTGAGCGATCTGGAAAAATCGTTTTTATTTTTTCGAGAAACATTTCAAGTATACGGCATTCTAATTTTTTACGACCCCTCTCCCCGACTCCATAGCGCATGCAGCCATCCACGTGTCTACTATACCGTCGAGGGTTTTGATTTAAAAACTTTAAACTTTATTAGGCAACTAGTACCTATAGGTGTTGTATGATAACTTTATTTTACGGTGGTTTTATTGGTACACTCGCACGCATAATATTACATTCTATCGTGCGTCCTCCGGCTGTCTGCTCCCGCACCTCGACTTCGTGGAAATGCAAATAAGTCGAGACTGTGAATTATTTCCCCATTTCGTGCTGATTTCCCTTTTTTTCATTCTTAATTCCAATCTAATTTTATGTAGCGAATAATTTATTTAGATTATTATTTCCCTCCCGCCGAATTAGACTCGAACCATCGTGCTGAAACGGTTTTTACTTTTTCTCCCTCTGTCTTTTTTTTTTTTTTAACAGCAGAGATACATAAAACACAAACCTGCGAATATCAAGCCGAATATCGATCTTGTGTCGTCGAGCAAACATTTCACACCGACAGACCTTGACATCGGCCGCGGCTATGACGGGTCTTAAAAATCTATATCAATCATCGCTTTTTTACTACTCCGATAAGTCTTATTCCCATAAGGCTCAGTAATATTTAAACGTGGCCAATATTATATACAATATATAATAGGTATCTGTTTGTCTAGATATCTTGTGTGCCACTATATATGTTTCTCTTTGCCGAATATATTATAGGTATTTAGACAGTTTCGAGGTATTTATGTGTACATTTAAACTTTCCCATACATTGTGTATTTTTTTTATACGCTACAAATTATATTAACTACATTTTAGATTTTGAGTGGAGCGATAAATATATTGATTTTCCAATGATTTGTAGTTTTTCTTTTGTATCTGTAGTTATAGAGCGACTAAAGTTAGAACTTCGACAATATTTGTCAAAACCACGAAGAATGCAAATTATATTTATATTATGATTCTAATCACTCTGTTCTAATGGTATAAGGTTGACTCAAGTTAATATCAATAATATGATATGATATAATTAAAAAACACTATACTTTAATAATTAAATATTAATAGTATAATAAATGCAATGTTTTCGGCAAAAAGTAAATCAACCTTCCGTTATGCTAATAGTAAAATTAATAACTTTAAAATAGCAATACCAAAAAACACGTTATTTTGAAATATAGGTATAATTTACAAAAGCTAACAGACTATCTCCGCTCAATATCGTTTTTGATAATATGAAATATTATTGAATTCAAATTTAACACATCCATTGCGGTGACCCACTCGACATCTATTGTACAGCAGACCCACTTGCCCACATTTTTATCCATGGAATGCCTACTACAGTACTTAATAAATTAATTGTATAATGCTTATTGAGGAGATTATTTCTTAAACGTGTTGAGGAAATTCCTATATTGTTGGTATTTAATTGAATTCATCGAGTGATGTCATATTATTGCAATAATTTATATCGATATATGTAATAATATATACATATTATGACGTGTTGTAATATAGTGCGATAATAATGTAACAGCTGTATTATGTTTTTATACATAGCTGTAGCATTTAATTTAAGTACATTATATATACATTGTAGCATGTTGAAAAAAAATAATATCAACTGTCTTAAACAAATGTATATGTACTTTCTATTAGGGGCTTAAAAGTATTTTTTAACTTAGAAGTGCAAAACCCTCATGAAATTCCGGTTTTTGCAGTTCTCAACTGAAAACTGAAAATAAGGGACTCTTTTCCGGTTCCGGTTACATTGTCTTGACAGTTCTGGACGTTATCGCATCGATACCCAAAATTAAATGCGCAGTAAAGTCCAACCACGCGTTGGCAATAGGGTCAAAAGAACCAAACTTTTGAAACTTTTGAAAAAAAATGGCGGACGAAAAACAAAATGATTTATTTTCATACGAAAACATTTCAGAGTTTTATTCCCCACAATAATAATACAATTATATCTTGCATTGGAAACAATTTGATAAACCTACAAAGATCTATAATTTTATTTTCCATTTAGCATAAACTTGTTTCATTCATATTTTCTGTTACATAATACACACCACACTACTGAGTCGGTTGATTATTTTTCGCATAACTGGCCACTTCAATTATATTAAAACTCAAATAATTATTTCAATTTATTAAAAATAAATAGATCAACTACAAACAACGAAAAACACTTATAGCATTATTATAGCCAAGAAAATGGTGTAAAACTTTTTTTAAAGTTGTTATAAATGATTTATTCATCTTCTAATAAAATATTAATTTTATGTGAAATCAATAACTCGTAATTCGTACAATATATCTTAACAAGCGAAAGTTTTTATGGCAGTACATTTATTAATTAGTTACATAAAAACCTAATAAATAGAAAATTCAGTCAACCCCATAAAACTTCTTTGAAGCCAAATATTATGTATATTTTAATATTAGAAAAATAATTTTGATTTAACGAATTTGTATTGAATAAACAATGTTTGGTGAATTGTAGAATTAAAATCCAATAAATAATCAAAGTAGCTGAGCAATTATTATTAAAAAATAAACGAGTTAATTTGATTAATAAAAAGATTAAAAAAAATGAACGAAGATATCATGACTATCATGCTCGTGTACTTGATTTTTATTTATATTTGAGTGTTTAAAAGAACGTTTTTATAAACTAATATTAATTGTTAATAAATTGAATGCTGAAACATCAACGAAATCATAATATCGTAACGCTCGGAACTCATCGATTTTTGGTTTCACCGAAAGATTGCTATTAAGGTTAGACACGTGTGTCATATATATATATATATATAATATTGATATGCGTATATAACACAGAATTATTCGTATTGCGTTTTAATTGCGCAGTTAATGCAATACTTATGAATATTGAATAGGTTAAACGATGTTGTATAGTAAATACATAATTCAACAGTCACATTTTCCGGATTATGATTACCTACAAGCCAACACCTGCAGTGTGTGTGTAAGCTGTTCCCGCGGAGTCTTCTTTCCGTTCAACACCTTTTAACCGTAGAATAAAAAGCATCGACGAAATGAGATTGTAAGACGAAAAAGTGAGTCATGTTGACATAATGTATTGGAATTTGTGATTAAAAAAAAAAAAAAACATTAAGAAAATCTGTTATCGCGTTTAATAAAAACATAATGAAAACGATTTAAACGAAAACGAATGAGATTAAAATTATAGTAATGAATTTGTTCGTTAACCTAGAACATAAATTAAACGTTACTCTTCATTAAAATTGAATCATAAAATCAATTTACTTTATAATTGGTTTGTGTAGATATATGCAATCGGGACGTTAAACGAAAGAAAGTCATTGATTTCGTTTTGTCTTGTTTTTAATATTTTTCTTTAGACGTATAAATTGTTTACTTCCAGGAATAGATCTATTCACAACTAGTCCAGCTTGTGTGTATTTTGGAGTATCTTTTTAGAGCGAATTGTCAAATATATTGTAATCTGTGTTATCAGCTGCTGAGTATATAATAATATTATAAAACGAACGATGCAAATCAATACCAATCAAAATAGGTTCCTACTACAACTCGTATAGTACTTGTAGACAACACAACGTGCCTAAATATTTCAGCTTTATCCATTCTACTACTTATTATGCAAGTATTCTTACTAATAAATATAACAGCGATCGACCATGATTTATGCATTGTAGCTATTACAATTATTTTGATTTTAACTGTTTATAACAACCATCGTGAATCAACAGTGAATACAGGTAACGATTAAAACTACTTAACAGGTCACTATATTATACTATATAGGTTATTCATTTAAAATTGACGTATAGATAAGTAGTGTATAAATTATGATTAATAAATACGAATGTTTTCATATGTTTAATAATCCTAACGCTATCGAGTGAAGTGTTAAATGTGTGTACTTAGTTTATCGCGTTTTATACCTTTCGCCAAGCGTGATCGTTGTTGTTTCTAAATTAACTTCTGAATATATACAATTAATTGTTACAATTTCTTAAGAGAACATTATTATTAAATTTGTTGTTAGAGAGCTGTTCTAGCCAATCGGTTACTACCTTTTAGTGTACCTATATACACACTAATTTTATATTAAAACGACAGACATTACTCGCTTAAATCAGAAGCAAGTAAAATATTTATGCACTTCGAAATATTGAAAAATGTGCATCGTATATCCATCGGATCCCCGTACGACGAATTCGAAGCCCGTAGATGCATATAATTGTGAAACGAATCTATTCAAGACTTTATAATATTAAATTATAATAGATACGAAACGTGCAAAAATATGATCCACTCCGACCCTATGCGTATCGAGCTACATCACTGTTGTAGCCTGTAGGTATATATAATGACGACGACGACCACGACCACGGTAGGTAATTAAATGCTATTAACTGTATTAACTAATAACAATGATTGCGTGTGCGATGCAGAGCAGTGCATATAATACGTATACCTATACCGTTGCCGCTGTTATCCGACCACACCGACTGCAGCGAAATCATAATATAATAATTTTAAACAACTATAATATTATTGTGTTGCGGGGAAAACGACGTCTCACGTTGTTCTAGGAGAAACGTGTCCGTCCCACGCATGTGTTGCACGTCTGATATAGTTTAAATCAATCACATCATAATATTATAAACAGTTATTATGCAGTTCTCAAAAAACGTCTCGTCGCATTATTTTGCCGCGCGTAAGAGAAAAAAAAAAACAAAACGCGACAATGTACGAAAATAATGATACGTAAAATATTATCTCGGAGATGAGTTTTCGTCGTCAAACGTCCGGAAAAAAAAAATAATGGAAAAAAGTTAAGAACGATATCCGACCACCGATGTGCAACACAATAGACGGTATTTATTCGAAGAATAAAAAAAAAAAAAGTTTGCCCGTACGTATATTATAACGTTATTGTCACGGAGAGACGGACGAAAGTAAAAAAAAAAAAAAGAGTAAAAGTATAAAAAAGAGAGGAATAATAAATTAAAAACAGTAATAAAATATTATTATTGAAATAAAAACCGTGTAGCGAGTAAAATTATTGTAATTTATGCTCGGGTATTATTTTTGCGTTTAATCATAATTAATTGAGCCTTCCGTTTGGGAACAAAAAACAACGTCACAACAACGTTAATGCCCCATCATCGGAATGCGTCTGTACAATATTATATACGATATATATATATTTGATACGCGCGTATGGGAACGAATGCAAAAATATATGACGGAAAAAATGCAATTACTGGTTTCCTTTCGGCATATATTCACATATTGTTTTGTTGCTACGTACAATATTACGGATTTCGTGCATCGGCGGCGGTCTAGAACGCCGCAGAAGCCGTCGCCGCCTCGTTCGACGCGTCGCGCGGCAGTAAATTTTACCGAAATTACTACTATATAAAATATGCGCTATAGTAATGAGATTTCATTTTTCGCCTCTGCTCATCGATGCCGGACGATTAACGTCGACTACGTATTTATAAACAATAATAATAGTAATATGCATGTACGACGGACGTGTGACGGACATCGTCGATGAACGCCGCCGAATCGCAGTCGAACGAAGTGAACGACGACGCCGCCGCCACTATAGCTCCTCGAAACGGCGTTGAATTTTTTACGCGTTTCGTGACCTACATAATATTATAATATTATATATTCTCGGTTTCGGAGCACATCACTCTGTTTTCGGAACTATAGCGTACGATATATCATATTATCATCAACACACATATTATAATATAATATAACTATATACGTATTTTACCTATTTTACATAACTGATATTATGTGCTCTTCGTGAATATAATAATAATATATACGACGATCGACCTAAAATCGGCAGGTAGGGCATGCCGGATTATATTATTATTATGTTCATAACTACATAATATTATATAGTGCCGCGGTTGAATATTCGTTTTATTTATATATCGGAGTTATAAGTCATGTATTTTGTTCGTGTCCGTTTTTACGACTTACGCCGAACCATACGAGCAGATTAAAGGAAAAAAAAAAATTACAACACGATAACATGACATAATATATATTAAAACTCGCCGGGCCACGTGTATTTTGAGATTATATATCATAACTTGTGAGATAATAATATTATGTCGATCAACTATATTAGGTATAGTTTAGTGAAAGAAAATCATGAATGAGTGAAATATCGACCACGAACGTTGCCATGTTATTATAACAATAATATAATATTCAGGTAATATCAATGACTATAAATTAATATTTTCAATGGAGATTACTAAGCATTACGGTATTGTTCAAGCTGCACGTGTGCTTAATAATAATATCGTGTAACTATATACATTTAATATAATATTATTGTTATATTTTGTTAGTCCCAGTTTAGAACTTAATACATTATATACATCGTTGTACGTGAGGGGTAACAAATGAACTAGATGTTCTTAAAATAATTTTTTATTCTTTCGATTACAATGCACAATTTTGTTGGTATACAATGGAGAAACGACGATAAATCTAACTAAACAAAAGACAAACGCGCAAATCGTCTTTCTCGCTCTTAGGGTTTATGGCGTACCATCACCTACATGTATACGTAAGCATCAACTTCACGAAACCGTTTTTTTTTAATTATTTTACTTAACAACCCGAAACAGGAAAAAACCTTTGAGATTTATAATTTGTTTTTGTCTCTCACACGACTGTGCAATAGTGTTTGAACGTCGAGCGAATAAAACGAGAAATCGGACGGCATTTATGACTGCAGCGGCAGAATCGCAACCTATTAAAGGAAAGACATTTTTTTTTTTTTTTGGAATATACGTTCACTTCGCGTTTTTTTCGTGAAATCAGCAAGACGATTACTTCAATAAGCCGATAATGCTATAATGCGTTCACAACTTTTTTTGTGACCATGCCATACCATTCGATCACGTAACGACTTAAATCGAGACATTTTTTTTTTCGGCCGTTCGAAATCGGCGGCGAAATCACACCAGAGGAACTCGGGACTCGGATTTTCATTCACAACGACTATATAATATTATACTGACCGTTACAATCAAAGCAAATACAACTCGCACGCGTGTGCGTGTGTGTGTGGCGTACTCCATTAGCGTATACAAGATGAACAATCAGCGCCGACGACGCTCATAATTAACAGACTGCGAACGCGCACTAAACACACCGACAACACACAATTCCCGGTAACGACCGGTCGTTTTTTAAAAGCGAGAAGAAATAATATATAAATAATAAAATATACGACTACGGTGCGTACGTTACGTGTGTGTATATTATATATACACATAATATTACCAGGTCGCAGCGGCAGACGTATGTGTAGAGCCCGTCCGGATCTTAAAATGTTCTCCGACGAATTTTGTAATTCGAAATTTCCTCTTCCGAGAAACCAACAAGAGTATACCGAAAACGTATACAATATTATAATACAATACTACGGCGTTTTTTCGTAATATTATTGAAACGCGCCACGGCCGTATTATTCGTATGCGCGCGCTGTAAACATAATAATATAATATAATATTAAACGACGTCGAGCAAAACGGAAAACGTATACGTAGAAAATATAATGGAATCGCTGCGCGAACATAAAAAATATACATAAATATATAATATATTGGATGCGTTTTAGGTTAGTTCGGTGCACATATAACGGGGCACTTGCATAACGATCCTACTCAAACCGTATTCATGTTTATCGTACCAACGCGATTTAAGTCGGAGCCCGCCGTTTGATCAATAATATACGAACTATTCAAGAATAAAAATTCTCGAGAACGGTTTTTTCTTTTATCTTCTCACGTACATAATATATTGGGATTTTCATCGATGTATATATATGTAGGTATATAGGACGAAAACCCCGTCCGAATAATAACAATTGAATATATATAGTATAACCATCTTAACGCACGTGTATCGTTATATTATTATATCCAATACTGCAGTTGTTTGAACCTCGTATATACGAAAAAGAGGAATATAATTTACGATTTCCGGTGGTTTTAATTTTCAGGGGTGTTTTTGTATTTATAATTTTTTTTTTTTTTTGTCACTGACATTCAGTGCGTATGTGTACAGTTACTATTGTAACGAAAATGGCATCCACTCTCTAGATATTATATAGTATGGTGTTTAAGACGCAAAAGAGGAGAAACATGTTTTACACCCTCACACGCAGTACGCATAAATGACCGAAAGGAATGTTTATATTCAAACACTTTATTATATTATTATATTGCACATAATATAAACTTCAACACTAAATAAGTCCTATAAAATAAACTCGAAAATTTAAACGACAAAATGATGAAATGTATCAATTCTCAAACGTCGTATATAATAATATAAGTACTAAAGTATTAATAAAACGTATCAACGATTTTTTTATTACAATAACCTAATTTTTTTCAACAGTTTATTTACAATATTGTTTCGTTATGTCGTAAGGTACGCGCGATTATATACTTAACATTAAGTATGTTGTATGTGCCATCTAAAATGATATTACACGGTACAACAAGTTTTAATTGGTCGGAAATCGTGCAAAAATGTATTGTTTAGGTATATAGGTAGTAGGTTTTTAACGGTCTTTATAAGAGTATTGATAACAGAGCACAGTCAATCGTGAAATTAATTACAAAACCACACATCTACCTACAACTTATGTTCTAGATTAGAATATTTCAATTTTTTTTAGAGGTCATAAAACCTATATAGGTACCTATAACCTATGTAAAATAATAATAATCATACATTTTTTTTCGAGCGTGAACTCTATATGGTTATTAGCTAACATTAAGTTATTTATATTACAGTAATCTATAGGTACATTAAAATGTATTTTAAATAAGAAATTTAATTTAATTTATTTGAAAACAGTCTAGTCGCTCCGTATACAGATTTTCCGCGGGATGGAGAATTTCTTCTTCTTCTTCTTCTTATTATTATTATTAAATATAACGACGCTTAGAGTAGCGTTTTGTTTTCATTGCACCGACATTGGAAAAATAAACACATGCCATATTGTCAGCGCACTAATATATCATATTATAACGTTTGAAAGTATATATTTTTAACCGTCGTCGATGCGCGGACATTTTTAACTCAGTATTTTTAAACGAAAACTTTGGCGACAGGAACCGTTTCCGCGACGCGCGTTTATATACCTATACACAGTTGCATGCAGCATGCACATAATATTATGCACGTGTGAACGAAATATTAAAATATTTTATAATATAATGTCACGGATGTGCCGAACGCAGAAACAACAACGAAAATCCACCAGCCGCCGTCTCCCGGAAGACTCTAATAACGTTTAATAACGATTTCCACTGACGACACGCATATATTATTATATATATATACATACACATAAACATAATAATAATATAATCATTGCTGTCGTTTGCGGAACTGCACGTTTTATTTTACACGATTCCGCCAACTCCCCTTCGTCGTCCCTCGCCGTATAATACCGTTTTCCAATGTCACACGAGTAAAAAAAATGAAAAAAAAATTTTTTAAAAAGCGAACGATTAATAACCGTTGTGTACATATAGGAATAGGATGTAGTATTATACCGCAGATACCTAGGTATATATTATTATTAAACGCTGCAGTCGTCGCGGTAGGTATAAGTACATAACTATATAATACGTCTGCTGCACAGTTCTCACAACATATATTTTGTAAACGTAATCGTACGATACGCGCGATGCGGGTAAATTTGAAGAATATTATCTGAAAGTACACAGACGGATCAAAGTTTATAACTTTATGTTCGCCGAACAAACAGAAAATTATGGCGAACGAAAATAACTATGGCTGCAGACAAACATACTGCCTTATGAGCTTTTTCTTTTTAAAATTGCAGGTTTATATGCGATATAGGTATTACAGTAAGATGCATTAGCATGTTTAAAAAATAAAAATGTGATAAATATAAAAGGAATTCGTGACCAATTCGTTGAGTTTTTTATCCTCGATCTTTAATTCTATTATTATTTATTTAAAAATAAATACATTTTAAACTATTCACATTTTAACACTAATTTTAGACATACCTGGTGTGAATATTATGTGCGTTTAATGTACACATTGTAGATACTTTAATAGAATTTTTTTTAAGAAGTTCCACTCAAACTACACTAAGATTATTGTACTGTTACTAATTTACTATATGAATAACTTTACTATACTTACCTTATGTAAAAATAAATAACAGTATGTATAAACTCGATTGATTAAAATTGCACTGAAATTAGTTACAGCCGGAAACATTAATAAAATATTAATTAATACGCATCTGATTCTTAAGATGTAAGTACCCATACTTAGCTGTACTAGTTCAAAAATTAAATTTTGTATATCCTGTGTAAATAACCAAATATTTATAAATGTATAGGTAATATATTAAAAAGTTTGTATATAGTATAAGAGGAAAATCAAATTAATAAAGTAGGTAGCTATTTCAAAATGATTAATATACGTTTTAATAGGGCCATGTGCCCATGTGAATAAATCATACTTAAATATTTTATTAGGTAGTTTAAAAAGTTTTCCTCGTAGGTTAAATTTTGTTTTAAATTGATATATTAGTTTTAATGTTTCAACTAATTTATGCTTCAACACCTTTAATAGTTCAATTTGAATATTATTGTAAAATTTAACTAAATTAAATTTGTTTAGTTACGTATGTAACGATGCAATATTATCGACACGTTCTTATACATAAATAATTAAGTACCTATTAACTGTATAATATAATAAAACACCCTAACCGAAACCAGTATAATTATTACCTAATACAATAATTAATTGTAAATAATATTCGAACTGAATAATCTTACTAAAAACACAATAACAAAAATACAATAACAGCATTTCGAAATTTTATTAAATAGGTATGTCGATACAATGTACAATAATATGAGTCTTTAATAAATACTTTTGTCTATTTTAAATATTTATCCTCGTATATAAGTTTCAACAATGACTATTTATATTTTAATAGATTCAATGTGACGCTTAATGTTTAAACAGACATGCTGATATTGAACGATAGATAGTCAATAACAAATAGTGAATAGAACGGCGTTTCGGATCTCGAAACGTTTTTACTGTTCGATTTCCCTATAGGTACACGTAATTTATCATTATTTTATTCACTATACAAATACTGTTTACAGTGTACATTCAACATTGTACAGGTAATATATAATAATTTAGTGTAGGACAATCCAAACCGGTCGATTTAATGAATTATTATATAGTATATTATATACCCATACAACGAATAAATATATAATATTATCAACGTCAACATGTTGTGCTATACTCTGTCCTCGAGCTCATCGCATACCTACAATAATAATATAGTATTCACAATATACCAGGGGACAACATGAATATGTTTGCGAGGCACATGGATAAATACAATGATATCAAGAGCCAAAATGTTTATAAATACATTTTATAATTAAAAAAAAAAAATTAAAATCATAATAATAATAAGACGATTTTGGTTTTTGTAAATGAGACGCGAGCAGCAAGTTGGCCACCCATGCTAATATTATGATACCCAGAAAATATACCAGGGATGGCAAATCCACAGCAAGCGAAAAAAATTTGAGGGCATCTGAAAAATTAAAGTTAAAATATTTACATTTTATTTTATTTCTTATAATAAACATCAACAAAATATGCATATAATATTTTTCACAAATTAATGGCACGCTAAAAATTAAAAAAAAAAAAATTAATTTTTGGCACGTAGTCTCAGAAAAAATTGCCACCCCTCGTGTATACTATTGCATTTAGTCGTCTTCGGTCGTGTCTGTATTTGAATGTTCAAGAACCGTCTTCGTAGTCGCGTCGTCCGACTGTTGCAACAAAGTTTGCTTGCGCAGTTAATGATAGACCTACATTATTAATACCTACCTCCTTTTTTCTTCCGGCAAAAGGTTGGAAAGATACCCCCGCCTAGTCAACAATAGCGTTTGCCGTCGCCGATTTTCGAGATTTATTTATTTGTAATTTCCTTTTTTTTTCTACTTCGTCGTCGGCTAACGAGTAGTCTGTCGTCTAACTGTCTACCGTCGCGGCTCCGTCTAAACCTCTTACTTTATGGCAGTTGTAGGCTATATGTCTGAAGTCACGGTTTGTTAGCGGGGGCGTATTCGGCCCATTGCTCAGAGTGACATTTTTAGCGAATAAATATTGACAGGGTGGAAGTTTGGATTCGATTATTTTTGTTTTCATATTATTTTACATTTCATTTATTTGTTATGATTTATTCCCGTTCCCGCACGAACTTATAAAGTGTTTACGTAGGTATATGTATATGTATAATATATCATCGTCGTTATTTTTTCTCTTTATTATGTATTTTCAATAACTCTGAAATAACAATTATTTTTTATTGAAGCCAATACAGCAACAATACATAAATTGGATTATATTATAAACCATTGTGATGACGGTTTTTTTATCTAGCTAAATTTATCTACATTCAGTTAAAAAATAATACTTATCATAGATGAAAATCGTATTGACCGTTTTTCACTAGGAAATGATGATGGGTGCCTACAGGTATATATATACTATTAAAGCACGACTCTAGACGCCATATTATGTAGCTGCCACAGCTGTAGACTTCGAGGTGACAAGCTTTGTTCAATCATTATTGTATACTTTATATTATTCTTAATATTATGGTTTTTGTAGTAAATTCAATAAAATTCAAAAATACGTGAGCAGTATTCACGAATAACTATTTTTTTTTTTACATGTTATTATTATTCTTATAAACATGTCAAATGGGTGTCTGTTAAAAAAACTAATTCACGCGGAGAGAGCTGGATCGACCGCTCTTCGCCAAAAAATAATACAAAAAAATGTATTTAAATAATTAATGGACCTCCGCGGTGTTAGCGAGTGCGCTCAGAGCTGCAATATTATTAGCCTCGTTAAACGATACATCACGGACACAAAAACAATACTATGTACGCCATACGAACGCAATTAGATGATTTGTTAAATCGGTGGCGTGTACAGTCATATATTACATGGAGTGTACTGTGTGCCATATATATATATATATATATTGTGAATGTAAAACGCTGTTGTGGCACCGTATAATAATAATAATAATAATAATATTATACTAAATAACGGAAAGAGCGTTAACTGCAGTTGGTCAGTCGTCCGTAGTACACACGAATATACAATAATATAGTACATTATAATAATACAATATTCAAATCGCGTTCGCATTATATATATTATTCGCGTGTAACATGTGAGAAACCTCGTCGTGAACATATTATAATGTGCAAAACATTATTTAATTCCCGTTTTACCGGACGAAAATGACCAGGAAAATAGGAAAACGTTTTATACTTTTATAATAATATATTATATATTATAGGTGTGCTAGACGGTATTGCTGTTATTTATTATTTAATATTAAAATGCACACACCTAATAATTTTATAATATTTACAAAGCGTTTGACTTGATAATGATCGTATACTGCAATATTATTATATATAGGTATGAGCGCGGACTGCAGCTGTAAATTTAACGTCAACCATCGTCTATACTGATATTAACCAACTGTCGTCATCGTCACATTAAAAACGGTTTGAAAATAAAATGTTAATAGATGTGCTTCCGCGCTGTATTTTTGGACTTGGATCAAGTAATAAAAAAATGATTAAATAATAATTGAATAACATTTTTTTTAAACAGATTATCGTTTGATCATTATATACGTATTTAGATTTGAGGAAGGTAAACAATTTAAATAACTAGAGTAAAATCATCTTTCCTAATATATTAAACTATATATAGGTATAGTCATATACAAGATGAACTTATCAACTTAATTCAGTTTATTAACTTTACAAAACTAAAATTCTTACTATAAGAAAACGCATACTAAGTGTACTGTAATAACTATCTAATTAATCTAAGTATAGGAAGGTACTACACAGTACACACTACATGTATTTGTTGATAGTTATTAATAATTCAAGTGTATATTACGAATTTATTTACCATATTATGTTGCTGCCGTTTAAATAAAATCGTAAATTATTTTTTATTTAACTGAAAAAAAAAGAACAATAATTATTATAATTATTATACTATGTCAACGCGCGTCTTATACGCATAGACTTGATTTAATTTGTTTTTTAATTATCTTTACAACATGGAAGGCACAGCCAATCGCGATTAGTATATATACAATATAACAATATTATTTCGCATCGCTAAAACCACGGAGAGTAAAGACCAAACATTTTGAAAACATCACGATTGTGTTTCTCTAATTGAAATCGTTCCTACAGCACATTAAATGTATAATATTATTATACACTTATGGTAAAATAATAGTTTATAGGTACCTATCGATTATAGATGCGTATTATTGACAAACGTGTCGCAACGACGCGATCGGTGGTAAGTCGACCACACCAGTACACCGCTAAAATCAGTCGATCGTCGCGTATAATAATACCACAATGACACTAACCCATTTCGATTGGCTACGCGTATTCGTCGCGTCGCACTGCTTCGGTAAAATATGTATTTCACAAGTTCGGATTTCGATTCTGCAGACCGAGCAGCAGATGCACGCAGCATAAAAGTGCATTTTTGCATTGATCGCGCGATGCAGTTTTACGATTCCGCGTGATATTCCGGCGCCATTTCAGTGCTCTGTCAAAGAGTCGGTGCGCCGAGGTGCCGAGATATATGACGAGAGAAGGCGGAAAATAAAAATAAAAGTCCACGATAATACATAATACCTATATTATTATTAGCATTCGAAGAGGTGTTGCGGTTCGGGCGAAACTGCCGCTGTGGCCGAGTGTACATATATGCGTATTACCTCCACCCTCCTCGCAATGAAAATGTTTTGTATAGTTGCAGCGGTCATTTATGCGCAGCGGCGACGTCGGGAACGTTTTCACGATCCGGTCGTTTGCTCTCTCGCCGCCGTGCCGTACTGCAAAAGTCTGGTTTTAATGTTATCGTCTCCGTTTTCTTCTGGAACAAATTGGACGTCGGACGTTTCACGCGTCGTTTTCCGAGCGCATATACGGCCGCCGAATGCGCTTACACGTCGTTACCGAAAACGGTGCAAGGTGCAGCGGTTTGTAAACGACATGCACCTATAATAATACTCGCATTATTTTATTGTTATTGGTATATATACACACACACACTTATATGTATATATATATATAAAATTATAAACGTTGGTCCCGGTTTAATTATACCGTAATAATATGCACATATCAAGGTCAACAACTCGTGACGATTGGTAAATTTATGCAAAAAACGTGCGTTACACCCGACGAGAGTTTTTTGATTAGATAAAACGAAAAACGCTGCACATATAGCATGCGCGTATTCTCATGAGTATAATAATAATAATATATAGGTAAGCAATAATAAAATAATACATTTGAAAACAACTGCGAATTGGCCGCCGGTAGGTTATATTATTGCATTTTTTACGATTATCACCTATATATATTATAATATTGTGTATTCCGATGTCGCAAATACTCGGACGGCGTACACCCGGAATTGAGTCACCGCTGATATATAATATATAACGATACCAGGCGCTTGACTAGAGGAAAACTGCTCTGATGAGACGTAACAAATTTGAGTTCTTTGGCTGCACGCCAATTGTGTATATAGTATGTACTCAGAGCCTAAGTTAAACGAGTACCTATAGGTGACCGCAGTCGTATCACTGCGAGGTATCGAATAGGGTGTTTTTGCCACCCGGTAATATTTTTGCTATCACAAATCAACAATACCTTTGTTCAGTACAGGAGATGAATTGAGTAGGCTGTATAATCAGTAGTTCTGCTCAGTTTTGGTGACTGAGCGTTTGGTTTAACGGAAGGTCCAAACCGCGAAATTCAGCCCTGGGTGGGTCTTGCTAGTTGCTACGGAGTGGTAGGATGGAAAAACACACACCAACCTCCTCCGTGCTGGTCGGGCGCCAGTTGAGTCAGGGACAGAACACGGCACCGACGTCGGGTGTGTCGGAAGGAAGCAGCTTACATGTACGCCTCCCGACGTCAAACGTGTCCGCCTATTGTAGCGTTTTTATTGTGGCGACGATCGGCCAGACAGAGTGCCGACCGACTGTATTCCGAATCTCATATATGCTATTACGCAACGAATTTTGGCTTAAGGTCCAATACATATATAGTATATACTTAATTGAAAATTATATTACCCTGAAAAATATTGTGATAACATTACCAGAAAATACTTCGCGTAAAACCTTAAAAACAATATTAAAACGATGTAAACTAAAAAAGATTTGAATACGCGAGAATCACCGATCACAACGTCAATTATTTTTCCACAATGATAAATTAAACCAAACCACGTCGTTTCAATTATTACTGTATACGAGCATACACCGTTTCTTCGCAAAATAAAGGCAACTAGATTCAATGGCGAGCCTTGGAGATTCGACTTACAGTCCTTTGATAAAAAAAAAAAAGTTATTGACTTGTTTGACATTTCATAGATAATATTATTATACTTTTGTGGAAATTTTTCCGAAATATGTATTATTTTTTTACACACAGCGAGGGGACCAAACAATAAAAGATGACCCCCCCCCCCCCCCGAGCACTCGATAATCTGATATTTTGTGTTGCGGTCCGACTGCTGCAGACGATGATGACAATCACCGCGGAGTTGAAGCCGACTGACGACCGCCACAACTGTGCCCTCCACCGCGCCGGCCGCAGACTGAAGACGACTATTATGTATACGACCACACGGCAAATAAATACGATTTTACCGCGTCTGTTTCGTCGACGGCGTGTCTCGTTCGTCGCCTGCTCGTTAACGTGTCCGATCGGTCTTTACACCGTTGTTTTACTGCGGGTTGGGAGTGTATTTTATGCTTACGCCGAAACCGCGACGGTCCGGATAATATTCGCACCATTATTTCGTATATACACGATATAATACGATATTATAATATTGTGCTGCCAGACAAAAATGGGTATTTTGCGGTTCGTATTGTTTTTGTAGCGCTCGCCCAGCTCTAAACACAATATATTCATAAACACAATATACGTTATTACTGTGTGACGTGATCTACGGCGCTTGGGAATAGCTCTCCGTTTTTTTACACCTCTTGTTTTTTTTTTTTTGTAAAATATTAATGCTTTTGTACGTTTACTCATTGTTTTTGCGAGCTCGATATCTTGATTTTCAAACGCTCCATTATAATGTTCGTAACAATATTATTATTTATTATTTATTCCATTAATAATACGAGCTGGTAGTTCAATATGGATGGATACATTATTATTATTTCAGTGATACAATTATATGTTTTAATCATTAACGTTATTACCTAGATATAATATGTTCGTCTTATAATTATTATTGCAATATCATGGTGTTATATTATTGCATGAACTTTCGAAGCGTCTTGCAACTACGATTGTAAGACATGATGATATTATAACATCAGTTACCATTGATTATAAATACCTACTACTAGATACATAAAAAACAAAATTTAATATTGTTTAGTCAAGTATTTATTAATTTGTCATACTCGAGCAACTATTACAAATCAGAATATAAAATGTTAAAATATCAATATTAATTACCATGTAGTTTTTAGATCATCACTTAGTCCTACGCGCTTAGTGATATTTAATTATTATATTGTTGTATTAGCTTACAATAAGAATATAATGTTTTCATAATAGTTTGATATCTGCTCCCTGCGAACAACTTTTCATACGCCATTGCCACTCAAAACTGTCATTTTCAATTTCATTGATTAAGGATTGGCTTGTCAAGTTTAAAAAAACAATAATTATATTGCCGTACTGAGTTGAATGATGTACTCTACTTAATTACATATTTACATAATATATACCTACTTTATATTATAGGTACCTATACGTTTTCATTTTTAAACACCAACCGGATTAAATTTGTAATTCATATGTACAGATAGAATTGTTAATTATCATTTTTCAATTTCCAAGACAATTTGAATTTAACACATCCTTTACGCGACCTTTGATCCACCGAGGTATACTCGAAACCTACTACACAGCAGAACGATAGTTGGTCGGTTTTTTGTCGTTTAAAATTCCTACTACTATTTCCTAGTACTTACCTATTACGTATACTTACCTAGTGACTAGTCGATATAGGTTAAAATTCCGGAATAATAATAATATGTGATTTAATATTATTTTATCGAGACTCGTCCAAAGAATAAATAATAATAATAGTTATAAACTTTACTTTACAGACGTTGTATGGTATAATATAGCAGTGGAATAATATAAGCTAAATCTAAATAATAATAAAAGCGCATTCTCTGGGCAGCGTGGCACTATCATCGGCCCCAGCCTACGTTTATTCCTGATATTCTTTCAGCGTAAATACTCGGGCCCGAGACGTGCGTAATATATGTATATAATATTATTGTGTCCGCGTGCCAAATATTATTCGGTGCGTCTGGACCAGAATTTATGTTAGCAGTGCGCCAAAAAGTGTATATCGTTCGCCGGAAAACTGCTCTCTGCAGCTGAGGAAATAACAATGTGTTTTTAAAAGTCCACTCGCATATTATTATACACTGCACAAACACACACACACACACACACACACACACACACACACACACACACACACACACACACACACACTGCACACACTGCGCACCTATACGCCTATATACCTACGCTGCTGCTGCTGCTGCTGCTTCTGCGGTGTCGTCGATTAATCACCGGCGCGTTTGCTCTCTGTCTCCGAAACTATTTCTATTTTATTTCACCGGCGTTTCTTTTGTTTTTGCGTTCGTTTTCTTCATCCCTTACATATTTCACCCACCCCCCCCCCTCCAGGGATATCGGCCACATTTTCTTATCACGCTCCGTGCGATATACGCGCCTGTTTATCATTGCAACCGGCCTACTATACAGCAGACAAATACCTATACGTAGCGCTCCGAAACACAGCCGACGACGATAATATTATTATTATCGTCGTGTACGAATATAATATAGTAGTAGTTTAGGCGATGACACGCACTCCTTTATTATTTTAATAATAATATCAAGCGGTTTCGCGACAATCCGACGAATTCGTTTCGTCCGTCGACTGCCGACGGTGATTATAATATTATTATAATACCGCACCGCCGCCGCCGCCGCCGCCGCGTAAAATGAAAAAAAAATAATAATTACAATAATATTGTATTGCGTGCATAGGGTCAATAGTATTTACGCAATAAGAGCATAATAGAAACCTAGTGTAGTAATATGCACTTTCCCAGCATTAAATAATGAAATAATAATAATGACGGTGATATTATACAAACTATATAAGCCTTAAACATTTATTATGAATGCATTTTACCGGTGTATATCAAGCACTGTAGGTATATAAACAGCAATAGTGTTGTTTATGCCATTTTGTTTTTGAATTATTTCTCAATTATATATTAAGAAGTCGGTGGCATCGTCATGGGATACAGAAAAAAATTTAATGTAAACGTTCACGTCGTGCATATGTTGAGTGACGGACAAGCAATAATTGTTTTTAGACAGTTTGCCCGTCGTCGAATGACTTCACGGTTAGCGCCTCGGTGGATAGTCGTCAAAAACCGGTTTTTTCGTACCTACCTATAATATAATGATAATATGACACAATATTGTTTAATGTGGTCTTGTTATTAGCGATTCAACATTTAAAGACAAATTTCTCGAATGGGATCTCGTGCACTGTAATCTAAATAATGAGTAGACTGCGCCTCCGCCATCCATCACTTCCACCGATAATATTCGGTGTGGTGAACGCGAATAATAAGCTACTGGAAAAAAAAACACTTTTAATAATAACATTGTGTAAACTAATAACTAATAAAAACAAATGCACTTATTATATGGCAGACATCTGTAATAGTAATAATGTCTGACATCGAATGACAGTGTTGTTATAATAATGTATTATTATAGTCTATTAGTCTACACTCCTCGGGGAAACAATTTGAAAAGTGGAGAATAGAGATTTCGTGCACGATCAAAAGGAGTAAATCTTTCCGTTTTTTTTTTATTTCGTGTCCATACAGCGCGAGTGTCCAGTTCTATATTATAAAAGATCATATTACCGGTCTAAAGACCAGTGCTCGGGGCTGGTGTCCATGCCCCGTCAAAAAGAAAAGAATAAACTACCCTCCCCGGAAAACAGACAATATTTTTAAAACAAAGCCGTTTTCGCAGAGAGTGTGATATTCTGATTCTGATCGTTTTACGATATAATATTAATATAATAATATATTATGATAAAATAAAATAATATATCTTGTTTGTCGACTGACTCGGGCTCAACTCTGAACTCGCGGAGTGGACGATGACTGTATAACCTGCGGGTACACACACACACACACACGCGCACACAAACGTCACATTATCTCATACAATTCGTAATAATTCATAATAATAATATATCATTGACGATGCGACGATGAGATGCGCCATTATAATAATTAACGCTTCAATTAGTCCAATACGGATACCGACTGGTCGTCGTCATAGACTGTTGTTGTAGAAAACCGATTACTGAAGCACACTTATAAAAAATATATGCTAGTACAATATTTTATACACGCGCACACAATATATTGCCGTTTAGGGTTAAAACAATAATATTAATGTCGCGTTATTATAATAATAATATGTATTTTCTGCTTCCGCGTGTGCTGTTGCGCGTTTCGAACCGAAGTAATATCGTTGCCGTCGACTGCGATGCGCAATTTTGTACCTGTTATTTAATATCTTCTACCGAATAACAATATTATTATTATTCGAATAAGCCCGACGACTAGTTTTTCGACATAGAAACCAAAAAAAAAACAACTCGTTTCGCCAATCGAACAAAATGATGTGGACAGATCTGTTGTGTAGGGTTACCTATTATTATCACCGTCATCATCGTCATCGTCATCGTCACCATCATCATCATCATCATCATCATCATCACCAACGTCATCGTCGTCGCGATATCACGACGGCGTGCGTTGACGTCGGACGAGCGATGGATATTATTATATATATTAAAATAATAATATTATGACGGATTGTTGTGCGGCGCTCCGACGATCCTCTAGCGCGGTTGACGGGTTGTCAATCGGCAACGGCCGTGTCTCGCGATACGAAAAAATCGCGCATTTATATAATGATATTATAATATTTTACACGACACGCGCGTCCGACGTCGAATTTTATTATTATATTGTAAAAGCGTCGATATTTTATATTAACACAACGCGTGCGGCCTGTCAGATTATCGAACTAACGTCGCCGCCGTGTGCCGCCCGCGGCATAATATTATAACATATTATTATCGCGACAATAATATTATAATGTTATAATAATATCATATTAAAATACTATCATTATCTCGTTCGTCGCTGCGCCGGAAAACGAATTGCGGCCACTCGGCGCAGCACCGACGACGACGCCGCCGCCGCCATCACGACCGACCGGCGCGCGTCGCGTTTCGTCCAGGAAGTTTTTCCGCCGGACTCGCGAAAAAAATAATAATAATAATACTGCGATACGGCGTCGTGTTTATGCAATACGAGTGCTCGAGCATATATACATATTGCAGGTGATTAATGATCACGTTTATGTTTTTTTTCCCGCACGCACTTTACGCGTGCAATCTACTGATATACGCAACAATAATGTACATACATACATATATATATATAATATACACTATATGTACACGGCGGCGGAATGCGCGTCCCGTGAATATAAATCATGTGACCCGGTCGAGAACTATTATATACATAGTCTGCAGCTGCGTCGTTGCGTATAGGACGACTATACATATCGTGGTCCGCGGCATGGAAAATCATAATTTTTTTTTCAGCACACCGTCACATATTTTCATCGGCGGAAAACGGGAAAACTTATTGTTTTGCATTTCACTGCTCCCCTCCTCCCAACCGCCACCTCGATCGTCCACGCGCGGCCACATAGCAGCACAATATTATTATATGCGGTGTACACCTATTATATATATACCTACGAATCTTAGATCGTATTTAATTTTTCTATCTATACAGGAAAATCCAGTAGTCCACGGTATTTTTTAAACGTACGATCTTTTTTTCTATTTGCTAAAGGCAGCACATCGTTGTCATATAATATACTACAATAATAATATATTATAATCATCACTATACGACGACGAGAAAACAAAACGCGTTAGTTAAACGAGAGAGAGAAAAAACTACGTTTTCTAAAATGCAAGTGTAACTACTCGTCTCTATTAATCGACAATGACCTAATGTCTAACCTATAGATTAGGTAGGGAGATCTTCAGATAACCGTGCAATCTCCAAACTTCACCAAATTATATGTAACGTTATGTACATCATGTACCTGTATAATATAACATGCAATACGCCACTCCTGCAAAATGCGTGTAATTAATATATTTTATCTCTGTGCGGCATACTAAATATTAATAAACTCTATTTTTTCTATTCAAATGAATTTATTACATAATATGATTTATATGTTTGAAAAAACGTTCGTTATAGTCTGATTCGACCCTAAGCGTGCTTGGATGTATTAAAACACACCAAAAAGGCGCGTTTGCAGGACGTAACGTCTGAACGTCTTAATATTTAGTTGAGTAATTCATTTTACTTGGCAGACATTTCAACTAAACAAATAATTGTATATAAATGCTGAACAATAAGAATGATTCTACTAAATAATCAGAGAGATTATTTACAACATTTCATTTAGTAGCACAGAAAGTATACTTTCTAAACATCATTGTACGCTGAAAGACGTCCGCCAGACTTAATGCAATTGGATTCGAGTTATAATATGAGCTTCGGGAAACTTTTGCCAGAGCAGGCAGAAGATTAAACATGTAATAAATTGATTTTAACTTTATATATATATATAGTGGGAGTAATAACTAATAGCCCGGGCACATCATTGCGCAACTAATTGAAAAAAAATTTAATAATTTTCATTACGGTATACTGCTATCATGTGGTTTTATCGACGAGTCCAATATAACAGAGTACTGACTACTGAGAAGTAATAATACACCGGCGAGAAGGCTATTAACAAATTGCATGAAAAAACCAACAGCCACATATTTAGGTAATTATTTTAACAACTGATATTACTATTATTATTTTTACGCTAATATGTTCGCTAAGTGCAAGCCAGTAAAATCGTGCAGGCAATTAAAATCGCATAAAAGTCTCCCACGACTCGCTGCAACCGTGAAATGTGTTCTTTGTATCGGGATAACAATAATAATAATAATAATAATGTAATGCAATATGGTGTTAGGTAAACGTCACGCCTGCACTCCACTGAGACGTTTCGATGTGCATCGCGGCGGTAACGTATTGTTTATGGGTTATTTATTTTGATTATGTTTTAATATATATATATATATATTACACGAGCGATGGTGGAAGGGAAAAATAAACGAAACAAAATAAATAGAAAAAACCGTCGCGTAAATCGGCATGACCCCTACGCCACCTGAGTGGAACGGCCCGATTAGTCGGGGACGTGCCGTAAATCGTATTATGGTCGATTTGATTGCGCCGTTCGGCTCGTTCGAACCGTAACGACATCTCCATCGCGCAGGATTGTCAACACGACAATTGGTGGCGCGCAGCTTGTAAACGATGATTTACATAAAATTATATTGAAGATAACGATGGTGGGCGTGAGAGGGGAACGAGGGGGAGACGATGAGATATTATATTATACGCGCAGGTAATTACATTTTTCAACTCCTCCTATTACCTATATTGGATTATTATTATTACCAGCGGTCGTCAACGTCGTGTCGTCGAGATTGCGGTGGTGTGACACATTTTGAATAAAAAAATTAATTTAAGTAGTAATAAACAATAAATTATTAACACGTGTTTTTTTTAAATAAGAAATCTTTGTACTACGCGTTGTTCGATTGTGAAATCAAAATGTATATATGTCGATAAGTGCTTCAACCGTAGGTTCCAATACGTATAATTTTACGAACTATGATAATATCATTGATGTGATATTTGTTCAGTGCCACCTAAAATAGACAAATATTGAATATTTGAATTTATATTATGTACCTATACTGTTGATTAGTAAATAAATAAATAATATCATCGAATATTATTTATGAACTTAAAAAAAATTAATTGATAAAATTATTATATCAAACATCACGGTTACTGGATACCCGCGAGTTAAATTATTGCTGTATATATTATTATAGATTCAAAGTATTCTTTCATGCTGCAAAATTATCTAACAAATAACACAACGTTTTTTCTCTGAAATAATAAGGTTATCGATTTATTTTTTATTTTGTTATCAAGAGCACAACAATCAGTCATAAAAACTTTGAAAATATCCATGTCTTATTCATGAACTCCCCTTTAATCATTAATTAACTGGTATTTTTGAGAAGTCGTGTAACATATGAGGACGTTTAAAGTGTACGGACGTAGTGATAAACATTTCGAATTGACTTTGATCTCTTATCATTTAGCTGTAATTATGATTATTTTAGCAATAAAATATATATATATATATTTAATGAATATATAATAAATTAACTAATGAATGTGATACAGGAGAAAAAAATTGTACACATAAATTCAACTGTTATATGTTTGAGGTTAATTTCAAATTATTATACAGTACAATAGTGTTTTATTAATTTATATTATTTTATTCTTTTAAACACATTATTTTTGGTGTATTATTTTAAGTCTTAAACAACCATAATATCATGTTATATATAAATATAATTTTGTGAAATAAATTATCGAAATTTCAGATGCATTGAATCGTTCTAAACAGGTAATAATCACACACAAAGAATATTGTAAAAAAAAATGTTGTTATTAATTTTATAATCTTTGCTTTACAAGTAAAGTTTTATTAATAATCAAAAACAAAAAACCATTGTGATGTACTGGTAATATTCGTCCGAAATTGTTTTAAAGAAATTTAAAAGTAGAATTTAATTTATAAAACCTGATAAATGTGCATTATTATTAAAATAACGGTTTGTTTAATATAGGAAACTTTTTGATCTTCGTATAATCTGTTTAGATTCGAATCCCGTTCTATTGTTAAAGGTATATAATATTATTTGTCAGATGGGCATTATTGTTTTCGTGCCCTGTGGTGCTCTGTACTTTTAAAGCATCTATATGAATTTTGTTTCAAAACTACAACCACTCATCTCTATTCAGAATGTTTTCCGAAAACCCATTGCAATTGCATCATTTGTTTGGTTTAAACGAACGGGGACGCTGTCTCGGCAACCCTCACTTCCGAGTATTTATATCGATATACTATTAAACGCCATATACAGTTTGGGGATAATCTAGAAACGAATGCTTAAATCCGGACCGTTGAAGTATATAATAATTAATGTTTCGAAATGTTTATTGTCTAGAACTAGAACAATCGTGTGTCCGCGACAGCGAGTTATATATTATTATTAATAAGCAAACTTTGTAAAGGGAATAACGCGCCACGGCACTCGTCATTAAAACAATTAAAACGCATAACCACATTTCGTTTAAGTGTAATTAATTAAATCATTATTTTTATAAGTATATATTATTATATGGTTAGGTCGTAACGAGCGTGTTTGTGTAAAACTGTAGAAACATGTGTTCTTTTTTAATAATATTAATATTATTGAATAAATTATAAGCGCTCGAATAAATTCGCAAAAAAAAAAAAATATATATATATAATAACGATCACGGTGGAAGGTAACTAATATAATATTATGCCTGTACGACAAATAATATCATATTATAGTAACGTAGGTATACCGTGACAGTAAACCGACGAATCCTCCCTCCGCCCACCACCGAGGACACTGTACTCTGTTATCACCGAGAAAATGCGTTGAAACGTCGGGACGTTCACGTAGTTCCACTCTCCCTCCCTTATCATTGGTTGACGTTTCGAATGTGTCTGCGATCGTTCACGTCAGATTTCGATTTGTCGTACAGAGTGCTGCCCGCGCGTCTAAACAGCAAAACGTGTGTACGCATGTACGAATACTATGGCTGAGTAGTGAGTGGGTTAGATATTGTTCTCCAGAGTTCTCGTGTCGGGCCGGGCCGGGAGTGTCACTTGGGGTGTTATAATATTTCTGTGAAATTTTTTATGAAATTTAGTGATTTGTCCGCATCAACCCTCGTCTAAGCTTGTGTACGATTTCACGCATATACATACATTGTGCATCGATATACGCACGCCCATAAGAGTATTTAAAATATTTATAATAACAATATACATATACGGAAACACGGGAAAGAGAATTAAATACTTTTAAAATGAAAGAAATGTCATATTATATTTTTACACTGATAAATAGAATTTACACTCGTCCGACTTTCAAATATAACCTGCATTTACCGACATTGGTTTTTAATATCCAAACGGAGTAGTTGAAACGATAGTATAGGTTCGAGATAGTCTATACAAATCTCTGATCTGCGAAAGGTATATTTCACATATAAACGTCTTATAATATTATGATATACTCTGTTTTAGACTACAAATAATTTGCATTAATTCAATTACCTGTTCAAATATTTTACCACCCTTTAAATGGCAAATTTTATGAGACCTAATTTAACACGTAATAACCACTCTTAATTCCCGTAGTATATAATATGTATATAAAACGTCGTCGTCATCGGTCGTCGTGGCTTGTACACACACACACACACCCATATTATATATGTGTATATAACATAAACACGTAATGCGACTACGGGAGACAAACTTATAACCTCATCTCTTTAGCCGGCTGCCGTTTCTTCCGCCGCGCAAACGCCGGCAAACGATCCTATCACGTTTAGGTACCTACATTTTATTTTATTATATATTATTATATAGGTACATAAGAACCGACCGAAATTGTTTGTTTGCCGAATTCGTGGCACGTTTGGTACAGCGTGCACACTCCATGTACACGCGTTTAATGTTTAAATATATATATATATATAGCTCGTAGGTCGTAGTCCGCGAGAGGGGTCGTTGACGACACGGGGAGTGGGCGGTTAGAAGAGGAGGGGGTGGAGAGGGGGGGGGTGGAAGGATAACGTCGTTTTCGGGCACAATTAACGTGGCCCGGGCAACCGCCGCCGCCGCCGCCACCGCTTCTACTACCTACCGGAAATCCCGTATCAGCTGAGCCCTAGCTGTATGTACACACAAGTATACAATAAACACTACACACATATATATATATATATATATATGTACATTGTTTTCAGCGCCTGGCAACCGTTCGCGCGCAGTGTCGACCGTGAGCTATACACACGTATTTTATCCTTAACCCTTTTTCGCTCGCACCGACCGCGTTTTGTGTACGCGCAGCAGCAGCAGCAGACATCGCGCCGAATGATAACGATAACGACCGATACGGTGGCGCACACGAAAAGGCGATTTGATCGTGTCGTCCAGATAACGCGAAGGTAATATACTCGCGACTGTATATATATATGGGTACCTATTTACCTACACATATTGTGTGTGTGTGTGTAGGTTTGTACGGCCTACGACCGCGATTACGTGCGTAAAACCATTATGTTTTCGACGCCTATTTTTCGACCGCAAGACGCCGCCGTTGCAGCTGCGGCAGCCTTCGCATCGCTTTCCTCCATAGTAGCGATTCTGGAATTACGTTTTTCAGGTGGCAACAACTGCACTAATGGTACCTACCCGCTTCTACTACTTTAGACGAGAATAATAAGCACCACGAGGCTACAATATATTCATTCGTGTTGTTTATAAACCACAATTTTTTCCATCATAAAATTGCGATTGTTGATTGCCAATTCAGTATAATATACTATAGGTATATATATTATATATTACGATATCGATCAATGACGGAGGTGGTACACCAACAACGATTTGAGATGGCAGGAATCTTATCTTATATTATAATATATCTGTCTCTTTGGCGTTCGGCGTGTGCCACGGCCGTATTAAACCATGTTTCTCTTTCATAATTTCGTCTGTTTTTTTACATTTTAAATAAAAATTATAACTCAACAGTATTTTATAGTTAAAATAATAGTATTAGGTATTTTTCCTTATTTCCAAGGGAGGCGAACTCTATCTAGGCTCTCCCGCAATACCGCTCACTTCTCTCTGCACATTGACTGTATGCAGCTCGATTTCGGTGTGTAACACTAAATCATCGATAAAAATATTATAATATGTTTGTGGCCAATATAGCTTAAGTCGTGAATGCGAAACTTTCATAGTTTAAGACAGCAGCAGTGATTATCATATGGTTCTACTCATATATGTATACATAATATATCTTCATAATATTCACTTCCAAATAACGAAAAAAAGTAATCACTCAACTATATAATATTTTCTTATCAAATACGTTTTTATCATACAATTCTCGGGGCGAAGAGTTGAAAGTAATGATGGACTACGGAGTATAGTATTATTATTATTATAAAAGCCATAAAGCCTACAATAATCACTTTGAGATTACCTAACATGTTTTATAACTCGGTTTTATGACGCGTCGAAAAGGGTCGGCATCGAGAGTCATAGAGAAAAAGTTGCAGACGAAAGTCCATTTTGTTCGAGTGGCAGAAAATTTATAACGAACCTTCGTAGGTTTCCGCACTACGACGACGTGCAGTCTCGATTGTTTTTCAAAATTAATAATTCAACATCGTACACATGGACAGTGCACGTAGACCTCTTGAGGATGCCATACCCGCATTTTATTTGAGTTGTATCCGTCGTATTGCGTACAGCAGTATCAATTTTAAGTTATGGGTTTTAATATTAGAATCAACTAAACTGTTATCAAACTAAAGATACGATCTGTGATTGTACGTCTGTTTTCTCACAGTATTCTTCTTACAGTACCTATTCTTCTTACATTATATTATAATATTATGCTAAAATCCGTTTGAGTATTAAAATGTAGTAAGAACAGACGTATAAACACGGCAGATAATGTTTCTTATCTCCAAGTTTTTTTTTAATATAGGTCAATTAACACTATAACAACAAACCTAACAACACAGAATAGCGGCTCTGCTATAGACGTAGATTTGCTATGTTTTACGATTCAACGTTTGTAAGACGGAGACAACACGCCATGTGGGTGTAACATATATTCTTAGGACGAGATATTATTTTTGTAAAATGATTGTTATCTTACAACGACGAACAAGTTACAATGATATAACTGTACCAGTAACCAGTTAAACTGTTAAGATAATATATTATGTAATGGTATAACCAAAACGTATAATACATTATAACAACTTCGTTGGATAATATTTTCCAAAAATTATGACATTATCTCAAAAATGTTCTTCTCGAAAAATTTAATAATTGGTGATCAAACTCAAATATCGACCATAACGTCACAATTTCGATTTTTCGTATTTGCATTGTGCTCCAGTACTATACCTAATAAGACAGACTGACGGTATCACATTCTGAGTCGTTGGTTGAGTCACATAAATATAGTAAAACCGTTGTTATAGTCAAAACACTGGTTATGACTATTTTGCGTCACTTAATTTTCGTTTCGAGTCAACATAGTACGCATATTATAATAATAAACTAGATGACATACAAACGTGTTTCCCTTGAATATATATGTACAGAAAGATTAATTTAAAATTTAAAAAAAAACCATACGTAGCCCCGACTTGATATAACCGTGTTTTATCGTGTCCAATGGGAATTTATAATTGCATATTCCATCGGTGTCAACTATGTACAAATTTAAATAAAAATTAATTATTAATGCGCGCAATATCATTAAAATTATACATACCAGTTAATACAAGTTGTATTTTAAATTACTTTTAAAAAATTGAGACCATAGTGAATATATATTACTCGCAGTGCGTTCTCTCTGTGGACATATTTATCAACCGAACACAATAAAATGTAATATATTAAAAATGTAATTGTATTTTTATATGCATTTTACCCAATATAAATTAATGAAAGCATATAGTTGATTGAATTTGATTATAATTTATAAAAATCCTTTACTATCACACCACAGTACATGTTAGGTACCTATATATAAACAAAGGGCATTTGTATTATTTTTCTTTAACCATTTATTATTATCCATTCCATTAGAAAATAAGCCAACCGCAGAAATATCAAAGGGGTATAACAACATTAAGTTCATATATTATATAATTTGATTTGCAGTTGATTTTTAGTTCAAAAAAATGAATTTATGAGGCAATTCTACGTCGTTTGCCTTTGATGTAGTATACATATAGCTTTACGTAATTTATTATAAAAACTATAAAATTTAATAAATTAAAGTGTTAATGTAAAAACATTATAGTTATTCAAACTTATTTATAAATAAAATAATATAAACTCGCTGTTTGGATTAAAATCTATGTAAATTAGTATAGTTTATTGAGACTTATTACTATCTATTTCTGTGTCGTACACGCCACTTGATTATTTAAAAAAGTAAATCATCAACGCAATCACAAAATACGTCTCTCATGTCTCATGTAGTGTTTGTGACGTACAACATTTGGCATTTAAGTCATCGATTTATAATATAGGTACCGCTATTGCAGTATATAATATTGAATGTAAAGGCCTTAAGAAATCGGTGTCTTAGTGTCTATGCTGCGGCAGCGCCAGTGATGCACGACCGAAACAAAACTAAAACGCAAAATGCGTTTTCTTGCAAAAGCCGCTTGTCCTTTGGCTGTTGTTTACACACAACATACATACTATTGTAAATCCTTTGCAGTCTATACGACGCAAACGGCTACACAATAGTTATTGCGCATGCATATACATGTGATGCGGACAACGTTGTATTATCTAAGCCAGTCCGTCGGAATTTTTAAATTTATACGTTCGCGTTCTATATCTACCGGCCCGCCGGAAAAAAAGTCACGCGCGCGCGTGTGTGCTTGTGCGTGGGCGTTTATCCGAGACGCGGGAGTCGCGGTGGGGAGGTGGATCGGAGGGTGGCAGTGTGGCATAACTGCGTGTGTGTGTGTGTCGTGGGGAGGGTAGTAGTCCGGTGAAGGGTGCGGTGAAGGTTGAAGGGATAACGGGGCGGTTTGTGTAGAGTGCGTGAATGAGAGACGAAGACGGGGTGTGGGTGAGACGCGAGAGAGAGTAGGTGCGAGCCGAGCGGTCGTCATCGGGGGGTGGCGGGGTTATTGATTTTTGCGAACGCGCGCGTTGCCGCCGGGGTGTACGACATGAATGGAAGCGCGCACTATATCCCGATAGGATATTTTTCCTACCCTGTATAAACCGCTGCCACGGCCGCCACTTCCGCCGCCACCTCCGCCGCGACGTCCGCGGCCGCCACCACCCAACTCACCCGCTCACCTACACACACGCATATGCACGCACGCACGGACGCCGTATCGTTACGCGCGTATATTATAAAGTGTATACGGAGAGTTGTTGGGATATAAGTGCGTATCCTCAGCTGAGGCCATTGGTGCGCGCGAGTGCGTGTGGACTGCAGTTAAATCGTTATCTATCTACGAGGGCGGCCGGGTCGGTGGTTAAAGCGTTAGGGGGGGGAAGGGGTGCGCGAGTTTTAAGGTCACATTCTTTGGCGCGTGGACGCACCGCCGCCAACGACCCAATAATGTATACGACGCGCGCACACGATAAAATCGTACATATTTATATAGGTAGGACGAGGCGCACACCTATTATAGGGACACGTCGCGTCTGCAAAGTGTCTAAACCTCTGAGCTAAGCCGCCTCGACGGATTGTGCCGCACTGAGATCGATAACAATATTGTTATAACATCGTACGAGGTCGGCGAGACTAAAAATACGCGCACTCTCGGTTGCAGTTGCAGTATACTATGCAATCGTCCGACAAGAATACGGTGGTTACACTACGAAAATGACGAATGCGATGTACGTTTTAAATACCTAGTCGATGGTATGATGTGTTTATAAAATCGTGTGACTCTGCGCGCGCGTGTGTGTGTGTGTGTGTGTGTGTGTGTGTGTGTGTGTGTGTGTGTGTGTGTGTGTGTGTGTGTGTGTGTGTGTGTGTGTGTGTGTGTGTGTGTGTGTGTGTGTGTGTGTGTGTGTGTGTAAGAGTGTGCGCTCGCGCAATATGTATTGGCGCGAACGCTAAATGGCCACCGTCACGCTCGATTAGCCCTAACCCTCTTTATATAATAATGATGAGTGACGTGAAATCATTACATTATATGCATTTATTGAATTTTGTTTAGGTACCTATATATTATTTTAGACTGCACATTCGTCGTTCGTTTCCACCGGCATAAACCGTGAACGGAGACATACAATAATATTGTCCTTATTATGCGACACGAATCGTTTTTTACACGTTTCAAAAAATAATATTTAAACTCTATAATATCACCGTTCGAGAACCGATTGTTCGGTATTTTAGAAACTGCGGGGCACAAATTACATTTTGATATTTGCAATGTGCTTGTATGTGTCTGATAAATTTATGTTTTAGATTTGCCAACCAACATTTTGTATTGCACAATAAAAATTGAATTTATAAAAATAACTCAATGTCGAAAAAGATTATTAAAAAGATATCCGAATAGATTTGTTATTACATATTTACATTTATATTGCATATTTATATAATTACAATAAAAGTCAATAATACACGTATCAAGCACTATGAAAAGTTATAAAAATAATTAATTTTTTCTGCACACGAAACACACTATAGTCTATAAATATAGTTTACTTTTTATTCTTATATATAAATACATAATTAAACTAATGAGTAACAATTCAATATTTTTTCAGTTACTCATGTATATAAATATATACTTGAGTACTAAAATTATAAATTAAATTGGTAGTATTTGATTTTTGTTTCTAAATTACTCGAGGCAAGTCAAATGCACGGTTTTAAAAGATAAACAAGAAAACTAATAAACTTTACGTACGATTTAGTTCAATAATTTCAACAGATATAAAATATATAAGCACATACGCCTACACTCTACAGATATATCTTATGAGAATACAAAGATGTTGCATAAACGTTTTAACAGCTATATTATGCTTGGTAAAATTTAAATATACTGGTCTCCAGTAAATATGTTGGATATAATATCTAAGAACGCTGAAATAAAATAAATGTATTATTGTATTCATAGTGGGAAAAAATGTTGTAAGCTTAAATGATTGTTCGTTAAATTTAATAATTTAAAATATATACCTACCTATTAACGGTTTTCTGGCAATGATTTTTTAGATTTATGTTTGATTTATCTTGATCAGTAGTTTACCAAGTATTAGTTTCTAAACACTAGCATGCAATTGAAAAACACGTCCATGGACCAAAACAGAAATACCTTTATTTAAAAAAAAAAAAAGTTTCATTAGGACATTAAAAAAGTAGGAAGTTGTTTCGTGACACCGCTTTCCCAGTGTAAATGATTTTAAAGATTTCTAAAATATTAAAAACAAAAATAAACATCGCAGACAAAGTTTCGATGTATGTGTACACGAATAATAATAACCGTACCGAATGAATGATAATAATTCTGATGAAAATTACAAAACACTCTATATATATTATATGAGCACTGATCAACCTATATAATATTATAAGTATGTTTATTGTATAGTGACATCAGTTTTAAATTAAACGTACAATACACATCACTATGTCTTAGTCGAATTATTATATTCAAGTACTGAAAAAGTACTTTTTCTCTACTTCAGTCTTGCGGACTAGAAGAAAATTATAGACGTACAAGTATAATGTAATAGTTCCTATTTTATCGATATCGACAATAATTCCATATTATAATAGTTATTGTGTCGGTTATAATATGCACTTATGCCGTGTGCAGGCGTGTAAGCGTTGAATATTGTTGAGGTTTACGCTGCCAGCTGATATCGAATTAACACGATTGTTTGCTACGGATCAAGTGTCGCGGTTTCGTTATTTCGACAATATTCGGCCTGCCGCAGAGACGAGCGGCGAGTAATAACCGTGTCGAAGACTACTTTATAATAATAATTACACGACGTTTTATAACGTCTATACTAATAGTGAACACGTGTTCAATAGGTAGGTTAATACGATTATGTTACGTAGTAGATAACACGCGCTATTATAATATTATTATGTACAGTACCTATTTCGAATGTAGAAAAAATTTGCACCGTTGTCGCCCGCACACGTTTATATCGATATAATATAATGATTGTACATTATAATATTAAAACATTATACTGTTTGATTATTAGGTATAAATTTTTTTTATTTTTGAAGGCCGATCGGCGGCACCCGCGATCATCTCGTATTATAATATTATATTATGCACACATATTCTATTATTATTACGAACAACGCTTGTTATATCATAATATAATATATAATATTATTATAACGACGTACGCGTATAACGCAAAACATATTATAATGCTCTCTGTCGGTTTAGACTTGTACGCCTAAAAAAACGCACGTTATATGATCATATATTATATTATATTGTGTAGTGGTACCGGTACGCCTAATTTTCTATCGATTTTTTTTAATAAAACTGTAGCGACGAAATGGTGCAGGTTTCTGTGTGAGGGGATAAAAATGAGGAGGCCCGTTGCAACTATATATAATATAATATAAGCTCGCCGGGATATGCTCGTGCACACGAATGTAATAATATGTAGGAAGGAACTTAATTAGAGAAATAGATATTATAATACCAACGCCGCCGCCGCCGCCGTTATACGTTTGAGGTTGGCGATAAGCTCTTTATCTGGAGACCGAGGACCTTGCGCGGCGTATGATTTATACTGCTTACAATAATATAATATAAGTAATATTATGTTATAATATAATAATTTAATATGTACTACGCGTAATGTGTGTATACCACACTTACTCTCGTTACTTTGCGCGCACAGCGCTGACAGATAAAATTCCTCCGTAATAATAATACTTCAAAATAATTATATTACAATAATTATTATTAATGTTATAACCGAGGTAGGTGTATTATAATATACGCCGCGAATACTATACGACCGCGGTCGCGGTACAACCAAATAAATCCAATATACCTACACGAAAACGCGTTGCTTACACTGCCCCATGATATTTTGGACAAAGCGTAACGATTATTAAAATATTAATGGTAACTATAATTATTAGTAAACCAATGAATACAACTAATCAATGCCATTATTTTTTTTTCGAAGTTTAAAACTTTCAAAAATATTTAAAATATTATAGCTATTTGAGAAGAATCTATTTACATTTATCGAGAATCATTTTCAAAATCCTTATTTCAAATAAGTTTTTTTCAAAAGATGAATTTCCGATAAAATGTATTATGTTCAGCAATGTAGAAAATATTATGTGTGCGAGATTCTATTAACTATTTTGTTTTAATTTTTAATACTTGAAAACGTTTGTTATCGATGATCAATATTTGTTACGGTCATAATATTATTATTATTCATTGATTTTGTAGACTAGACAGTATAGCCTTGATAATGTTTATGTGAATGTAATAAATTTCCTCACCCAACAAACACATGGCAAAAATATGTTTGGCTAATATTTAACATTCAATTAGAACGTGTAACTATGTCCTATTACATTACGACTTTTGTAAATTTTTACGCTTTTGGTTTGAACATGAAATCAAAAATTAAATTGGCAGGGCACGTAAACACGTGTCTTCACACTTCAACATCCCTATAACATATCATACTGGAGGTTTCTACAAAATATATCTTATGAAACATATTTCGTCAAACAGTAATAACTATATTATTAATTATATTCCCTTTAGCAGCATCGTTAGATATTATAATATTATAGAGTCAGCATCGTATGATTTCGTGGAAGTGTTGAGACGTTAAACAGATTTACATTGAAATAGTCAGTGATTTTTTTTACGAATTTATGTATTATTCAGAACAGCCCTATCAAACCCTAAACTTTGTATCTTGTAAATGCATTGTAAGCAGGTACATACATTTATAGAATTAGTATTACTTTTGAAAGAACTGTGCATTGAATGTGAATTTGTTGTAGTGAATCCTCGTCCCAACATCTACAATACTCGTCACGCCTTTACTGTACAATACGCGTTACCATAGTACTTTAATATTTTGCCTTCAATAAACTCTGACCCTGTTTTCGGTCAATAAAAATATATATAATAAGGAATATAGCTATTGAGAATATAACATATTTTTTCCGAGAACGTGCGACGACAGATAAATCCATCAAAAATATTCAATTTGGAGAATTTAAGTTCTTTTTGGCACTTCTCGAGCTTTCCCATCCAATGACATGCGGTTATTGAAAAAAAAAACACCAATGCGTGATAAGAAAAACGACGTGGGAGTGTGGGACATATTATATTGTTAGGAATAAAATAATGCTTTCAGGTACACTAATGATAATATAATATAATATAATATATACCTATATATATCATATTAATATATAGGTACTATTTGTTCCTGTTGTATTTAAATGTGAAGCAATCTTCAAAGCTAAATCTTTTAAAATTAAATTTAAATAAAATACAAACAAACATTTTTTACTTTAATATATAATATAATATATGATTATACTATAGAGCAATTAAGATTACGATGGGTATACCTATTGGTATGTATATATATACATATTAAAGTATACACTGTGTACATAATAATATATTATCGTTCGAGGACGTACACATACAATATGTACCTATAAAATATGTGTGTTGTATATATATATACCATGTATAATCATATTATATATGTCTGTGTGTGTGTAATATTATTCCGTGTGCACGTTGCCACGTTGCTCTTTTCCCGCATTCGGGGCGACCTTTATCGTTTAACATTAATACAAACACGCGCAAGTCAGATAATTTTTAACGAACACCATCGCAACCGTGCTCGGGATGGTTACCGAGGCGGCGGCGGCGGTGGGTCAACCTTTGAGGGTTATCGCGACCGGCCGTGTACGCATTCGCTTAGCACGAACGTCCGTTTCCTCCAGTATAATATTATATATGTAGTAGGTATATAGGTACGTACGGTCTCCCTCCAGACGGGTCAAAATTATTTTTAATGCGAGTGAAACGTTCGAGGGAATGAAAAAAAACGACGAAAGCAATAAATTATTTCAATTCGCTTATACGTTATAATAATAATAATAATATTAAAATATGTCGCGTGACGTATTAATGTCGCTCGATTTCCGCCCGATCGCTGTATAAATTATTATTATATAATATTATAATATACATATTATTATTACAATGCGAGACGAGACACCGCGACGCTCCCATATAGAAATAATTATGACGTCTCTCGCGCTGTCACATACCTATAACACAACTTCGTCTGTACAATTGCAATAATTATTATTATATTGTTCCCCCGTAGTGAAGGAATGCGCTCTCAGCGTTGGTCTAAATGCAAATGTTTTTTTTTCCGCTCATTTTCGAACACGTTTAACGACAAAACTAACCACTGCGGCGGATAAAATGTGTACGCACAGCACTTGCAGGCGAGACGTCGTATGTATTATTATTATAATTATTATTAATTTGTCATCCGAATAGCAAAACAACAATTATTATTAAAATTAAAATTGTCTCTCTGCACAGCATACGCGGGAGTCAATTAAGATTTGAGATGTGGTTAGGTTATACCGTTCAAATAATGCATATCGTTGTTGTTGCGATGTCGATTAATATCATGATATTATATAGGACGAGAAATTAAAAATCGAATCCCATTTTTTATCAGCTACCGTTCAATTGACTGCAAACCCCACTTTTTAAATCAACGCCAATAATATTATGTAGACTGCAGTCGTATAATTATATTGTACATCGTCTCGTTACCATGACATGTCAGCCGGCGGGCCTTACTGCAGGCTTGACAGTGTTGTTCACATTATATAAATAATATTATCATCTTCTTGGTGGAAATATCCTCGTAAGACGTTGACGAGTCTGGAAATCGACCGATTGCTAAATTAATATGAATACAGTTTAAATACAACAGACAAATACGCGTGCATAGAAAATAAGAGCAATATAATATATAATATTATGTCGTAAAAATTAACCTAAACTCGAAGTTGGTATTTTATAAATTATTGAAATTATTGACATGTAGGCATATTATACTCAAATATTGGTTAATGAGATATCAGGTGATTTGTAGGTATTGTTAATGTATCTTATAATTTTCTACCGTACGTAAATTCAATGAAAACGAATGGATAAGAATAAATAGGTTTCGCGTGAGCTTTATGATGTGTATCTCCGAAGAAGCACTGTGCAATAAATTCGAAATGTCTAAATATATAATGAATTAATGGGTAAGTATTTTAAGAAAATGAATTAATTGTTACACACAAAATTATACAGTATCATGATGTTCTGCGCGTTGTTCAAATTCGTTTTACGATTTGGCCACGAGATAATATACGACTGAATAAAATAAATCAATCGGAATAATTTAGCACATGGTTCCATTCTGTTTGAAATTTTTCTATTATTCGTGACAATAATTATTTCTTTTTCGATTCGAAATCCAACACAATGAGCTCACCACACATCGTGTTTCTCGGTAGTCATTACGGTCCGTATATATAATATATAACATATCCAATGATAAATGGACGGTGCGGTGATTACTCCGGAAAGAAATGGTTCAGGGATAGCATTTCTCAAACAACCGAACCGATAACAATTGTTATTTATATTATACTTGAACCCCAGCGTGGGGGCGAGAAAAACGTATCGTGAAATCGAATAAAATTAATGATGTCCACATTACCATTTTTTCCGCCGTACACGGCAAAGACGATCGACCGAAGGGAAAAAAAATGATTAGTGTAAGTACAAAGAACGCATAATGCCATCATATTATATATTATTTAAAACAGTAGTCTTACAATACCTACCAATACATTCACGTGTGTGCCGTTACAATATGTATAATAATATAATATATTATTATAATAATGTTCTTCACCTTTGGTCACATTACACAATAGGGTAAAATACATAATATTATTATAAATTATAATAATGTTATGTAGGTAGGTACGTTATTTTTACGACTGTTGAAACGATGACTGAATAATATAACTCTGAATCGATGCGGAACACACACACGCGCACACGCACACCGGTCGAATGCGTCTAGGTGTATGATATATATATATATAAATATATATCAACGGTACTTATATACCGTGCGCTGACGTTTTATACAAGACAACGCTAATATTATGAGTTACGAACCCGTCGAATGCCTTTGAAATGCAAAACTAAAAAATTTTCAAACACCACTTTCACATCGTCTACGGTACTGCAGTTATACGTCATATTATTATACATATATACTCTGCTTTTAGCACGGTTCGCATATATTATCGCGGTACACAACATAATAATATAATATACATAATACGGCGTTCGTTGCACGTGAAATATAATAGGCGATAGCGTTGAGTATTTTTGATTATAAACATTAAATATTAGTATTAATTGTAATCAATAGGTATATAAAAACCCAAATATTGTAAATATTATTTACATTTACAAAAAAATAAAATATGCTAATTAGTTATTTGAAAAACTACTCAAGTCACCCAACAATTACGTTAAAATAATATGACTAGTTAAGTTAATTTAGTTATTATAAAGTATTACCAAAGTATAATTAGTTAAGTTAGAAGTTACCGACAAAAGTAACTTTCAGCTTTCTAAGTTCTAATTAATTAGTGAGGCTCGTTGGTGTGGTCAGCCTGGTATAATATTATCCGTCTAGTCCGCGTTAAATTCGGATGCTATAGCTGGTGGGCGCCATAAACAATATGATGCAGGTCGACATACGTATTAACCGTTGCCCGAATCCACGAAAACAAAGCGTATGTCTAAAAATCATTTTTTTTCTACCCGAGCACATAATATTACAAATCATACCTACTTATATACCTACTTTCTTTAATACTATATACGCATGTCGTTTAGTTTAATTTATTTATCGAAAATCATAATGAATATTAAATATAATATTGAACATTATTGGTGTTTTACTATATCGACCACCGCAGGCGTTATCGGACTCATAAATTAAGTACCACTGACTCGTATGCCGCAACACGAGATAAGTTGCCGACTGATAAGAACCATTCACGGTACCACTTTTCTCGGAACTCGTCGGACAAACCGGGTCAAACACAGTCTGGCGAGACGCACTACAGACACGTTGTGTGCAGATTTTTACTGGACGCGCAGCATTATTGGGTTTGTCATGATGATGCGATCGATACCCGACGAGTACAAAAACACGATTGAATATAAATAATACTAATGAAATATTGTATTGCCGCTTATCGATAATAATCCGTGTGCGGACCACCGTGTAGGGGCCGATAACGTTTTCCACGAATCTAATGGCGTTTCCATTTCCACACGTGTCGACAGCTGCTGCAGTGTCGTCGTCGAGTATTATTTTCCCGCCATCGGCATGTGTAACAGCAGCCGCGCCGCCTTTATTAAACCGATTATTATTATCGTAGGTTGCCGTCGGAAGTCGGGACGACGACACGGTAATAAGGAACGTTATTAAATGTATATCATTATTATTATTATTATTATGGTACACCCAACAAATATTTTGGTCGTCCGACGGCATTATAATAAGCTTTTAGTTTTTTTTTTTTTTTTTAAACCTTCTAATTCTAGACTATTTCAATGGTCTTATTAATTTTTTTCCCCCGAAAGTTATTTTTTTATTTTATGTACTGTTGTTTTCGAGGAAAACCCAACCCGTAGGGACTGACACTCCTTTGGCTGTGCTTTGCATATTTTATATGGCATTTCCCTTATCAAACTTGGAAAACTTTGGCTTTCTAGTAGATTAATTTTTTACGGTTAATTACGATTGTAAAAAATTTCATTGCCTGCGAATCGCATTTGTGTGCACAGCAAAAATGTAAAACAGCTAATTCGAAGATAAATATGCAGCTTCCCTACAATGCGACAGAGAAACGGCGAATGATAAAAAGTACACATTTATGTTATGAACAGTTAAGTGGAGCGCATAACATTAATAAATTAGTTTATGAAGTAAAATGGTGTATATGTATACAGAAAGTAAAATTATATAAATACGAATGAGTATAAAGTGATAAAGGGTGATAATTTTCCGTTTAGATAAAATGTTGAATAAACCTATTATTTTTAGAATGTAAGCTATTGTCTTAAATTGCACGTAAAGCATTTTAAAAACTTACTAAATTGAATTAAGTTGCCATTAAGGCATTTCACTTCTAAATTATATTGATTAATCAATATTTATAATATCTGTAAATACGTTTTTCATTTGGTTTTCAACTAGAAAAATTGACAGTAACTTTCATTCACATTCACAGTAATTTTTAATAAGCCCCGACTTGTCTCATAAACTTATAAAAAAAATTTAACTGCTAATAAAATTATTTTATTTGTAATTAAAAAACTAAAATATACTTTTTACAATTTGTACACGTAAAAAAATGCACAGATAGAAATGATATCTGGAGAAAAGGTAACATACCGCACTTGTAAATCAAAACCTTGTACCTACTGTTCCTGCTAATCGCAAGGGACATAACGGACATTGTTCAAAAGAATCTTCTACTGCAATCAAGTAGCATATACATAATAGTTATCGTAAAATCCAGAAAATAATTATTTGCAACCCGAGATTGAAAAATATGTGTTCTGTCAGAAGGATTTACAATAAAATTGTACGGGATTTTTGTACGATTCATTGATGCATGATGTGCGTTATTGTAATGAGCAGATAATATGGAAGTGAATCAATAATTTATCTTAATCAGTGCAATGGATATAGTAAAAATATGTGTCTGATGTAGGTACCTACTGCTGCAACTGCACTGATCTTACTCTATAAATGAATCGATATAATGATACATATAATATTAAACATCATATTAATAAATCATATTAATAAATCATGTACCTAAGTACTATTTTCACAAAAAAAATGTCGAGTTTGATAATATAATATAATCAATGGTGAGAGGACGTAACTCCTTAGGTATGCTATAAGTTTTTTCTTTAACAGAGAGGGTTTTAAGTAATACGTTTCATTTATTCGTTTATAAAAGAATTAACGCCGTTCGGCTTTTACTTCAATAGTAACAGAAATATAATATATAATCAATATAGACATATAGTATAGTAACACGATGAGTTATTTTAATCGTTAGATATGCTATTTAGTGTCTCATATGGAACAAATTAAAACCGTCGATTTATACTGATAATATTGTAGGAATAAAATATAATATACTATGTTTTGTAGAAAAAGTGTCATCAATAAAATCGAATTTCAGTCGAACATTTCATCCTTTGTCAAACAATGCGCATATACATGGTGCACAACACGCGGCTACCATAAATTCAAGCACGCAATAAATTAATTAACTAAACTCGATGAAAAGCGCATTGTATTGTAGACCGTAAATTTTCTCGTAGCTGAATTGCTCCTCCTCCTTCTCCTCCTCCTCCCCTATGTAGACACACGGGATTAACGCGATGTGTGCGTATTTGCAATAATATAATAAATACACAATACATCAAAAACATCGTAAACTGCACACGAGACGCGTTACTTTTTTTTCCCTACTATTGTTTGTTGTTTTTTTTTTCGGTAGACCTAGTCGATTTTTTACGATAGTTTCGAATGAATGGAACACAACAACTGCAACGCACGACTATAATAATATCTGCGAGCGACCAGCGACGGGGCAAATGATGGGGTGTCTCTATTTTCGAAAATAATATGCTTAGGATAGCCGGTGGTTCGGTATAAACATGTATATTAATTTCGGTCATTTTGCAGGGCCGCACTGGTGCGTGCGTTCTACACACATAATAATATTATCTAAATAAGAGTAATATTAAGTATATACAAGTACCTAGTATATATATACGATGCACAGGGTGATTCGTTTATGTATATACTATATACACGGCCGTCGGCCACGGTAGTTTTCTTGGCCGCGATTCTCGTGCTTTTGAAAGTAAATGGTTTTTTTTTTTTTGTATGCAGTTTAAAGACGTATTTATAGCACCGCATAAGACTTCTGATTTAGATTTCACAATTAGAATACAGACAGCTTTTCTAAAAGTTTTGGTGTATGCATATCGAACAAATCGTTTTCTTTATTAGTACAATCGTTCAAAGTTTAGACGAGCAAAATATAGCAATAATAGCGAAGTTGTCTGCAAAAGTCGCGATCCACTACTCCGTTCGTCCAAACGTTAAATGCTTATTTTTAGTAATGAAAAACAAAAACTATCTAGCGGTACTCGATGTTCGATATAATGTAAACTAAAACATTTTCATAAAAGTTTATCCACTCCCGATTGCGAAACAAAAGGTATATTAAAAACCCCAAAGAACCATTGGGTACCTACGAAAAGATATTTTAAACATTTTTTGTTTTTGAAAAAGGCAATATTGTTATTGTACGAACTATAAACGAAAAAATGTATTAATTCCAAGAACACAGAAATGGACTCGGACAATAATAATAATTAATGTTGCCTGCAGTTAAACGTATCACCCAGTATAATATTATTATGACGACGTGGTGTAACGGCGGTGTAGGTCGGCTGCAGTAACGCAAGACGGTTTGTGTATCGCGTGCTGGCGTCGATATAATATATATATATATATATACATACACATTAATAATATATATAATGCAATATATACATAAGATTTAAAAAGTACCCCGCCGCCAGTTCAGTGGCTTCGCGTGGATGGCACCACGCAAATTCGACGACCATGACTGTATAATAACATTATAGAAGACGACGACGACAACAACAATAACGAGACAAAAAAATTATTTTTTATTTTTTTAATAACGCTTGCAAATGGGGTGTGTGGCGCTGGTTCCGCTGGTCGATCGCACTCCGTTTGGTTGGCTTCCCCGAGACTATACATATATATAGACAACGATATTATATTAAAAATACAAATAATATAGAAATACCCAACGGCGCGGCGGCGGAGTGTTTTAGTTAAAATAAATTTTTTTTAATAATTTTTATATTAAAAATCACCCGCGGACTGTGAACGTTGGACTTAACCAATACTGTGTTAATATTTGGTTATTAATAAGATATAGTTCGAGCTTAGGTATTATAGATATGTATTGATTTATTGCAACATACATTATTACCTAAATTATGGCGTTAAACCGTTCTTCTGATTAGGTACGCGTTGTTTCAGATTATTCTATTTACAATAACTATTTAATTAGATACCTATACTGGCTATACACTGCCGTTAAAAAAAATTAAGTAGACGGAAAATGTATTGCATCATGATTTGCGAAGGTTGTATATAGTTGCGCTTTGAGCGTATGGAAACAATCATTCTGCTGCAGTACTCTAATATTTATTGTACTGCAATAATACTCTATAATAGGTCATAATGTGACCTATATATATATATTATATATAGTTGTAAAGAAAATACAAAGTTTCCTTTTACATGGACATGGAAAAACGTGTAGGTACAGGCACATAACGGCGCAAAGGTGTGAGCGTCGACAATTTTCGTCGACAATACAATTCAATTTCCGGTCATTACGCATGTAGGTATTGACTCGGAGTAAGTTTCCACCGGCCTAGTTTTTAAGGTTTCACGGTCAAACGCAAGGTCAAAAAAAAAAAATAGAAGAAAATTGTGTGACGTCATCACATCGCGATTCGCGGTGCGCCGTGACAGGTCTGCCGGCGACCCATCATGGCCGAAACACAGGGCGGATAATCAATGATTTCCATCGTAAAACTACTCAAAGAAAACTTATCCGCCTGAAACACAATAACGGTTTACGGTCGAATAATATACCGGCAAACGATAATCGAACGGAGACGGCAGCGGCGCGACGTGCAACGGTGTCACTTTTTAATAATATAATATTAATATTATTTACTTATACGATTTTATGTCCTATTAATAAAGCAAGCACGTTTAGTTTAGGACACTCGAGCACGGTAATAACTTTCTTTGGACTGGCATGACTAGATGACTCGATTTTGAATACGTAAATATTGCACCACGCAGAAAGAAACGTGAATAAATAATTTAATTGGCTGCTGTCATAACTTACGACTATATAGTTTTCGGTAGTCGACGTCGTACGTATCTGTAGTATTTGTTTTTCTCATTCCGTAGTACGATTATAGAGCCGTTTGTTTAATCCCGTCCCGTAATTTTTTTTCGTTTTGTTTTGTTTTGTTTTTTTTTTTTATTGTTTTTCGAATCAGTCTAAACGTTAATAGTGCCATTAACAGTAAAATGAGTATTACGATGATGTGTATATTATATATTATATTATGCCATTAAAGATAATATTATCCTATTAAGTAGGTTTTAATAAATGGCTGTCTAAGTCAGGATTACACCATAGTATACGACACATGATATTATTGTATTATAAGTCTATACTGCAGCGGTCGATTTGTCTCGAGGAAAACGATATTTACACAATTTTTTTCCGTTCAACTAAATATCCACGGTTGTAGCGGTATAACACTCGTACTATATGTACTTTTGATTTAAATATTTTCCAATAACGGTTTGGTTTCCCGTCTACATAATACGTATTTCGTGAAATATTTTTGGCGGTCTTATTATTTCAAATTCATAATTTTTTCTAGTTTGTCCATAATTTCTTTTACGTTTCAATCGTCATAATATCATTATGTCATATAATATATAAGGCGAAACCGATCGACGGCTGGCGCGTTTGCAGTGTATATATAAGCAGTGAACACGGCGACGCGCGACGTCCGCAGTGACGGCCAAGAGCACCGCCGCTCCTCGTCCGTCTCCCGTATAATATGACTCCTCGCCGACGCGTAATATCCTTCCACAAGCGTTCAAAAACGCGGCGAGTCGAGACCGCGGATATATCACACGGGTACACACATATTTTTTAGCGGACATAAAAAAGAATAAAAAATCGACGCGAAAACGATATGCCGCGGCCGCCTCGGTGTGAATAATAATAATTGTTGAAATGCGCACCACACTCTCGGAAAGAGCACAGACGGCGGCGGCGGCGGCGGCGGCGTGCGTTTTTGTTTCAAATATCCGCGAGTCTATTATTGTTTTATATTTCACACTCTTTGTGTGCGCACGCGCATTCACCGCGTCGCCGTTATATAATTATTATGGTCGGTGTAATCCTCCGCGAATACAAAACCCCACGGAATTAACGAAACCGAAGGATATACTGACGGCCGCTGCACATATATGCGTCGTCGAGACACTTAGGTCTTATGAAATTCGAGATGTGCCTAGGCGTAAGTATAGTAGTCGAGGTGTACGACGAAGAAACTATATAATATATATATATATATATATATACATATTATGTAGCGTGTAAGTCCTATACGTGAGACAAATACTCGAATATACGAATTCGAGCCCTACGTATATATATACTATAAAAAAAAAATATATATATTATATGGGTGTGTACAGCCGAGGAAAAAATATCGCCCTCGAACGTTCGGCGCGCGCGATATTTGTTACACGCCGACTAAACGTCTGTGCGTGAAATTTTACGCTTCGATAATTTGCTTATTCCAGATGAACGTGTTTATAAACATTTTGTGAAAGTTCTCTGTGAATTTATTAATCTGCTAAATGCGCGTATTATATATTTCTACGTCAGAACGTCTTATTACTCTTTATAATTGCAATTTGATTATCATCAAACATTCGATTCTATTAATATTATTATAGCCGAGTCTTTCAGAATAACGTTATTCAAAGGTTTGATAAGTTTCTTCAATTTTTTCAATTTTTTTTATATTAGGAGTTGAGAATTATTATTAAATTTAAATATGTACAATGCTGTTTTACTCTTGAAGTCTTATTGACCTACGTGACTAAATATTAATAATAATAAACACACTATATAGTAAACTTAACTATACGAATTTTAGTTTATATAAGAAACGGTTTAACAGTTTAAAAATGCATATTCATCTATAGCATACCTAATGATAATAATACACGAATATGAATCTATTCGTGAATAATGAATGTATATTTAAATTTAAAAAATATTTAATTTGGTATTTAAGTAATTTTTGAATTTCGCTTTCGATGTTAACTAAACACCCCTTTAGGCCGACAAAATCATTTAAAATATCGACCGCCATGGTGTATAGGCACAAAAGCAAATGCACATTATTGATAAATTATTCATTAACTGTCTGGTTCGAAATAACAGTCCCAACTTAAAATGTATAAATAAATCATAAAAGTACATAATTCGATATTCTGACGGTTTTGTTTTAATTTTTATGCAAATAGCTTAAAAACGAAACGAACGATGACTGTCTCCGGTGGTAAAACTAAAAACAGTCTATTCACCGTCCAATTACTATGTGCGCTCGTCAGTTTTGCTCAGCCGTGTCTTAATTTTTTTTAAATTAATTAACGCCTTAGGTTTTTTATTTTTTTATATTTAATATAATATATCATTCGATGTTAACATTTTAACAGGACAGCAATTAACACATTTAGAACTTAATCAAAATGGTGTAGGTACTCAGAATAATTACCTAATAAAAATATATTTCGTGCTTTTAGCAAACATATTAAATAGTTAAAACAATCAGGCGCTGATCCAGAACCCATAAAGCTCAGTGAAATAGCAGGGGTGTGGGGGCGGGGGGAGACTGCTACTACCATAATATTAATTTTTTTCAATTAACTCAAACATCAAATAAAATACTAAAAAAAACTATTATTATTTCAAAAAAAAATTTACTGTGTTTTAATAATAATTGTTTTTTTTCTTTATATAATATCTATCGTAATATAATAATAATTTAAATGGAAAATATTATTTTATTTTAATCTAAATCTTAATAAGTTGTTAAGTACCGATAATTGAAGGTGCCAACCCACTGGTGGGTTTCACTTCTTACGATGTACTATAATATATGCTATAATTGTTTTTTTGTAAAAGTTTATCAATATGTTTATATTTACTGTACAAAAACATTTGTTTGTAAATATTCTTTTTTTATTAATGAAAAAAAAGTACGATATTTTCAATTATTAATTAAACACAGGTAACGACATTACATTTTGAATTATAAATATTTCAAGTATGACTACGCTTGTAGGAGTGGTTGCATCTGTCATCGAGTTATAATAACGTATAGGTACATTTATTATAATAGGTAGGTATAGATAAAAGACAAATAATAATTTAATTTGAATGACTCTACAATAATAACGTCATTCAGAAGATTCAATTGGTTAAAGCCAAACGTATATAGTAAGCTCATAAATAATTACCGTTGATTATTTTTGAAATTAATTTATAACTATTAAACTATACGATATAAAATGTAGAACTTTAAATGTATCGATGTATTTTTTTTACCTATATTTTTCTTCAACCCACAAACGCGACTATCGAGTGCTTTTGTCGGCATTCGACACGCTTTTGGAGTATTGTAAAACTGTAAACAAAAGACAAATAGAAGCGTACGACGTACGTATACGCACACAGGGATTTATCTCAAGATAACGATCCTCAATAAGAAAAACACGAAATGCGCTTCGCAACTGTAGGTATAGCATATACATCTCGTTCAGTGGTTTTCATTTAATGCAATTACGTGTGATTTCTGGAAGACTTAATAATGTGTGCATTGTTAAGGGTAAGGGCGTATGCGTCTATATAGTGTCTCTGTACAGTGTATGTATCCTCGGAAATATTTGCGTAGGGTTTCGCAAACGCCTAAACCCTCCGACCTCCGACATTGACAAGTTGCGCCACTTCCTGCGACCACTTGAACTAAAAGGGGACGACGAAAAAACGAGTTCTTACACAACAATAATATTATACCGCGCCATGCCGGTGGAAGAAAAACAAGGAATGAAACTACTGTTTTTTATTTTTTTTTTTGTTTCCTTTATTACGCCGGAGTTGCCAAAATAAAATACCTAAAGATTTGCATTATAAAGGTGGAATACAAATCTAAGTTGTTCCGAACGCGAGTCCACATCAGCCCGATTCGTTGCAGTGATTTAGTGGGCCCATAAAAATTACTATTGCCGACTCTTGTTCCGACCCTGGGAATCGCCCTAGAAAACGGTCCCATTGTTATGTGTAGTAATATATGCGCTGAAACAATTTCCTCGACGTCGACATTTTCGTAATTGTGTGCATTTTCCCATTTATGTTTGTTTGCAATGTTGTATAATGAGTATACTTGAGTTTTGTGTTTGTATTCTGTAAGAAAAATGATATTCTGCCGCACGTATGAAGAATATTGTTATGATTTCGTCTCAAACGTTGCGAAAAAATAGAGGAGAAAAGTATGCGTTTCCTTTTCGACGACCGTTTATAATATTGTGCTGCAGTCCAAATCGCATATTCCGACTTGATAAAAACAAACGAAAACATGGTTAATATACTTTTTTAATATCGTACATTATTACATTATCATAAAAACAATCGATTGACAAATACGAAATATATATGTTAAATGTAATCTATGTCAGATTTGGCTTCGTATTTGACGTATTAACGGTCGAATAAAACATTCAACACAATAACATCATTGTATAATATTATATTGTATACCTACGTGTCGTATTTACTATGACCATATAATAATGAATGGATAAAAATATAGTATAAAAATATATATATATGACAATAACCGCCGTTTTTTTCCTCGTCTGATATTTCAAACCTAACCTTTTAATTAAACATCACCGTTGTCATTTTCCTGTGAAACGATGCGTTTTGCCTTGGCTGTGTAAAAAAAAAAAAAATAATAATAAAAAATGGTAATCACTATTTTACGACGAGAGCACATGTCATGTCAGCTGCATCGCCCCACCACCGAATCATATAGCTGGTCCTGACGTGATTTTTTTTTTTTATTCTTTACAAGTCAGTGGAATGTTTATACACACACACACACACACACACACACACACACACACGTGTATATTACACGTATATTATCTTCTATGTAATGTATTGTTTAATGTGTTGTAATGTGTACTTAGGATGAATATTACGACACGACTGCTATAGCCGCTATATAGGTACCGTCGTCGACGATAGATACGTGACTTCCTAATATGTAATAAGACATTATCAGATATAGTATAATATTATAGTACTTAAAACGATGATAAGGCGCACCAAAATACAAGATTACGCCATGCGGGTGGTGGCCCGAAAACGGTCGTAAATTGTCGCAGGGGTAGCGAAGTAGTATTGGTTCGAGGCCAGATTATCCGGGCGAGGTATTATTATTACCACCACCACCACCACCACCACCACCACCACCACCACCACCATCACCACCACCACCACCACCACCAACCAACACCGCGCCACGGTAACCATGGTTACTTATCGTGGCCCAAAAGTCTCCGACAGCATCTCCCTACGATGCTATCTCCCGACCACCCATCCTTCCCGCTGCTCCCGGGCTTTCGTATAACCCTCCCACCCCCCTCCTCACCACCACTGTATCCTTTTCCCATATCATTACGCGGGTCCGACAAACACTCGGAAAACCACTCGCTGCCCACGTGGTGATTTACGTCCTCTTTCGAATTTACCAGTCGGAATTGGGTAGTATTTAATATAATATATTGTATACACATATAAACGCGCATTTTAGTATTTAAGTGTTCGTGGATGCTCTTGCCTCGAGGCAGTAAACGCGCTCGTGTGATAATGTTGTACAGTTGTATAGGCTTTATGGCGACGCGCACCATATTATTATCGTCGTTATGGAAATCACATATGAGATAGTGCACTCCGACCTGCACCTACTGCAACTTTACGTTTCATTTTTCATATACAATTTTGAAATATATTATTTCGAAAAGTCACTGGACAACTGAAACTAAAAAGTTTTTAAATACAATTATAAATACATACATTTAGGAAATAATTAAAATACTCGCCTATATAACTTATTTATGAGAGCTTTTTAAGACCGACATTAATTGTCAAGGTATTTTTTTTTTTTATACATCGAAGTACAAAAAAGTATTTAAATACTTAACAAATATGTAAATATAATTATTCTTGTAATATTATTGCAAAATAGGTATGTCGTATGTGTTATATGTGTGCTACGCAATACATTATTTGTATTGTTTATATTTTACTTTGTTTTCACATAGGTAGGTACGTATATATTAAGCACATCGATTACACCCCCCGTGGTTCCATATAGTCTTTGATCTGGAGCAATATACATTGTAACGAAAATCACACCTACATTGCTACACGAATATCATATACGTTTATATGTGTATATAATTATTTATTTTTTGGCATATATTAAGCAAACTATTAGTTTTTAGTTATAGTGAGAATACATATAAAGCTCTTTATGTGGGTGATTTTTCTAAATAGAATTATTAAACTTAACGAAAAATCATTTTTGGAAAGAATGGTAATATCTTCGATCACAATAATATTAGTATTTGGTTTTTAAAACTGTAAAGGTGTCATTAAAGTGTTTAATACAAATTGCTAAAAACAGTAAAAATATATTACAATTTAAAAGATAAAATTCAATTAAAAAAAAAAACACAAATATAACACACAATTTGAGAGTTTTTTCTTCTTATTTTTTATTAACTAAAATTAGAGTGTATAGACACGTAAGTCAAAAAACAATTGTTTATGTTTGTTTTAATAATATTTACACTAAAGAAATAAAAATGCTACAAAATAAACTTGCAAAATATAAAATTACAGGAAAAACAGAAAGAAAAAATAAACTAAATAGTTTATGTCTTATCTGCTTTTAGGTTTAATTTATTCCAATGAATTATATACAAATTAAGGAAGTGGAATTAAATAAAAATAATAATTTTTATGTTGCATTTAATGAATGTACTATACAGCCAGAGAAACTTAATTTTCCGAATTATTCTAAGCTCTATTTTTTTACCATATCTGAAGATCAGAGTAAATAAAGACACATAATGTAATATCACAAGTTATAATATATGAGATATAAATAACAAATATAATTTAATTTTAGTCTATAAGTGCAATTACATAATTAAACCCCACATATTTTGTTAGTTGTATAATTTCTAAAAAAAAAATGGAACACAAATAAGTAGGCACTTATAAACAATATACAAATTACTTGTTCATTAATATTAAAAATGTAAAACCTCTGCAAAAAGTATTAAGAAAAAAGAAAAATTAGTTATTAGCAAACAAATATTATAAAAACAGGAGATGATTTAAACTGTAAAGTAGAATTTAAACAATTACATAATATTAGAGAATATCTATTCAAACTTATCGTGGTAAAAAAGTTATGGTTTTAAATGCTTATATTTGAATATGACTACGTATAATATATGACTACGTACTTATGTTATAATTTTGATTATTGATCGAAAAAATATTTACTGAATAGAATAATAGATTTAAATTATAGTTAAAACAATTGCTGGATAATAAAGCAGCTCTTAATTATTTTGAAACCATATTTTCAAATTATAAAAACGTACCATAATAGTTTTAATATGATAAAATAACAACATTTCGAGTAACAATATTATCATAAAAATGTGTACCCAAAGCTTATATTTTAATATAATAACAATTTATACTGGTTGCTTTTTTACAGCTTTGGAAAATATAGCAATATTTAATTGGATTGTTTACAGTGATCCACAAAAAAATGCTGTACCTACACATTTTAATTTAGAGCGACCGTATTATTATTACGGTAGGAATATAATGATAATTTGATTACAGTTATAAAAAAAATCAACTGGACTTAACTTAATTATAATTTTCATTATTTCAAAGAGGAATAGTTTTCTCCCGATATATTTATGAGTATGCTACGATTTATTCACTCTCTCGATGTAATTCGTAATCCTACTCGAGAATTTCCATTATCCCAAGTTCTTCCCGTAGTGGCGTATACACTGCCGATACTGCTGTTGTCACTATACGACGGAGGTGAAAGAGAAAATAGGGACGGAGGTGAATTTATCGGTTACATTATTTAAGTTTTTCAGGGAGCCTTTTTTTTGCATTTGGATCAGGTCCAAAGACCCAGGGACGGTGAAAAACAATATAATATTTTAATCAAATCCGGGAGCCGGAACAAAAACAATGCGGGATAAATCCCGGCGGGAATTTACGACTACGGGCGACAATAAAAACTGAGAAAAAATGCTCCGGGTTAGAGTTCTCAAAATAAACTTATTTTGGCGGCAGGGTATATATAGTGTACGGTTCCCTTAGAGATTCGGTAATTTTATTTGGATTTTTTCTACGAGCACTCGAAATTTGTCTACACGACCAAAAAACCATCACATAATTTATTTATGTTAAATGTTAACAACGACGTCTTGTGGTTGTTTTTTTTTTACGACCAAACTAATCGAAAATTTCAAGGCGATTAGAACCGACGACGATTTAACTGGTAATCGAAAATCGACTCGAGTGCGCATCACAGTGGTCGGGGAGGGGCAATTTTATGAACCACCTAAAAATACTCAGACGGGCGTTGTCTTCAATAAATCGATGCTATCCTCTGTACAGTCTATATGCATAAAAAATATGTATATGAAGAATAAAAATATAAAATATGTATAGCGCAATAGGTAGTATTTCGAGCGGCATATTTCAAAGTATTTTACTCTACGCGGTGCACCCGCACATTGTCACAGCAAAATAGTATCGTCTACAGCTATAATTATTTATGTTGTCATATTATGTGTTTATAATATACTAAAGACGAAATTATAAATACTCAAGTATGGTGTGCTTGTATTATGTGCTCAGGTGATAACTGATAAGTATCTATAAGTTTTCTTAAACTTTTAAAAACCAATGCACAGAAAGCTGTGTATTGTTTTTATTTTATTTTATAAGCTCTTGTCTCTCATAATTATATATAGCCTTACGAATTAGATACTTAATATTAGTACGTCATTTAACCGTTAACCGAGTATTTCTAACATTCCTATACATATATATATATATATATTACTATATTAGTTATCATTCAATAATAATATGATGAATCGATTCGTCGAGTATTATAATGCCTACAAACCAGATCGTTGGTATAATGTTATTTTTGAAATAAATAAAGAACGTTTAAGAATCAAATTACTTTTGAGTTTTTATTGCTAAACAGTTTTTTTTAACATTGAAGAACATTACTGTATCCACTATAGCTACTTTTTTAACACTCAAATCGTGTAATACGCACATTCTTACTACATGTACCTACTTTATTGTAATTTTTAATGAACGTAAATGGGGTACATTTAAATGAATAAAAACTGTATTTATAGCGTCGTAAAATAATTCTAATTAATTCATGTATAATAATTTTTCATCAAGGTTAACAATAAAATATTCAGAAATCATATTTTATGGTGATAAAATAATAAAATCCTCTCTTCATTGTTTAAAATCGAACAGATTGCACTTCAGTTTAATAAATAACTAAACCGTCATATTCCTTCAATAGAATCACTTAAAATGATTGGCGCATACTGCGTGCGGTGTCTGTGGTTAACAATAACTAATTGAATATAGTATAAACAAATAAAAATTGAATGTGAGTCAGCCGATAACTTTTGAAGTTGTCTTGGGTTTATATTTCTATGAATAAATGGACATTAAATGCGTGTTATATTATGTTATATGTACTTATATCAAATTAATTTTGTAAAAAGCTCAATAAGCTTGTTTATACATTGAATATTTGTCAAATATATACCTTAAACATAAATATACACAAATACATAAGTGTATTTATAATATTTGTTTATTATCACTTACTATAATGTTAAACTACCTTTTATACTTATCAATTAGATATGAATAGAAAATAAAATATTTGTATTAATTTAAATAACATAGGAAACAGTTGTACAAAATACCTGTTTCACTCCTTTACAACACGGAATATAAAATAATTTTTTTTTATTAGATTAAAAATCTGAAACCTTTGACATTTCAAAGATGAATTCTAGGGATTAAGAATAGATATGCTTGCGAATAAACATATATTTTATTTCCTTTCAAAAGAATAATCCCTATAAACCTATGTCTATAGTCTATGTGTAATGTGTATACATCATGCGACATACTGACATGAACATAATATATAACAATTACCCAGTTGCCCAGATGGAATTCTCAGTCCAAATTTAGAAAGTTACGCGAGACTTTTGAAATTCTTAATAAAACAAATCGCAGTAATTGTAATCCAGCTACTGTAAAATGTGTTATCGAACTCCGTACGATTGGCATTTTGTTGTCACTGAAAACGAAATGGAACCCCCGAGGAATAGTCTAGAAGTTAACGTACTGATTTCTCGGAAAAAATCTACTTCCCTCGAGCTTTACTAGTTTTCCGACCACCTCAAATGAAAAAACAGATATAACGCTCTTGTATACGCGTATCTATTGCAGACGATTGCCATGACACAAAAACAGACGGTTTAAGAGAATAAATTACGAAACCTTCGATGCATAAATAGCAGGTTCGGATCGATGCCAAATCGAGCCGGATAGAATATAAAAGCAAGAAATGCTTTGCGAAAATAGATTTGACTGATACGATGTATAAATACATATGCCTATTTGCAAAATATAATCAATTTAGTGACATTTTATTTAGTAGGTGTTTATACTTTTACAGTCATCATTAGTCGGTAATTGTATTTATCTGCAGATGATTATGTATATGAATGAAAAATCAATTGAATTGTACTGACATAATATATTCATAAACAATAAACATCGATAATACTATTATTATAAACAATATACATATAACTGAGAAAATATTAATGAGTGGATTAGGTACATTTTGAGTAAAAAGTATTTACTACATTATAAGAATGCTGGTCACACTATTATTTTACCCTGAAACAATAATTGACATTATCGATCTTATTGACGGAACCTCGAGTATGCTCGTGTTGGCATAAATATAGGTAATGAGCATTTTTGTTTCGATGATACGCATATATTTAACCATAATTGTTTGCGTTTAAAGCCGAGCCTATATATTATTTTATGTTGTACACGGTTTTAAAAAGTATATTTCCAAGTAAATTATTAAAGTAAAATATATGTTTTTTGTGAACTGTTAGTTTTTAGTAGGCAAAGAAAATAAAGCAAACCACTTATTTACTTTTTTTAATATTATAAAAACTTTTTGGCGTATTTCTAGTCACGAAGGCCTTTAATGTTTATTGGAATTTTTCCGTGATTGGTTTTTATATAGGCTGCAACTATACAGTTTAATCAAACTTGTTCTTTATTTTCACGAGGATTTTTTTTTTCAAGACACGCACCTTATGCTTCGCAACTGTTCGTTTTGGACTCACATAGAAAGTCAGAGAGAATAAAAAAAAAAAAATTAAACTGTTTTAAAACATACTGTTACATTAGCAATGGCGTTAAAAGGTTGAAACAAGTAATTGGGTTTAGAACGATAATAATAAAAAAAAATCGGACCGTGTTTTGACATGCCGTGTAGTTTGCCATTATATATATATATATATATATATATATATATAAATATATATAATATCTATTTGTATGCTATTGTTTTCAGTCGATAACTGTTTTTTTGATCAAATGATATTTACCTGTATACTGTATCTGCGGCTTGACATTTTTTAAAGAAACATTGTAAAATAAATACACTTTTCTCGGGGAAATGAGTGCAAATATATGATACGATATTAGGTATAGGCTACTATTAGCATTGTCTATAATAGTAAATATAGTGAAATAATTATTTCGTATACCACCTGCTGCTATATTTACGTTAAATTAGGATTTCGAGCACGGCTTATCGTTAGAGAATAAATTCACAATGCAATATACAAACTATAAAATATATTATTATAGGAACACCGTATACACATAATATATTATAATATTATACTCGATGATATTATAATATTATTATTTAGGTACCTACTTTTAAACTTTACTTTTACGTAGGTACGCGGTCATTGCAGCCGTGTACCTTTTAAATACCTGCAGAGTTCCGCAACCGCTCAAAAACGATCGTAATAAATATAATATTAATATATTAAAATAATATTATTTCGGAAGGCGAACTGCACCGTGGTGTCAAACACCGGCCCGACGACGACTGCACGGGCGACGACATCACACTCGTCTTCGCAGCCACCGCGGTCGTATACGCAATCACCGCAGTGCGGTTTTTTTATCATCTAATAAGTAAACAGTGCGACGGAAAACGTTCCTCTGGCAAACGACAATAAATCGTTTGGGGACACGCTTAGTTCGGTGTAATATATAATATAATATCATTATTATTATAGTACGAAAAACGTTGAGCTGCAGCAGACTGAGGTATATACGTACGCGTTTTTATTAATGGATTATCAAAATGTCTACCGCGGTTCGCATTGCCGTGTCATTCATTTACGAGACAACGTCGTCCGTGCGGCGTATAGGTACGTTCTCGTTTATTATTTATAATAATAATATTATGCTATTATCGTTATTGTACGTCATATTGTTATATACGCGCGTAAAATGCGTACAATGCGCCGCCGTCCCATCTTCCGCGCCACCACCGCCGCCGCCGCGGCGAGTAATCATCGTAGCTCGAGTCCCGCTCGTATCACATAATATTTTTCGAGTCTCACATATATTAATATTATATATATTTTCACGTCTGAATCCTCCTCACGCCGCAAAATCTGCAGAACGTATTATTATTATTATTTTTTTTTCAAAAATGACGTCACGTGTGTAACCGACATAATATTGTGTTTGATTAAAAAAAAAATAATAATAATAATAAAAATCCCTTTTATGTAAAATGTCACGTCGTCGTCGCCGCCGCTTTGTTTTCGTTTTTAATCATGGCTGTGCGGCTGATGCGGCGGGCAAATACGACTTACGCACCGCGCGTTTCGGGTACTCTCCGTGCGAATTATATATTTATAGTAAGACGCGAATAGTATTGTATCCCTTAATGAATTTTTTACGCCTCTTGCACATGCACCGACCGCGAGCACCTCACCCGTCGACGTCGTCCTGCTGCACCAGAGTGCAGTACCAGCTATATATAGGTACTATGTAGCTGCGCAGCGGTTCTTAAACTATATTGTAGAACACAAACCCGAAAACGGTCCAGTTCAAAAAAAAAAGTAGCAATCGGTTCGGTCTGAGTTCGGACCTTTGTTAAAATTTTAAGTCCGGTCCGGTCCCTAAAAAAACGGACCATACACAGCACTACTATATATACAGGTACCTATATCCACCGGGAACATCGAAGACGACTATAATTCACCTTGTCCGCGGCTGTTATTTTATCATCATAATATTATTGTAATCTTTCATAACGCACGATGACTTTAATGGTACCTACACATAAAATTATAATTATCGTGAACGCGGTGGCGTGCTGAACGGGCGGGCCCGAACGCGTGAGAATACAAAACGTGAACCACCGTATTAAAAATTAAAACTATTATAATTTTGATTGTTCTTAAAAAAAATTTTCACGCTTTTAGACAACCAACAGGATTTTTTTTTTAATCGTTGCCTTAATAATTCAAAAACAGTACCATACAACATAATATATACCTATACGCAGATTCAAACAATTTTTCATGTCACTCGAACAAGACGCTTATTTTTATTCTCACGTTTTCATAACGGTTTTAATTTTATTTCAAAAAATTATGCGTCCATCGATTTCGGAATATTATATATTAATTATGAAACCAATTTAGTTGTATAATTAGTATTTTTTCCGTTTGACGAAAAGTCGGCACGGCGTTTTATTATGCGAGCTAAAATATAATTTTTTAATTCATAAACAAACCAGTTTGGGACTCGATAATTATAATGAGCGGTGCGTGAGAACGTATTTAACAGAGGTTGTTGCTCCAGTTTATTGTGGTCTTCAATTATACGGTTTATGCGTTGATATAACGTCTGGTTGATTCCAGTCGTGGTAATAATTTTATAATTTTAGTGATATATCGTATGAGCGTAATGATATGTTGTAAATAATAATTGATTACGTGCGTACATTAACCAAAAGCGACACAAAAACGACGGTATCAAAAGTAAATAGTATTTATTTTTATACTTTTAAATTGCGGGCATGCACAACGGTGGTTGAATTAAAGTGGCTTATAACGATATACAATATATGTAAAATAAAGTGATATTGACAGGCGCCGTAATAATACTCTCTCGACTCTTATCATAATATGACTACGCGTGGCGCGGCGTGCTGAACTCGCGGCCAATTTAAATGTAAACGACATAATTTCTGTTGAATAACAAAACAAGAGAAAATAACTCCGTATAGTCGAGGGGAATAGATTTAAGAGTAATGTATCACCCGCTAAATGATTGGTCGAGACAGCGCGGTGCGGGCCGAAATATTACCATCTATTTAGTCCTTATCAATATTAATTAACGACGGCCCGGGATGTGTTTCGTTAATGGGGCCAACACGTTTTAAACTAAATATTACGATAGTTGTAATTATAAGTACATAAAAAGTTTTCAGATAAAACCTATGATATACGATTTATACCTTTACAATAAATCGTAAAACCTATATAGGAGGTAATATTATAGATCATAATATTCTGTGATTTGAATAGGTAATAACATTGATTATTGAATAGATTCTATTCTATAATCAGTGGCAATAATAATAATAATAATAATAATGCATACTTAGCAAAATAGCAACGTAACAGTTAAAAATATTGTACTTTCGTGTCTGTTCAATCATAAATGAAAATTATTACTGATGCACTTAAATGATGTATGTTATAAATCAAATGATGGTAGTGGAACATTATACGGATAACGTATTACTACTATTGCAAAATAAACATTTTATGTGCAATTTTAATAATTACGCTTTGAAAATACGGCTATAAAATAAATTGTTGTACCTGCTTATATCTCCTGTACTCAGAACTTATTTTTGTTGATCGACCCCATTCACTACCCCGCTGATAATAATATGATGTCGTATAATATCCTGGGCAACACGCGTCTCGTTAACCGTAATAATAATGCACTATAATAACCAATTTGTACGGCTTAGATGGGTAATAGAACCAATCCTAAAAAAAATTTCACTGCCCTCCAAGGAATGAATTCTTAGGTTGTAAGTGCTTAAATCTAATGGGTTCTTAATTGGTTTAATATACATACAGTAGACAGAGGAAGCAAAAACTGCACCTCCCGATGTTTCATATATTATTATTATTGAACCAGTATAATAATATATGATATTATAATATCTCATGGCAGCATATTATAATATTATCTTTAAATCAAATACGATTTCGGCGACCACTGTAGCTGCAGAACACCGCAGCTATTGCGCGAAACGTCGTCCGTAACGCCATTTCGTCGTACATCGATTCGTTTTGTATTTAGTACCGCGAGTCCCGGCAACGCGCCGCCGTGGACCTATAGAGAGCGTGGCCAGTACCTATACCTCGGTCGCATACTGTATCATATTTATAATCATAATAATAATATTAGTATAATGTGACATCATAAACGCACAGTTGTATAACAGCGGTCGTAATGGCATCGGTGTTGTGTAGGTGTATAGTACTCGCGCGTATATAATACTGTGGTACAACACAACTATATGTTTAATATACTATACAACAACGGTCGCGTGCACCCGCCCGCGCTAACGACCGTCACCGCCGCCGCCAGTGTCGTGTTATTATAATAATAAATAATAATAATAATAATATTATAGCTACCGTTTTGGTGTGTGTCCGAGGCGCACAGGAGGCGGTCGCGGCTGCAGCAGGATGCACGTGGAAGCCAGACTGCACAACCAGACAATCATCGGTTCTGTTCCCAGACGATCCTATTACATGCGGCGGACTTTTTTTCTTTCCATCAAATATATTATATTGTAATACACACACATACATACATACATAATATTATACAATATAATATATTACTGTGTACTGATGTAATGCGCATGGTTTATAATATATATAATGTGTGTGTGTGTGTGCTCGCGCGTTTTTACATAAAGGCGGGGAATGTCATGCCCTACAAGTTCAAATTGTATGTTTACTTTTAGTAAAAAAAAATTTTAAAATAACGTTGAAACATTGTTTCAACAGTTGAACATTTTCTACGTTCGTTTTTTTTTTAATAGGTCAAGTACTCAGTACACTATAGTCAGTAGTAATTATTGGCGACGTATACATTCCTTATGACTTTAATCGGTTTCGACGTTCCAATGATTACCATAATATATATTGTCTTATTTAATACTCTATTGTCTTAAGTTTTAATCACATACTATTATTTATTGCAATTTATACCATTAGAAAGTATTTCCCGGAATCTATGAATACAAAATTTTGAAATCACGCCGTGTTGAAATAAACTTTAAGTGTAAAATGTCATTTTAGGATTTAAAAATACAGTGAATATACTCTGTCGACCACGCAGCGTAATATGCAACGGGTTTGTAGCAAAACGGACATCAAATAGCCCAGAGCTTTGGAAAAAAATTCAATAAGCGCACTATCAAATACAAACCACAATGATTTATTGTGTCTATACTATATCAATATTGCGGATCGAAAGATACGGCCTCACTCCAGAATTAAACACTCCGCTGAGTGTGACCGTATATAGGTGTTTGAGAGAGATGAAGGTTTTTTTTTTTTAAAACGTTTTATGGGCGCTTGCAATAAAATTGACCGTTGAATTAAAACTGGTTGGTAATTCGATATTTGTTTAGTAACGCGAGTTTTAAACGTTCGACATATGTCGTGGGGAGAAATTCATTTTTATTCTATACACAGAAAATGCCATCTCAATTATTTTGCCCGCTTCATTCTACTCTACTCTCCTCGAACAATACGATGTCATTTGAACACGAATACGCGTTTAATTTTAAACATACATAGGTATGCTGTGTAGGTCTCTAAACGAAAACTAGCGATTCTTCTATAAGAACAAACATAACATTTCCGTCGTATGAAAACACAGTAAATATTTGTATAAAAATACTAGCAAAAATATATTTTTATTTACGCAACATTGCATTGTTGAGTACTGTATAGCTACCTTAATAATACAAGTTGGGTTTTTCATGTCAATAGAGTATTTTTTAAGTACTTCTGACAAAGGTCAATACACTGCAGTATTTTGTATGTTTGCTTGTACATCATATGTAATCACGAGGAAGAGAGATGCTCATCGTTCATCATCATCATCGTCATAAGTGTTTCATTTAGTTTTAACAGTCGCAAATGCTGTGAAAGAAGGACATATAATATTTTAGAAATTTGATTTATGAAAACTGCCGAGAAGTTAAACTCGTACTGCACGCTGTTTATAACGACAACAACCGAACGATCCCATATTATTATAATTTATATTTTAACGGGTGACGACATTGTTATTAAAACTCAAACATCTCCAATATAATATAATATATTTAAACAACACAATACTGCCTCAATCGTCGTTCAGCATGGACGCCCGAGAAATGATATCGATCGTATCAACTGCATTGCAAGTTAAAATATAATATAAACATTGATTACAATACGATAAAATACATCATATTATTCTATTATAATATTAAATTGGCTTGATTGACACACATATCTGTTATTAACTATTTCTACCACGACGATATAATATTACAATACACGACGTACACACCGTCTGAGTACTCGAGCATAATAATATAATGTGAATTGGGCCACATTATTTATTATTATATTGTTGCGCGGCATTTTTTTAGGGTATAATACAATTATTTCCGGCACTGGTGTCACAAACAAAGTTCGAAAGGTCGAATGTCATAATATTATATTATTCGATTATACGAGGCCGGGTGCGATACATATGTCCAGAGTTTGATATTTCGGCGTGCATTGTAAAACACGCGGAAAAATAAACAATACTGACGGCAGGTCGGCGCAAGGGGTACCAGTCCTTCTAAAAAAAAGGTCACTACCTTTTTTTATACCATTTTTTTATTTTTAAATTATATTTTCCCAAAATAAATATACTTGCGACGGCACATGACGCCGATACTTTTCGTATCCGTGTAAAACAGCAATAATCCGCAATTACTATATGCACAACTCGAACGTCAAGTCAAGTGTAATAGCAATATTACAATATTACGCGAACACCGCAGTGATGGTACCTATATCAGATGGCCATATCAGTTTGTCCGCTTTTTAGTGGTTTATTGTCTCGTATAGCCTAGAAAAGTATTATTTTTAAGAACAGTAGCGATATTTTATTTCACGTGTACCCGCCTACAATATACACACTTTGAGGATTGCAATTATTTCTATAACAGAATGATATTTTATTTAATTATTCCATTGTTTTGATACTGTTTCTATAATACGCATGTATGATGCATTTCTGAGGTTGCAAAAATAACGATAATTAATAGCGATAGTATTAATAATATAATATATGTACAAAGTCGCCGAGTTATACATAATATCGAGCTTTATGCGTATACGATGTATGTCACAGCTGATAACATTATTATACTATTGAAATATATGCATATTATACTCAGTTTACAGCGTTTTAAAACGTTATTTAATTCGAGCTAACGATGTCGTATAACATTTTAATTACTTCAACGTACGGCGAGTATAGAGGTGGTACAAAATTCATCTAGACATCTATAATAGTATGTATAATATAATTATGTTTTCCGACGGTAAAAATACTGCCGTCAGCGCCATTAATTAATTGTTGTCTTGGACAAAAAACGAAATTCCAGAGCGTCATAATATTATAACGACAAATTATTTATCGCCGCCGAAATCGACGGAACTGCTACTACGCGCTGCGTGCGTATATAATACTATTAATGTCTTATGCCGGTTTTATGCTCGAATGTCGGAAGCCTGTGCGATGGTTTTCGACGGACTTAACCTTACCGTGTAGTAATATTTATAGTACAATATCATCATCAGTAGCTTTCTATATATATATATATATATATATCTGAGCGTACGCGCGTGGGAGTCGTCGCCCGTCAATCAGACGTCCGTCGTACACGATGCCCGATGACCTGCAGGTACACACACAAACTGCATGTGTGCTGCAGGGTTCGCCCTAATGCAATATCCAATTATAGCCCACATAAAGTCTGTCAATTATTCAATAATTTTTGTATTCGATATATAATACGTATGCCAGTCGTATCATCGGTTTTCGCGTTCCAGTTATTATAATATTATTATTATTATAATTTTTGTTTTCCACCGTTGACGCTTATTATTTTATCGTAACCCTGCAGGCAATATTTCAGGAAAATATGTATAAGGAATTTAAGACTCTAGAACAACTATATACATACCTACTGCCAATCATAAAAATATAAAACATTGCGCTCTTAAACGCTAATAATAATATGATAATAATTATTTGAATCTTTGAAAATTATAAATTATTATTATAATTTGAAAATTCTTTAAAATATGTTCCGACTGTCACGTGGTTTTTGATGAAAAAAAAAACCACGCAGTTATAAATTTGAGTAGCTCGACATTTGGGTTTGCAGTATTTAAGTGGTTTTCTTATAGAGTACGAAAAAGAAGTCCGCGTGGCACAGAAATGTAAAATAAAAATCATATATACCTGTACAGCTATACAATTGTTATAAAGTGCGTTTTCTTACTCTTTCGATCGTATACACAAACGACAGAGCACAGTGCACGTTCTCGTAGTCATATAAAAATCTATTAAGACCTCTGGCCAGTGGATTCAAATTTACTTTGATTTCACTCTCTTGTACGCATAATAATGTGTGATGTGTGTGCTTGTATACGTATAAATGCTTGCTTATCCTTTCGTGAGGTCCACGCGGATCGTTTCCCAGGCGTGATTTGCGCACACGGTTTAATGAAGATTAATACACCATTCGAAAACAGAAGGGTAAGGATCGGTGTCAAAGGCAGATCGGCTGGGTCTTATGCGGAGTATTTAGGGAGAGGAATCTTATAGGAAGGCTAAATATAACGATGACCCCAATTACCTATATAAACGGTGGCAGAATAACAGACTGTATACAATTTATTATAATATAGTAAATATCAGACATCAGTTATGAGTTATAATATTATATAGCAGGTATAGTAAAGATTAAAGGTGATTATATCTGATGTGAATTCGCGGCTGTATGCACCAGCCTGCTATAGACTCTTGCGAGAAGGTTTTCTAAGAAATTATGGCAATTTCGGTTAAAACGTGAGTGGATATATAAAGTGGATATATATTTTCTCCAGAAGTTATTTTTAACTGCTGGAAAAATCCAGTTTTAAAAAAAAAATCGGGAAATTCAAAAAACGGCCCATCTAAAGTGTTCTACAGAGCTGAATGAGCTTTTTTTACTGCCCCGAAATGTGTCAACGAACAAAAAAACGCGTAAAAAAATACACATCGTTCTAAAACCACTGTGTGTATATATATATATATATACCTACTACGGATAGCACCCTTAAAATCTAAAACGTGCATGACACACACGGTCAGCTGTCGTTTGGCGGGGGTAAGGGTTGTCGTATTATCCTCATCATCCGTTTACTGTCGCCGAAAGGTCAAGTCACACGCTATAATATATACGTATAGCTGTTTAGTGACGGATGGTGGTATATGATATTACCTATGTTGTTATTATTATTATTATTATTATTAAAACACGAGGTGCGGTGCCAAAACGCTTAAAATATCGATTTAGTTTCGCAAATCAAGTACCTATCTCTGTATATATATTATATACAGTGGAATCCATCTATGATGCATTTCGAAAATCGTTAGAAAATCAGTGAAGGGAAGTGAATATTATAAACTCTCGTGAATCTCCGCTAAATTTTTAATGCTATAGATTTGGAACATCATGTACTTTGTACATATTAAGTATGCATTATATATAGGTACTACTCAACCTAAATTTTGTACCTGACATTTTCAAACGACCTTGTATTGCTCCCCGTGGTGTGTCACGTGTTTGATGATGATGAGTACATTTATCAGTTTTTTCGCCATTAACATTGCAGGTCTTTTAGCTTGTTCGAATAATATTTTTCCGAGAAACCCTTATAATATCCTCTTTTATTCGTCTAACCTACCGCGTGGTGGTGGTGCGTGTATCATCTAATATTGTGTAACATTTTTATTATTATTATTATTCACGTTTGTATTAAAGCGGGCGAGTGAAACGGAGGTCTACCGGTCGTGAGACTGCCGGTGGCTCCGCGGTGGCTGCCGAAATCATTCATCGTGTAAATATAGAACAATAGTCTCCTCGCGTACGGTTGTGTCCTGCCGCCACCGAATCCGCAACGGATGTGAGAACGTTTTACACACACACACACACACACACACACACACATATTATATATATATATAAGGTACGACTTATATTTGTTTTTAATTTTATCTCGTCATCCGTCGTCCTCCACCGGTGTCCCGTTTTGATCTGGCACGCAGACCCGATTTCGCGCTAGTGTGTGCGACGCACGCGCATGCGCTCTCCCTCTTATTTCTCGGACACCAAACTTATCATCTAAAATGTATCTGTCACGTATACGTCATACGTGCACTGCTCTTGTGTGTGAGCCGACAACAAAGAGCACCGATTGTATGCGACGATGACGACGACGACGACGGCGGTTGGCAAGTCTAGAAATAGTCTAAACCGTGTTGTCCAATATAGTGGCATATAATATTATAATGATTTAATTTATTGTCCGTCACCTGCGCAAAAAAATAAAAACTTAAAATTCGAGATTCCGTTTTGATATATGAATATAGAGTCGTAACGCATATTATTAGCACGTGACATAACGTTTCCCGCACCACTACTACAGTTCTGCAGAGCTCTTTAATAATACGTACGGTAGCTTATATTTATATACTTTTTACGTACGTTTATTGACGCGGAAAAATCCGATAGCGTTTGTTTTTCACGCCGCCGCGCTCAACCAGGTCGATTGGATAAAACATTAAATTATTCTATTTTTCTCTAATATTTATACACGCGTGGCACGTACACGCTGACACACACACACACACACACACGTGTACAATGTGTGTGTAAACAAGTACGCCTGCGATCAGAATCTATCGTTGGCATTTTAAATTGGCTACGAAAACATTTTGGCCGCGACTTTGGGGCGTTTGCTATTTATACAGGTAGAAGACGGCAGGAGACGTCGCCGTGCGGAAAAAGGTCACGTGACTGCAGCTGTACGGCATTGCTGTGTATAGACTGTACAGTATCTCTTAAAACACTCTGTCGGAATGGTTGATTTTGTTTGTGTGTGTGTGTGTGTGTGTGGTGTGTAGACCTATAGCTGTGGCCTATGACGTACTGATGGTTAAAGAATTATATGGCCATTATATTATAGGTACTATTATGACGAATGACGAGAATAATACATATTATTATTAATTTATTATAATAGTATAATAATTCATAATCTGATAACAATCGTTGCAAAGTATCAACCAAAATTATACTTTTTGTGCAGCCTGCTGTAGTCGTTTGCGTGGTGCTTCAGACTATCAATTTTCAGTTTAATATAACACATGTCCGGCGAATTAAATCTACCGACTAATAAAATATGAAATAAGTTCGTGAATCGTATATACATTACATAATATATATATGATAAAAAAAGGAAAAGAAAAAATACGAAAGGTGTATACTTTACGACGAGATTTTCGCTTGTACTACGGCCAAGTGATGCGAAAAATATCTACGTCAATCGATGGTTTTCCAAGCTAGGCTAAAGCTAGACCAAACTAGGAAAGGTCGGCGATATCATGATTTTAGCTCGGGAAAACGGGCGCGAAGGATTCGCTCATCAAAACCCTCAGAGTAACAACAATACATCTTCGGTGAACTGAGAAAATGTAAAATACGTTTATAGATACAACATCTGTACGATATACGTCATGGTAAGAGATCGATATTCGATCAATAAAACATTAGCGAGTACATTATACTCCTAATAGTGCAATAATAATATAATATCAGTGCCTATACGGGCAAGATTTAATATTACGCACACAATATTATAATAATACGTAATAATATATGTATTATGCATTGCCACGCACAATCTGCAGCAATAATAATTACCGCGTGTTCGAGGATTGAACCTGCTATATATTATATATATTACAATAATATGTCATAAATTATTATAATATAAACATAGGAAGCGCCGCCGTGCAGCACCTAATCCGTATATATATATATAATAAATAATATACATCGCCGTAATACAACACGCGACGATGTTTTATGTATATATGTATACGTAATAATATATATATATAGATATTATAATATAATGTCATGTCGATCCTTCAGAGAAATGTTTACACTTTTATACGATATATATACGCGCGTCGACTACCCCATTACGGGGGTCAGGACCCCTTGAGTCTTGACAACCTATAACGAGACTAGTTTAACGCGTCGTCGTCGTATAAACCGTATGGTAATCGCGTACATTATTATACTGCAGCAGTTATTATAATAATATATATAGGCATCGCGTACTGCGCACTTGTGTCTCTTTTGTACTTTTGGCCCGGTCGCGCGGGTACGGATATCCGGCACGGCACGTCATTAGGACCGGACGGGCGTGTTTAACTGTCAATCTCGATCGGAGGACGTATATCGTATATTTTATAAGCGTGATCTTTGATGTACCTTTACATATTATTATATTTTATTATGTAGTAGCAGACGCGCGACCGAGCGCGCACATTATAATATTATTATTATGTTATAATACGCGTGGCCCGTCGTCGTATCGTTACGGGCATATTATCGTGATATCATATAATAATAATATTATCGCGAATGAAAACTATGCAAACATGCACAAATCGACAGAATAATATTATAATGAACTGCAGCTGCGTTGAAAAGTTTCACTCGCAGACGCGCGTTCAGCTCTGCACATTATACTGCCGAAACTATAAGCGCGTGCACCCTCTCGCCCACTCACCCTCACTCGTCCGGTCGACGTTCCTGTAAAAATCCTTCGGGACTACCTACACGTCATATTATTATAATATTATTATTGGATCGAGCTGCCTGATCGCGCGGCACCTGCTGCAGCAGTAGGTACGCATTATTCGCAAGGAACGGTCGGCACTGGACGTTAACCAATAAAATCGTCGATATCCGCGGTCCATTGAATAAAAATAATATCGAAGTCGCGGGCACGCGTCGGCATTAACTGCTGCGGCTGCTTGCGCGCGCTCGCGTAACAGTTATCTGCGTTTAATAGTATCATAATAGTAATAATAGGCATATGCGTATGTGAAACGATTGCAAAATGTGAAACTTTTTTTTTTTTTATCATAGTTTGTTACAGCACTTTTATGCCTATTCGATGTCTGCACGAAAATATAATATAATATTATACTTTAGGGCGGGCTTAAAATGTCTCCACCGGCATGCCAGTCATTTCCGAGTGACTAAATTTTTAAAATCAAGGTATTTAACACGTCATAATCATATCGTCGGTTCAAATTGTCGTGGAAAAGTTTTTACTAAAAAAAAAATTATAATTATTATCATTTTAAGCGAATATGTTTTTATGGGAACAATAATTGTATACTTCCGCACCGAAGAAAAGAACAGCAGTTAAAAACTATAGTGTCAATGCAACTATACTATACCTACTTAGTCATTACTAATTACTAAACATACCTATACAGAATATTTGAATTTTGAACAAACTAAATATACATAATATTCTAAAATTTAAACAAATTACAATATTTAGTTTAACAATAATTGGTCATTTCCAAGGCAGTTGTTATAATATATAGGTATACCTATAATAAAGTGACTATACTGCAGTCATAGAAAATACCTACTCGCGAATAATGTAAGTTGTCGTACGCGAGTCATTTCATATGCGTGTAAGTTAGGTCCGAAAATATTTTTACAGATCGTACCTATATAATATATATTCATATTATATATTATGTAGTGCAGGCGGGCCGAGAAATCTCGTCGAGCAGTAATTATTATTATAACAAGCTCACGGTACGGCTTTTCTATATGTCTCTCGAACCTTTGTTCACGTCGACTCTAATTGCTATATCCATTAAGCTCCGGCAGCGGCGGCGGCGGCGGCGGCGTAAAATCTCATCCGACAAACTGTCACTAAAATAGCGTAGTATATTATTAATAAGATGTATACATATATATTGTGTAAGCGCGTTCGTTCGATCGTCCCCCGAAGGACTTTTGTTGTTAAAGTATAATTAAAAATGTTATTCTCCGCGCATTATCCAGCGCGCATAAACTGAATTCACAGTATGCGCTGCACAACCCATAACAATATTATAATGTGTATAATAATATATTATAGAATATGACTATAATATAAAAGAATAAAGACAGCCGGACAGAGAGAGAGAGAGAGAGAGAGACGGAGTGAGAGGGACGTTTATCTGGTCCTCGGATCTTTTCGTGTAAATTGCATTTTCTTTGCACGCGACTTAATTACCTACCGAACCGATTACAAATTATAAACGTAGAATAACGTTTTATATATGATAATATAATATGTCGTGAGCGCGTTCGACGTCATACCGTCATGCCGAAGTCGACGGCGTATACACTGTGAATTATAACACCTATATACATAATAATAATAATATAATAGTAAAATTATTACGTACAATATGCGTCGTACCATTGTCTTGTGTATGCGCGCGTATTGTTTTACCGCAGCAATCGTCGGATGATGCCGTTGCCGCCGCCGCCGCCGCCGCCGCTGTGGCATCGGGTCCGGTGCGAATAATCGAAATATATTATATTTTGACAACAACACCTCTATATACAGGCATATCGTATTCGTATAATAATATGTTCTATTATACTACGGGTACGCACCGCGCTATAGTCGTGTACATCATAATAATAATTTATATTATATTATTAATGATATTGTTATGGGGTCGCTCGTAATAACGCGATATAATATTATTATTATAATGGGAAATCGAAATTAATTTTTTGTCTTAGACGCGGACGAGTGTGTAGATCGCGAGCTCGTATACCCAGTCCCGTAGTAGTAGTAGTAGTAGTAGTAGTCTCATTAAAAATCGTGAGTGAGCACTATATAATAACTTTGTGCGCGAGTGTGTGCGATCTTCGCGCGTTATATTCCGACAACCGCGATTACAATAATGATATTGTTTAACACCTAGGTATATTAATATGATGATAATATGATGCGCGCGCGTTCTCGCCACCGTCGTCTCGGTCCTGGTTTTTTTATTTTTATAATATAGATAGGTAACAACAATAATATTATACATTTTTTTCCCTTCTCGTGCACACGCCGCCTGTATATTATGCTCCACCGTTGCATCACTTCTCCTCTACCCCCACTGTGGAGGACTGCACTCGTCGCTTGTATATTATATACTTACGTTCGGATGTGTACCGACGACCTTGGGGGCGATCTGCCTACGATCTGTACCTATATATTATTATGTAGAATTAATACCGCTATAGTGTGATGTGAGCGAGTCACGACAGCGCCGTATCGACGACAACAACAACAACGGGAAAAAGTGTATAATAATAATTATAAAATGCATTTGCGGGACAGAAGTCTTTTCGGTCAAAACTACAATTTTCGTTTCTTCGAATTCGACTCCATTTTAGGCTGATGGAGAAAATCTGTTAATGTATTGTATTGTATCTCATTTTAATTATTTCAATATGTACCTATAGTATATTTTATGTACAGAAAATAGTCGTATATTATAAGAGTAAATTATTTATACACCAGTTAGTTAAATATGAAAATGTATATAAGTCTCTATGGTGTAATGAAATACCAATTATCATTTTAACTTTTTAATATAAAAAGATGCGATTGGCTTCAAAAAAATAATTCCATTGCAAAAAAGTATGTTTCCTATATTAAGCAGTTGTTAACTTTTCCAAAAAGGGTTGTTTTGGACACCCTCGATTGCAGTAGTTATTTGACGGGTGTTCATCTAATGTTCGTTTAAATAATGAAAATCAAACAATATATTTTGTTAATATATAATCGTATTATGAACACTGTTGACTTTCAAATAATTAAATTGAGGATTTAATCACAATATAATTCCAGTTTTATTAAAATCAAAACTAATATACATGCGTGCAGTGCAGATGTAATATGTAATATTATTATAAAGTGATTTATCGTGCGCGCGGAAGGTCGATCGAAATATTCGAATGGAAAATATGAATTTATGGTAATTCTTCACCAAATGTTGACTAAATTATTGATTCATAGATTGGTCATATATTAACACAAACCGCAGATATAATAACATAATTGGCTTATACAATATATTATACGATATGTGCGCGGCATCTTTCAACATTTTTGTATATTCCATTTTAAAATTATTACTTGAATATTAATTCAAGTGTGTATACAGATTCCATAGTATGTTATATAATATACAACTTATCGTATGCACCACCCCCCCCCCACCCCTCCCAAATAAATATTATAATATACCTAATATATAAAATAATATTATAATGTGCTATAACATAATATTACTATAATATGTAACATGAACTAACAATGTTTTTCGTTTGTTTTGTCTGTTGCAGGTCAGTACCTATAGATACGTATTTCTAACGTACACAGCGCAGCTGTACGCACTATATATATATATATATATATATATATTGTGTAGGTATACGCGTTATTGTTGTGCACGGCGACGACGGCGGCCAAGGTTCGCGGGTAACGTTTACTTGTAATGCCTACACGCCACATACAATAATGCTAAAATATATATTGGGCATTTGAATAATATATTATTACGATAGTAGACGGTACGAGAGACGGGTATAACGACGTCGTGTTTTTGAATAATACACGTCTCGGGGAAAACGGCAATATATAGTAGGTATACCTACTATACCTGATATTGACCATTATAATATTACCGCGGTCCGTTATATTAAATTATAGTATATATATATATACCTATTACACATATTATTATTATTATTATTGTACGCCACAACTACGACTACATATTATATTATAATATACGCACCGCACTGTAAATCTATTCGTACGGTCTTTGCGTAGGTGTAAAAGCGAATGTTAAGTTTAGGTATAAAGCTCGGCGAAGGGGCGAGTCTTGTATAATATGTTATATCGACCGGGCAGAAAACGCGTACGACCGCGGTCGCGCTTATTTGTGCAATGATAATAATAATAATAATAATAATAGGCGCCACGGGCATTTTACGAGACCCGTTAAAAATGTAAACATATAAATTATTTTACAACGATATGATTCGCCACGGGCCTACCCTCGCCGCGACCACCCCCTCGCCACACCACCCCTTCGCGATTCGACTGCAGCACCGTCCGCCGCCCACGGATCTAGCGAAATCCATCGCTATACCTACAATAATATACCATAATATATAGTATACACACCTTTAAATATATACATTTTTGTCCTACTGCAGCAGAATACTGCATAACCACGAGTGTTACGTGCACATCTCGGTTACGGTGTAAATTGTGTACCTAGGTACCTATAATACTACCGATACACTGCTCGCATATCGTACATTCGGCGGTGACACGCTTACACTGCAGACTCGCGATTTAAGTGGCCAAAGCTCGAAATATCACTCGACACGACGTTACATCGTATATAATAATATTATGTAGGCACGCGTGGTGATTTTTCGTTTTCCAGCGCAGTTTTCCGGACTTCACCATTTGCAGCCCCGAAAGAATATGCATATTTCGAAACCCTTCAGATCTCGCGCGTAGGCATAATTTCATGTATAAGTAATTTACCCGTTTAAGGGGTTGCCTGTTCGCCGTTACACGCGTTATATTTTATAATCATGTAATAACCGCAAGATTGACGATCCAACCGTCATAATATTATTAATATAAATATAGTGCCCGGATGAGGGTTAAAAAATCAATTTCGATGTTTTCGATTAAATTCCTCCTTCGTGAAACCGTTTTATAGTTATATTAATAATAATATTATGGCACAGTTATTATTGGATTAAAAGAAACACATTTCGCAAGTCATTTTCGCAATTAAATTCCAACAGACTTGAAGGTCAGAAGGCACGATTTTCTCGATCAAGTAAAAATTGACGGATATTGAGTATTTTTTGCATATACTTGACGCAGTGGTTTGGAATTTAAAAAAACAATTTTTCATTCGAATATAAAACAAAAAAGGTTTGAACAAATATGGGGGAGGAGGGGTAAACTTCATGCATATTTCTTGGGCCCGGTTTTAGGATAGAGAATTGTCTATGAACTATTCGGAAAATGTCGGTGATCAAGATTATTCTTAATATTCAAATGGACACGACATGTCATACATTGCGATTTAAATATTATCAATAAGACGTTTGGTCGTAAAAAAAAATCGCAACTAATAATCTAGGGCCGTTTATGATTATTATTATTATTATACTTGCACGTGGGAAAATTAAAATAAATTCACCGAGTGGGCGGTTTGTTTCCGATTACTTTTGACGCAGCGCAAAACGACATATGTTTTAAACGTGACTTGGGAAGGTATGTGACGGGGGTAGGCTTGACGGCGACGACGGGTGGTGAATAATAATTATAATAATATAATTTATACAGATGCAAACTTTTCTTATACGAAATCACTATATAGAACTGAAGAATTAAGCTATTTTTCTTAAATTTATAAGGTAGAAGTATTTATTTTTTCAACAAAAACATAGTTACTACAGTAGAGACTTATTGTTAATAGGTACCTCCTATAATTACAGTTTTAATTATAATAACAAAAAAAAAAAATAAGAACATAATATATACGACATACAATCATGTTTTTAATTAAACAATTTTTGTCTTATACTTTTTATTTATTTTGTTCAGTTTACAAAAAAAAAAATACATATTTATGAAGGTACTTGATAATTTAGTTTTATAGTTACATAATTTGATTTTGATTAAAGTTATTATGATATACCTGACTGCAAAGCTTTAATCATCAATAAAATAATAAGACCATGAAAATATGGAATAAAAAAATGTAATGTTCACTTCCCCTTATTTTGACCTACATCGGTCACGTACCACCTATTTGGCTGTGCTTTATAAAATGTATGCTGAACTTCAGTTTTATTATAGAGAACATGCACGGAAGTGTCCTGTATAATATAAAGATTATTGGTAATAGGCAGACGCGTCCGTTATATACATCTATTTTATTGTGTGTAACAGAAAAAAATGTACAATGCGTTCTGCAAGTGGCGCTTGCATAAAGTAACTTTTGTTCGAATCAATATATTCTTGAAATATAATTATTTGTTTTAAATGTAAATTTAAAATGTATTACATATAGTTACCTAATCATTATAGTTATTTCTGTTACACTCTGTATATAGCATAATAAATATATGTATTATAATTCGCGCTTCGAATAAAATATATAATATTATTATAAATATATACGCGGGCTGTCGTCGTCGCCGTTAATTACCGAGCACTTATGTGCAAAATCGTTTCTAGAAACGAAAAAAACCGAATAATATGACGCGCGTATATAAATAAATATAATATGTACACATATATTCTATAAGAAAAAAAAAATAAAGTCAAAAGAAAAAGAATACTAGGTAACTATTTTCGAGACGAGCATTTTGAATAACTCAATTTCGGCGGCGCGTTATTTATTTATTATTATCACCGTGTGCTGTACTCGCTCACACACGCACACGCACACATATATATATACACATCTCACGGGCGTATTTACGTCGTCGGGCGAGGAGGTGGAGGAGACGACGTATGGCGGTGGCGGCGCGACGGTATTCATTAAGTTACAAACACGACTCGTTAACGATGCGCCGCAGACGGTAAAAAGAGAAACGGTTACAAATAGGCATTTGAGGAGGCTTGCTCGTCGGCACGTTCCCAAAAAAAAAAAAATAAAAAAAAACGATCAGCAATTTTTCACGTGCTACTCTTATTTCTCTCGTTCGACCGGCCGACCGTCGTCTGCGTATTATTAGCGGTTTTCCACGACCCCGAGGCGATGTCGCTAGCCGCAGCGCATAGCGAGACGACCGCGATGGCGAGTGCACTCCACAGACGTATTATTATTATTATTATTATACGTATATATGATATATTATGCAGGCACACTCGTATGGTATGATATTATCGTACCATACGAGTGTGCCTGCCGTGAATCGAAATAGCCAAAGGTAACGTACGCGTGCTGATGGACGACGACGACGACGTTCGATTTTTTTAAACCACTGAGCATTTTTTTGCCGACCACGGCTCTACAACGATATAATATTATTACGGTCGAGCCGATCGGTTTTTAAAAAGGCCGCTGGTCGAGCTCGCAGTCGTCACATCGGGCTGCAACGTCATTCCGCAAATTTGCGAAACCCTAAAGATTTTAATTGCCATCGATAAACGTGTACGACGAGTATAATACGACACGATTCAGCAAAGTCAATTTTCATACACACACTATTCCGCACGATTTTAAACGCAACGCTGCCGTTAAATTTGTTTAGTTGACAAATTATTGTGTCTGCGATGGACTTTTGGCAATTGATTGTGTTGCCGTCGTACGAAAAAACAAGATGTTTTGGTATCAAATTAATTATGCTCATGACATTTTCTATAAACTCTGTTATAATTCCAAAATCTCTAAGACTCTAATCACTCTCAGGAAATCAACCATAACTCCGAGTTAGAATAACGAACATGATAAGTCCAACAATTTGTGTTAAGTGCAGTTTCGGACTGGTAAAAGGGGCATGGGCATGGCTATATACAAAGTCCGCGCCTGGTAACGTGTTAACTAAAATCATGTTTTCCGAAAGTTTTGTTTTCGAGATCTCAGAACCGCGTATAGCACAAAACGATTTGTAATATAGGTAATAACAGCTAGTAAATAATAAATTTGTTACACGTTTTCGGAACAGCTACCTACTTTGTAGATATAAAAACAAGAGCGAAACAGTTTAATGGTAACGTCGTTGCGCATATAAAATCACGCGGATTCGTGTAGCCGTGTAGGTATATAAAAATGAAATTTGCGAAATCGTGTGTATGTATATCAATAGCAGTTATTGGAATCTTCACGATTCCGAAAACTTTCCGAATCGTTCTCCATCGACATATTTCATTGTTTCGATGTCATACCCGCTGCAAAACCGGACCGATTGCGATGGAGCCGCTGCACAGGCGAGTTTAACGCGTTAATAAACCGCCTATTTTGTCCACGGGCTTTGTGACATCATAATATTACACTGATCCGTAAGCCCTGCTAAAGGTATAGGAATTTTCAATTATTTTTTGGCCCACGATACGACATCGTAACACACACGTGAGCACAATTATTATTATTATTATACTACACACGGGGCCGCGGTAATTTTAGTCGCGCTCGTTAACAATGTAAAATTATTTCACTGCAAATTTCTAGTGTTTTTCGAGACGAAAAAACACGAAAATATTTCGACACGCACGTTATAGGTATACACGTCAATTATACGCATTTAATTATTATACATTTCAAGAACGCATTTCTTCTAAACAAAAATTGGCGTCCAATTTTTTTGTGCGCCCTCTGCGTATTGTGCAAATGTTAAAATTGTTAATGTTTACTCCATCAAAGAAAGTCGAAGATCGAAGGTTTTTGTTCCAAAACAGTATTTATATAGACTATTTATTCTCTTAAACTTTCAGGCCTGAGCAGCTTCTGGTTATCCCACAGATGCACAGATGCCGGATACCGTTGCGGTGCTCGTGCGTCAGATGAATAAACATTAATTAAATAAATAACATTATTTACTATAGTTTTGAAGATCAATATTGTTCAGATGAATAATATATACTCGTATAATATGTGTTCATATATTTGAGGTTTTTCGCGTAGGCTTATCTATATACAGCATATTATATTGTACAACACGTGCTACCGTCGCGGGGGTGGATATTTTTTTTACGGAATAATCAAAGGCGGAATATAATAATATCTAAACGAGATCTGTGCGGTGTGCAGCGTGCTGTGGTTTGCACGAGAGTTTCAAGGTGGGAGGCGATAAGGGCGAAAAATAAGAATAAAAGTATATATATATATACATATAACTATTATTATCATTAAAATTGTCCCCTAAAACGAGCACTTTCATTATCCCTTAGAAACGGTTTCGACGATCGTTCACCACCCTCCGGCGGCGCCTCCTTAGCCGACGATAACGTCGACGCCAAAGAAGCCCTCCCGTCTTACCAAGAAAAACACACACACACACACACAGATTTCTATTTGCATTATCTCGGTCCCTTATATCCTTATATTATCGCAAGATTAGCGGTGTACTCACGATGGCGAAGAAATAATAAATGTTTTTTCACATATTATTATCTATTGTTACACATGCATGGCAATACGCCAAAGATTCACGTAGTCCGGGGCAGGTGCCACACAAAGCTGACAAAAGTGGGCTAGAGCGTGATAAAAAATGTTTGACTGTGAATACGAGATTAACTAACTTTTTTTTGTATTTTTATAATGATATCTACAATGTGTACGTATACGGATAGCCGATAGGAACCATAATAAGAAAATTCCAAAATGTAATCATGTTATAACTTTGTTCCTCTAAATCGCTGATTAAAAAAAAAAATGTAATTAAATAAATAGGTAAAAAGTGTTTAGTCAAGAATTTACTGACTTCATGTCGACGTCACACACACACACAATATATAATATATTTATTAATGTTATATTAGAATGGGTTTTGGCGAGGGGGTTGAAATCTCAGAGTTGATTAAAACTGCTACAACGATAAATTATTATTTTAATATAATATACGTTTATAGAGTACTATAATAATTGCTGTTGGGCATCAACGACGGCGGTGTCCACAGACTTACGAATTATTATTATTTACTAGTGTTCCGCCGTACAGGACGACCTGGATTTGTAAATTGTAATCAACACGATCGTCCGGACTCGCACGCGTGTGTGAGTGTGTGTGTGTGTGTGTGTGTGTGTGTGTGAGAAGCTTTTGTGATAAAATAATCGCGCACAATAGGAAAGCGAACGTAAAAAAAAAATCCCGAAGAGCTGGTGGTTTCGCCATCCCGTCCTCTCCGTCCTCCGAAGTCGTATGCGCGACGCAGTTGTACTCCTTCTATACACATATATATTTTTTTTATTATTTTTTTCGAAAATAAGAAGGATAGCAGAAAAACGAACGCGTCCAAGGTGAAAAAACCAGATGCTGAATTATTTACGGTTGGTTCTTTTTGAAAGGAAAAAAAATCTCGAGCACAATGGCTCGCGTCTGTCTCATAATGGGGATTTTCGTCGTAGGAAAGGATTCTTTATGAAAATTAACATGAACAAACCGAGAGATGGCGTTGCCTCGACTCTCCTACACACCGCCGGTCGCTAATTAAAAAAAAAGAGAGGAAAAAGTATGGTACCGTCCCGAACAAACGCCGTGGCCCATTAATAAATAACGAGTCGAACTGAATAGGGATCAAAGACGTTTAGTGTGATGTAGTTTTTATTTATTCTTTTTTTTTTTTTTATATGATGAACTGGAGTACGGCCAACAGCCGGTTCAACGAAATCGTTTTATGAATTAGAATAACTGTACATTATTACAATATAATATTTCAGTTTTATATTTGTATCTTATATACAACCCGACTATAACAGACCCACGGCTCGAGACGAAATAGACAAAATGCACCGCGTGTATGACCGACAAATCGTACATAATATTATACCTAACCTCGTGGGTATAATATGTTTTTCAATGTTCGATGTTCATTGTTCGACCACTTCGACCACGAAAACATGCTTGACATTCGGTAGCATCGATTGGCTCGTTGTAGAAATTGAAAGAAATCGAAGCGGAACAATATAATTAAAACACGCTTAGTCCTTTTGATTTTTAACTGAAATTTATTACAAGCAGTTGGTGAAATATTACATAATAGCGCACTGTGTTTATATATATATTACATAATATATCGTTGTTTAATTCATGAGACCGTTTCGGAGTTTTAAATTACAGCAATTGACTTAATTAATATACAACGAACAATTATCTCATTACATTTTCGGCCCCTATTACAATCTACATAATATTGTATAACAATATTATAGCCATGTCTCTAACTTATAAGTGGAGCGTTTAAGTTATTTGTATGTTAATACAATTTTAAAATAAATACTTTACTGTCTAGTCGTCAAGCGCATATTAAAATATCATGTCCGGCAACTATATTATGTATAAGCAGTATTGTTTTTTTTTTTCAAAACACCCGACACTTTGACAAAATTAATGATGTAGATTGGAGACACACGTGTCATTGTTTGAAATATAATAGTATATCTTATATATCTAATCGAAGGTGGAAAAAATCTTTAAGAATGATACAAAAAATGATAAAACCGAATCCGATTTCATGCACCTTGGAATTTCACAAAATTTTATTAATTCCTAGAACTGATAATGGAATAAAATATTAAAAATTAAAATAACTTATTATCTTGGACAAAAAAAAAAAAAATTATATAACTACACAAATAAGACATTGGACAAACGATGTGAACGTTTTACATATTATTAAAAATAACACATATAATATGATATAATATATTTCTGTGATTTAATATTTTGTATTCTCTATCCAAGTTTCGAATTTGTTAGCAGTAAGTCATTATAAGTATATAATAACATTATTATTGTACTTCATGAGCATTATCGTTGTGTGTGCATTTTAACGTTTTGATTGTTAAAATACGATTTTGTTTTCATAAACCGGAATTGTCAGTACAGTATAATGTATTATGATTGAGTGTCTTAAGAATTTACATTATCATAACATAATTAACGAATTGACAGAATAATGTTTAAAAGTGTTAAATGATTCTGTAAAATGAGTACTTTGACCCGAAGATAGTGATTTCTTTCACATCCTTAATGGCTTCATTTTTTCTTGTTTTTTAATCCGTTAATTGCACCGAATTCGGATTTTTATTTCAATTAAAAGAAAAACCAATATTATACTCGTGTATTAATTTTTTTTTTTTTTAAGGTGTGTTTTTGTTCAATTATATTTAATGACTGTTTGCTTGTATATATATTATTTTCCCCGCCGATTAAATACAAATATTATTATAATAATTATAATTATTATTATTTGTGACAGTGAAAATCAATTTATCGTCTGGTGAACATTATAAAATGAATGCCCTAACCGATGAGTCCGGAAATTATAATTAATAAAAAAAAAACCGTTCGATTTGCATTCGGCACGGGATTTTAATTTCGAATATAATATATTATATACGCGTGTAAAATTGTATGACGTTCACTGTGCACACAATAATAATGATATTATATTATGATGGGACTTAATTTATAGCCGAATGAAGAGGACAAAAAAAAAAAAAAAATTGTCGACGGGTTAGCGATGCATGTCCCCCCCCCCCGGAGACCGTAAAACCGAAACAACACGCGTGTGTGCGTTAAGTGCACGACTGTTTTGTAGACACACAGCGTACATTATAGATTCACTGCAAATCGTAATATTTTTATTTTTTTTAAACTGAACGAGTTGTGAACACACGATACATGACGTGCGGCAATAATGTGTCATTTATACGGACGCCGTTAAGATTTGTTTTTTTTTTTTTTTTATAGTCATTTGATTGCGGTTTAAGTACGCGTGCTGCATATATATATGTGTACTACATGTCTACATATACATATACCTACATTTGTATTTTATACGCCATTTAAAATGTTTACTATCATTTTTCATACCCCAAAACTTATGGAAGGTTTAAAAACTTCACGGTTTTTCCATTCTAGTGCCGACGCCAAAGTCCTGCCAGTATGGGGGGGGGGGGAGCTCGAGCCATATTACTCGAATTTGTTTTTTACGCGCACTACGCACTACATATTATATATTATGTATCGGTACTTCATCGGTCGTTTCTAGCGGAAAAAAAGAAACGCTCAAAACGTCAGGTTATAGGTTTTTTATTCGATTCCAGAAAAAGATAACTATATATTTTTATTACTTTTGAAAAAGGTATACGTATACGTATTATCGGTGTCCGTCGTTACGTCGTGCCGACCTTAGAAATAATTGAAAACAACCACCCTACAATTACCTATTTCGTCGTCGTCCGTCGATTCGTTTCGTCGGTGTGCATCGTGGAATTTAAAGCACTAATGACGTTTTGAAAAGGGAACCTCTCGTGTTTTAATAATATTACAGGTTATTACGTAATAATTTAAACAGAAAACGGCCAGGTGCGTCGGTATACCGATATCCGCGATTGGTGGCGCGAAACCCATTAGCTTAAAAGTTAAAATAAATTATTATCGTTCTCGCTCTCCACCATATACCAATATGTAATTATACCTGTTACTACCTACCCCGGTATGATATTATACCCGAGTATAGTACACGTTCTTACGATTTAGGAACACTATGCACCGTCGTCGTTGTACGAGTAACCGATCGTGGGACGATACAACCTACGACGACGGTGGTTCGGTCGTTCTTGACGCTTGGCGAGCGGATTTTATTTCCCCCGTGGAGGCGTCGCAAGGGTCCCTGGAGGAATAAGGGTCCACAATTAATTAGTTTTAATTATTACCGTTCTCGGAGGCCCGAAACAGCACGACGATATGCGTTGCGCAATAATATCATATAATAATAATGTACCGGCAGATACGAGCGCACGAGCGTTACGCATGTTATTATTAAAATATGACCATTATACCTATTACTGTTACCCGTACCTATACGAACGTTATTATATTATTTCGACGATAGCAATAATATGATGTACAGAGATGACCACCGTGAAACCGGAACTGCAGTATACCGAAACCGAACGCGCCTAAACGGATAGAACAAAATATCTCGACTATCCCAAAACACAAATCCAAATGGGGTGTGCGTGTGTGTGTGTGTATATTATCATAATATATATGAATTAAACGTCGCATGTGCTTTGAAATATAATATTATAAAATCTCAAACCGGCAGACGTGGAAATCCGACGAAACGTCGCTAAATCGGATCGGGTTATATATATATAGCTATATACGCGCGCAGTATACTATTATATTATTATAAAATATTTTTACGCTCGAGAAAATCTTTCGGGTTTTCAAATATCGAACAACAACAACAACAACAACAACAATATCGCCGAGGGAAAGTAACACAAAGCAGTATTACTCGCCGAGACCGAATAACGAGCGCAATGCGTAAAATATCGCATTCGACGGCTGCTGCAGCTCTCCGTAATATTATTATTATTGTTTTTGCTTTCCGCCCCCGCGCCGACGACGGACACCGTTGACCGGAACCACTCGGGTGTTTTCTCATAACGCCGCCGCCTCCGCCGCCGATGCGAACGAACAACAATAATATGTAATAATATGACGACGACACGACACGACGTGACGTTTAAAAGTCGCCTTCGTCGTCGTCGCGATATTGTTTATGCCTCCCGTTTCGGCTGTCCCTATGACCCGAGGCGGCACAGCAGACGTCATATTATTATTATACACCGCTATAATATTATAACAAACATCATCTCGATTGGCCGAAAAGCTGCGAAGAAAACACGAACCGATTTTAGTCCGCTTTATATAATATCAAAACATTAAAAGTTCGTCTGTTATTATAATTGATGTGTTTTACTAAATTTATTGTATGTCTAGTATAGTAACTATTGCAACGTTATAGCAATATGATAATATGTTATGCAATTTGTTTGAGAAATGCGAAAACAAATATGCAAACCTTTTAGCAGAACTCTAATTATGAAAGGATAAATCATGATTTACTAGAAAGTTAACACCAGGGTCTGTGTAGAAATGTCGGCGCAAAACAATACCATTAAATAATACCAAAAATACAACGAAAAACACTTAAAATCGTATTCAATCGCAAGGAAATCAAACTCAAACACATGTACAGTTATTTAAATAACCATAAAAAAAAAACTTAATCAATTTTCTACCATTTCTCTGAGGCTCCGATTTTCAGTATAGGTTTTAGGCTTGTTAAAACATGTCCATATAATCATAAGTATATATTGATAAATATTCAACGGGTAAATATTATAACAATACCCCGGATCGGTGTTTTATTCTGATAAGCATTTTAAATATTTATAAGTTTACTGGGTAAACAATTATTTTGCAACGATATTTTGTTTTTTGAATTTTTGAGTGTATATACTGGGAGAGATATATTTTATTATTTTTAAATATATTATACCTAAACCTTTAGACATTTTTTTACTTAACTAATCCGTTCCAATTAATTGTACATTAATAAAAAAAAAATTAAAATCATATTAATTCAATGATTGATATGAATGTAAATCCATAAATTCAGGAAATAATTCTGATCATTTACTCGCTATCAAAAAAAAAAAAATATATACCTAAAACCAAAAAAAATTTTCCTGGAAAAATATGATTTGTAATAGGTACCTACATATAATAATTAAAAATATTAACTTTTGTATAATTAAAAACATATATATATATTTTCTCAAGAATATTCATTTATTAGAAAAAAAACCTAAACTTTATTGTACTTATATTAAATTTAGTTTGTTTCATTATGTCTGTTTACATTTAATTGTCGAACTGTAATAGATTTCTCTGAAAGTTCTAAATAAAAAAAGAAATTCAGTTATAGCACAAAACTATACACAATCGACTGTAATTCATTCATATTATTGTGTGGGCTGCTGATTTATACTTAAACTTATAACAGTTCATTATGACGTATTACAATTAAATTGCATCCTATGAAAATAAATACGTTTATGTGAAAACCTATATGTGACGCATTAACTATACTTACCGCGGTGGTCATAATTCTACATGCATAACCGTATGGGTACATGTATTTTAAATTTTGGTACGTACACATCCATGAATATAACATTATATACCTATATTATATATTTATTATATCATATATACGAGGTGGGTACACGGATGAACCCCTTTGCGTGAGTGGTCGGTCGGTCGGCAGTGGCGGCGGTTGACGGAATTCGATATCATTAATAATTATTTACGGTCTGCAAAATAACTGACGTTCGTTTGGACCTTTTTGTTACCTACCGAAAGGCCGATGACGACTTTTTAGAATATAATATGACGCCCTCGTATACCCACATATTTAAATATCTAATAAAATAGTATAAAAACCGCGCGCCTCCAGTATAGTGTTTAACCGGTGGCGGTTGTTTTTAATGTGCCCCCATAACTGGGAAAATCTGAAGGTTTCTGGGAAACCAACAACGCTTGGAAATAATTGCAGGTAGAAAAATTATACGGTTTAACGACAGAGCTGCTAATTGCTATAATAAGTAGGTATATGTATATATTATTTATTATATACATATGTATAGATCTTTAAAAAAAAAGTTTAAAGGGTTAATTACTACGACGTCCGTTTTATTTTATTTTCCATGTAAAATATTATACTTAACAACTATGTTTTTCGTACTATATAGACGTAAGTATAATAATTAATTAATATAATAAAATACCATTCATACGCATTTATTTGACAGCAAAGTACATTTTTTAAAGGTTTTCATTAGCATTTTCTCGATCGTACCTCGATGATTATTACTAAATAGTATATTACGCTATTATTACACGAACCCTCGAAACGACAAAAATATCAATATAATATAATATGTGTAAATATGCATAAAGGTATGTTAATTTTTACTGGTTCCATACGTTTACGAAAAAAATAAAACAAATTCCGAACAGAAGGTAATAATAATAATGATAATAATAGTAATAACAATAACAACCAACATTATTATAGGTAAGAGGTACCTATAATATTATGTTGTCCATGTAATATAAACAATGCGATATTATATCGAATTTATGCGTTTCCGAATATTTTTATTCATGATATAATATGGTCTTGCAGTGTTTTATGTACGTCATCATTATGATATAATGTTGAATTTTATTGATTTGACATAATATTTTCCCAACTCTGGCATACCTGCAGCTGGACAGTTTGAATACCACCTGGTGTAGTTTATTTTAATGTATGTAAATGCTCAAACGACACCCGAAGACGACAAGTCGCGTGCGAAGACGTAGGTATCACGATTATTATCGTTATTATTATTATTATTATTATTATTATTATTATTACTATTATTATTACTAGTACGATATACGAGCGACGGTTTACTTCATTTATATACGAGGATGTATCGTTAAAATATCTCCATCACCACGGCAATCCGTCATCGTCAACGCTGCAGCTTTATATAATGTATAGGTATAATGCTAAACCCGTAAGCCTGGCACGGATGTGACGAACGGCGCGTAGTCCGCACGAGGGACGGGCTGCGGAAATTCGTCTCCCCTTCTCGGCCGCCGCGTACACTGACGCAAGGGTGGACCGGTCGAGAAGGGATACCGCACGCATACAGCGCATTAGCCATGTATAGAAAGTATAGTCGTCGTCGACTGTCTGCTGCAGCGCCGGCGTGCACGAAATTACAATAATTTCACGATATAGTTCCGATCGATCTTCTAATTGCGCCCGACCGGATCGCCAGAAAATTAGATTGCCGCAATCGGATAACCACCGGTGGCGAGGCGGTGGTGGTAGGACTGTATGCGGGGATGAGGATTTGTGGAAAACCCGATTTGGTAAGACCGATCTCTACGGCGTGGAAATAGAGAAAATAAGAAACGAAAAAAACTGTATATAAATTGCGTCCCCTTCAGGTCGGTGCTAGATAATACATTATTTTTTACACCGAGCGTAAAACGACTTCCCCGCGCCACACACCACTGCAGCCTGCAGCACACTTTATTTATATATATATAATATACACAGTCACCGCAGGTCCTCGTCCGTCGCAATGCCGACCACCCCCCCCCACGCTCCACCCTCCCTACCAATGTCCCGCAAACGACGAAGATTTTCCCCCTAAACCCTATCACCTCCCGCCGGCACCCTCTCGCGCGTTTATATTATACGTTTTCCGCGGCCGGGGCCATGTGGGCTCCGGGATGCGGGTCGGTCGGCGGCGGCTTCCCTGCTCTTCTTCCCGTCGACGTTCGCTAATGTTTTGTCTCGCACTCGCGCCCGGGAGAGCCGGGAGCGACCGTGGGTACGACGAACGCGTGTGTTTTCCTATCCATTACCGGCGCACTTCCGTTCAAACAATGGCCTTTGGATCGCCTCCAAAATGGGTGTGTGCGTGTATATACGCCGTTGACGAGGGAGACCGAAAGCGTGACGGAGAGAGTCGGCAGTGGCTGAACGAGGGGAGGGTGGGTGCAATATGTGCGTATACACACACAAACATACACACAGTGTGCATGAGCATATATCGATTGCAACGGCTGCTGCAGCATAGCGCGCGTTGTGTATATATTATATGTGATGGGTAGGGTAACGCGAGACTGTTTGAAAATATCCAATGACAACGGGCCCCGTGCGAAAACCGACCGTTGTCCGGTGCGTACCTACCGCTGAAAAACGACCCGTCAAAACTTTCACCCCCCCCCCCCACTATAACACCACAGTGGCGACCTTTTAATTTACAAGCCGACAGGTGTCAATAATATAAACTTTACCTATAATGTATATAAGTGAAAAAAAATATTCGACTCTCAGTCACCGCATTCGTCCCGTCGCCGTGGTCGTCGAATCCGTGCGAAGAATTTTCACTGACAGGATTATTGTTTGTTTAATATACCACACGTGGTGATGCGCACGCGCGTCAAACGCGGTTTGTTTTTCGCTCGCTCGCCGATAATGGGCTTTTTAACGGATCACGTCCAAAAACCCGCCTATAGGCCACCGGAAGTTTACCGCCACCGCCGCGATGACTGCCGGAAAACGAACGGGAGGAATCGGTAAACCGAGATATTGTGTATTATATACAAATATAATATATATAATATATAATATATCGTTCCTCTTGCCCGTCGACCGCATCATTCAGCCATCGCGTGTACCGAAAACCTTTTAACGGCCTGCAAAATAATGCGTTCGATGGTTTCTATGTCCTTTGCTCGTATAACTATAATTAATATTAATTTGTATTTTGTATTTTTTACAATCATATTATGCCTCGGTAAAGGAACGATATAAAAATATAAAATAATTTAATAATTTGTCTCTAGTCCCTCAACCGCGCACACCGCGTGATGTGTGTCCAATAAGCCTGGCGCACGCGCGCGTATACACTTTGAGCGAGACGCCGTAATGTATATTTTACGAAAAATCCGTTTATATTATTTATTGCCGTGTGAACGTCTGGCTAAAACACACTAGAACGGGTGAGCGGCGGCTTTATATATATATATAAATATACAGTCGAGTACGGTTTTAAAAGTTATTAACCGTTTGAAACTTTGATATTTTAATCCATTAGGTACACCGCACTTGAAAATAATTGTCATGTACAAGTATATATATATATATATTATATGCGTATTATACGTCTTACGGGCCGAGAGTTTAAAAATATTTAGATTTATGCGTTAAAAGTTTGGGCTGAGGTCTCGAGGTGGAACGGCGAGAATAAATAAGCAAAAAGGAAATAGAAGAATATTTGCGTCATCTCGGTTTTTGCCCTTATTTCAAACTTTAAATGGTTACAACTCGCTCGAGTCGCGCTCGTTTAAATTGGGTTTCGGCTCCGAAATTCTCTGCGAAATGCTAAATGTTACAGTAAACTGGAAATAAGTACTTTTTTAATCTTTCAGCCGTGAAAAAATATATTAGAAAACAAAACTCTAACAATATAATATATTATTTTAAATGTCATTTTTCGTTTAAGTTTTTAAGTTTTTTAAAGCACTATTGACAAATATCTTTCATAAAGCAACTGCACATTATTATATATAAATGTCTACTTTCATGCATATAATAAACAAAAAATATTCAGATTCTTTTTTTTTTTATCTTTAAATTCTCGTTTTCAATATCTGAAGTTGTTTTTTACGAATATAATAATCAAATTGATCTCATTATAATATTATAATAGTTTTCGATTTATTAAAACACGACACTTTAATACTTCTTAATAATAATCATAACACAGTTGTACAACAATAATGCAGGTATGAGTTTGTATTTTAGTATTATTTTTAAAGAATCATCCCAATGATTCTATCAACTTGATTTCCATTATCGATTTTCGCCTTTACTCGGACAATTTTTTGTTACACTATAAAATGTGCATTAATTAAATCATCATTAAACTGTTTTTTACAAAATAAATATAAGGTTTTTGAATTACACGCCTGATGACTGATAGAAAACACGTATGCTAAGTCAATTAACTTAAAAATACCTCTTTGCATACACCTGCACGCGCTTTAAATACTTACGAAAGTTGTTATACATAATTTTAAGTATAAATGTTTCTGTTTTATTTTTCTACATTTTTTCAATTCCAATTCAATTATTTGATTATATCTATTCTGAAGATTTATTAATTAAAAAGTTACTGTTTTTTTTTTTCACACAGACATTAATTTATTATTTGATATTTGTAAATATTTTTTACGTTGTTTTCCAGAATATATCCCAACTGTAGTGAAAACGAAAAAAATTACACAAATTAATTGATACAAAATATGCTAATGGCACATCAATAGCGTACGTTATAATTAGCAAACCTCAGTTACTCGTTTCATAAAAAATGAACTAACCATCTGTCTCGGAAATTTTAATTAGAATTTACCAATTCAATTTTTTTACATCCACCTAAACAGTGTATTTTTCAACCGTTATGCGTAAGCCGTACACATTATGTCAAAACTCAAAAGTTTTTTTTATTAAGAATAAACCGGACGAATAATTTACGCGTTATATATTTAGCATTACTGCGAAGGCGGCAATAGCAGTCCAACTACGCATCATCAAAATGGGTTGTACACGAGTATGACTTAGTAGGTATGCTTAGTACGTATTATTATAATTCGCTGTCGTAAAGAACACCGCGTCAAGGCGTCGACCGTATAGTTATCTCGGGGATCGTCATAAAGCTAACGATTTAACATTTTTTAAACTATAAAACCAAATTTGAATAAGATACTGTAACAATTATCATTATGTTGGGTACCTAGGTATGTATAATATACGTCATAATAAATTTGTGTGTGTATATATTTCTATTAATGACGCGTTTATCGTCGTACACGTTGGGTACACTACGAATTATGTCTGTATGTTATGAACTCTATGCACATAGTATACCTAATGCAGGTACAACAATATAATAACTGCCGGCTGACACAATATTATATTTATGCGCAGCAAAATCGTATAAGGATTCTTTTGTGGCGCATACCGTGTAAGAATAGTACTCCGCAAGTCGTGACCGCTGACACTCAAGTGCTCGACACAACGTGAAACTCTGTGCGACTACGACACAGCCACACGCCGCTACTAATATAAAATCTATCCGACACATTTTGAGAGTCATGTAGTCTGCAAGTCTTTAGTATAACCGGGTAATATTGCAGCTATTTGAATAAGAAAATATAATACTATTATAGTATTATAGCTTTATTACAGTTCTAACTTTATGCCTCCTCTGAATATTTTATATTTAACTGCAGGTACCTGGCATCCTCTCTGGCCACGGTATAAAACCTGTATTCGCAGAAATACGGATACGGTAATTTACTGTTCTGAATTTTCTGAATCAATACATGCTTTGAAATTAATTGAATACAGAAGGCAAAAAATACATTTTATGTTGACAAATCACAACAAAAAGCTATATTGTAATAATTTATATTAAGTGTAGTTTATCTTTAAGTAATAATGTTCACTTGTATTATCATTTCGACAATGTGCAATGATATTTTAATACCATCCGAGCTTTGACATGATCTGTGTGTTGTGATGAATGTAATTCGAAAGCATCCACCTACTTATGTATAGGTACTTTGGTCGAGACATACACATCTTTTGATGAACTACTTAAATAAAATATTATACGTTTGTACAGTTAAAAAAGTTAATGTTCAAAATGTCTCGAGTACGTCATTAAACAGACCAGGTACGTTGAAAAATACGTATTTGTATTATATTGTATGGTGAATACCTTGTACGATTGTTGAAAAAAATAAAACCATTATTTTATACCTCGCGTTATTGTGCGGTGTGATGAGAGAGGTCACAGCTGCAAAAAAATACGACTTAAAAATATACAAATGTACATTTGTTATTTATTTCATAAAGAAATTTTCGATCAAGTCCTGAGTGGCCATTATGTATAATATATTTATACACCGTCCACTACAGTATGGTTATCGTTTGGGTTGTAAAACCAACCCGTAGGGTCGTACATATATATATTCTATAATATAGGTGTGGTAATATGCCTTAATATTCAGTAGGCGAACTTACGAGTTAAAATATTACAAAAAGTTTTATCACCCAAAAATGCGGTTAGGGCAAACTTTAGTTGACCATGTTGATGTATTAGTGCACAGTTCCCGTTGTCCAGTCCAAACTCTCTCTCGCTCTTCCACAAACTCTTACTTGTGATATCCATTGATCCATTACCATCACTATCGCATCCGTGTACATAATAATATATGGGTTTTGTGACTGTAGGCACATAAACTTGCGGCTATATCAAAAACAACGGTGATCCGTTCACACACCGAAATTGCACCGATCATGCACTGGCGCATCTGAACTCCACCAAGGGGACATTACAGTTTTTAATACGACTCTTGAAATAGGGAGCTTCACGCTGCATCATATTTTTGAATTGTATACAGAAATAGTTAATTTTTATTGAATAAATTAATGACGATTATAATATTGTATTATTGATGATTATAAATACATCTTGAAAGTCCCGAGGGAGAAATCCACACCCCTCACTAACCAAAACGACACTGGTACCGCATGTGGACTCACTTAATAATAAGTCTAAATGTACGCAGATTTACTTTTATTTCCGGCTGTATTATTATTTATTGATTACAATTATATTAGTACACTACAGTAACGTACAGGATGGGGCAGTGTTGTGGACAGCCCGGCGGTGGTAGAAAACGCAAACTGTTTTTGTACAGATATTATTGCCTCATATTTCTTATTTTTTTTTTGCTCCGTCGCTTTTACGATTATTACTCCGACAGCGCGGCGGCCGTGACGCCTGCATCGAATAGGCTCAATTTGTCCGAGGGTCTTGTACACAAGGATAGTAATGGCCGATATTTCTAGAGCGGGCATGGCACGCAGTGAACAATAGCACACCTTTAGCCGTGACCAGCAAAAGGGTGTGTGTATTAGAAAGAAAACGAGAAATAAGGGAGAGAGGGAAATAAGAGACAGTGAGAGAGAGAGAGAGAGAGAGAGAGAGAGAAGTGGTGCTGTACAGAAACAGTCAGGTTTTAGCGACAGTGTCTGAAAAATATCGTATATATAATAACAGTATCGTGTACACGAAAAGGAAGAAATGAGATAGAGACAGAAACACAGAGATATAGAGAAATAAAAACGTCACGCGCTTCGGAGCAAAACGTCCTGCGACGTTCATCCGTTATTATACTCGTGTATATATATATATTATATACAGAGCTGGTTGTGTTTGTCGTCATTGTAAGGAAAACACCAAGACTCACCCTGTATATATATATATAAGAAAACTGGAGAATTATAAGTCGACCCGCCTCCAACCCTGTCCGAACACGGGGCGACGGTGGTGATGGCGACGGATATAACGCGACTTGTGTTTTCGAGTGCTCCCGCCGCCGCCGCCGTTACAAATGCGTCGGTAGTATAAATGTCTGGAGCAGAGAGAATTTTCGGAAAACTATTGTATTGCACGCGCGAAGCCACTATACGCCTTCGCCGCCGAGTCATAAATTATTCATGTGGGCCGCCGTTGGTTTTGGAGTAAAAAAAAAATAAATATATATATCTCGCTCTCCGTCTATTGCCGTGGTGGTTGTTTATTTCCAACATGTTCATATATAAGATATCTAAGAATATATATATATATATATATATATTTATATTTACACATCCACACGCGAAAGAGAGAGAGAGAGTAAGGGATATCGAGTAAGAACGAAGGAGGAGGGGGGGGGGAGAGACAGGAGGAGAGAGGTGTTCGCTGTGTCGACTAAAAGAGTTATATATTATACAACACATCCGAATTTTTTTGCAGAGGTAGAGGTATTCGAAGTTTTTATATGCCGCCTCGGTATGTATATCACTGTGTTTCCTCTGGAGTTTTCCGGGATTTACATTTCTATCCACCCCGAACGACTTAATACGCCTCATTATATCATTGCAGTAGAAACCTATTTAGTTTTTCGGATTCGTCCAATATCATTAATAACGATTATTGTGGCAGCACTGGTTTTATGATGAGCGTATTCGTAGGCACACGTCGCGGTCGTCTATAAACATTAAGGATACCGAGCACTGGGGAAAATGTGTACAGGCTCTTCTAAACTTTAAATGATTAAAAAAAAAAACCCGTTAGTTCGCATTATTCGACCCAGAGCGATCTACTTCAAACTATACGAAATTAAAATACATAATTTTCGGTGCAAAAATCAATTGATAGATACAGGATTAACCAACAAACATACGAGTATGGGGATGAATAAAAAATAAGAGGAATAGTAAATAGGTATAAGAATATTGCGTTTGAATAACATTTTTAATACCAAATTGATACTGTTAAAAAAAAATGCCCTTTTTACATAAAATATAATACAAATCAGCCAAATCGACAAACGCGAAAACAAATAATTTTTTATGACAATTTACGTATACTACTATGACGCGATACGCGGATCTATTGTGTACCATTATTATAAATGTGGGATTCGTGTCACCTGCAGCTCTAGAATTCAGGGCTCGCTGAGCATCGCCCCGTGTGATTTGCTCTTATTCGTATATTATATAAACATCAATGTATATTATTATTATTATTATTATTATTATACAGTTCGCGTATAGTGCAATTCCGCAGTCATCGTCAATATCCGGATTCTCGGTTTATCTATCTCAGTGACGCGGGCGGTACGCAGGTCGTTTTAAACCGCGGTTTCGGTAACGTGACGATATATATATATATATATATATATATTGATTTACCGCGACGTTTAGTTTTATCTATCATAATATGATGTGAACCGCCATCGTACAGCTACTCGTAGCGCGCAACAAACGTATTATGATTTCCTATACGTTGTTTAACGATTCTAAACGTCTGCACCGCTGTGATGACCGACGGACGTGCGCTCGATACCGATTTGGCGAGCCGACCGATGCAGCGGGAAACGTGTGAAAACGGCAATCCAATTACACACGCACGCGTATAATATAGAACGCCGTCGGACTTCAGTGCACGACGGGCCCGGGGAATCGGCGGAGGGATTTATTGAATTACCCGTGTAGTGGGGGTCAACATGCCTCCAGTGTCTGGTCGGACCATAATATTATGTCGACTGTATACGTATTTAATACGATACCATAATATTATGTCGTATTATGCTGCGTGGTCTTTGAAATGCGGTTCGTGCGCCGTCGGAACGACAATTTCACTGTTTGATAGGGACGTATATTATATTTATACAATATTATAATAATTTCGAGTACGACCCAAATATACAGCGACGTCAACTACGTGCGGATAACCAAACCTGCTTCAGGGTTTTTGGTTTTTTTTTTTTTGTATAATTCATATTCAAAAAAAATTCCTTCCAGATGCAGTTTTATATGTTTTTATTTATGCTTTGAAATAACTTTTAGTGTTCGATATAATATACGTCAGTTTTTTTTTATACATATTATAATATTAACTATAAAATCTCCAATAATGAATAAGCTAACGAATTAGTTAAAATTATATTATATTATTTTATACGAGTATACGATATACTGTACCTACCTATGTATCACCTTGTTAAACATATAAAAAAACTACTTTTGACACAAGCCACTTCATGCAAGTGAATCAAATTAAGAACGTTAATATCAAATCTAAAATGACACTATTACCTAATCTGCTAAGCTGTCGTTTTCGCGTCCCGAACAGAGTTTGTACTTATAAAAGGACAGATAACTATAGAGTAGCACAAATACAAAAAGAAAAAGAAAAAGGAGACTAATAAATAATAACGCTACTTTTTTGGGTGCTAGAAGGGTGAATGGGAGGGGACGTATAATTCCGAAAAGCCAAGTGCTCTCGTGTGCGTGTGGGTGCCTCTGACCTAAGCCTCGGCAGAGAGGCTTAAACCGGTGTATATAATATATATATATATATATATATGGTAGTATTTTATTATAGATATATAGTGCTGCACCGACGTCACATTAATCTGGCGGCGTTTAACCCACAACCCCCCCCCGTCTCGTCCTCACCGCTCCCGTAGAGTTTAGCTAATTAAGGCGAGACTCGACTACAATCCTTTCTGCCGCGTTTTATTTAATTTCGTCCGGTTGACGGCTCGCATATAGTATATAGTTGCAGTGTCCGCCGTATACTTTTTTTCAGCAGTGTTTCGTCCTTTACTCGCATCGTGCCCCCCAATACCGAATTCGAACAATTTGCGGCGGACATCGGGAGGCGGTCGGTTTTTGCGGGCGGCGTCGTCAAAAAGCAGGGGGGGGGTGGAAAAACGAACGTGAAATTAAATGAAAAAAAATCGAACGCTATAGGCCGTTGGTCCATAGCTGGCATATTCCGGGCCGGGAAAATGGCACTGGACTAAATTTAACCGTCGCACTAAATTTAGAGACGGCGGCGGCGGTGGACAAACGCACGTCGCGCGTCGTCGTTGCGTTAGAGGTAGGAAACGATTAGAGAAAAAACAGCCGCTCCGGCGCTGCTCGTGACACATGACCGTCATAACCGATCTAATGAGCAGAACGCTGCGCTCGGCGGCGGCGGCGGCGGCGGAGAAAACAACGTCCCTTCGTCCATTCTCCCAGTCACTCCGTCGAACCCGTGTTATTATTTCGTCGTCATCGCGCGGCGGCTTTATTTTTCGGTGGAAATATAATATTATTATTATGACTAAAAAAAAAAAATACTCTTGTATAATATTATATTAAAACGCAGGCGACGGCGGCGTGCGCACCGAACGTATCGCCTCCGCCTAGGATAAAAAGCTTAGCGGTATTTTTTTATTCCGTTTATAATATCATATCGAGTTATATACTCTTTTTCCGTTCTCCGCTCTCCCCGCGTATGCCGTCCCTACAAAAACCTCAATATTACGATTTATGTTGTATATTATTCTACGCGCAGTGTTCGTCGTCGAGAAAATTTCATATAAATTCTCGATCGAATCCGAAAGGATACATATAATATAATATATGTTTTATTTACGCAGTATTATATATATATATATGTCTATACAATATACGTCTATAAATACACAATAGATACACATACGCAATTCACGAGAAAAACATTCAATTTATTTTCTGTGCTGTATATACCTATACCTTATCAGAAACGTGTAATTTTCCATGTGTATATATAATAATAATGTATAAAACTCTTTTAATAATATAATGATGCTCGACGGATTTCCGCTTTATTCTCGCGATCGCGTTGATGACTCTCTCTCAAAGCCCCCCAAACTCTCTACTATAATAGACGCGTGGCACCACGTCACGCGGCGTGTGAGCAAATTCCAGCGCAGAGTTTTTATTTTTTATTTTTTGGTACACTGACAAAAGAAAAGAGTAATTCCCCCCGTGCCCGTGGCATAGCTTCCGGCGTTCGTTTTTAAAATTAGTGCTGTAGTTTTGTTTCTCGTGTCAAGTGGACCGCTATCATCAATTACCAAAGATGACACAAAACGACGTCGTCATTAATCACGATTTTTGCTGTCGGGGAAGGGATGTCCGATCGTGCATTTGCAGCAGTCTGTTCCCGCCTCCCTCACTCCCGTCAACAAACGACGTGGGATTTTTTTGTGATGTTTTCATTGAAAAAAAACACCGCAAGGGTCGAATTACAAAACTCGTTTTTGAATAACATTATATATATAAAAAAAAAATGAGACAATTTTTCATGGAAAATGAACGAATTCAATGAATAACGCCTAAAAATATACATACAAATAGTATAATGTATATTATATTTAAGCATAATAAGGGCGACGGCCCCAAAAAGGTATAGAACTGGTGAAAATATAAATAACGAATGACGAGCGTTCCGTTCTAAAATTATAACAATCAATTAGTCGATCGTACAGTGTGCAGAATAAACAATTGAGCGTCATTAAAAATCGACACCGATTGTCTCGATGCAATAAAAAGTTTATTTTAAAGACCCTGATATCGTTTGATAATGATTTTCTACCATTTAGTTTTTTTTTTCAACACGCTCGTAGAAACCCCTATTGAGCGATTCAGAACCCACTGCCATCGCCCCTTTCAACCAGATGTTTTACTCTGTAATCAAAACGACACGTATGGTTTCACGAGGCGAAGTAATGAGTTCGCCATAAAGATGTATTGAGTCAACGTTTCCCCCAACGTTTCCATCGCTATAATTTTACACTTGGCATCTTGTACACACAAACGGTAATCCGTTTCCAAATATTGACGTTAATTAGTTAATATTATACATATACCCAATACTCATATTTAATTGTTTTTGCGTACCTACTCATTGATATTATTTAACCGATACAAAAACCATTGAATTCAATTTAAAAATGATTTCATATGTCTTGTAATATTTTTCATATATTATTATATAAATGTATAAAATATTTTATGTAGGTACGGTGGTTTTTTTTGTTGTTGTAATTTATGGACAAACTATAATAAAAATTACATAACTTTTCGACCGTTTTAATGTCCACAAAAGTATATATATACTATGAATTCTATTATAATGACAATACTATATTAGAAAAGTTTTGAAATGAATAGTGAATATATTTGTTTGGATACGTTTTAGTCATTCGTGTTCTTTTTTAGAAATAAATCGTAAATTCAATAATGATCATTACTAACACTGTGAATGAGTGCTAATAAAACGTTTGTATTAGCATTTTATTGACGATTGACTATATGTAGATTAACTATTGGCTTTGCAGAGTGCATTTTTGGTATATTTGACATATTTTATGATATTATTATTATTTTTTTATTATGTAAATATTTATCAAATGTGTAGGTCTTTTATTGTATTTGTGAACTAACGCTACTGAATTTTCTCGGTATAATGTAGATCTACTATGGAGAATACTTGGCACTTTACCATCATCAAACCAGCAGAAATTTTCTTTGAAGTATGAAACTCGTTTGTTTTTTGAATATTTTGAACGTCGCGTGCTGGTTGAACCTCACCTTGTACCGCACTTTTCGAAGAAAGATGTCGATGACAATAGTTTTAATATTATGGTTCCATTTCACATTGAAAACAACGATTGTGGACAGGTATCCCGTGTGATATCGCTTAAGGTGATTTTGTTATTTTGCCTTGGACACGTTATAGGGTGAATATTATATTATAATATATTCATATATATATTGATATTGTCTAATGATAGTTTTAAAAATGACCGTCAGAAATGGGTTTTTTTTTTTAATTTCGTTCTCAGATTTCGTACGCTAACTAGATGGTTACAACTTAAAAATTTGTTTTGGGTTAATACTAATAATAATAATATATCGAAACAAGCTGAACTTGATTTTCTTTTATGCTCTTACCAGCTGGCTCACGTGGTATAATATAGGAATATAGAAATGATTATTTTAACTTAATCATCGCCTCTCTTAAGATTGCATCTCTATCTATATATATACACGTTCGTTTTCAAGCGTCATTTGAAATTCATAAATATTATTATGTTATATTTTTATGACGAAAAGCTACAAAGCGAAATATTAACGAGGGACATGCAATATAAAAACTCTTTTAATAATAATAAAATATATTATGGTCATAATAATATCGTCATGCACTGAGGTACGAAATATTTGATATCATAGAAGAAACGCGACTCCTCATCGCCGATCGTTTGTCGTCGGCAGGAGAGCATGACACACACACACACACACACACACACACGTGCACACCTACATGCGACTAACATCTTAATTTAGAATTTATGGGGTTGTCGCGTGTACACGGTCTTGTGCCCGTGACATTTCCAAAACTATATACACACCACACTTTTCTCTCCGTCCGCGCCCGGTTATTCGTTAGCGTTGATTTAAGAGACGGCTTGTTGTTACGAGCGCCATCATAATATATACACACACACGCGACACACACACACACATATATATACGTGCACATAAAGTTATGTATGCTTTGGGGCGATTGGGTGAGGGAAGAGACATCGCGCGTTGTACAGGCGCCCCATAAATAAATATTTAGCTGTGTGTATGTGTATATAGCGCGCGCTTGTTTGGCGGCACGAATAATAGTAACAATATAAACGGACGTCCCTTAAAAGTTAAAAACTCGCGACGACGAATCCTCCGATCCAGAGCTCTCTTCTTTCCGTCGCCGTGTCTGCGAAACACATATTTTCTACTCTTCGTAGTCGTCCCTATGAACCCTTTTTCCAGAAATCTATTCGATTTTTCTACTGTCGTCATCGTATTATTATTATTATTATTATTATTGTACGCCAACGCACGATTTTCTACAGCCGACTTAAGTCAGCGCCGTCGGTCCCCCAGTAGTAGTTTTTCAGTATTTCACTCAGTTGTCAGGTGATTTGGGCCAATACTCAATACTCCAACGCTTTCCGGAATCCGAAATCGGCCTGCGACGTCCTCTGCAGCGGTGTCGACTCTAATCGTTACAGGTGCACTTCAAATTGCGTACGTGTGATTTGTATTTTTGTGCGGAAATTATATGAATTGCATCTCATTAACATTTTATCTTATGAATTCCATAACTAAAGTCACGACTGACTAAATGTATATTGTTTAACGCGATATCCGTTGAACGTAAATGGGTTTACCTACACTCGCAGTAGTTTATTGAATATTTTATACAGAGTGATTCACCACCAGTGGAAGCATGCTTGCCTCCATTTTTTCATTTAATAATTAACTACTTATTCAAATTTTGATTTTTAATATACTTGAAAACTATATTTTTAAATTCTTTGAAAATGTTCGTACCTACTATATCGCAATCAATCAATAGTGATTATTTTGATAAATATAGACATTATATTGCGAAGGAGCTCGATTAACTTTCAAAGAGTACATTTTCGTGTTAGAATGATTGAAACATTTTTTGTGATTTCCAGATTGTTATGAATATTTGCTGCTCAAAGTTATATTATTGCGTTATACAACTTACTATTAATATTATAGCTGGAATGTCTTTCTAACAACAATTGTGGATGTCTTGCTAACAACAATTGTTGTAGTAGTAGTAAATGTAAATTACAATATAGTATTTGTGGTGCAATATCTCGTTCAGGATTAATTTCCATTTAAGTTGTGTAAATTTGCATTTTTGAAAGAAGATTTGTAAACTTGCTGTGCATCCAATTACAAAAATTAATTGCATATTCAAATCTGACGATAGTTTTAATTTGCATATACAAATTAATTGCACTTTTTAGGGAGTAAAAACTAACTTTAAGACTTTGAATATTTCTTTTGTTTCAATAACGCGATCAAAAGGAAACGAATTAATAAAATCCCGCGCCGCATGCCGTCCACACAATAATTATTTGCATTTGATTTCGTTAACGTTTTACAATGAAAAATTAAATTAAACATTAGCGAAACGAAAATCATCCAGAGTCGTATCCGAGTGATATTACAGTTAATTTTTTTTTTTACCTGAAATCGTTTATTTTGAAGAAATATAATAATTTATTAACAATAGGTATCAATACCATCGAATATAAGACCATATAGGTAGGTAGCCCAAGTCTAACACAATAATAATATTGTCCGCCAGTGAGCATAATAATAATAATAATAATAGTATTATATCCAGACGTATATAGGTGCCTAATATAAAAATTCGCATACACATAAGGCGTGGTCCCCAGGAAAAAATAAAACAATATTATTTAAATAATATACTATATAAGTATACCTATATAGAGGTACCTACTCGAGTTGAACGTCTAAAGACAACGTAATTTTTTTCCCGTCTTGCGTTTCCCCGTGGATTTTCATTGCTTCGACAGCGCATATATTGCTATATACACAATAATATTATATACATGTACAGGTGTATGCATTATTATATTACTCATGTACATAATATATTTTATTGTACATAGTGGCGGGGCGGCAACACTTTGATTTTATTATTGTGGACTGAAAAATTCGATATTCCTCGCTAGGACTATGTTACTATGCGTAGGATCCCCAATATACAGGGTGTAACAGAAAGCTGCACTAAAAATAGAAAATATTTATATTTTAAAAAGTTGTATAAAATAAACCACTTGGTTTAGACATTTTTTTTTTTACCATCAACATTTTTCTTATGATCAGATTTACAAATTAGCTATTTTGAATTTTTCCAAGAAAATTTTGAATCAAAATAGCTCAAGTGTCTGTAAATTGTATTAGAAAAACAAAAAAAATTATTTTTAAAATGCTATTGATTCGAACTTAACTTATTTTATTAGTCAGTTGTTTCTGTTACATAACCCTGTATAAAAGTAATAATAATAAGTATACCTAATGTAATAACGTCTTATTTATTCTATATCTAATGAAGTCTGAAATTCAAAATATTTACATAATATTATAGTGTATGCTGCGTACACTGCAGTTGGACGATCCGTCACTTTTGCCCCTCCCCTCGCGGTAGCCAGTCGTATATAATACGAGTATATACGTAGGTACGCGAAAAAAAAACCTGCTAGGCGTTATTATACATAAACATTGTTATAGGTATTGTTATGTTATAATTATTATATACATAATATTATTATTATTAATATCCGCAGCCGAAACACAGTCCCCGCACGAGTCCGTAAACTATTACGCACCGCCGCGGCATAGCGGTTTTTATACGTCCGCGCGAGGTAAGTACGCCGCCGCCGCCGCCGCTTATACATCGCCGCGTCGTCGTATATATAGCTGTTTAAAGTTGGGCTATTAAACGCACTCGGTCTCCGCTCCAAGTTTGTATAAAATATATATATATAATATATATATATATATAGCGAGCAGCTCTAACGGCGCGTCGCGGCTTTTCGGCCGAGCGTCGTTCTTATATATATTTTTTTTTAACGCGAGCGTGCGCGCGCGCCTTTATATTATAAAGTTTAGAGAGTTTCTATTTGGTTTTTTTCTCTCGATGCCGCGGCGGTGTTCGCGAACTTTGTCGAGTATAAAACGGAAGAAAAAATAAGAAACGCGATTCGAAGCAGCGTCCGCCCCCCCCTACCCCTCCTCTCACCAACCGCCACCGACACCCCGACGGTTTCGGTCCGGCGCTTAATGAACTTTCCGGTATCGACCAGAGAGCGGTGTAGTGGGTTCTAATCCGAGGATTTTGCACTATCGTTATACATTTATATATTATTATATTATATATGAACACGTTTTACATTGCATCGGTCGAGTATACATACCCGCAGTATACACTGTGAGTCAATTGTCATTAGCTCGTTTGTTTTAACAGAATTCGTGGGCATAACCTTCGCCACCGCCGCCGTTTCACTATAGGTATAATATTATTATTATTATCAATTATTATTATTATTATACAGTGAATACACAAGATCGTAATATTCCGCTTAAAATGAGTCTTGGCATTTCTGTTGTCAACTGACGGTTTGTGTATAGTGTCCACATATTATAACATATTATTATATATAACGACTCATCTTATACGAGTAGTGTATATATATGTATACACTATATTATATTTATGGCAGTGGTGTGCGTATTGATTTTTAACGAAGCGAGTACACTGCAGTCTGACTTTTTTTTTTTACTAGCGTTTGAGATTTGGATTAATATAATACGTATATAATATGATGATATTATATTATCGAGGCGTAGAATATGAGAGCAATAAAAAACAATTCTTAGCAATCGACTCGTATTTATTATTTTTTTGTTCGCGCTATACGCAAATAGTCGAGATAAATAATATACACACTTTTAATATTTATACACTCTGTATGATAATTAATGGTTTTTATTTTTCGTTCCTCTATAGTTTGTCGATTTATATTTCATTTTTTTCCACGTTTTATACCGAAATACTATATTATGTTACAGTGTATACCTATACCTATACTGCTGACTACTCGTGAATCGTAATTCGTGTTTATTTACACGGCGCGGTAATCCAATATAATATATCGTATTATAAATTGTGCTTGTTGCGTAATCATTTATTTTAGACAAATATTAATTGTACGCCTTCGGATGATTAACACCGTTGACGTAGTTTTTGTTCAGTAGATAATATACATTAATAGTTAATACCCACGAATATTATATGTTGACGAGACGTGACGGTAAAGATCTGCCGCCGAATTAGTGTTGAAATCAAACGCCAAAAAAAAAAAAAATGGTAAAGATTAGATTTTATTATTCTGTCGCGTACGACAATCCTCTGTATTTACACGCGCGCTCTTTTACTTGCCGATAAACAATGTTGTGTTCAACCTTGTCGAAACTAAAACTGACGAAAAATCCGAGATCTCCAGCGATATCGGCTGCAGTCGCTCCTGCTTTTTATCGCGCACGCGTCATCATTACGCGTATATTATTATGAATATATAAAAGTAATATTATTATATCCAAACCGCGATTACTGCACGCGCATTATTGACACGGAACCTCGGAGTCGGATGCGGTGGTGGTGCCTATATGCCGTATCGCTCCGAAAAGCTTATCGTATTATAATATTATATACACCGCGCGCGCAAAAACACTTGACGAGGGTGCGCGGGAGCACGGGCGATGGTTGAGCTTTAGAACTTTATGGGGAGGCGCTGCAGTGCGCGTGTAGGCCCCGACGACGGGTATAAAGCATCATAAACGGGGCTGCTGCAGGAGACCGGTGGCGGAGAACGCTAATTTTCCGGTCCCGAAGTTTCAACGCCCCTTGAACGCCACCACCGCCGCCGCTCTTTGGTGACAATATTATTAGCACCGCCGCCGTAGCTATATCTCGCGTACAAAGTAATTTAAATTTCATTAAGTTCACATGCCACCTGAACGTTATTCTCGCGCCCGCGATACGCATCATACATATTGCAGTTATATTAAAGTTAAAAACGTTATCTTTTTACTGCGTACATACTGCGCAGTGTATATAATATTATTATGATATATCATATTATAATAACATCGTAGTGGTGTATCATCTGCGGCAGTGTCGCAGCGGGGAATCGTTGTATTGTTTATATATTTGATACTCTGATCAATAATATTATACTATAAAACATTACACTTTTGTCGCTGCCTTAAATAGAGCGCGTAAGTCGTATAATATGCCCATGTGTTGTGTAGCTGTAGATGTCAGTCGCATTCAAAAATTCGCGCACTATAGCAGGTACCTATTATATAATTTAATAATAAATACAAACCTAAATACTATACATATTAACGTTATGCTAATGCGTACGCGAGTTGAGCGTCATAAATCCCCCGGTCATATTATACTCGCTATACATTATATACGATTTTAAAACCAATCACTTATGGACTAAGGCTGACTCCAAAGAGAGAGAGAAGGAGTGGAATAGCTGTTTTTTTTTCATACGACCATATTATTATTTTCTATTATTTTTTTTTCACTCACCGACCGCCGACCGGCTGTTGCTATACTGCCGTGCCGAAACTCATTTTGAATAGCCTCGTAGCTGGTTTTCTAGAAAATTATTTTAACGGGATTAAAATACCAAAGCCGAAAACGTAAACGAGACTTAAAATCCAGCTCTGACGGGCGGCGAGGGGAGCGAAACAATATAATATATAATATTATATACGACGACAAATCGTTTCTCGTTATTTTATTTATATATTCGTATTTCACCGACCACGTTGCCGCTCTCGTTTGACGTGTGCCAGGGCGTGCTTACACTTTTACGGCTTTTAATTCAACATACGTACAGCGAACGTTTAATGATTTCATAATAACTCGATCGGACAGTATCGTTAATATACTTACACCTATATGGCTATATTGTATTATATCTAAAGACCAAACGTCGTCGCAAAATAACGCGTACCAACCATCACCCACCCCTCATAATTGAATTACGAGTCGAAAAACTCCGTGGCGTGGATATAATTGATATTTTATCATCAAAAAAAGTTACTCAAACAAGTATCCACTAAAATATATAGCAATCATAACACCGACAAGTCATAATTCAGCAAGTAGTTGCAGTCTTTGCAACACACGTCTTATGAGTTATGGATACTAACATATTGAACTCGTGATTTGATTAACAAATAGAGATGCACCAAACAATGTGTAATAACTGCAGTCGAGATCGTATTTATAACTCGGACACTCAAGATTTATGAAGCTCGGTGGCGCCACTCACGATTACTTCGGTAATTTATAACTGATAATGCCAGCGTAAAACATTAGGCGTACAAGTCAATATGGGGATGAGCTATTACATAGTAGAATATTATAATATTATAATCCCAACGAGTTAAGAAGGTTAGGTATGAGTGAAATATCAAACGTTCAGTGATCACGCGAGGAACTCTGCGCATTTCGGATCTACAATATTATTCGATGAATTAAATTGATATATTGTATATTAAGTAATGTATGTATAATGTTGACGGCGGTCGATTATCGTGTACATTATTCATCGTGTTTGTTCTGAACGCGTTGCGTATAATAAATAATAATAATATTATGTATTATACACGTCTCGTCCGAGTGTTATTATTCGAGCTCGAGTAGACTGCCGCCATTGCTACCGCCACCTCCACACCAGACGCCGCCGAATTGAGCCCTGATGAGTAATGTCTTGTAATTTTTCAATATTTCTACGACCCGCCTGCAGAGACTAGCCGGACAAGGCGGTGGTCGGGATAGAGTTGGCCATCGTTCGTGCCAAACCGCGAGTGGACGTTGAAAAATCGTCGGGGGTAAACAAATAAGGCGACTGAAAGAATCGCATAAAAATAAAATAAATCCACCGAAGACCGACCGACCGACCGACATCATTACTCATTGTATTGTACTATTGTTGGTAGCAATAATAATAATAATAATATAATAGGTACGAACGCGTCCAGTGCGTGTATAACTTAATGTCTTATGCGAATTTAATTTCCGATACTTCCACAGCAATCGGATGGTTCATAATATTATTTATACATAATATTATTCAATTCACTATTCCTACGACCATCTATCATATTTTATTATTATTTGTGAATATATTATATGATTATATAGATCATCATTGACGAGACGACTATAATATGTGCGTAGAGCACATTTATACATATACGGACCGATCGAGTTCTATATAGCTTTTGTAGCAACTACAGTCCTGCAACGCCGCTGAGCAGGACTTCACCCTCGCCCAAATCGGACATGAAAAATTAGGAGGGGAGACGATTTAATTTAACGAATTACAATGGGAACTGGAGGTGGTCTCAGAAATAAAGTTGTGGAGGGAGCTTATATACAATATATATTAGTGACCCTTTCAGGGTGTATCACCATAAGGGGTGAAACTTTGTTCGTCGAGTGCGACAGTCACCCGAACCGAGGGTGATTAATACTCTCAGGATTCTCTCCCGATCGGTGACCGAAGACCTACCCCACATACCAGCTATTATATACCTACATAATAAGACGGAAAACTGCGCTGGTAGCCGGTGGTAAATTTGAGTAATTTGAAATTTTGCTGGTGTGGCGCTTAAAATTCCGGAAAAGTTTTCAATCATCAATCCATCATGACCAGCATTAAAATCTCGGTCAACGATTTTATATTTTATATTAAATTATATGATGTGTCCGCTGCGGTTATTGCTTGCAACTATGTTCGAGAAGCGCGCGAAGTAAGTACACGACTTCTTCCTGTGTGCTCTGGATATCGGCTGACGACGCGTGACCGTGACTTTTAACCCATAATATATAATACGTTTTATCCGTTGTAATAGGTAGTTGAAATTGCTTGTAGTACTTCATCATGGGTCAGGAACTAAGGCTGACGGGCTTATTTAAATACACCACACTGTATACTAATAAACGAGATAATTATTATAAAATGTTTTTAATTCTGTTTTGGTACGAATAACAGATATTATATAATACATTTATGCAGGTGCAATATTATTAATTAACTGATTGTAACGATTACGAACTATTTTACTATAAAATATAAATAGTAAAGTAATTTGTGAAGTGCGCCTCGGACTTGATTGTTTATTGCGAATTATCTTTTATTTTAATATCGTCGTGGTTTAAAATGTTAAGACACGATATCGTGTGAAATGTCGTATACGGAATAATATGACGGCTGACTGATATTGTATTGTAATACACCTATATTTTATCACTAAAATATAACTCATTCGAATAGGATTATTTTAAAACTCGACATTCAATGATAAGGTATAATGGTACTATTATTGTCTCGGTTTAAATGAATCTAGTTTATTGACTACACCGTCTGCACACCGGATTCTTCAGCTACTGTCTGAATTTTATAATATTATTTTTTTGTTTTGAGTGAATTTTTCATTTTTCTACTCAAAAACGAAGCTTACGATAGAACAATAAAATATAACAATAACAGTTTTTGTATTTATTTTAAATTTACATTAGCTCGATAGTGTCATATTATATAATATTATATTATTGGAAGCAGGGTCATACTATACATTTTCGTTTCCACCTGCCGCCGTGCGCCGCGTGCAGCACACGCGTAAGTAGACGATAGTTTATTTTCCACGATATTCGTTAGAAAAAAAAAAAAGAGAGCACACGAAAAGAAATAAAGAGGAGAAAAAGCCAACGTGTCACTAATAATGAAAGACAATCCATTGAGTGCGCGTAAGTCTGGACGGGGTCCAAACGCGGACGTTCGAGTATATTGCGCGGCGGCGGTAGCTCAATGTCGATGACGTGTATCTCCGACGACAAAATATTATTATAAATAAAAATTCCCCCGCGTTACGAAAAAAAAAAAAAAATACGCAATAGATCAAAAAGTTTACGGTCTAGAAATTTACGGTTGTTAAAATGTGTTGTACTACAGCGGTATAGTACTCGTACGCGGCGGCGGTGACTTCCCGTCATTGTTGTTGTGGGTTCGGAGGACCTTTTGACCCTTTGAACGCACTGCCGCGCTCCGATACACGTGCAGACCACCGCATACAAGCTTTTCCGTCCTTATATTATTATTATTATTTGTGGATGTAAACCTGCGTGAGGTAATACGATACCGCGTTTTGGCGTTATTATTACTATTATTACTACTATACAACTTTAATATTGTGTATAGTATATTTTTTTCTTGTCAAATGACCGATTTTTGTATGCCGTCGATCGTCGGTCCACCAGCTTCGTCGCCGTCTTAAGATAACGCGGCAGCGAATCCCGCTCGACGCGATCGTGTCGTATAATATAATTTATAATATTATAATACGTAAAATATCACACGTTTGGTTTTGCGACTGTGCTCGCAAATCAAAAATCGCACACCGGCAAAACACGCCCGCCGATCCTATCCGCGACCAAACCGCGACAAAAGTATAGACTGTTCCAATATAATAATTGTAGTTATATGTCGTACACGGGATGCCGACAAACCGTGCGCGATTCAACCGTGTTGGTCGCACGACACTAGTATATACCGCGTATACCGCGTATACCGCGATACGCGTGTATAATAATAATAATAATAATAATACTTAAATCGGTTACACTTAAATGCGACTCGGTTTAGTGCTTGGCGAATACCGAGATTAATAATATAGTAATAATACGCGCCTTTAATGCATATTATGCCGGTTCAATAATTTAATTATAATAATCTTTTGAAATATTTGTAATATTTGCGTAATATTATATTAATATATTATAATTGTTGAGGATATAATATTATTATATGTAGAGTTACACGCGGAGCTCGCATCAATGCCGCCGCATTCCTCGATTTATACCCACGTATGATATTATATAATATATTATACATATATTATTAGTCGTGTATGTTTGTGTGTACACAGGTATATGAGGTACTACCTATATACTGATAAAGCTTAGACATAACTTCGATTTAAATTACAGTAAACCGATGACGCTTATCCGTTTTTGCCGGCGCTGAACTGTCCGTAATAACGCGAATACGGTCGGGGGGATATGAGAGTGGTGGTATATCTGCCGATAATTGAATTTCACGTTTGTAGTCATCAGCTGTCGGGAATTGAAAAATATTAATTTGCAATATCACAATATTGTAATGGTAATAATATAATATGCTGTTCGACGTAATAATAATAATAATAATAATAATAATAATATAATATACCTACGCGTTCAGCGCGTACACAGAATTGTGTGTATAGGTAAATTATATTATTATTATTATACATACGAATCTCACTGTTTTTTCAAGCTTCGACGGTTTTTAGTATTTTACAAGCATATATTTTATTATTATTATTATTTGTTGTATTGGCGAATCCGTCGTCGACGTACGATAATAAACTTTTTTTTTCTAATTTATACACACACACACACACACACACGCGCGCGCGCGCGCGCGCGCGAGCACATATATATATATATAGTTATTATTAGTTTCCTTTTACAAACCGACGTTAATGTAAGGCTTGAGAGGTCTGGCGGCAAACGTTAGTTATTGTTGTTTCTGTCGGAGACGAGACGGCTGAGGGGTAAGAAAAATAAGAATCTACAGATCGTGACTTGTGTGCGGAAACCATTTTTCTATGGAACGTAAAACGAAAAATTCCAGTCGCCACGCCGCGCCGGGGAGGCTGTGCAGCGCACAAATCTCGTTTCGAATCCTCGCATTGTGCTCGGACCTTTAACAAATGGACCGGCGACGGGTCGAACGCGGCACGGAAATACGACATGCAATTTAATGCGAACCGTCAATAATAGAGCTGACTTTTGGGCTTATAACGATAAACGAAAAGCGACGTACACGCGAGTATTTATTTTTAAATACTCATAGGTAGGTGTAAGCTTTTACCTAACCGACCTCGCGATTTGACACGCGATATTTCATACCGCGTGAATTTGCCGGTCGAACGTCTTAACAATGTGCGTTTGTGATGTGTGTTGAAACGATAGGTTTTTGTAACCGTTATCAAAATAATATTATTAAAAACAGTTCAGATTCACAATATTCGTTTATTGTACATCGTTATATCATTAACAATTTATCAAATTTGTTTTGAACTCTAAACTTATTTCATACATAACTTAAATAGGTAAGCATATAATAATATGATTAGTGTAATACCCGCTAGATAAATTTAGGGATGTTGATCGATGACATACTATATGAGAACTCGACATTATAATATGTATACGACCGCCAAAACATTAAAATGCCTTTAACGTTCTCAAAGACATTTCTAGGTTACTCTTTAAGTTTTAAAAGGATTTGACAGGCTTATAAAAAAGTAAAATGGTTTAGTTTTATCAAACTTTTCTCTTCGTGAATAGAAATTGAAACCGGAAACATAAAATTTATAATAAATTCACCAACCAGCGTAGACGCAACATTTATCCCTGATACTCATAATAAATATTTTAAGAGGAAGTAAAACATAATAGTCCCTGGCATTACAAGTGCAATTGTTTTCTGTATACATTTTTTAAAACTATTTTTCATTTTATATATTATGAAAGGTGAGAAATAAGTTTCATTTTAATGGTTGGGGATATAAAAATTGGACTTAACAAAAAAATGGTTTGATTTAATTTTAATATTATACAATATTTAGAAATTTATATTATTTGTTATATTTGTCTTTTGACTCCGAGTTTAATATTATAATATACATGTGGGCTGTGGCCTACGTAATACCTAGGTATATTGGTGGTTTTATCGAACGTATTCTTAAATTTATATAAATATAATAACGTAAATCGATAGGTGAAATTAATTTTTATAATAGGGAAACAATACTTCTCCCCCATCGATATACCGAATGGAAAAATAAATTATATTTATGTCTCTGAATTACCTCCATGCCCACGGGAATCGTATGGTAAATTCACTATGTGCAAATTATTTTCTGCTCGTTTGTTTTAATTTGTCGGACAATAAATTATTTTTTTCCACTATTACTTGTGACGATTTATTTGCAACGTCATTAATGTACCTACTATAAAATACCATGTTGTATATACATTATATACATATACAAGTACGTTTTATATATTGCTGTAATGCATTGTGCCATTGTGGAACATACCGTTTAGAGAGTCGATAAAAATATCCACATAAGTATATCCACTAATCCACTAGTGAAATATGAACAATTCTATAGATTTATCATGAACTGTAAAATATAATATTACTTTGAACACAAAATTCATAATATATAATTCACAAAAAGGTTTTGTTTGTATTAAAATATATATATTTTATATATTAAACTAGAAAATTCCGACAACTGCAAGCTGCAGCTCCTCAAAAGTTCAATGCATTTTCTCATTTATTTATTCACGAGTACCTCTGATGGGTAACGTATAATATTACTGATTTTTATTTCTCTAAAGTTACATTTCAAGTCGAGACTTTGTTTGTACAAAAAAAAAATCTATTGAAATTATTTTTTAACAAATCGATATTGCATGATATTATAATAACAGTACACCTATACCGGTGATCTCGGGATGAAAAAATATTATATTTCTATCTTATGATATATTTACTTTTTAAAGAGTCGTCATATCTCTAAACAGTTATATTGACTAGTCGCGGTCGGACGAACTGAAACTTATACGGCATTGTGGCGCAGAATTGTTATTGGCGAGGTTTTACAATTATAATAAATAATATTTCATCTTCGCCATATTATTATATAGCCGTTTTTAACATTTTAACAAGTTTAGTCATTTTGTTCGTGACTTGAATAATTCTACGATAATTATGTTAGAATTGTTCTACGTGCGCTCGCACTTAGTACACGTTTAATCGGACCTACAACGCAACGGACACACAACGCCACACTGCAGTAACATAATAATGCTTATAATATATCACAGACTCTATTTAAGTGCAGGAATACAATGAGTTGTAAGAAAAACGACGTTTTTGACAACAATACAAAATATAATTATCACCGAATCAACCGGATTTGAATATAATAATCATAATCATAATAATAATAATAATAATAATAATAGTATAATAGTGGTTTTTCTCCACCGCCGTCCATCACTGTTCAGAAATCTAATTAAAACGACGCGAGCTGCCACCCGGTCGCATTGTTTTGAACTTGATCCGACGTATATATAATAAATTATTAATAATATCACCCGCGCGCTTTTGTGACGGCGGGGCGGCCAGAACGGCGAGGCCGGGAATAAGAAGAGTTAAACCTTTTAAAAGTTTTGAAAGAGTTTTTAGACGACAGAATCTTGATGGGCCGACATAATACACGAGCCCTTTATAGACATGGCGCACCGTCGCCGCCGCACGTATAATATCTCGGCAGGGGCGAGTTTCCATTGAACTCTGTCCAACTGTCGCGATTCACCCGGTTATCAGTATCGGTACACATTTTATTTCGGTGCCAAGATTTTTTCCGAAATGCACTCGGTATACTATATAGTGTAGCGATCGCTGCAGTTCGTTCTAATACACTGACACTGCAGTAGATGCAGGCCTGCAATAAATATATTATATTGTGCGCCTATATATTATATAATATATATATTATATAGGAGAAATGCGGTTTACGCAGAAGTTTACGACGAATCAACGCACTACGATTATAATGGTATATCGATTCGGTTAATGCCCCATAAGATACTATTACTACTTTACATATTTTACACGTAATAATTATTATTTCGTCCGGGAGAGCAGGATAGCAAAAACTCCAAAACCAGATATTATTATGCTGACGATATTATAGTAAAGTAATGTTAGAAATTCTATGCACAGTCGTCGTCCAAATCGAAAATTTCAGTTGCAGTTATACCGATGATAGACCGTCTAATTTAGTATAGTTAATTATTATGTATTAAAGTACGCTGTTTACAGTTTTATAACACTACAACACTACTATAATATTATATTGTATTAACCAACATTAAAGAAATATAACGACTATTTTCGTAAACATACTTTTGATGTGTAAATATTTTATCAAACGATTTAAATAAATATATTAACTAACCACGAGGTTAGATCGAATTATACGGACAGAGTATTTTTTATTACTAGGCAGTATTATTTTTATTACGTGTGAAGTACACTCTACGCACGCTCGATGGTCATCTCGATAATATAGATGAGGCGCGCGGGGTATTTCATAGTAATAATTGCGTGCATGCTAAATATAAAATGAGTGTAAAGTGACGCCTTTCAGTATTACATTTTAACCAAATGAGAAAACGAAATATACACCCACGTGACGGACAAAGGCGGTGGTGTACGTATATATTATAATCAGACCGTTATACGGGTCAACGAGATGATACATCAAACAATGATGCGTGGTATTAATGAAACAAGAAAACAAAAGCCGACGACGACGGAAGACGTATTTTTGAATAGGTAACTGTCAATCAAAAAGGCGAATCGAAAATCGCTCTCTGTCACGCCGTGCGTTGAACCTGAAGATTTTGTGCACAAGTGCGACGAGAGTATATTTTATATTGTTATTCTGAGATGGAATGCGAGGGAGGGTATACACTGCATACCATTTTGATCGATTTCTCGAAGCGATGACGATTTTTAAGGGGTAATAACTAGGCATTTTATATGGCACGTATTCATATTATCGCCGAAGTGTAATAATAATAATAATAATAATAATATGCCTATTCGCCGTATTTTTAAGACAGTATCAATATTACTCGATCAGATATTATAAAGATGGGTGCGTGAAATTAAAGAATAGCGGTATGGGAAAAAAAAAAATTAAGAAACAAGTCTCATCCCGAGTACTATAATAATAATATATTATTATACAAGGGGCACAGGGAGAGATCGCAGGTCATTTGCGTTCCGATCCATCATAAACGTTTTATGAATGCTGTCGTTTTATCATATTCCTATACCATACTATCTGTATTACATCAATGTTTGTGGGAAAATTTCCCAACAATCGTTATACCAGTATATAGGTTTGAAAGTTGCAGAACTGGTAGGTAGTAAAGTCATACCTGGTTACCGTGACGATTGTTACAAAGTATAAAATGTCGTTCCGAATAAAAATGGACGTTAAAGCTTTACGATTGTTATTATACTATTATTATTTATTACTTTTGTTTCATTTTTCCATCCCATTTGCTTATTATTATTACTATACGCTGCCAAGAATATAGTCCGGACACACCCCTCCCCCTTGAACGGGTCAAATGTCAAATTAATCAAAAATCAAATTTTTGATGTTTTCAATTACTTTTTTCCCCTATTGATAAGATGGTTGTAAGGTGCTTATTTATATAGATAACTTTTTTGCGACAATAATATATTTTAAGTTTTTGGTCTACCTCCCTGTAAAAATTCCTGGTTTTGCCTCTAGACGGTGGCTATCGGCTTTGCTATAACTCTATATTATAACTAGCAAAATTCAAAACTAAACTTTTTAGTGCCTTTACAATCAAAATAAATCATATTAATCGAGTAATCGGACGATTTTTATAATATTTATATTATAAATTTAAAGCAATATAAAACCGTTTAATTCGATTTTATCAATATGATTTGGTTTGTGTTTTGAAAAATAAATCATTCAATTTGAATCAAGTTTTATATCTAGGATCTTTTTCAAGCCAATATACTTTTCTGTCAGTTAAATCGTGCAGTTATTAAACGCACAACGCGACACCTATTTGTTTCTCCTTGTTCGGAATGCATTCGAATGTCAATAATAACTAGTTTTGCTATAGGTGATTACAAAAAAAAAAAAATCACATAATATGTATTCCGATATTATAACGGTGATGGTTAAAATCGATAAATTTATTATAATATAATATAGACTATTATTACGATATCGGAGAGGAGTCGACGACCGGATCACGAGAATAAACACTAAACGAAACGGCAGCGTCCCTCGAGTATGTTTTGTTGTATTCCTAGCGCCCGGCGGTGCATAATAATAATATTAACAATATTATTATTATACCGATAATTGTTGTTCATTAATATCGTTGTACGACGGTCGAGAGTACTGAAAACTGGTAGACGACGACGACGACGCGCGACGACGAAAACGTGTTAGTAGGAACACATCTGCAGCAGCAGTATAATATATAGTGTGTACCTCGCGATAACAACTGTCGGGCCATAGTGGAGTATAATAATATTGCTCGCAGGTAATTACCGTGTCGTAAAAGTAGTTTTCTAGAAACTTTCCGGGGGAGTTGGGCTTTGTCGTGTAATTCTCCAGGATTTGTAATTATTATTAAACTTTAGCGGACGGCTGGTAGACGGGCAACAAGCGCATTAGCTATAGGCATAGATAAGTCTAAGTAAGTAATAGCGAGTGAGTTGTGCGCGGGTAATATATTATTATTATTATGTATTTATGCACATATTATTATTACACTGTTACGACGCGGGTGGGCACGGGTGCGTCTACGTGACGTAACCGCAATCGGCGAGCGCAGGAAAAAGCGAAACGGGGAAAAATAAATACAAGTACTCTTTTATTCATTTTGGTCGCGCCGGGTTTTGCATGTATGTGCGAACCTCCTCCGCGAGCCTCGTCCCGCCGACCCGCACTCCACTCTCGCGGGGCTCTCCTATCTCTCGCTCTCGAGTGCCCTTGGACCCTCGACGCCGAAATGATTTATGTGCGCGATGTTGTCGGCCGAACGCGCGAACGGCGAGCGGGGCGGGTTCTGTGCGCCCCGTCCACTACCCCTCGGCCGTCATTATTTTCGCGCAAAAGGTGATGGAGGCTCTGGCTTGGCGGTGGGGGTGGTAGAGGTGGTGCGTCGCCGGCTGGAGGCGGTGGCGATGCCGGGGCGCATTATGTATGTATAGCGGAGTGTGCCCACCATTATATTATATACCTACCTACCTACCTACCTACCTACGTAGTTGTGTGTACGAAATTCTAGGGGCGCCGTGCGGCGTTATTATTATTATTTTTCTTCCCCTCGTGATGTATATTATTATTAAAATATATTTCTTTTCAATTCTCGCGCCGGAAGAATTTTCGCTTTCCATTCATCCGGATTGATAGAGTGTATATAAGCGTCATCCGAGAGTTGAATGCGGTTTCGACCTTACGAACGCGAACGGTGCGAATAATAAAAAAAAAAAAAAAATAGCAACCCTAATTAATTAACTCCCCCCCGTCTCTCGGTACCCGGGACGGATTATATTATTATCGTAATACTTCTACAGTCCTACGCTGCACATTCGTGTAATCTGGTTTATACATATTACACTGAACACGTATATGGTATACCGGAAATCTATACCGTCGGGTAACCTGCTGCTACCAAGTAGAATCCGAGCTGCTATCGTGCCACACTCCCGTACCTAAAATGATAAACCGATAAGAAATGCACACAACCAAAAAATAAACCGATAAGTCATCAAGCCGTATTCTTTTGAGCGAAAATGTTCACTTGCTAGTGAACTAATGCACCGCAAGTGATTTTATAATTTCTTATTTATTTTATAGAAGCGGTTGAAATCATCCGACGACAATCATATGTAATATATTTTTATAAAATCTCGCGATAAACTATCAAATATTTAATTCTGTTATTGAATACTGAAGCATATTATATTATATAGGCAAATAACGAATACTATAATCGTATCTAACCGCGCTTATCTAATTAATCCTATTTAAATAACTCTTTCATAACTGATGTGCATGATCCTGGTGAAAAATAATTTTTAATTTTCCTACATGTAGCTGTGTAGTAGGTATGTGTAATAATGTGGTGGAGCATAAATTATAATAGGTGTGAATAATAACACGTCGAGCCGTCCGCCGGCTAAAACCGTACGAATGTCTTGTATTATTGGATCAGAAACAATAAACTGAACAAGCGATGATAAATTTAGGTACATACGCGGGTACTGCATCTACCTAGGTATATACATATATGTGTGTGTATATTATATAAATAAATACTCGACCGTGTACCGGGCATCGGGGATCGCTGGCGTTTAAATATAAATCTTGAGTTGGGACCAGCGCGATCGATCGGTCGTTGCACACTATATTATATATTATATAATAATGATAAATGATTATTCTAGAAACACGTTGAAATCTACCGAGCCCAGTTTATTATTGTATCGTAGGCTCAAAAAGTGTGGCGAAGTGTCAAATCGAAGCGTCTCGGCCAACGATCGCGTTTCGCACGTTGCTGGGAAACCGCTGTTCGTCGTAACCGGGTGGTGGGTATAATATTATAATATTTATATACCCGTGGCCATTTCATTAATATAATAATTAAAATCATAATTTATAAATATCGGGTATTTAAGAAATTTTAACTGTAAAAAAAAAAAACCATGTAACCGTAATGCACATTTACAATATAGTGTCATTATAGCCAGTGCATCCAGCGTTCTACCGAATGGTCCGAAAATTGTGACTGATCGTCTGTGATTTTCCAATACGTTTTAACGCATACCTACAGCATTTTAGTCCTTGTACAATATTATTTTCCTTTGCACACTTTTATAATCATTCGGACACATATTGACGACATATTGCGTTCAATTATTATCGACAAAACATCTTGGAGAATAAAGGAGGTCGAATAGACTATATAATATAATATATTATATTTGTATTCCCCCATTTGATATATAAGGTAGTAGATTTTTCAAAAAACATACAACATCTGTGCAAGGGACATCAATGTTGGTTGATTCATATTTTACTCTCTAAAAAAATAAATGTGGCGTGTTTTATATTTTAGAGGACTTTATATTATTATTTAGTCGTTTTGAGACCCTAAGCGCATCTCGTATAATATTATATATATATACCTACTGTGGTTTTCACTGCGCCAAACTTACGGTCCCTAATAACGACAACACGCACTGCGCCCTGCAGCGAACGATTATTGCTTAAAGTTGGCGAACGACGTTTGTAGCGGGAACAACGTTATAATAATATAGTGGGTCGAAGTCCGGGCGGTTTTTCTATATTTAGATTAAATTGCATCGCGAGTCGTCAAGACAGTCGTGCTGCACTGAAAGCGCAGTATATACTAATATTGGAAAGTATATAGCGCGTACAACACTGGTAGAGTTGTCGTAAACTGCGATTAAATTTTAATATTTAACTACGGCATCGTTATAACAACAATAATATTATAATATTAATAATATACACCATTAAGTTATACGAAATGCATTGTTTGGCTATAATATGGTAAGTCGGCAGTGAGGAGACTCGTATCTATAGCTATAATATTAGTATATAGTACGCTTATCGTTGCATACAATATAATATTATATACTACTCTCCAGCCACTCGTGAGCATATGATAATATTATAAGGACGGGAGGCGCGTGCGCGGAGACGCCGATGGTCTTTATTTCTCGTCGGCGTTGTGCACACACGCCCTGTGGTGGTTGTGGGATTGATAATACGTAAACACTATAATATATATATGTATTGATTGATTGATGGATCGTGTCCGGCTGCATCAATCTATCACTCGCGATAGTTTCCGGACTCGAGTCGGCCCGGTCAGGTGTGCTCGGGGCGGGCCCCGCGGACGACGCCCTTCTGCAGCATTGTTTATAATAATATATAATATCGCGCGGCCACCTCAGTGGTTTTGGACGGAGCTCCGTGTTTACTACGTCACCCGTTTAAAAAGCTTTTTCTGAACTCGAGAGTATATTCCTGCGCGTAAATGCGTCATAATAATTTATTAATTATTTTTTTTCCACCGACAACACGGGTCGTTGAGTCGTTTGTGGGTGGGGGTTAAGCGGTTAGTATCGGAACGCGCGTTTTTATGTGGGGCGAGGGACGATTCGTCGCGAAAGACAAGGGCGGTCACCCATCCGCGTGAGCTTGCGATGGCGATGGCTGTTACACGACTGTATGCGAGTATAAAATAAGTATATATGAGTATATATCTACGAGTATATGTGTATACGACGTATCCGATGATGAAAAGCGACGAAGAACAAGAACGAGACCGAGAGTTGAGGAAAAAAGATCACCGAGAGAAAAAGTGTTTGGCGCAAAATAAGTGCGCCATTATTTTTATCGTCCGGGTGTTTTGGTGGAGAAAAAAAACAACAACAACAAGATTTAGTGAAAATTGTACGCCCGTAATTTATCTTGAAGGCGGGTCGAGTAGAATCGGATCGATAAGAATATGAAAAACGATTCTTCACCGGAAGTCTGCAGTGTATGTTAGTATGCGTGCGTGTATATTCGAGCGGACGAGAGAAAAATATGTACTTTATAAATCCAGACCTCCTCGCATCATTCGAGACACGGCACACTACAGCTCAGAATACACGACGCTTCGTTCCATGACTCACAGAAAATATGCCGGAGAGAAAAAGTAGTTTGATAGATGTTTCAAAAGGTCGAACTAGAAAATAGAATCATCAAAAAGCGTCTATACCAAGGGCCGGAGTTGAAACGTGTCCAGTAGAGTTTTGCATCAAGAATAATGTTGATAATACGCGCTGTATTATCATAAAGTATAAAAAATAATAATAATATTAAAGGCATCATGCACATTATTCGTTTATTGCATTTTTCAAGCGTGTATATGACTTCTGTGACTTCGCCGTCGCCGACTTGGACCGAGTTCTAATTTAACGTATTTTTTATTTGGCATAACAATGTAACCCCCAGGTATGTATAAAAATTAGCAGACGTCTGAGAGAAATAAAATCCGCGACGCGGATTAATATATTGTCGCGATCGCCGTTGCTGATAGAAACAACAAAAACGAACTGTTGAAAACGGCCGCAGACGCGCCAAAACGATGTGTTATCATCATCATAATATTAAAATACCACGAGAGATATAAATAATTGGATAAATATATTTATATAATTTAATATATATTATACCTAGTGCTTCAGTTTTCCTCGGCAGCAGGAAAATAACATTCTCGCGGGCGAAAACTAGTGGCCGGGCCACGTCGTCATTGCTCCCCGGCCGATATACGCCGTGCACGAGACGTACTTTCATATTATATTTTATATTAACAATGTTAAAAATAATAATCGTTATTACGGCGCACTCTATATTTTTACTTATTATAATAATATACGCGCAATGCGACATGGTATGTAATAATTATTATTGTGCATACTACGACTACGCGGCTGCACTGCAAGAGTATTTTTACGCGTCGCGAAATCGCGCTCGACCGCGGGTATTAGCGTATAATAATAATATTATAACTGCACTATAATAGTGGTGGAATCGCACACAGATATAATAATAGAATATAGAATATTATGATATAATAATATTATTAACGTCCGTGTTTAAATTAAAACACATACACACGTGCCGCGCGATAAAAATTAAAATTACGATCGACTTTTATTATTATTATTATTTTCAGGGGATAATTATTTTACTGCCGTTACTCCCGTTTCTCCGGGATATTTCGATTACAAGCGTCATAAATGTTATTACTTATTATTTAATACATGTATGTATGTATGTATGTATGTATGTATGTATGTATGTATGTATAGTCGTATTGAGAAGCTATTTCTACGTTTGATTCGATCGCTGGCAGCTATCGTACACGAGGGGGGAAAATATGGTTCGAACTAAAAATGAAAACGAAATCGGAAAAACTCGATTTATATATCAAACCATTTAATATACTCAATATACTGCCGGTATTAGGTATAATATTTTATGCGAGAACATTTTTTTTTTTGCGATCAATCGCTTGTCATCTTCGCATACGACGATTTGGTTGAAATAATTTAAATTATTGTACGTCGTACGTATTATATTTTATATATTATATAGGTATGCACATAAAGATAAATATTATTCTGACGCGTATAAACAGATTTTTTTTTATCTCCCAATTGATTCTGGGTTAAATATTATTCTTGTATAATAATATAATGTGTGCACATGTGCGTAATAATATTATTAATAATGGTAAAATGTCGCGCTTTCGACTCACACGAGTTAAAATAATTTTATGTCTGCGGCAATAACGCGCAAACTTTTACAATTTCCAGCATTTCCGCTCTTGTACATACATATATTATGACTCATGTCTTATATACACGAGGAAAAACATATACATATTTTATACGTCGCGCCGTGGTCCGAAACGTTTTTTCATTAAATAGTGACGGACGCTTTAAGGCTCGGTGGATCGTCGGTGATATTTATGTTTTTTTTTTTGCAGCCACACTGCATGTAGGTGGACGAAAAAAAAAAATATATAAATAAAAACGAAATGTACGCACGCAATTGAAGGACCTATACCACTTTAATGTGTCAAAACAGATAGTTTTTGAGAAATTGAAAGTTTGAAAAAAAACTTGCGACCGCTAATCGGAGAAGTGCTAACTACAAGTGTATACCTACGATTGATTATAAGTTTAAATTTTGGGGGGATGGAGGGGGAATTTTCAGGTGTTTATTTTATTATTCGCTTCGAAAAAAATATATATATTATAGTGATAAGTAGGGTTTCTTCATAATTCAGTTTTGATTACGCGAAAAGTGTTTTAACTCTTTGTCTAGACTTTATTGTAAATTCATAATATTATCGATGTAGGTATATAGTATATATTAATATTATATAATACTAAATCGAAATGTCGGATGTTGATTTCCGCGTGCAACCTGCATTACAACAACGACACCAAAAATTATTTGTTTTACAATATCTTGTTACCCGCGTTATTATTATTTATTATTATCATCCCCTTAGTGATAAAATAACAGCTTATAAATCCATTTCGAGGAAATGTAGATGCGGTGGATAAACAAAGGAGCTCGGGTAATATTTTAAAACCATTATCATAACGATACGAATTCGTATAAATACTTATAAAGTTATGATATATGTGTATATTGTGCGCAGTAATTCCGCTTAAACCGTTTTCGGCGGAGTTTAAAACTTTCGGCAGTTGTTATATATATATATATATTATAAGTTAAGTTCGACAGGGTTTTGTTTTTTAATTACAAAATCGGGAGCAAACACATAACAATAAATCGTATTGTGTAATGTATAATATTGTCTTATACAGAGCGTGTATGGCATGAAATTAAAATAACTTATATACATATTATACGACGTAAACTCGGTAAACGGTATATTATACACGTGATGCACGACACGGTGTTAAATCGTGTCGTGCACCTTTATAACTAATAAAATATGAAAAAAACGATGGAAAAAAATCAGAATTCTAATTATTATTGATCCCTCTGAAATATTTCTAACCTAACCTTTCTTACTTATTTCTCTTTTCGTATCGTCTCGCACTTGAATTTATTACCTATATTAGCACGCGAAAATAAGAAAATAATCGAATACCCATTGTCGCGAATTTTCTCTCTCCCTCTTTCTCTCTCTCACACTGCACTCTACTTTTACCTATGTATAAAATAACCTGAATTTATGTATGTCCCGTCGCCAGCGATTTACCGTGTCCAGGAGAATCAATCGCACCTCGGCGTGATTGATTTCCCGCACACCCTCTCCGCAGTCACGTTTCTCTCGCTCGCCGTTCGGCGGGTGTCGCCGGCGCTAGAAGTAAAATGAATTTCCGCTATGGAAATATTGAAAATGTCTGTTCAGTGTTCTTCGCGCACCGCCGTGTACACACACCCGACCAAACAATAATGCAATATATTATAATATACCGTGTACACGTGACGCTGCCAGCCAGCTGTATGTATAGTAGTAGTACCTATATACATTATACAATATTTTATTAGAATATTATAAACGTGTTCGCCGGATTCACCGCACTCGGTGTGCGACATGCAGACGACGCATACGGTATAATATCATATTATAGTATACAACTGGCAAAGCCGGCACTCGGCGATATTGTTTGGATATTTTTTTGTTCGTCTCTATATTATATCAGCTATCCTTACATAAAACGTCATTCTCCGTACACCACGGTCCACGACGGATCCACCCCTTACAATAGTTTGATCTGCTGACAACACGCGCTGTGGTATTTTTCAAAATTACGAATCCGTGAAGAACTTATTCGAATAAGCGTCCTTAAACCGCTGTCGACTCGTAATCACCAGTCCGTTATTATTATTAAATCGTGATAAGGATTGGGAATTTTAACTCATCGGTTGCGGTTAATATGCAGACTGCAAAGTATATTTTTCATTATTTTAACGATTATTACACTATATTATATATATATTTATAACAATAATATGCTGAACAAAAGGTGCGTTATAGGTGCTTAAATATAATTCATTGTAATGGGTCGTCTACGGCAGAGGCGTTCACGTTTTTTGAGTTTGGTGCAGTCGCTGACTTAAAAAAAAATACGTCACACGACATTAGTATACTGCAGTTATCACGCGTGCACCGTGCATATCTAACTATATGCGATATTCGTCATATTTATATATGCTAAGGTGTATTTTCGCTCTGTACTGTATTATAATGTTATATATTAAATCGTATACGATATAATCGTCAGTTTACATAGCATACGACCTAGGTACAAGCCGTTTGTTTGGAAAACATTTATATTTTCTCAAAATCCAACCCTCATTTTTCTCGTCTTCGTTTACCCACTCAATACCACTCAGCTCATGTTGGGTCAATGTATGGCTGTTCTGCACACGCGCGTGCACGGTTACTGACTTGTTCTGCAGCAGCACGTCATAATGCTGTAATCGGGTACACTTGACCCGTTGACGTTTTGTCGGACAAACTGAATAAATATAATAATTTTATTGCTATTATTATTACTATCATTATACATTGTATAAATCATGTGTAGTGTGTTTAATACAATACTATTGATACTATAGGCAGATATGCATCGTGTACGACAACGATATTATAAAATGTATTGGACCTAGATGGATGTGCGGAAACTCCATTTTCACCCCCAAGACGGATGGCTGGTCACGCACACAATGAGTGTAGAAATGTGTGTGTGTGTATGCTTATGTCGAGCTTATCGCGCGAGGCCAGTGTAAACCGAACCGCTCACGTGCTGTTGAAGGTATATTATGCTACATAACATATACCATCACGACGACGATGATGATGATGTCGGCGGTGATAATGACGGAGCTGATGATTGAAGAAAATTCACAATATTACTGTTATTATTATTATTCACTTGGATCAAATGCGTAGGACGCAAGTAGTCGAGTACCCAATGTTCGCACAGATCCTCCACTGCTGCTGGTGGTGGAATGGGGGGGGGGGCGCTAGACGTATTGTGGAATATCCTATAACATCAAAACCGTCCGTCAACGACGACGATGGTTATGTTGACGAAGTTTGCCTATTCGATTCACGTATTAACGTAATTTTTACCGGCAAAGAATCCAAGATATCTAAATATTTATTATGGAGGATTGTCGTTCTTACAGTAAACAACAATATTATGTTCCTCCGATAAACATTATTATTATTATTATCATCATCGTTATTATCATCATCATCGTCATCGTCGTCGTCGACGGACCGATTCGGCGTAGCGAGACTCATTGCACCCGTAACGAAATAAATAGTATTGGCGTCGGACTCCTATTCGCTACACGACGGTCGTCGATGCGCTGTACCGGCGGCGGCGTAAGAAACTGCAATACAATATACGTTTGTGCACGCGGGTCAGGTGGAGAAGAGGATCGGCTTTACGCGCGAGGCGCAGATTGCAAACGACAATGGTAGTGTAATTATAGAGGAGTGAAGAAAAAAAATTGGCAACAGTACGTTTCGCTCGTTTCTATATTATACCAATGGCGGGCAATGGCTGTCGTATATTATTTCCACCGCCGTACGCCGCCGCCGTCGTTTACGTTCTCTATAAATTATACACTTCACACACACACACACACACACACACACACACACACACACGCACACACGATATATATATAAATCCCATTTTCACACGTGATTATAGCTATTAGTAAGTATAACGTATAACGTCTGGTCTGGGTGTACCGGGGTTTGTCGGCTTAATTCGTTTTACTCCGCCAAATGGGTGAAATCGCTACGTCACACGGGACGTCGGTCTCGACGCAGGTCAGATGTATAGATAACGCACAAGTCAAACACGGATATAGAGATATTGTGCACATATTATAATACATCTCGCGCGCAGTAATCCGGAATTACGGCGCACACAATATCCGTATAATGTAGATTCGAAAATATATAATATGTTTGAACCGCTGCTCGTTTATATATCGTCGAAAACTTCGGGCGGCGTTTGTCAAAAAAAAAAAATCACATAAATCCAAAAAATATTATTATATGCAAACAGTAAATATTATAATGAGCGAACTGCGGATGATGTTCTGTTACGTTTAATAAAAGCGACGTTTCTTCAGACCGCAGCGGTGATGAGGTTTGCTAATGGCTTCGCGCTGCACCGAGAGCAGAGGTTTTTTTTTTATATCAAATAATCTATTAAGGTACTTACGCCGCCGACGTAATAATATATAATTCATAATATTCCGATTGTCGTTAGCGACGTTTACAAAATCATACGAAACCGTAACTACATAATATAATAATAATATAAGACGGTGACAATGTCGGTTTTTTGCGTATACCTATGGCGTTACCCAGACCACACCTGGTTTATACCGACTTTTTGTATACCAATGCCTGCAGCGACGAGTGCTGCCAGCGGTATTCGCCCCATAGCAAGGCGGCGTCCCGTAAGTATAACAAAAGCTCTGCACAGTCCGGGGTGAATACATCGACACGACACAAAAGTTCCCCACCCCTTTTCGTGCCCAAACTAAATCCCCGTCCCTTCATCCCGACCAGTTGAAAATAAACTGAAATTCACATCGAGCGTAACGTTTTAATTAGTACGGTTTCCGGTATTTTATGCTAAACACACACAATTTAAATTTACCCATTCATTAAAACAATTATTATTATTATAATTATTATTATTAATCGAGTGTGTTTGACGAGCCGTTTTCGATTGCGATTTAATCGTAAAGCATGCGTATGTATTATATATTTTACGCGTTATACGTAGGTACACATCCTATACACGATTATAATAATACATATTAATATAATATCATGATGTAGGTATAATATTATTATAGGTGTTCTAATTGTTTGGTAATCGTTATATTATCGTGCACGAATTATTTATTATCGAGCGCCGGCAGGTGTTTTACTTACAGCCAGTATTCGTATCATATCCCGTGGCTGCTCGGCATATTATTATCCAGAGGAAACCGGAGTACCCACGTCGAAACTCCAATTTCACGATCTCTCGTCCGCCGCCTGCGCACACGACACGCGTCGTATATTATGCTAACGGAGTTTTCACGTGCCCGCGCAGTTAAAGTCGGATCGCGTCCGTTTATTTTTCCATATTATAGTAGGTGCCCCACAGCTATATTATAGTCACGTATGCGGCTGAATATTTGGCAACCTTTTAAGAGTTGTGGATGGAGAGAGACAGGATAATATAAACAGACATATTGGGTCGGAGAAATAACGAAAACATGTAGGTATAATAATATATGCTGCATTGCGATTCTCTGCGGGGAAAAAATTGCTTATGATTCCACACATCTGTGATTCCGAGCAGGTGGAAATTCCGACTCGAATGCGAGCGCAGTCCTTGATAAAATTGGTTTTGATTTCGGCTCCACGGAATACGTCATATTATTATATTTATAATTTTTTCTATAACTCTCAACTTTTCCTCGGCTGCTAGACGTCTCTCTACCACCCGACCGCAACGGATCATCATCTGGTCGTGCATTTTGTGACAATGTAGAATATCATATTTGCAACCCTGACTCCACCAGCGTTAGCAAGATCGCAAAATAGTCGTGTCTTATAAATTCGATTTGCGCTCAGTTATTATGCACAATATATACACCATACCGGTAGGTTTATTTGATGATATTAATATATTCCATGTGTCGTGATGGCATAAATAATAATATAATTACCATTAGCCGCAGAAACGTTAAAATTACATTCACAAACAAGAATATTAAAGTCACCGGAACGGCCATTTTAAACCCTTTTTCGAAGTATCTCAAAATGCGACCGTAGTACTTGCACTTTTGCACTTTAAACGAAAATTTGTATCCTACTACAATATAGATACAGGATGGTGGATCGCTGAGTTTTCCGTTTTTCTCCGGCGACGGCCCACTCTGTACGTATCGGTGGCCAGTGCCGGCGTACAAGATAATATTATACGTATTTTAGTTTGTTTTGTAACACATTTGGTATCTTTCCACAAAGGTTTGTCGTGTAGGTAAGCGCCGTCCGTTCGGACGCTCTTTTTATGTACGTGAAAATGTTCAGAAAATAAAACGTGTCGCGGTCAAACGGTTTTTTTTGCCACAGGTCCCACATGGGAAAACCGTGATGCTTTCGGGAGTTATTGTTGTGTACGTAGTGTGTCCGACCAGACATCTTTTGGGATTTAAAACATGTTTTCGGCGTGTCGGATATCAAGTAATTTTTTGTTTTTTTTTCTTCGAGAAGCGGAGTGTTATATAATATTTGCGTTTTTGCGGTACGCGCGAGTGCCATAACCGTCGCAGGGATGCGACCGGCTGTGGTGTAGGTAAAACCGACGAGGAGTGGGTAATGGATAGGACGGAGTGGACTGAAGAAGAAAAAAATAGCAAGAATAATAAAAATAAAAATAAAGAACCTAGGGGGAAACGTGATGCAATTTAAAAGCGCCGACGGTGTGTGGCCTAATGTGAGGTTGTCCGTCCGCTCTATGCGAGCTCGCGCGCGCACGCGGAACGCACAACTAGACGATCGTAACACGAACATATTATTATTATATAGACCGAGGCTTTTATATATAAACATTTTTTTCCCCGCAACGATGGAAACACAACGGTCAGCCAATTTTTCCCGGACATTTTCCAAAACCCATCGCGTATAACGCGTTATCACTTATCAATATTGATTACCTAATGTCACGTCATTTTCACAGTAGTTTGCCTCTTCCCCTATACACAATATAATATATATATACGCGCGTTTGCGGGTGTGTTCGTTGTACCCTTCCTGACATTGATCTGCCGAAACCTCTATACGGAGAAACCATGGTGACCTCCCCCGATGGACATCGTTTTTTCACGCGCTTCAAATCCATTTCGTTCCCCGACAGGAGAGAATTATTTCATCCGCTTACCACACACGCCATCACCGTCATCGTTTTCTATAAATATATATATATAGATTACGAATAATAACCGAGAGAAAACTGCCGTTCGTCGTTTTATTTTTATTTATTTATTTGAAAGCTGCAGCTTGTGCTTTTTCATTCAAAATCCCATCGCATGTCAATCAAAACAGGAAGTGCTTAGATTACGTACATATAATATAATACATATATATTTTAAAATAATAATAAATACCTACAAAAAAAACCGCATGAAAATGTCTGTAGTTTTTTTGTAATACATACGTTTTTTTTTTAAGTCTTCAAACTAGTACTGCATTCCTACTACTCGTCTATTTGTTCTTCTGTATCTTCTAATTTCTGTTTAATATCTAAATATTCAGGTCCAGTTCTTTGCAGATATTATGCGATATAAAGTTCATTCTTAGACACACTTTTCTTTTTCTTTTGCGACAATTCCTTCAAGAATTAGCTTTGCTTGAGAGTATGGCATTTTCATTTTTATTGTTTTTATATAGTATCTATTATAATGACTTTTTCTCGTCGATTTCTTGCAATACTTGTTTTGGGGCAGTAGGTACGACTAGTTTTTTAACGTTTTTTTTTTGTTTTTCCCAAACACTGCGCAGTATCGAATAATTCCACCGATGGCTTTTCATTCGCTAACTCACTCTACATTGTACACTGTAGCTTTTGCGGTTGCAGGCTTCTTGTCGTATTGGCTTTTGAAACACAATATGTATTATACAGCTACCCACGGGACGAGCATGGTGTCAGTCGAATCATCTTAACAGGTCGTTAGATACTAAGCCCGCGGTCGTAGTGGCGTAACGGCGGTGGAGACTGTAGATGCGGTCCGTCGGTCGTCTTTTATTCCATCTACTAAGAGTAACTTTGTAATTCATTTAGCGCAGAATTTAACAAACACGGCTCCGAAGAAAATAACTGCGGCCAGACAACTTTTGCCTCGCCTAATCCGATCATCGTCACTGTAGGATTTCTGATTTCGATTCAGACGCGGTGCTGCTACACTTTAACGTGTATTTACGGTTTATACGGGAAAATACGGGGCACCCGTCACGTCACATGCGACATGCCTACTTCCTACGCACTTTTATTATTATTATTGCTAGTCATGCTGTCAGAATCGAGCGGGTTACAGCTGTACGGTACGTCTCTCCATATTTATCTTGGGATAATATTATTGTTTTCTAATATACAATATGTCTGATTCATCATTTTGAGAATTTACAATATAGAGCCGTGGTAATTCTTTAACACAATATAAAGATGATTGTGTTCCTTTTTTTTATAATTCCAGGATGGTCAGTTCTTAGAACTTATTGATTATGTTAATATTTCAAAAGTCAAGTTTTTAATTTACATTCGTTTTTATTGAGAAAACAAATAATCGGAATACATTATCAAAATATCTTCACCTCGGCGGACGTGGACCAAACGCGCACACTCTCGAGTAAGGTCCCGTTCGATATATGTTCACCCACAGAGGGTGCGTGATGGACAAAGGGTGGGTCGTGCAACCAGCCTCGAATTTATGGAGGGTTTTCATTTGTTTTTTTTTCACCGTACTTATTATTATATTTGTATTATAGCGATTAACCACCGTCACGAGTTAATTTTAACGCTACGAGTGAAGTTCAGATTTTGATTGACGTCCATGTGTTTTATTACAAACGGTATACGTACGCGTGTGTCATCGTCGTTTGCCTTTTATAAAAAAAAAAAAACCACACACACACACACACACACACACACACACACACACACACATTTATATATTATCGTTGTATAGCACACCGTCGCCGGGGGCCCTAATATACATACGATCGTACAGAAAAGTGTAGTCGTAGTCGGACAGAGACGCGATGCGCGTCACTATTAAAAACTCAAAGTCGAGAGCTGTATTTTTTCTCGATTTTTTTCCCCTCAACATAATATATTTGGCTCCGAACGGTGTTACAGTGCACCTACGTACACGTGTGTGTGCAGTGTGCGTGCGTACGTGCGCATTATAAGTTGATTAACAACGGAGCTACTGTACACGAGAATATACGCGTTGCTGCACGTCACGCGGCTGCATGCAAGAGTGGAAAAGTAAAGAGGGAGAGGAAAAAAAAACCGTTTCTACGAGCGGTAATACGATAAGTACATCTAGATTTAGAACGTATAGAAAATGGAGATGTGCGAGCCGAGTGTGAGACACTGTCGGTTATTTTTCGTCGTCTTGTCCTCATATTATTATCATGTATATAGGTAGGTATATCTGTCAGACTTCGAGTATACGATAAAATGGAATTTGAGGTGTGGAATAGTAAAGTGGTACGAGTGTGTGTTCCGAATCTTTTACGTTTTGTGGTTACAAAATATATTGGTTACTATAATGATTGCCGGGGGAAGTACATTTTTTTTATAATTTATTCTGCACGACTTCAATAGTAGCGTAGGAACTCGGTTTTGGTTTTTATGTATATAATATATAATATGTGGTTCGATCGATGCCAATCCACTCTGAAGTATCACCAGGTTAAAATCTAAACGGGAAAATAATTATCACTATTACACTACGTCGTGAAATAATTTTTAAAAAAATGTATTATTATTTATAAGATTATATACGTTATACCGCGGAGTTTCCTATTGTGTATATATCTACGCGATGTCGCCGATAATGAATAATATTCCCGCCGCATTACGTAATGACTTTTTACTACGGACAATGGGCACGTTAATTAGAATTTTTTTTCCTTCTTTCGAGTACCCCCATTTATTTTGAAACCGAGTTATCACGAAAGCCGCAAGGAAAAAATTACCGACTTAGTTTAATAATATAATTTTTAACATCGTGGTTAAAAGGTCCCAAATGTCGGGTTGCCGGGAAAGGGCCCTCGCTGCAGAACACACACACAAACACACATACAAAAGCACACATTTTAATATTATAATGTACTATTATAATAGTAGACTGAAAAAAAAGAGAGAGAGATTAAACTCATAATACTCTTAACGTCTCTCGTGCATATATAAATATGTGTGTGTGTGAGCTTGTATTAATTTATATAGGTACAGCGGTGCAGCATCGGCTTAAATTACAACTTTAATTTATTATACGCCAGTCTGCATATGTGTGTGCCCCGGCCCACAATAAAGTTATATAGTACAAAGTAATTTCAGACACCCCCTCGAAAACCTTTTACGATAAGTTTCCGATACCGACCTTACGCAAAAAAAATTACATTGTTTTATTGTAGTGCGCCAGCGTTGTCGCATTTCTATACAAATGATGACATACTCCCGACGTGTATATATTATCATTATTATTATTATTATTATTATTATTGTTGTAATATTTATTACTACAATCGTGATTATTATCATCAACAGCAGCCCGGGAACAGGGCTTTACTCAAAATATTTACATCATTAAAACCGTTTTGCGAGGAGATGAACTAAAAAAATGTACTGCAGACGATCGTTTATTTAAAATGTTTGCCAAAAGTTTTAATGTGTCGTGTATTTATTGAGTTTTGAAACTATTATAAATCTTTGTATTAAATATTTGCAAAAGTGCCTTAATCAGCGTTCAGCTTTGTACCTATATAATTTATAATATATATATATATAACACTATATACAATATACATGTATACAGTGATTGATTACATTTTGTGAAACCCGTGTTAATTAAAACCCTTATCGATAAAAGTAAAAATAATAATATTGATGAAACAAAACGAAAAGTTTCATAAACGCGCAGCAAAACCGTGTATATAATATTATTATATTATCATATCTATATATATTGTGTATGACATGACGTATAATATGTTACCCAAACTATCAGATTATTTTATGATGTCATGCTCGGGTATTTTGTGAGCATTTTTAATTATCAATTCGACTTCGGTTTTGACATTTATTATCTTACCATCATTTTCAGCTTACAAACCTGCAATAGTAGCTGAAAGCGCCAATTTAATATTGGATAAGTGATAATATTATATTATATTAATAGTAATTATAATTATTCACGATTGGCACAATCCATATATTTTTGCTGCAATGCGTAATATACATTTTATGCGACAATAATAAAATAATAATATGTAACATCATATGTTAATCATCTGTATATCTAATTATAATTGTCGAGGCTAATTGTGACACAAAGTTTCAATAAAAAATCAAAAAAAACATATTATGTTCAATGGTTATCAGTTTATCACACGTTTTAGAAGCAATATACGCTGCGACCGTCTGAAACTGAAATTAAATAATTAATACCCGTAGGTAAAACACGTGTATAATATTTTATACGAGGACAATAATATAATATTCATCGAGTAAAAATCGAAAATGACATTCGTTTTTCTCTTCTACACCCCCGAATCTCCACCACCGAATCTCCCCTCCCCCATTTCCCACTACACACACACACCAATTGACTTTATTTTATTAAATAAATTTGTATTAATAAATTGTTTGCGTCGCAATCGGACGTCGTCGTCGTCGCCAGAGCCACGAGCGTTATCAAATCGCGAATGTATACGCACTGCAGTGACGGGGAAACGGCAATAATTAATCATTCGACACTTTCGTCGGGTAGGTTTTTACAGCTGCCGCGAAATAGGCCCCGAGATGAATTCGTTTTAAAAATGTGCCCGAAGATTGATCGACGACAAAGCTTGTATATATATACGTATATGGGCAATAGGCGTGCCGCGATAATAACGCCGAGATAAATACGAAATATTAATATATTATATTGTGTGATTATTATTATTAAAATATAATATAAAAGGTAATTTTTTAAGCACGCTCGCCCTATTTGTTTGCTTAAATTATGCAAATTCTGATTTTTGGAACTTTTAAATACACCCGAAGTCCATATTTTCGAATTCTTGAGATTTTTTGTACCGAACTTCAATATTATCCTGTGACAATACAAATACAGAACGCTAACTTTTCATTTCAAATTATTCAGCAGATATGTTTTTTTGAAAATTTCGACGTGTATACTATTGTGTAATCAAAATTCAAACGAGTAGTTTTTGAGTTACATAATTTTGTGTACGACTAGGTACTTTATATCTATGGTAATGGGCTAAATAGATATGGGGGCTTAGATTATTTGAAATTGTTAGTATTTCTATTGTTCTTTAATATAAATAATTTGTAAGAATGGCCAAAGTATAATAAATACTACATTTAATATTACATAATATAGTTTATATTTCTGTAAAACCATATGTTTAAGGATTATCCTTAGTAGTTAAGTAGGTATAAACATTTTAATAACTCAGAAACGACTCATTAGAACTATTTTGAATTTGATTTAAAATCAGCTAAATAATTTGCAGTAAAAACCTCGGTTCACGATTGAAAAATAAAAGTTTGTATCAACACAAAACACACTTATAAGTAGGTAACACAAAAATAAACAGGGATTTGAAAATATAGTATTTAGGTATACTTAAAAATTCTAAAAAAATCAGAATTTTAATAAATGTACTATTCGGGAAATAGGATACTTAAAAATTACCCTGTATAATATATATATTATATATAATATCTATAACTAAAAGGCACCTGTGCAGTTATTTTACCAAAAATGGTCGTAACTTCAGTATTTTTCGTCTGAAAGAAAATATTATTTTGTTACTTATATTTTGGTCGACATTTATAATTATTTTTATAAACCCAAAACACCGAGTGGGAGATGGAAGACGTGTAAAATTGTACTGTGTACCTATCATATTATATTACGTTTAGTGGGTTTGAGTATACCGTTAATACTTTACTTGAATTTATACAAACAGGGGCTGTTACCAGTGGTGGGAATTTTCGAGATGATAAGTGCAATGTGAGAGAGATTAAATAAAAACAAATATAAAAAATGGAAAAAGGTTTATAATTAAAAATGACTTTATCGCGTGTTTCAATGGCGATTATGGATTATTATTAGGTGTGCATTGCACAAATTTCAAATTGTTTACAAAGATTATTACAGTGCAACCACTGGCACTGGTGTTGTCGTACCGGTGGTCGGCGAACATGATAAAGAATATGATAATCATAATAATTTAAAATCGTCGTCATCCGATTATCATATAAACGTATTATATCGTTAAACGAATATACGCTGATGCGTTAATCCGCAAGTCAACTCATTAAAACAAGCTGAAAAATATAAACTTGTATAGTTCAGAACATTAAAAAAAATATATAATATTTAAAACAAAAAACTATTCATTTACGATGGGGCCCCTTCATTACATCATATTATATATAGGTGTCTAACGATATGACATGACGTATAAATAGGTACCCCGAGGTAGGTGCCGTTAGGTTCCCGGGAACTATCTCTCACTCACACACACACACACACACACACACACACGAAAACCTCGGGTAACGATTTAAATCTCTGATATTTTTTTAAGCGTCGACTTACTGTTGTCGAAGTCCTCTCTCTCGCTCTCCCGCTCTCCTCGCTCCCCTCCCTCGGCTGCACAAACTTGAGCAGTGAATTCACGGAATACTAATGTGCCGAGTTGCGCGCGAGCCCTGCGGGCACGTCGATCGGCGAGCAAAGTTGCAAAACTTTTTTTTCCGTAGTGTTTTTTTCCCTTTCTCCACACACCGCTCATATTTTCTCTTCTCTTAACGATCCGGCGCTACACCGACTCGACTAAAAGACAATAACAGTATATTTCGCGTCCGCCACTCGGACCGCCAGCTATATATATATACGACACATACGCCGCAATATATATATTATAATATATAATGTCCGGTCTTATATTATATACATATATATATATATAATATTGTCATTAGCCGCGCGGCCCCGCACAAACGGATTGCTTAGCTAAACCTTCACCCTCCCCCTCCCGTCATCCACACGCCGACTGGAGAAAAATACTGCCTCCGGGGGTCGCATCTCCGAATATATTTATAATGCTATTTATTATATCATATTATATACATGTAATAGTAATGTATAATACCTATATATTATGTATGCGCGTATATATATTATATACGCTCGTATTTATTATATATATATTATGTTCGCGTGTTTTGAGCGCACGCGCGCACGCACACACACTAACTCACTACACCAACCAAAGTCCTGCAGCACCAGCAGCAGCAGCGAGCAAAAACAGAAATTTATTACAAGTGGAAAAGCTGAAAGTTTAAAGAATATAAAAGTTTCTCTTTAACCCATAAAAGAATGTATGGCGATTATTCTTATTTGCTTTTTTCTACCGTTTCTACCGTTTCACTCTTTCTCTCTCTCTCTCTCTCTCTCTCTCTCTCTCTCTCTATCTTCACCGCCACTATATATATACACATATATATACGAACATGCTCCTTCGAGGCCGGACCCCCCGAATGCGAAAAAAACAAAATCCGTTCCGTTTGTTTCCGTGGCATCGGTTGTACAAAGTTTTCTCTTGCACTATACTTTTTATTATTTTTATTATTATTATTATTATTTCTTTTTAAAAACGCAATTTCATCATTTTATTTGCTGATTCTCTTTCGGTGCTCTCATCCGTCTCGTCCGAAACAATATAAAAATCCGTTCAAATCCCTAGATTACAATAAACGCTATATAGATTTTGCCCCCGATACGGAAAGCCGTCTCTGTATAATAATAATAATAATAATAATATATACCGTGCGGGGACCGGCACCTCGCCGCGCCGTGCGCTCTACCCGTGTGCGGCTTTCCTGCCTGTTGGGTGTAGACTAGGGGTGTCGCAGTAGGTGCACGAGAAGAAAAACGTTATATATGCGCCATCGACGAGAACAAGGATTTGATCGAAATTCTTCCGGGGCCCACGTAATGCCTTTATTTCGCAATACACTTGCCGAGCGGAATCACTTAAAAGCCCGAGAAACACATTTTTTCCCTCTCTTATTTTCCCTACATAATTCATTTATTTTATTTTATTTTATTACCTCTTTTTTTTTCGCACGTTCACCTGGAGATCCGTTCACTGGGACGCAATCGACGCCACTGACGTCGGAGTGACTCGATGATAAACGGGCGCACTGCTAAAATAATAATCCAAGATGACAAATAACGGAGTGTAGAGAAAATGTTTTTTTTTTTTTTAAAGAAAAAAACCTAAGCGCGTGTCACGCAGAGTGAATTGTGTTTAATGAGGTCGTAAATACATTTCACGTAGTCTGTTTAACGTAAATCCATTTGTATCTTTTCAAACAGTTTCTGTTTTTTATGGTATTCGCCGAAGAAGTGGCGTTTTTAAAAACCTAAGTTATCCAATCCGTGACCTATATAATATACTTTCCAATAATTATAATCATTGCGTTGATTAACTGAATTAAATTGAATTTAGTTTTTTTTTTTATTAACAATTTAAGTCGTAGGTACATTTTTATTTTTCATCTTGTATCAAACATTGATAAAATAGTCGAATTTGTGATGAATTAAAATAAAATAATTTAGAAAATGTAAATGTCGTGTTTTAATTGTTATTGTGTGATAATTGCAATAAGTCGTTGTTACAATTTTTGGAAGTTTTATATAATAATAAATAATATTAATTACAACTCATTTTTAAGTCTCAAATATCGTTCAACAAAATCGCGTTATACTTTCTCGGTCCTTTTTAATTACATTGCGTTATATCTTACGAATAGCATAGTAGGTAATCACTGTTTAAACTTCACAGCGTCGATGTTGTAAAACTACATAATCCGTTTTTCAAAAAAAACGTGTCACATATAAGACGGAGTGGTGGCTTGGGATGTTAGGGAGGGGTAAGGGCGAATGAAAAACTGAAACGCGCTTAGAATATGGTCGTGAAATTAATGGAGGAGGGGAAAAAAGAAACGCATCGCGAACCTAAAATAACCGGCTGGGGCCTGGCAAAAGTTATTACCTAAAGGTTAAGTTAAATACGGCGCTGCATTAACATTTTAAATTAAAAGGTTAATTGGGGTTTTATGGTTGCTCTATTTATATATATATATATGTATACATTAGTTGCGTCGCGGTCAGAATTTTATACGTCTATATTATGTGAAGTAATAAAAATAAGAAAAAAAACCTACTTCCTCCTACTTTAGGCCAGATGTGGTGGCGATCGCGGTAGATGAGAGAATTTGTTGTGCTGCAGCTAGTGCACATAATATTTACATATTAAAAGACGGATTTGTCTCGAAGGTAGTATAGTCGTGATCTTTTTGGCTCGAAGAAAAAATAGCACCTACATAGACACGCTAAGTTGAAAATATGCTTTGCAATCGATATTGATACGAGACGCATGTTTATCTAACGGGTGCCAATAAAACATTATTTTGAGAAGTTATTAAGTGCATTTGTATTTTTTTTTTATACCCATATTCTTTATGTGCATTATGTACATGCTCACGCACATACGCACACCCACACGTTATACTAAACAAAATACACGGTGTTTTATTTTTTATTTTTCATTTTTCCTCGTGTTTCCTGGGTCTAAATTTTTGGGTAACATGTGTCGGAAATTGTTGACATTTATGTAAACTTTAAAAGTCTCTTATATATAATACAAAACCAAACTTTCGGTCGTTTCGCCATAAGGGCATTATTTTTATACTCGGTTTTAATCTGATGTCCGTGACTGCAAAATTTACACACCGCTAAACACATTGTTCGGATTTCACATAAGACGTATATTTTTTCCACGCACACATCTCGTAAAATATACCGCTACAGCTTGGCCGCGTGTATCGTCGGTACAGTCTCGCACTCTCGCCGATTTAACTCTATAATATAATATTATACAATATTGTGTCTGAAGAACACGATATACGTGTGTGAAAAATAATTCCAAAATATATATTTTTATTGCGGTCGTATATTATGGACTGCAGCAGCAGCAGCAGCAGCAGCGGCTCACTTTTGTACATTAAAGACATTTGATATACATTATGTGATGTGTGGTTCGCCGCACGTCGTCTTTACATTTACTCGATTACGACTCGTGGTAAAAACCATTTACCTTACCTATATATATAATATAATATCCAATATTTACAAGGTATAAAATCGTTCGTTTTGAGCGTCCACGTCACGTATATAACAATATAACATCAGGCGTACACCGGGGGTGGGGGATCGCTCGTTCGTCTTTCCCGAGCTTTCAGTTTTATGAGTGTGTGTGTGCGCGCGCGGGTGTGTGGTGGGGGGGGGGGACGAATCGATCGATCGGCGCCGAAAGTGAAACCGAAACGGCGGCGATGTATTTCGTTTCCGACTTACGCTATATACTATAAATATATGGAACCCCGCCCAAACAACGCGCGGTTGTAAAATGTTTACGACGGGTAAAACATTATATATATTAGATATATATATATATATATATATGTATATAAAAGGCGTGGTCGGCGGAGGGGGTGCTGCGGTCGGAGGGGTGAAAAACACGTACGCGCGTCTCTCTCCGGGCCGGTTTCGCCATAAATACTTGATGAACGGAAGTGCATTGACAAGTATCCGGCGGCGGCGGCGTCGTCGTCGTCGTCGTCGTCGACGGCAGGGTACGCACATATATATAGTTTATCCAGTAATTTCCAGAGAGTTTGACGTCTCACTTTACGACGACGGCGGCGGCGGTGGACGGATAGTCGGACAGACTGCGCGCGCGAGGGGATGGTTAATGTATATCGGCCGACAATCCGCTCCGCGTGCACGAGCGCGCGCGCGCCCGCGATTTTCATATCGGATTTTGACGCGACGACCGCTTCGCGAGCTTCCGCGTTATATTACGTATACTCGAATATAATATATATATATATATATATATATATACTATATTATAGCCTAAGTATATATATATATATATATATAGGTTTACGTCTTATCGTAAGTCACACGTCTGTGCGCTTTCCGTTTCTCCGGATATAATAATAATAGTAATATATTATCGCCGATTCGCCGCCTACCGCGCGCGCACCGTGTATAATATAAATATAACATTATTATTATGTACGTCGTGCGCGTCTTGTCACATCAGGTACTCGCGTATTATTACTATTGTACGTATAATATATTATGTGCTGCAGATTCGGATTGAATATCATTCCTCGTCTGCAAAGCGTTATGACGGGATCGCGATGGATCCATAATATATCATAATGTGAGGGTGTGTGTGTGTGTGTGTGTGTTTGGCGTGTGTGTTATACATAACATAATGCCGACGCGTGAAGCCCGCAATATCGTTGTAGATATGGAGTTTGCGGCTGAAAAGCGAATGGTGGAAAGAGGAAAACCTCAAAGCAAAACACACCTCAAGACATTGTTGTCGCACATCACACATGACGTAGATGATGCACGATTCGTCGAGAATACAATGTCGTCGTTGTTTTTTATTTTTATTTTTAATACCGTTTTCAGAATCGGCCTGTACAAACACACTAAGATATTTTAAACATTATGTCCCCTATATAGTATACGCTATAGATATTTGATGCATTCGGATTTCGGGGTGTCTAAATGTTTGATACGCGCAGTTAACTTTTTGAGTGCTTACATATTATATCGAGAGATGATGACCCATACAATTTTAATGAATCTCCAATTATGTCTAATGGATTTACTCTAGCCTTATTTTTCTATCAGCGCGAGTTTCGTAACACTTAACGTCGAACTTTGTGAAAGGGACGAAAGTGTTTGAGAATAATAATAAATAATGATATCGATCATAATATTATTATTATAGTGATTGCTTTAACCGAGCGCGATTGAAATTAAAACGTATTGTACAGTATACAATCATAGGTATGCGTCTTAACATATTGAATAGTGTGTCGTGTATTCGATTATATTATATTATTACTATTTTCTATAAGCTATTAAACACATTACACATAATAATGTAATGTAGTATAATATTATTACTATATACCCATTACAAGCCTGCAACTTGGGAAGCAGTTCTATTTTTTTTTTCAAAACTACATTTTCCAATTTTGAAATGCTCATATATAAGGCTTACCTACTATAATATGCCACGTTGATATTAAAAAAAAAAAAAAAAAATACTTGAATAGCAATTTATTCGACGACTTCGAATAATGTAATATCATTACTATTATTCTCTCTGCAGCAGCAGCAGCTATAGTTATCGTCTGCGCGGAAAACCCTCGGAAATCCTATAAGAGTTCCGCGGATAATAAAGCCGGCCGGTAAATCTTATTTTTGGAGGAAAATTTTCCGCGCCGACGAAATAATTTTTTCCCTCGACATCGCAACGGTGGTCTTAAATTATTTCTCGCCGTACGCTCATATATACCCTTTATGGTAATAATAATACATAACTACATTATATAATAATATAGACACGCTGCAGCTGATGATAATAACAAAATGTACGTTATATTATTATATACGACGCGATAAGGTGCGTTGCCCCAAGAGTTTTAGCTTCTCGCCGTGTCGTATAAAGTACGTCATATTATTATTATTATTATTATTATTGTGTACACGATAATAATAATATAATAATAATAATATAATCTACATGTCGGTGTGTATAATGTTATACAACAAAATTGGATCGTAGCCCCGCGCCCCGAACGCGTACAATGTCTCCCGCACAAGCCGTGTTTACCGAGATTGCAGCGTTTATATATTTTTATTATATAAAACGCACATGAGATGTAGGTACATTATTGTTATTATTATTATTATTATACGCGTTGAAAACAAATTGACTGTCTCCTAACTGCTCCGGTGACAGGATAACAATGACTGCGCGGCAAACATCAGTTTAAATTTTAAAGCTCGGCAAACATCGTGAAAAGGTAGAGGAGGTTTTTCACAAACAAAAGGTTGCCCTGGGTGAGAGGATAGGGGTGGCGGGTGGGTAAACATCGCAGGGGCGAGAGGAGGAGGAGAAAAAAAAGATAAAATAATAACGATTGCGAAAAATAAAATAACAATAAACGATAACAATGAAAGCTCCTGTGTACGGCTGTACGCAGTAGGTAGGTATACAATATTATAATAGTAGGTAGGTAGGTAGGTAGGTATAATAATAATGGGGATTGGGGAATATAATATCGCGTGGCGTATATTATATCGCTGCGGCAGTATATAATAATATTATATTATATATTATATATACGCCGGGGCTCAGTAAAACCGCCCGTAATGTCTTGTAAATTCGTAAATACGTATAAATTTCAACGACCCGCACCGAACTCACACACGCCATATTATAATATTATTATCTTTGCACACACACACACACACACAAACGTCGTAAGAGTGTGTGAGCGTGTGTGTGGGCGCTATGGTTCTAAGAGGGTAACAGGAATTTAATGAACGGTCGGCCCGGCCAAATATGTCTCCCTTTATTATTAATATACCCGAAATGTATATAAGCTGTTAAATCAATTTAGGGTCAACTGCTGCTGCTGCTTCTGGTGCGGCTGTGGGTGATGTTAAGATATAACGGCAAGAAATTCATTTGTGCGGTTTGTATGCACAACGCCGCCGTAGCAAAAACTAATATTATGCAAAATTATACAGAGTGATTCGGCGTGTATACGATTTTAATTCGACTGCAAATATAATGATATACTGCATCCTTGGAATTTGATATCCCCATGTATCGCCATGCACACCCTTAAGCAATAAATACCTTTTTTTTTGTCGGCGTATTGTGTGAAATATTATCGTGATCGATTTATAATGTTTACGCGCGAGTGACATCGTTCGAGCTTCTTAGACGATAATGTCGCTCGACACAATTATATTATGACTCCCCGAGACAGCGGGACCTGCAGTGTGCAGCGGAATATATTATTATTATACCGCAATTGTTTTGATGAAAAATATACAATTTATTATTAATAAACAAACGAAATACGTCATCGTCATCTCGGAAAAGTCTTCGGCGATATAAAGGTATAGTCACCGAGATCTTAAAATATGCATCGCGTACAATACAGTAGTCACCCAGTGCATCTATTTGGAGTGCAGGTGCGTCTGCTCACCCGACAGCGGAGTTTATGATAAAAAAACATATAGAAAACGGAAAAAAAATTCAGGTGCATCTTAGTTCACGCTAATAGCCGCGTGCACTAGTAAAATGTTTGTTAACTTTCGACGTTATTTATCTTCCGTTTTAATAAAAATCATCGGACCGCATATTGCGTCTGTATACACTTAATAGCATCGTTATACCTTCTATATTACTCGTTATTTATGTCTTTCGTATTATTATTATTATTATTATTATACTCAAGTTCTTAAAACCCTCCTCGAGTTGTTTTTTTTAGTTAACAACGTATATTATTTATTTACGGTTATTATTCACCGTCTCTACGGTGCTGCTGCGCGACGACGGCGTGCGTGACTTTTCGATTTTATCGATGCATGCAAAACAATATAATCATTACGATATTGACTTTCGATCGTTTGATTTTATACGAATTATCAAATTCGCTGTACGTTCAGAGATGTTTACAAATTGTAAGACATCAAAATGTTTATGACTATATTGGAATGCACGTACTTATATTGCTAATAGTTATTCAAACGATATTATTTCTGAATAATAAAAATCACTGTAAAAGTTCGGGTTTACTCATCAATTAAAATAATATATAGGATTGAGGTTGTAAGCCATTACTAAAATTATTGTGAAATCAATTCCTAAAAGAAGATTCTCGATCCTCCTTTTGATTTTTCGTCCGTATTGTTTATAAACGTATAGCGTGGAACTCATTAAAAAAAAAAAATCACTAAATGTCGTTATGCCTTATGCGTAACGATTAAACCATAACAATATTATATTGTATTACGTACATGATGTTATAACGTATAAAATCGTTAAATGAAATTGGCTTGTGGGAAAATGTGAACAAGATACAAACAGCAGTGCTCGGTTGAAGTACATATAAGTTGAGTAAAGACGTTTTTTTTTTTTTTTTATTTGTTCCGTCAAAAATGCCAGTATCGCGTTTTTCCCCTCTGGTCCGGATATGATGGTCAACGGTTTCGACGGCGGCGGCGGTCGGGGACGGTGGTGAGGGTCTTTCAAACTCGACTGATCCGTTTTGAACTTTTCCCGTACACTTTTTAATATAATAAATAGGTCCGTTGTATTTGTCAAAAAGTTTGACGGCAAAATATATATTAGAATATTATACACTTTTTTTTTTTAACCATACCCTCTTTTGTCAGCCAAGATTTAATATCGGCCGTTAGTTGATGGATGACGGTTGCGTGTTACTCGCGATCTATGTTCAAGGTTGGGGGGGGGGGAGAAACACACATAATATATAGGCTTCTAAATGTTACATATATATATATAATGAAAGCACCGGTGGTTGTGTGAACCTGCAGCATAAAAACCATAATATTAATAGACGAACACATGTTATGAATTATTATTAGTCAATGGTGTTCTGGCGGCATGTCAAAAATCAAACTAACGCACCTACTGTTGAATATTTCACCGTCAACGTCATTAAGTAAACACGGCATAACGTTATAGTAATAATACGCGGCTCGGATAATGTTTTTTTTTTTTTTATTACTATACGAATATACGATGCAATGTGACGGAAAAATTAAATGAATTTTAAGTAGTTAAACTATTACGAACGACTTTAAGTCGAAAACAGCTTTACTCTTGACTTTTTAATATTTAAATTAAATGTATAACTTTATTTCTTTATTTTCATGGTCGTTAATCTTTTAAAATATTTAAACTGCAATTTTCGTTAACGAAATTATATAAAGCACAAATATAAATAAATAAATTTAAGAAATTAAAAAATCTCTCTATTAAAATGCGTGTTTCGTCTGGCGTTTAAACGCCACTGACTAAAAGACTTTGGAAAACACTTTTTCCCTCTTTTCTAGGTTGATGGGCCAGTGAAATATTAATTTCGGACAAAATGTTAAAACGGCGTTTATTATATAAGATTTATTTTATTACTATACTGTTATACACCACAGACCTCTGATAGCATATTATATTGTTACATTATATTATAGTATATATTGTATAAGAGTGACACGAGACGACGTTTTATAATAATAATATCATTTATGATGACACGACAATAGGAAAAAATCTCTCGAATTCGAGGGCGTGCGGAGAGTTTACCGCCGGTGTATCGTGTTATGATGATAATATATTATATACACGAAAATGGATTACACACGTTTTCGATAACTTTTTAATAACGTTACGATATCACGTTATTCGCAAAGCCGTTATATATTTTTTTTATTGTATCCAACGTGAAATAAAAAAACACGCACTTTGACGATGTCGGGTACGTGGCTCTCTACCGTTTACGCCGAAACGAGGTGTCGCCGACGAGCGGTGAAACGTTTCTCGTCTCGGTGTGGAAATTCCATCGATGGCGGTGGCGTGTACCCTCCGCAAATAAGAGGCCAATCGCGTTTTATTTCGTTATTATTATTATTGTTGTCGTTGTGTTATATAGGCGTCAAGACTCGCCTGTGGCACGAAACCTCCGCTCCCACCTCCACCTAGACGTGGCGGATAAAACGAAAGGAAAAAAATAAATACGCACCCGTCCAATTAAAGCCGACATAATTTATACGACGGCGGCACCGGGCCATTTATTAGAGGCGGCGAACTCCGTGTAATTTCATTTCGCGCGAGCCATGTCGGTGCTCTCTTTTATTTTCACGTCTCTAGGCCGCACCAATATCATCTCGCCGTTTCCCGTCGCCCGCGCGTATTTATATAATATATAGTATTATTTAATAATATCCTGCACCGCAGATAGATGCGCTGCAACTGCACTCCACGCGCAAGACGTCATCTTCTTGTCGTGCGTGTATCACGATTCGGGAGCCGTCGCCTCTCGTCATTTCGGTTAGGAAAATATTTTAAAATGACGTATTATTGTTGTTGATGCACATTGCGTGTATACCATTCGAAATCGAAAACAAACACAGGGCGACTTTGTGGTTCGCTTAGAAGGCGGCCGAGACGGCGGCAAAGCGCATGTGAAAGAAAAAAAAACAGATAGCGAGTGAGACTGCACTGATCGAGAGGGAGGGGGAGAGAGACCCGAACGGTTCTGACGAGGCGGCGGCGGCGGCGGTGGTCCGTTTGTTTGTTTGGGGCGCCGACGGCGGCAACGGAAAGTTTCTCTCGTCCCACCACGCCTCCGTGGCTGCAGACGGACCGAAAAACAACAACACGGAAAATGATATCTACTCCGCCGCCGCCGCCGCCGCCGCCGCCGTAGCCACCCTCCCACACGAAGCCGCGTTCTGCAGCCATATCCCGGCCCGCGCCTTCCCGGACGGCATTTGGAATTTAAACGACGACGGTGGCAAAAAAACACCCTCCCCTCACCGACCGCACACCCTTCCGTAGAAAACCCTCTCCTACCACTCCTTGCCCCGCCCAATTGATCGAGAGAAGAAATATTGTTATATATATTATATCGCGAGCGACGAGCGCGCGCGTGTGGGTTTAATGATGTTTCGGCAAAATTGGAACGTGGAAAAACTTTGTAAGCACAACACGCGAAAGCGTGGCACGACCCCGCGCGCACACACATACAAAAATAAATACACGCGCACACACACACACACACACACACACACACACACACACACACACACACACACACACACACACACACACACACACACACGCACGCACACGCAGTTATATGTATGGCTGCAGCGTATATAAATCGAGCGTCGTTTTACACATAAATCATAATTGGAACTCTAATCCAATAAAAAATTAATATCAAACTCGCCGTGAAATATGTGGGCCATGTAAGCGTGTATACACGGGCGAGCGGCGGCGGTGTACATGATATGTGTTATTGTATACGGCGCGCCGAGGAAAAAAAAATGACTTTTCTACGAAATCCCGTTACCGTAAGTCACTGTGCGAGGATGCTGATTCCGGTGCAGTATTTTTTCTTTCTCGAGCCGTTGTTTTTATATTTTATTCGTCGTCGTACGGCCGTCGTCAATAATAATACAATAATATCCGATACCGTTTGATTATTATTATTATTGTTATTACTATTCAGAGTGCGTGTTCTAGTACCTAATATCTCTCTCTCTCTCTCTCTCTCTCTCTCTTGTTTTACTCGTTTAATATTTCAAACGAAATCAACTTTTGGGATTTAATCCGCGGTTATTGACAGTAATTCTCGCGGGCGTAGACTTATATATCATTTTATTCGGACGGACGTCGCTCGATCCTTTTGCTTTTCGAATCGCATTTCGAAAAACGATCGCCCGACGTGGTTCGGATTCCATACGGCAATTAATATTTATGTGTTTGTTGTTGTTGCATTTATCATTGTTTGTTTCGAACCGCTATATAAAAGTAAACTAAACGTTCACCGGGTCTTAGAAAAACACGGAAATAAATATAAATATTAAATTTACTCGGAGAAACATGCAGCCCCGACGACTCAAGACAAATGTAATAATATTTGCATGTTTGTTTATTTCAGATATACTGCAGCTAATATTCAATTTTTTTTTTGCCATCTAATCGGTATTGAAATCTATAATTTATTCGATTAAAAAAATTAGAGCAACCATATTGCCCTCTCCTCATGCCGACATAGTTAAGTTAGTTGAGTATTGAGTGTATATTATATTAATATGTAGGTGCACTACAAAAACTAATAATTATACTAATAATTACAATAATAATAAATGTTAATATTAGTCGCGGCGACTGTTTACAACATGTCGTGTACTATATAGTTCGTCTGTAGGTACATTGCATGCATTCATCGGTTGATGTTTTCGACGACACAATAATAATATAGTAATTTATTATTATTATTATCGCGATATTTGCGGATGAAGAATCGCGGGCGATTTTCGTTGAAATACGCGGGCGCGCGCGCGCGTTCGCGTCCCGGAAATACTGATAAGGGATGATAAATGATCGAGAGGGATCCCGCGAGCGCCGACTGCCGAAGAGGGGTGGAAAAAAATCCTTTCCGGAATTGAAAAATGTAACCCATCGGACGGGCGTCTAATTCGGAATAACTGCTACTACGCCATAACACAGATATAGGTACTATATATATCATATACGCCAGAAGGGATGATGCCACGGGGAGGGGGGGGGGTGCACACAAACGTTGTGTGCGTCGTATGTGTCACACATAAATATCGTCCCATCCCCCTCCCCCCCAGCACTCTCACCGACCCTTGTTAATAAAAATCGCGATACCTATGTCCGTGTGTGTGTGTACCTATATATACATATATATATAATATGTGTGTGTCCCCAGCGCGTTTATGATTTGTTACCCGTTAAGTCCATTTAAACGTAACGCCGCGCACGCGCAAAAGCTTTAACCCCGATTTATTAGTATTATTATATTATAATATATATGAACGCGCGAGTGTGCGATATAATAAATATACTTTTTTTTCGGGTTTATGCGCGCGGAACAATAATTTCCCCCCGACGACAAAAAAAAAAAAAAAAAATATAATAACGGTGATTTTTTTTCTGATTTACCTTTTTATTTATTTCTACGTGATACACTCTATTCCTCCTCGTCGTGCGCAATAACTATATATACATTTAATACACCTATTTTTCGTTTCTTTCCATCCCCTACACTACTCGACTGCGGCTGCTGCTGCCGCTACTATACGGTACTACGGAAAAAAATTTGTGTACTGCACGTTTTTTATATATTCGCGTACCCATAATATACGCGGTTTACATCATAGATTTGGGTGGACATAGTACATGATAGGTTCACCGCAACAGCGTATTACAAAATATATCGTTACATCATAATTTGTTATATTTCTATTTTATAGGTTAACTCGCACAGTAATAGTGTAAAATCGTAGTATAAAAATATATTTTGATATATCTCATGGCGCGAGCACATTCGTTTCGTGTCTGAGCTTTTTTTTAAAAAAAATTTTAAATCAATAAACGAACACAATATTTATTATCCCTTGAACTTGTGTGCGAGCGTTCTTTTATAGCTGGTGGGACGTGGCATTGCCACTTACAGGCCTCTCTTTTGTTCGTTGTTCGGTTACACGGACACAATAAAATACACTGGCCCACCCTCTAAAATATTTTGAGTAGTTTATAAGTCAAGAGTAGAAAAAAAACTCCACTCCGTGTTTTTATTCGATAACTAAATCGAAATAAATAATGTTGTGTCCTCTTCTCGGAAAACGTAAATTGTGCGGGCACACTCACACTGCCTCTCGCTATGCAAACATTTTGTATTATTATAATAATATTATATAGTCCATTTTATCCAAATTCGGATAAAATGTCGCAGTTATTATAACGAAATAAAAACAACGCGTAGAGGTGGCTGAAGGGCGAGATTACACCGAGTTTATGTCATATATGCGAGTAATAAAAAAAAAAAAAGGTTCACCTTTAAAATAATATACTCAGGTACGTATTGTAGGTATATTATAGGGATAAAAACAACGAACAATAAGTGAGCCGATTAAAATTTTTCGACTAAAATTAATAATAATTATATACAGAACTATCGGTCTACTAATTGTCATTGTGTTGGTTGTATCCGAAATAATAAAAAAGTTTAAAGTTTAAAAAAAAATGTAAAGCACCATATAATAAATTATCTAATCACACATGAACACAATTAACAACCATTTTCTGGGAATATTACGTCTAATAAAAAACGTCTAAATATAATGTGACTTTTACTAACATTTTGTAAAAACGAAAAATTGTACCATGTAATAACACGAAATAATAATTACCGCCTTTGAGTGTAATAGTTGTCGACCGCTTTTCGTTTCCGTTGAACCGGGTTCTGTAAAAAAGAAACGGCCCTGATCGAAATACACGTCGTGCGAACCGTCTTGGGAAATCAAACGATAAAATATTATTATACAATTCCATTTTAGAGCCACATTAAACTACGGAAAAAACCAAAATAAAATATGTCAAACGAAAAGAGCCGTATACAATGGCGCATTAAACGTATAGAGTACGAACGAAAAGAAAAGCTAGTGTAAACACTATAATATAATATGTATGTTATTAATTTACCATAAGATACAGTACACAGTTCCGACGACAAGTACAATACACCATAATATTATATTAAAAAATATCATGTCACAGATTTTGACGCACATGCGTAATATTATTTTATATTTGTGGCAGAAACATAATTATACTTCTATTATATACACGTCTGGTATTTAATTTTGAATATAAGTAAATGAAAATAATTTTGATTTACTTTTCATTTCATAATGTATTATATTTATACGACACGTATAATAATAACATTATAGTGGAGTAAAATTTATAAAAAAATACAATTAATAAAAACATAATATTATGCGACAATGACGTGCGCATATTAACCTATTATCACGAGGTACGAGACGATAAAACGTAAATAATATATTTAAAACGATTGTCGGTATCCTTACTAATTTTTCTCGTAAAACCGGCTAGGCAAACTTATCAACATAAAAAAATCGAGTTCGGCGAAGTCGTTGTTATTCAACCATTTTTGCCACATATATACATATTTTGTTTACTAAACTCAGACATTGTGGTAACTAAAACAATAATAATCAGGTCACGTGAAAAAATAATATGTAATAACGCGTACACCGGCTGAGAACACAAACGATATTTTAATAACATTATAATATGTAGGTGTGTACTATTTCAATAACATTATGTAGGTACATAGTACTATTTTAATTTACGTCAAGCTGCGAAGACTATTCGCCATCGCTTTAGTTTTTTTTTATACTCTGAAATTGTCGCACTTTTTCTGCCGTTTTCATTCGAGTCTCCGAGTCATCCGAGTCCATTATACTATCCAAACGTCCGTTGAGTAATACCATAATAATATTATCCTCATCATAAATGGTATGATTTCGATGTGCATTGCATTGTTAACATTTAAGTTTCATATTTTCGAATCAGAATAAAAAGTTTTTACTTTACATTTTTTGACGATTTTAAATTGTAAGGTCATTTTTTCATTTTTTAAGGCATTTTTTGAGGTTTTGAATCCGAAATAGTATTTTAAGATTTTCACATGGGTTTTATATAAATTTAACAAACTATATAGTAGGTTTTATTATTTAGTTATTAAAAATAATTTTAAACTGTATGGAAATAATTTCAGTTTAAAGAAGTCCAAAATGATCAGTTATGTCTGTACAACTCTTTTACAGTCCTTTAAAAGTTATTTTTAATAATTGATAAATTATCATTTACACCAACATTATTAAGAATAAAAAAAATACTTAACGCATTTTGTAGCGCATTATTTTTAGAATTTTTAGGGCATTCAAGCTCCCAGCCCTAATCATTATCACATCCACCCGACGACCATGACCGGCGTGCTTTGCTTTCCGAGACACACCATACACGCGCGTTCGTGGTAATAATAACAATAAAAATGTAATGAAGTCGTGGTCGGATTGTGCACGGGCGTAATATTATTATATTATGTATTATTTATCGACCGATACCCGAAAGCTCGCCATTGGAGGCTACGGCGGCAGCGTGGTTCTGGTTTCGAAAAGTCAATTTTAACCAACGTCCCCTCCAGACGTTATTCCTGGAACTTTGCCGTAGAGTTTTTCTCCGAAATCGATTTTCCAGTAACGATTATTGTTCGTCTAAATAATTATAATATTATTATTATGTCGTACACCGTTCGTTTATTGTTTTTTTTTATTTATAACAATCGTTTGTTCTTCTAAATACACAACACTACACCGGTGGCCATATTGTAATAATAACGGAAACGCCGTGATTTTCGATCGAAACAATTGGGCGTCAGCCGATCGCGCTTTTTAATATTTAAAAATATTATATTTTACCTATATATTTTCGTCAACACCGAAACATGCTGCGGGTGAAACGGACGGTTTTCAATCGAAAAACTCGATAGAAAGTTCGATATTTTCATACCGTGTGTTGAAAAAATGTCGGCGTTTCATTCAAAATGTCAGTAATATAATATAATATGAAATACCCCGAAGGCCGAGAACTTTTTATTAAATTTAATCCTATCCGTGTATCGCACAATCACAAATCCAGTCAACAGTTTCTATTAAATGATGCGAAATTATTGGAAATTCTATCAACTACTGCAAGTTTAGGTATTGATCGTGACGAAAAACCAAAATCGATTTGACGAAAACCGCGTGTACTTAGTCGGGGTGTTATTGTTACTCCTTTACCGTTAATTATAAGAGCGTTATATATATTAATATAACGCTCTCTATGTAAATAATGATCACAGACTTGCAGATCGTCAACTAAATGCTAATTCTCCCTTCGTTCAGAATCTAAAAAAACGTTTATTTATTAGAATTTATTTTATGATAACTTTGTTTTGACTCATTACATTCAATCATTATTCGAGTACCACCTATACCTATACCTATGAACAATCTTTGCAAGTACAACAGTTAAACGTGTAATATCCATCTCGTCGGACTACATCGTCGGTGTAACGATGAGAGTCGAAAACGAGACGAAACCATTGATGTATATATATTATATATACATAATACGTTTGTGTATAATGTGTATATTTATATATTATGTATATACGATTGTGTAGTGTATCAGTATAATAATACTGTGCGAGACTCATAAAATAAATTAAAACAATAATTTCGATTTTCTATTGCGCATCGCCGCCGCAATTAAAGTGCATTCGAATGGCGGTCGTGGCGTACAACGGAACGCAATTTGTTCGTATACGGGATAATCGATTTTTGCAAAAAAAAAAAAATAATAATAATGTAAAATAAATACGATTTATCTGTCTGGCGTTCGTCGATTAATTTTTTACTCGCGATTCGCAATAATATCATAGTTGTGCACGGTCGCGTGTAATAATAATGGAGGCATAATATTAATACCGTTGTATAATAATAATAATAATAATAATAATAATAATAATAATAAATTATACACCTATGGCTAATAGTGAAATATAGAATGGATGAACGTAAATCTTTCCATATCGTAGTACTATGATAATATTTATTAATAATATAGTATAATATGACGCAGTATGATAATTATTATTATGTGATTGGCGGTTTGTAAGATTTGTAAGTGTTTATCAATTGATAAATAATAAATTCTATATAGTGTATTAAATTATAGGTACGATTTTTTATTTTCGTGTGAAACGCCCGAAGAACGTTGCACGATAACTTTTTAATAGATCGGCGCATTAAGTTTATAATCGATTTACGTAATTGAATAGCTGCGGATCGTGTAATTACATAATATCGTATCTAGTTTTATACGATTTGACTTACAGTGCACTTATATGTAATTAGGATACCTGCAGCAGCTACACCCTACGAAAAATAAGAACATTTTGAAATAATTTAGGAATTAACAATATTATAATACTGTATTTTCTCATTTTTCTTCGTAGTACCTAACCTAATCTATCCCTGTGTTTCTGATTTCGTATCTAAAGAATAATAATATCATTACAGTTTATTCATTGATCTTATTGACTATATTTTTTTTTGTAACATGATGTACTTATATCTTACATAAGGTTGGCGTTTGAGTGTATACAGTAGGTATGTATGCATATAAGATAATTCATACGTAGGTTAGATTATGTTGTATATCGTGAAATGGTTTGGTTTGCATTGTTCAAATTATTCTCGTCAAAACAATATTATCATGTTTATAACATGATATTATAATATAATTTATTTTTTTCAATTCCGAAATTTCTACAATCCATACAGTAGGTATATACAAGTGATGGGATCTATTTATTTACAATACAAATATATAGATTCGATGGCGTGATAATATTTTCGCTGTTTCCACAACCCCACAAGTCTGCATTCGGTGCCCGTTTCACCGGCGGCGGGACGATATAGCAACTTAAAATATTTTAGTCGAGTGGTTTTCGTTTTTTGACGATTTTGATTTCGCGCATGCCTCCATAGACTTGCGGAGGAAACATTCGACGATATAATATTCCTTCCCTAGACGACCGTCCTGAAACGTAATACAATTTCAATATTAAAATAACCGTACCGCCTGCACGGGTAGCGCGAGGTATGTGTGCGAGAACTGTGCATAATATTTTGAAAATAATATTATTGGTGTGTGTCGATAAATATGCATTGCAAAAATAATACGTATGATATATCATTATTAAATGCGATCGGAAATCCCCGTGGGCCGCGGGTCACTTTTGAAATCTTTTGTTTTTCGAAACGTTCCTTTATAATATAATATTTGTATTATTCGACTGTGTGCGCAATGCAATCAGAGACACCCGTGCACCGGAGAATTTTTAAATATTTTTTTTTACAACAGCGATATGAAAAATAAAATCCCTAAAAATATCATCACTCTTTGTTCAAACCAAATATACTATGGTAAAACAATACTAAAAGTGAGATGAATTCCATCGTTCAGGTATATATTTCAATATGAGCCAATGCGTCATAATCCTTTAGACGGAAATAATAATTAATATGGATAAAGTCCTATTACTGCATTTATTAATTTGGACGCACAATACATTAGGTATACAATATAATGTTAAAATCCACGAAATAATCAACATTTTAGTTCATTTGAAAAAAAAAAAACCATCAAATTACTAATACCGAGTAGGTGCCACGAGGGTTACCACTATGTAAAATGTTTTCAAATACAACGAGTTAAAAAAACGGTCGGATTTCGGGAATAATGTGAACGGTACAATTTTTTTTTTCCTAGGAAAAACACCGTTGGTCAACACCGAAAATAGATTGAATTGCTGCGGGGCGATTGCGGTATGGATTTTAATTTCGGAAACGCATTAGAAGTCATAGTCGCCGGTAGTACACATATCATCATTATAGTTTATGCGTGTGCTAGTATTTTGACTAACACATTCGTCAAATTTTATAATCTGGGACAGGCTCAGGGGCGAATGCGAATCACCGTGTCCCACTGTAGTTATGGCCAAACTGTGACGGATGACACTCTCGAAAAACAATCGCGTGCCCATAATCCACGATAATATTATATTACAGCGGTCTCGGTATATTATCAAGAGTACCTACTAGTTTAAATCGAAAAATAATATCGTTAGGTGCAATTTTGCTTAGCGATTCAATCGCCCTATTATAATATGCACCGGAGAACTATCTTTTTTCCCCTCTCGATCATTCGCATGATATACATCGATAATATTCTTATATGGGCATCGTGACGTGCGGTATCCACTGGAGACGCAGCGGCGTAATTAACTGTGGCTAGGAGATTAATACTATGTCAACAATTAAACAAGCAGCATGAAAAAAGGCAAAGGATTTGACACCTATAATTGATCTGCAGTCACACGATCGAAACATATATTTACTTAAACATTTAAAAATGATAACGCTCGATAAATTGGCAAAAATCATTCGTTTTTAGAGTTATATGGCACGTTAGGCTCTTACATTTATATTGGCTCATTGGTATAAGTTTAAATGCAAGTTTATATTAGTTTGAGAGCGAGGGAACTAAATTAAACTTGGTTCATAACTGTTATTTAATTATATAAATCGCATAAGATAAATATTAATTGAACTGTTTTGACTATATGGTATAGTATTGTAACAGGCAACATTTAAAAAATCACTTTTGAATATTATTTTTCTAATATACGTATACTGATGTGGTTATTTATTTATTTGTTTCAGAATCATTGAGAGAGTACTTCAGTAAGTTCGGAGAGATAACTGAAGTGATGGTTATGAAAGATCCAACTACTCGCCGATCAAGGTAAAATTTAATTATTTTTTATTACTAGCAAATTTTTTTTTCTTCATATTTTTAAGCTTTAATTGGAAATAAAAAAACAACTGCTTTTTATTATTTACCGAAATAATAAACATATATAGTAATGTCTACATGGATAATTTATTGTATAATTAACTGAAGTATTCATATACACTTTTAGAACATAATATTATAGATATATAGGAGCAATATATCAAGTTGATCTGATTAGGTACCTATTTATTAAAATAAGTGATACGTGTGATATTCATGTTGAGCTTAAATATTAAATTATTAGTATTTTGCATATATTTTGTTCATACCAATTAAACTAAATCGAAATGTCTACGTTTGTATATACTATTATACACGGTTCGTACTCGAAACATTTTTTTTTTTTATGCAGATATATGAAAATCCCTGAGTATTTAAATTAAACGCATTATTCTCGAACTATATACTGTATACATATAGACGGATGTATACATATATATATATATATATAATGTACGTAGGTATATTAAGCAAACTATAATATGTTAATCGGATTCAAATATAAATCATAATACCTCGGGATATCGTTCGCGATTAAATATATAATAATAACACTTTTCGGGAACACTAAACATTTTTTTTTTTTTGTTTTTAATATTTTAATCGTATTACAGCTATAATATTACGTATACTTAGAATAAATTTAATTTTTCTGTATAAATAGGTAGTTCAATTTCCAATCATAACTAAATCATTGAAATTGTGTTGTAAAAAAATAATGAACAACAATGCATGGATTCGTGGATGTATTAAATCCAATTGTTTTAAATAGCACAAATAGCACTACACGTTTTTTCGATTAAATCAAAGATATTTTTTAAAACAAAAGTACGTCGTCTTCATTATTTTAAGTTTTATTATAATACAGAATATGGATATTAATATAGATTATAATATATAATGTTTTGATAATATGAGTCAACTGTCAACATAATAATATAGCATTATCATGGCTATTCAGTATTCACTATTCATACATTTATAATAATATTGCGCTTTTAGTTTTAAAAGATCTTATATTATAATTTAAATTTCGTATAATTTTTTTTTTATATCTTATAGAAGATTACTCAATTTATACTATTTTTGTAATAACTTTTACAACAGTCACTTGTATAGTACTTTTGGGACTCATCATAAATTAATTGGATTCGATTATTTATTGTTAGGCATATTCCAACTGAATAATATTCGTCTTGTTCTTGAATCTTGATGTGGAAAAGTTTTCATTCTGCATCTGAAAGGTGGGGATATATAAAAATAGGTTTTACGTTTTTTTTTCCAAGGGAAAAGTTTTTTAATTCGTTTAATAAAAGAAGAATTGAAAATTCCATTTTTGGAATAAGAACATTCGCCCATTTGAATGTTATTAGTAACGTGTAAAGGTTTAGAGTTTACAATGTGCTCGAGTTTAAATTGAGTGTGGCGTAAATTGATGGGCTGTAAAAGAAAAAAATGTGTCGAAGTTGAAAGTTTTTTTCTGGGTTCTCAGGGATTTACGTTTTTCAATTTAAACTCTAATGAATTGTATAACTTTCCACATATATTTTTGAGAATACTTCTCTGCCGTAAAAGTTAAACTTCAAATGGAAAAGCCAAATTTATTTAGTGAATATATTATTATTGCTTAGAAAAACTAATACGATTTTATGACGGTCCATGTAATATCACACAAAATCAAAAAAGTAGTTCATAAACTATCTGATTATAATTAATTTTTAATTGCTTTTAGTCGTCGCATTAAGTTTTGTTGGAGTAAAAGATAAGCAAATGGGTTATTTATTAATTTCCTTATGCTACGTAAACTTTTGGTACACATTATAAAATATAATATACTTTATAGTTTGTAGTATAGATAGTTAAATGATTTTATAAACTATAAATAAAAAAATTAATTTATCATAATTGTTTTTCCATACTTCCATATTTTCTCAATGCATCAAATAAATTATTAAGAATTAAAACATTTAGTCATTCTTGAACAATATTGAGTTTTCACAAAACATAGTGCTTAGTGATTATAATAAGATCAATGGTACGATGTATAATCTAGAATTCATGTTACATTATACTATGTTAGACCTCTCTATACGTTATTACAATATTTGACAATTTTTTAAAAGACTAAAATCTATATAAATTATTCATATATTTTACACTATGTATATCAGTTGATTGGTTGACTATTAAAATAAAATAAATATTATGTGCATAAAAAAGTAATTAAATTTACATAATTTTTAACATTGTATTATCGAGTGCCTGCCAAGAACATTTTATAATCTCCTTGACAAATATTCAAAATTATTAAATAATAATGTTAATTATGTATTTTTATTTTTATAACAAATGAAGTCGTTAAAATGAATTAACAGGAGTGTATGATCTGTGCGAGAGAATAACAAGAGGATCGAAAATAGATGAGGTAATGAAAAAAAAAAGAGAAATAATATAAACTGTTGAGTTGGTTCTGTAATTAAATAAATATTAACTGCGAGTTTTATATTAATTACGTCAACATTGCCGCAAGTTTATTCTCTCAGGGGACACTATTCAAAGTAGAAGGCGGATGATTAATAAGAATGAAATTAATATTTAAAAAAAAAATTAAATAGTAAGTTGAGCGGTAAAAAATTGCTAAAGCTATTTATCGAGAACGGCGAGTTCTTCGAATTTGTTTACTTGATTTATAATCCATCCAGACTATGGTTTTTTGAAAATGTATTAATGTACGCCCTCCAATTTCCATGTTTGTCATTGCCATTTATTATGAACATAATTAATTGGTCTACGATAATTATAATGCTCTGTGTAATAAAATCCTTCAGAGAATAATACAATTCTGATAATAATAATATGAACTGCGATTAATTAATCATTAGTGTGTTCATTTAAATATTTAAATCAATATATTTAAACTATTAAATTCTTAAATAAAATAATCGATAGTAAACATATAATTTTTTAAGTATAACTCGTTCAACAATTCATTCATGATAACAGTAGTTATCAAACTTAGAGAATTTAAATAATTTACAAATATATGCATTTTTATAAAAATATAAAATAAACTATGTCGATAAGCATTTTAGATTATGAGTGTAGCGATAAACCATGGACGTATTTCTTTCTGCCCGTCATCGTGTTTAGAAGCACTGAAAATGCTTAAAAAATTGTGGTGATTTCTGGTAGATTATTTGATTTAGTTAGTACCTTGGGTTGAAAGTAGAAAATTCACACCACTTTCAAAATAAACGTGAATAAAGTGAATATTTATGCAACACTTACCAGTTTTCGGTTTTCGGTTTTGTTTTTTTTGTTGTAATTCAAAAAGGAATAACTGTTGTTACTACCTATCTACAACAGACATTTTCACCTGATGTTCAGATTAATTTTTACGGACATCAAAAAAATGTAATAATTTAATTTTGGTTCCTCTTGATCTATTTATAAGCGTTTGAAATGCTACTCATTTTTTTCTATATTTGTTGATAAAAATTGTTTTGTTTGACCAGAACCCTATTGAAAACTAAATTAAAGATTCCTTATACATTTTTCTTATAGCAACCTAAAAATATCAAAAATATACAAAGAAATGTTTACAGATATTTCAAGTTCAAATTTTGACTAAATTGGATATTTAAACCAATATTAACTTTTTATTATTTTGTGGTACTTCAAAATAATATCTATAGAAACTTGACATTTGTTGACATTACGTATGTTATTATGTTAATATTATACCTACACCAATGGTCTTTTCAAAATATTAATGCAACCTACCGTAGCCGTATTACTTTTACTTACATACATATATTTCATACATTTCAAAAAGTATGAAATATTATTAGAAATATATGCTGATAGGCCGATAACGTCATATGAAAACAAATTGTTTCTGTTATATTGTACAACCTGCAAAACTGAATAAAACATAAATAAATATGTGCACCTATATATGAGCCAAAAGTTTTGTTCCGTGCAATTTAAATGATTTACTAAAAAGTTTCATGTTCATAATTTCAAAATTATTATACGAGTTGATTCGTGTGTAATTGTGTAAAAACTTTCGATTTCATACCTCTGCCCTATTAGCGTCGTTTATATATTTAACTTTTCACATATTTTATTGCACAGTACGCCAAAGTATATTATTCTCCCAGAGATACTATATTGGAAACGACGTCTGGAAACTCGGAGAAAAATCAGTACAACAACACTAGGGTATTCCAGCAAGATTAAAAATGGTGGATTTCAAATAACTATATAGGATACCGCAATTCAGTTAGAAATTCCCTTTTCTTGTACCAATGTACCGTATCTTGTTAGTTTGGTTGAATGGTTTCCTATTGAGAATATCTTTTATCAGATTTTCAGTGCATTCTTGTTCATACAATAGCATGACAAACGAAACTCTGGTTTTAGATAATATTGATAATAAGAATAATAAAAATATAAATGTAACATTATCATGTGACATTTTTTTTTTTTTGATATGTAAAATCAAGTAGGAAACACGTTTTACAATTATCCACACATTTCTAAATAAGCTTAAGCCTAAGATAAATTTAACTTATTTTAAAAATAAAGATATCTTTATAAAAAAAAAAAAAAAAAATGTTAACTACGAATCAGTTATGGTAGAATTATTTTAAATTGGCTTTTAAATTATAATTCTTACCGATACTTTAATCCTTTAAATCTCAGATTCTCCTTATTCCTTACTAGTCCTTAAGTATAATTGTTTATGTACATATTACTGGTGTGTTACTCATATTACATTTGATTAAATTAAACTTAATAATATCAAATAAATACTTAACCTAAAAATATAGTAATATTGAAATATCTGTTTTAAATTATAAATTATTTCAAAAAAATAAAGCAAGAAGAGTTCGAATATGTTTTATTGTATTTGCACAGTGGAATAATTTTTTCAAAATATTTTAATTCCTATGTTCACTGACTAAACTCTGAAATAAACTTTGATTTAAAATATCCAATGTGACAAGATTAGTTTTAAGTTAACATAACCAATTTTAGTATTATCTTATTTTTTTTATTCATTATTTATTTTTATTTAGTTAAAACAAGCAGAACTTTAAAAATCAGAATATTCTCAAATTCAAATAACTAAATATTTGTGTTAAGTTATCATTTATGAGACATTGTGTTATACTAATAATCTGAGTTGTGCTAATTTTACTTATTTCACCGACTACCCAATATTATATTATATATTATAGTTCAATGCTTTTATTTGTTCCATCAGATAAATCCTATTTGAAACTTAATAATAATTAATAGTAAATATGCATCACAAATTTTATTTATATTTGAATTACAAATAAATTACAATGTTACCCGTTTTTTGTTGTTGTTAAATCAAAGTTTAATTTTGTTAACGTAATCCGTCATTCACTCTCTGCAGATGTAATATACTGTATTTATATACCTTATTTAATAATTAGTAAGCAAATTAATTGAACTACTTTGAAAGTTTTATAAGTACATAATATTTAGTATTTTATCGAATATGTTAAAATAAATAAAAAGGAAAACGTGATGTTTGCAGTTAAGAGAAATACGGTATTATAATATAGTCCATACTCTATTGTACATTAAAAAGGTTAAAAATAGTATTGACAATTAGAAAATTAAAGAATATAAACTTGATTAAGGTCTAATGTGACTGAGTCTGACGTCATGGCCGTTTCGTTGCCCTCTCGTCTCAAATATTGATATACAGCTCGCTCGGTGTGTATGTGTGTGTGTGTGAACTTTACATAATATTTTATATAAAAATATATATATATATATATAAAATATAAACTGAACTAAGTTTTGCGATGGCATGACCACGAAGTCGACCCACAGGGGAGGGGGAGCGTCGTCATTGTCGTCGTGGGCTCGCTAAGGTTAGTCGTGAAATGGTCTAGAGCAATTTTCATTAACTCCACCATTGTCGGACACTCTCGTATCCCATGTGTGCGACCTATACATTATGTTTTTTCGACCAAAAAATAATATTTTATTATTGTACAGCGGTTACCGTTGAACGTATTATTATAGAGCCTTAGACATTATACCATGGTGCAGGGATACAATCGATATACTTAAAATAATTAAAAAAAAGCATTCTTAAAATGTATTTCATTCAATTACACGAAGCAAATACAACGAGTAGCCTAATAACAATAAAAAATTGTTCTGTCTGACAAAAATAAAACAGAATAGATGATGTATTTATCAATCAGCATTTTTTGAAACATAATACGGGTCGTAAAAAATATAAAAATATCGAAAACAGCAACCATTACAAACAAAAAAGATATCCTTGTAACGGAATCCACATTAAAACTACTTAAGTATGCCTCATAACATCCCCACTCGTTTATTTGACCCCTTCGCTATATTATATATACCAGCGCGGTCACCGGCAGTCGTCTAAAGGACACCACCCATGCACACTTCTCTTGGCGAAGTATATATTATTATGTACTACTCCGATGTTTGGCCATTGTATGTTATAGTGTCTCGACGATAGGTGTATTATAGACGCACTGTTTCTTCTGCCGCTGCTGCTGATAATAATAATAATGACGATTACGATGATGACGTTGAACGGTAGGCGCGGTCGGCGAGGTGGGATGTGGGGCAGCAGCAGCAGCAGCAGTGGTGTTGGCGCTGGGAGAGCTGAGCGGAATTATTATTACTATTATTATTATTATTATTATTATCATTATCTTTGTTATTATTATTATTCGTTATACTCGCTAACAGTGTGTAGTGGTGTGCTCTGGCGTTGTATTGTATTATACGACCGACCCTTGCGGCGGCTGTGGTGGCGGAATGCGATTTACGATCGACGTCAAACGATTATACGCACTCTCCCGATATTATATAGGTATTATTATTATTATATTATATAACGGGAGGTTGTTACATTGTTATTATTGTTTGTTCAACTCCAATTGAAATATTATACTGCACCGAGCTCCACAAATATAATTAATACAATTAATATTAACCATTAGCCAACCCTCCCGCAACCCGATCCCTATACTTGCGCTGTTTTATGTATAGCTTTTTCTTCTAGCAATAAAGTTTTTTGGAAAAAAATTACAACGCCGAGCTATAATATAATATTATATATATTATATTATGTACATAACAATATGAAAACATTAAAATAGGATTTTTTTTCCATACGGTGCAATTAATTAACATTTATGACCGTTGATAAATTAAGTAAACACTATTACTGTGCGCCCCGACAGTCGACTTTGTTAAACAATTTTTCGCTACCTATCTTAAAAGTAAATAATTACAATTTAGGCATATAATTTTCGGGCTTAACACATATTTAATTATTTCCATAAATCACTAAAAATGTTTCGCGTTTAAGTTTTGAAATAGAATCTGTATTATGTATTTATGTATATTGTTTGACTATACCTACGTGTAAAATGCTGTAATAAAGAAATATGTTGAATTTTATCAACAATGAAAATCCACATACCAGCGCATTGCGATTTATATGGCACGATAATAGAATGTTTATGGATCAAATAAATCAATGTCATCGCGTTAAATAGCCAATATTATTTGAAACAAAATGCTTTTACCGTCTCATGAATAAATTATCAATTTAGAATACCTACTCACTAAATAACCGTGTCTTGAATTATTTACTTTTGTCCTTAAGACTCATAGGTGAGCACACTAGATGTAGAGTTAAATCATCAGTCGGATAATATGGTTATCGTCGCTTTGGTACTCGGTATATTATAGTATAAGAACTTGCTCTAAGTAATATAGTATACATTGTGCTTTCCGTGAAGTCGCTCTTTTATTTACATATAGCTCTGTTAGCCGGAACGGAGTCGTATTCTTGAGACGTTCTAAGTAGATTAAATTATTAACGTTTTGATCAATACCCCGATTAAACACGTATAATATGGTACCGTGATAATACGATGAATTATAATTTATAATAACGCTTGGAAACAAACAACTGTTCTTGGAAAAGTAATCGTAGCATAATGCATTCGGTAACGTTTGGTCATATTTATTCTATTTTACTCCATTTTACGCTTTCAATATTGCAATATCTTCAAAAATCTAAACTATGATTTTTAAAGATTTTTAAAAACCTTTTTTTTTTTTTTTATTAAAATATTATTAGTTCATATTTTTATTTTCTCATGTTTTTGTCGTTTTTTTTTTTAAATATTAAACGGTGTATTATTATTAACCATACACAATAATATTTTCAAAATATCTTACTTAGTACATTTAATCACTTTTAAAACCTATTTACCTATACCACAAACCTATTCATACAGTTCTACAGTGTATCAGTATAATACATAATATGTACTTATAAGTTAATAAAAAAATTATAATATTATATTATAACAATAATTAATTTAAAATAAGTATTTTTTTTTTTTTTTAGTAAAAATTAGTTCAACTTACTATAATACATAATTATTACAAAATAGCAATATCAATTTATTATATAATATTCTTAGAAGTATGTAGGCTGACAAACCGTTTCCACTGAGAGTTGTTTTGAATGCACATATTTATCATTGAATTTAAATTTAACACATCCATCTCAGTCAACTTCGAAGAAGTACACATGAAATATATCCTAACCTATACTATACAGAAGAGCTTCTATTTCGTTTTTTTTTTTTTTATAAATAATTTAGACATTTGAAGTTTGATTTGTGATAGTAATTTAAATCATGCCATGAGTTTTCCACAGTGATTAGTAATCGGAAAAGGATTTAGATTCTCGGTTATGGTTTACTTAGAAGAAACTCCTCAAAATATAATATTTAATTTAATAATGTCGACTCTTTTGAAATTTATCCAATTATTATGCATTACTGTCCCAAGACTACACCTCCCAATAATAAACAATTGTATGCATATTTTTATAAAAAAAATAACAAACACTAGGTCTTAGCAGACAATTGATTTATCGAGGCCTTAATGTTGAAGGGTTGTACAGATCTCGAAAGACAATTATATCGGAAACGTTTTATAATATACAAACACATACACTATTATACACACAATAATACAAAGCGTATAAATTTGTAATGTAATATACATTTCCAACCGAATACTATTGATAATAATTATATTTTGGTCGGTTTTATTACTCAATTTCTGTTTTGACATATATAATAATAATAATAATAATAATAATAATAAAACGCTATTAAAAATGTTTTTAATGGCCGACCACCCGGAATAATGGCATCGTTTCGCGCTCATTTCAGACTTAAAAAACGATTCAGAGAACCTCTTATTTCCTTGCCGCTGTATCCCCGGTCCGTGTTTTAGCGCCTGTTGTTTTTACACTCGAGGCAACAAAACAATATTTTAAAGAATTGTCACGACTGCACGCGTGGACGACACCGAAGGGGGTTTGTGTCTGACACGACATCCACTGTCCGCCACTGTTCCTAAAATGTTTTTTTCACGGCACGTTTCGCAGCCACAATCGATGACGGGACTTCGGAATTTTCTGTCGGCCTTCGACGTGACGAGTTGACGTAATCGCACTGAACGAATATATATATATATATATATATAACAACAAAAATTGCAACAATTTTATAAGAAATATATATAAATAATAAATAGAGACGAGAAAGGACTACTTCCCACTCATCTGCTACGGTATTCTGGCAATATTACGCGGAGCGTGAAAACTTTAGACGCCCCGAACAAAATGCAAATTACAAATGCACTTTTCGCTTCGAAACTCAAATCGGCTTAGACTTGAATTATTTAAAGGGGAAATGTATGACAGTTTTTCAGATGACACTCCGACCAGATTTATTTTCTTGTTTTCAATGAACACTACTCGCGTAAATGTCAAAATAACTGAGTCAGCTATTTAATTGAATTTAATAAATATCTTTACTTGTGTACACATTGATATATATTGTGTTCTTATTTAATCCGTTTTCAACACACTCGTCATTTTGGCTTAAAGATCTTTGTCTTATACATTTATTGCAGTACTTAATTACTATTGCTACTATACATTTCAACAAAAATATAATTTTGTCTAGAATTAGACGCGTATTTTAAATGTTCACTATATATTGTTTAAAAAAAATATTTTACTCAAGAGACTATTTTTAAATTTAATTCTGTTATTGGTACAATATGTGTTTTATTGAAATAAATAATTGCACAAAAATTAAAACTCGACTTGGCATATTTTTCATTGACTTGGCATAATAGAAAACAAATTAATCCGATAAAATGGGCAGTGGATGGTGGATTTAGGTCTCGATTTTAAGTCCATTTTATTGATTTTAAATCTATATTGGGGTTGATATTCAATTTTTATATTTGACCATGCACGATAGTGTACAAAAAAAAAAAAAAAATGATGAACATGCGCATTTTTGATAACTAGCTTAAACATTATATTATATAATATTATGATTTGGATTAGGAATTTATTACGTTTATTACTTTTAATCATTATTTTTTATTTTAGTTGTACAAATTCCAAACTGAACTATAAATCCGTTTAGTATGACGTAAAAGCAGTTATATTAAATATTATTTTGCTTTTTAGGAATTTTTAGATATAAATTAATTTATTTGTTTTATAATCAATTTTTTTATAACTATAAATCATTTTTTAAACATATTATACACCACTATACGTTATTTTTCTTAAATCTTAGACTTCAAAGAACATTTAAAGAAAAATATTTTTTGTAATAGATTTATCTAGTTTGGTCGTTCATTTTGCCAAAACACAATCGTGATTACATGCCTTTACAGGCCTGTAGGCAATACTTATTGGTACTTATTATTGTTAGTGCCTCATCCCTCGAAAACGCACGCAAACTTGTAAAAAACGTATAATACTATTTAAATCAGTGGTTCCCATCGTCTTCTATCCTACGTTCTCTTTGTATATTTTTAAAAAACTCGCAACATTCCTATAAATTGAAAAAATTGATCACCTTTTTTTTATACTTTACAAATTAAACTATACAGTATTTTGTAAGACATAAAAACTACTGATAATAAAAATAATTTAATAAGTACAGATTTTACAGATTTTGTAGTGACTGCTTGCATCTCCTCAGAAATGTACACACCAGGAGGGCGCGCCTACCAGATTGGGAAACACTGATTTATATGAATATTAAATAAGAACTCTAATATTTAACGTATTTTATAATGTCATATTTGATTGTTTAAACTTTTTAAGGGCATACTTTGATATTTTTTGTGCATTTTATAAAGTTTTTAAGGTCATAAACATTGTAATCCAAATTATACGATATATACCTAAATCGCTTGGATAATTATTTAAAGGTGAGTTATGCGTTGAACAAAGTATTAGTTATTCACAATGTTTTGTAGAGTATATTATATCTGTCTTAAAACAATAATATAATATAGAGGAATACGCGTGCTCTGCCCTAGGGACGGCACCGCAGCTATGCGAAGGTATAAATATTATATTTATGTTATACGTAGTAGGTATTGTATACACTCTCGATGTGGGTGAGGGGTGGTGTAAGGTATCTGAACGGCGTTTGATGGCAGGGGAGGCTACGGGAGGGTGGAGCGTCTAAACGACGACGAAGACGACGAGATGGTTAAAGATTACACGATCGAGAATACGACGTGCTGCAAGACGGTCGCTACGGGACCCGACAAGACCACCGCCACCACCACCACCACAACCACTATCACTACCATTGCCTCGCGATAATAATTGGTATAACAATATTATAATAATAATATAATTGTTGCGCTCGCCTGGCGGCGGTGTTGTTGTGTTTATTATTTACGACCGTAGAGTCCGCGATAGTTTGTTCCACCCCCCCCCCCCAACACACCCTCAAGTCCTTTTATACCGTCATTCATCCTGCCGCCACCACCGGCCGTAGTTATACGTACGCATTAAATATATATGTTTATCGCGTTGTGTCCCTGTGGCCGAATTTACGCATCGCTGCCGAACAATAGTACACACACACACACATGTGTATATTATATATAATATTATAATATCAAACTGCCGCGTCCGTATAGCATGTATAGTCGACAAAACGTGTGCACACACACACACACACACATATGCATATATTATATATTATTATAGTTGTTGTAAACGGTGTATATTGTTCGTGGACGAGGAGAGCTAAACCCGCTCGTAACGGGGTCGCTCGTGGGTGTGCGACGCGGTCGGTGGGTGGAAGAGAACGCGGCCGAGGGATTTATGGGGAGCACGCGTTGCCCCTCCGCCGCGGTGGTTGCGACGACCACGGCTACGACGGCGACGATGACGCCTAGGTATGTTGCGTGGAGGGGGGGGGGGTGGTTAGGGTAGTAGATAAAGCCAATATTGGACATGTCGAAAGAGCGTGCGTTTAATGCATATTCATGCGGACGTTATAACGTTTGATTGGTGGCCCAACTGCTCCGACCCCTCCATACACGCCATTCCATCGCATTACCGCCACCACCACTTCCACCACCGTCGGTGGGTGTGTAGAGCGCACTTCGATTATAATATGAAATTTAATAGTGGGCATATGCGTTTAAAATAATTTATACTATAATATACGACAGTCGTCGTCGTTGTCGTTTACTGTAAATTGTTATAATTAAACAGTTTCCCGTGATTATTACAAATATTAGTGGAATTTGAAAGTTTAAAATTTTTACTAACTGTTAAATAATTGGTTTCGATAAATGTTTATTATAAGTATGTTTAAAATATACTACATAAAAGCATGTCACTCGTGTGCAGCCGGGCTTGTATTGTTTCGAGTTTGGTAACCCGCGGCGTGCTATGTGCAAGTTACGTGTTGAGTTATGTTAAATACTCGCAGGGAGAGAAAACTAGACCTACGTGCAAATATTTTAATAATATATTATAAATATTATTAATTGCTGAATATAAATTATTTTTTATATAACCCCTATCACTTTTTTGGGGCTTCAAAATGTTGAAATCATACTATAATATGCTTTGAATAAATATCAATAATGTAAAACATATTATTATAATATAATAATATTATGTCCAAAATATATTAATCAATACATTGTATTTATATAACAATTAAATTAAGAACATATTTTATGACACATTTTTTGACTTTGAGGTCGATGCTTATTGTTAGTGCATTCAGTGCATTTTACGACTTGGGATATTCAAATTATTATAAGTCTTATTGTTCCTAATCTTGAAAATATATAGAGAATAACATAAACCGATCTTCTTAAGTAATGTCGTATTTTTGAAAAATGGAAAAAATATACGCTGCTGTGTCGTGCGTGCCATCATAAAACACCGTGGGTTTGGGCTATGATATTTTCAAAGTAAATTCATGATAATAATTCGTGTTTGGATTTTTGGAACAAACCACTAGAACACCATAATCCATCGTAAGGTACGATCGCTAGAACATATTTTATATATAGGTAACTGGTAGGTGGTGCAACATGTTTGCAATATGATTTATCGTTAATTTAAATTCTCAACCATTATACATTTCGTACAAATTCATATTGACTTCGAATGAATAATAATAAATAATAACCCTGTCATAGAGACCCATTGTAAGGCTAATAAGTAAAATATTAATTATTTTTTGAGAACGTTGTAACGAAGTTTAACGTTCAATTTATTAGGATAATTTTCTACTTCAACCCTATTTATTTTATAAGCTTGAAAATTATTATTAAGCTCGACTTATTTTTAAACTGTGTTTACTTTTATTTTTCTAACGGCGCATAACGCTTATACTAACTAGTACTACTCCTACAAAATGAGTCCTAGAATACATCCAAAGTAATTAATATGATTACAATAAAAGTGGTAATGAACCAGAAATTCTTCGTGTCTAAATAATAATATTAATACTATCTATACATCATTATACGTAATTCAATAACATTTATGTTTCGTAGATATTATTGAAACATTTTGTTTTAAATTATTTTTGTAGTATTCGTGTACGATTTAATTCTAAACCTTGTAGATTCATCTCTTGTCGAGTTAATAATATCAAGCGTGACGTTGACTGGCGTGCACTTCAGACATGCAGATCCATATAGATAGAAAACAATTTGTTTTTTTAAATTAAAATTCATTTATTCAAATAGAGATTTAAAAAATGTGTCGTTTTGCTTCGAATTAAATGTTATATACATGGCCATACAATTCTAGGAAGTGTATTCCGACTGCAAAATGCATGCCATCATTTTATGTTTCAACTTTTTTTCATTCAAAACTCAGTTGAGAAAAGACGATTCGATTCAAGTTTATTCCGTTTAAATGGTTTATCAATAAAGTACATTCCCTGTCAATTTAGGAACACAGTTATAAACATGTTAAAGGTTAAAAAACTAATGCGGGCACTGGGTAGACAAGGATAGATAATTATTATTCTACATTTTTGTGCTGTTTTTCTGCTGGTTGATAATTTATATTACTTCTCAGACTTGTATAAATGATATGATACAAATTATATTTTTCATATTTATTTCAATTTAATGAATATGTTTTTAGATTTCGAACAGAGCGACGAGTGTATTGATTTTAAGACGATGTGTGTCTAAAGAAATTATTTTATAATAGAAAAATTAGTTCAATTTTCAATAGCCAGAGTAGTTTCTGGTTTCAAATCGAAATTATTTTGTACTCGTTTGGTAAAAACTCAAAAGTAAAATAAAATAGTGTTATGCACTATTCTATTGTATTTCGGTATCGACTTTAAAGGTTAATATCGATGATATTATATGATTTAATATTATAATAAATATGATGATTAATGTGATATTTCTATCGAAACCCAGGTCAGACCACTGTATACAAGATAGAACAATAAATTGCTCAGAAATAGAGAATGATAGACCATTTCCGCTATGTATCGTTTACCGTATTTATAGTTGAATTCAAACTTAACATAATATACTTTGCTGCAGTGATCAACCACCCACTGATTAACGATGTATACTCAAAAAGTACTACACAGCAGAGCGACTTTTATGGTTTTTAGTATTAAAATCCTCCTTCCATGAATCTCAAATTGTATTATTTATCTTAAATGTTGAACATATTTAATGAAAAACATTGTCACTATTATGTTGTATAATCACGAACATATTAAAAAAATAAATAAAGTCCATATAAATAAATAAATATAAAAACACCATCTATCTATATAAAAAAACATTATGCAATCCAAATAAATATTTAAATTTTTTTTTATTCAACACGGATAAAAAATGCATTTTTATTGCTAAGTTTTTACCAAGTTGAATAAAAAGATCCAATTTCAATGTAAGTGATAAATAAATTTGGATTTCCGGAAAGCAAAAAAAAAGAATATTAAAATAAACCTAACCGAACTAAAGAAAAACATAATAAATCACCGATTTTGAGGTGTGAGAACAGCGTGCTGAGATAAAAAATACCGTAGATCTTAAAATTTATGAGTCTCTCGACTTTAAAATAATAATTATATTACTTTTGAAAACATTTGTTTTGGTGATGCTGTTATACAATTTAAATTGGAATAGAAAGCTTTTTTTAAATTTAAAATCTTAAATTATGACTTACTGTAATATTCTAGTGATTCTACGTATATATTTTGTCAGAAATAATGTTCCTTTTTATAATATAGTGTATATTAAATTATTGCTATTACTCCTGTAAGTTGTTGCATGAAATTGGATTTGTAAGTAAATGCTATAGTATGACCAACGAACCATTCATTTTAAAACGTCGTATTTAAAAAAAAAATAATATTCAAGTTACTATTACACTAGTTATGTCATTCGAGAGCACACAATATTTTACGATTTTAAGAAATTATTTTCATTGAGCAGTTTGATAGGTTCACAAGTATTTTAGCGTTAATGTTAACTATAAATTCTAAAATTGAACCTTATTTAACCTTTATTAATATTTATTTTTATACTAAAATTAAATATAAATTTATAGTTATGCATATTGTATACATTGAGTGCTGCATTGAATAAACTATAGGTTAATCATGTTCAGAAAATAGAATACTTGACATTTTCATGTAGGTAACTGTAGTCATGTTTGACTTTTATACATATTTCTTTTCAATAAATAATAGCCATTAAAATCTTCTAAAATAAATGATTAGAAAAAAAATTTCAACAGAAATATTTTTAACGCATTCTAGTTTATTTAAATGTATGTTTTAATATTAAATATGATACATATTGCATTGTTTTTTTTTTTGTGTTCGGTTGCCTTACAACATATAACTTAGTCTACCATTCTTCTGTCCTCTGCTAGCCGTTTTAGTTCAGCACTTCGACGTTTATGCATCTTCTTTTTAGTTGTGAGATATATGACTTTATCGGTCTTTTGGCAATCTCCGTCCTAAAGCTTTTTCAATAATTATATTACATATATTGTTTATTCATCTTAATTTATAACTCATTGCTTAAAATCATAACAATTTATACGAGAAGAATCTCAGTAGGTACATAAATAAAACAGTAGGGTCGATTCATGTTAAAATACAATGTATAAAAATCTTCGAAAAATTCACCGATAGTCAATCAATATAGTATAATGTTAAGTTATGGAAAATATTTTATTCACCTGACATTTAGCAAAACTCATTATTAATATTTTATAAAAGACACTGACATAGTTTGGTATTTAAATAAAAATATATATGTTATATTATATAATATATTATACGCAAATGTTTTTATTGTTCACTCTAATGCAATGTTCTATACAAATGAAGTTAACCCACCCGAGTACTGACTAATGAGTTTTATAACGAGGGTAACTAGCGTGATATTGAAAGTTTGTAATTGGGTAAAAATAATTATAAACTTTAGGTTCTATCCGAAGCGTATAGTCATTACACATGAGGGTTTTCGTCCGTTAATCATGTAATTTAAGGCAGTCCGCATAAATGCCATAATCATACTTATAGGCATACTAATGTTTTATCGATTTAACGCGGGTTTTTATGTCGACCCGATAATAATAATAATAATTATAAACTACCAGTTATTATGATATCGTTATTTCATATAATTATTATATTTTTACGATAAAAATCATAAACGTAATTCGAAACGACGTTTATGACTTCTCCACGCACAACCACAAATACACCCGGACACACACAACACAACCCACCTGGGTGTATACATTAATAGAAAAACCGTACAAAAAAAAAAACATAAACAATCGTATTTAATATTTATTAGTTATTATACTTTAGTATCACATAATAATAATTATAAATATTTATTGTGCACACTGAACAAATGTACAAATTAAAGTACTCACTGTATAATAATAATATAGTTATAGTGTCCTACAATTGCACATAATATGCAGTTGTACTGCTATCAAATCATAATTCATAACCTAGTTCAACGCTTTCACCCCCACCCCCCCCCCCCTCACCACAAGGCTCAAACAAATTTTCGACGAGAATCTGTTTGTTGTAAATATTTTATTTTAAAGAATAGTAGTTCAAAACGTTGTTTCCCAATAAAAGCTCTGTTCTTGCCACGAAATTGCTCGTGAGCCTTGTGCACGCTGCAGTCCCAGTTGTTTGCGTCGCACGTCTAGGTTTTATCGGTAATTGAAAACATAGTGCTTTGCTCCGCAAGCGTGTATTATGACAACGCTGAGAAAACAGTTGTTTTTAATTCGTTTTTACCACCGAAAACATAAGCGTTTAACTCGTTTAAGAGCTCCGCGCGTCCCGAAATAATCTTGTAGGATGGCCGCCTCGTTTTTCCCTAACACAATGACTACAACAGCCGCAGCGAATCAACGAAATTAACGTCTGTTATCCACGCACAACAGTTATAAAATGTACACGTGTATGTGTATGATAAACAGGGTGATTTTTTTATGTATGCTAACCCTATTTCTGTGCTTAAATTGTGCATAATATGTTCAAATTCAGATTTTTGGAATTTTTAAATACACTTGAAGACCATATTTCTGAACTCTTGAGATTTTTTGTACCACCTAATAATAATAATCAATACAAACTTTTGTGTATCAAATAGGAACCCCTATCCCTTTTTTAACTTTAAATTATTAAGTGGATAACTTTTCTGAAAAATTTTATGTACGTAATTCAAAATTAAAACTAGTAGTTTTAGATTGATTTTACTTTATGTATTAAGGATAATATTATGTCTATGTTAATGGGTTGAGTAAATACGGGGGCTTAAATAATTTTCAATGTTAGTAATAATTACTAATGATTTATCAATATGGTCCAAGTATGACAAATAATACATCTAATATTACATATAGCTTATATTTTTGTAAAACCATTTTTAAGTGTGATTATCCTTAGTAAAAACATTTTAACAACCCACGAACTACTCATTAGGATTTTGATTTAGATGCACGAAAATGTTCAAAACAATCATGTACTTAATAATTCTTAGTAAAAAAATGGTAGTTCTCTTGGAAAAATAAAAGTGTGTATCACCACAGCCCGCAGGGCACAAGTAGTTCAAAAAAATCAGGAATTTGAAAATATGGACTCTAGGTATACTGAAAAATGCTAAAAATCAGAATTTGAATAAGGGTACTATTAAAGGACAAAATGGAGGTGAGCATGCTTAAAAATTCACCCTGTATATTATATTATATGGTACAGTTATAATAATATATGTGTACATAATATATTACATTTACACGTGCGTATAATCAAGCGCGAATAAACCGATTTCGGCCCAATTCGGCTGTTGTAATGATTTCGATGGTCATCGTTGTTTGTTACTATAATACCAATTGCAGCAGTACTGTTGCTACTAAATTGATGATTGGCGATGGTCACTTTGTTTGCCGGTTTACATAAGTTGTATACATATAGATTATAGAGTAAAACAGTAGATCGTGTGTGCGTACGTATTGTTTGGTACTAACACTTGACATTTTATTTGATAAAATTATACGCCTAATTTTCTTTGTGTATTAAATTTAAAATTTAGTTCATTCCTCAAACTAGATAAATATATTTTAGATAGTATAATGCGCGTAGCTAATTATTGCGGATTATATGGTTATATTATATATTTTCCAGGGTTGGTAGGATCTCAATAGATAACACTTCTATTTCATTTAAACGTTTCTTACCTTTAAAATATTGTAAACAAATCGTTTATACCACTTTGTATTGCTCAATGGTTAGATTTGATCGAAACTCGGTAGCTTAAGCGAGAAAACCTTTAATTAAATTACAATCAAATGAAAACAAAAACTTATTTATCCTTTCTCACGTCTTCAATTTCATAAGCCCGTGTAATCTTAAAATGTGATTCGCATTTGTCTCTCGACTTACAGCATTAAATTTTGAATAGACCTTGCAATTTATTTATTCTCTTTATAATATTTTCACTTTTATCCGTTTTTTTTTTTAAATTTTACCAAAATCTTTTCCTTTATCTTTTTTCCTTTTTTTATATCGGTTCTTCGAATTTTTCATAGTATCACTGTATACTTATAATTATTTATATATGAAAATAAAATGAGATAGTAATGTAAAAAAAGAAAATGAATAATTATAATAACAGTTCTAGAGAATTAATTTAAAGAGCATAATATCTAATTTTTGCAAAATGCTTGTTTGTACAACCAGCTCTCGGCAGTTGTATCAGACGCATGAATCCAGTCGATTAAAACGTTATTCTGAATCGATGAGTTTTCCTCTCTACCAAACAAACTTGTCATCTGACGTTTTTCCCGGGTGCAGGGTATCGTATAATAATATATAATGCCCGTTAACCGCACCGACGATCACCGACTGCGATGCGATCCTCGGACCGAGCTGGATTTCCTCCCCCGCTGCCGACACACACACACACAACGTCCGTTCGCGGAGTTAACGACGGTTTGTCATCATAATGCTGGCTGGTGGTGTGTCTTGGACGGTGTCAGTTACAGCAGCCGGCGAGGGCGGATTATTGTCGCGGCACAGTCGGCGCGAGCGTTATTATGGTCGGCGGGCCAATTAAGCCGATTTGGCTCTCGGACGGGCAATCAGACTAATTTTCGGTGACAATGCTCGGATCATCCCGTAATGAAATCCCGTGAATTCCGCAGACGTAGCGCAGTGCCGCGGGCGTGAATAGACGGCAGAAAGGGCGGTCGGAGCGGAAGGTCTTTCGGTTCCGGTCGACTAATACTCCCGAACGGTTTTGTCACAAAGTCCCCAAGTCCTGCAGCGTCAACGTCGTTCATGGTCTACCGTCGTTCGCCTTTTATTTGCGACGCAGACCGTTAATATTTGATTTTGCCAACGCAACAGTGGCGAGATAGGTATTCTATTTCTACCGACCCGCGCCTCGGTGTTTCGCGCCGAGCGGATCGGTTCATTAATTCTCGAAGCCCAGATGAGAGGTGAAAACCAACGGCAATCTAATATATTATATTTATATATATAAAGTACGGCGTATTATATAATATTATTATCATTATTTAATATATATATATAACCTATGGAAGTGCTACACCGGTTCATTTCCGGTTCGGCGGCAATCAACTCTCGGGCCGCTACCACCACCTATATACCGTCGCCGCCGGCATCCGAGTCCAACAGCAGCCGTCGCGTCGCCGGGACCCCTTTTGCGTGCGATATTACGTCCATCCAACCGGCGAATCGGTTATTATTATTATTTCCTCTCGTGCTTACCCTCCTTCTATAAAGCTTCGTAATCCTATATATATATTTATATATAATGCACTGTCAAGTTACTGTGCGCTACCTACTTGAACCTTGGCCGAAGAGACCGAAACGTCGTCCGACGTAATTTTCTCCGATTTACGAGTAATTTCCAATATCCGAGTTTTCCATCCATGTTTTTCACGCGTGCACTATGGCTAGCTACGCTATAGTCGGATACGCTTCAGTGGAGCGAGCGTTTCGTCCTACTGTTTATACTTCATACAAAAATGAAAATATTAAATCTTCTAATATTATCACATAATGATATTATATACACTTTGAATAATAAATTGCATTCGTTAATAAATGTGCTCACGTGTTTGAGTCAAAATGGTTCTATGACTGCGAAAAGACTCCCTTAATTTTACATTTATAGAGCCCAAACCAACCATCGTGCTTATAAATCGTTAATCAAAAATTGATATTGTAATTACGTATATATATATGTATATCGACTGTGACGCTAAACGTCCTTCATCGTCTTTAAAAGTTATTTATCAAACTTTGGCAATTACAACTTCTTTTTTAAATACACGTTATACATGTTAGCATGTTTAGAGTTAGACCATGTTGTAATGCATCACGTCGATATCCTATAATCAAATAGCTATAAATGGTTACATATTGAGCCAAATGGTACGTTGTAATTATATTTACAACGAAATGTGTTATTTTGTTGAATTAAAAACAACTAGGAAATTATTATCTTATTTTTCAAATTTAAACATTTTTACATTTTTTACCCTTATTTTCGCTCATTTAAAACAATAAATATCAAATACTTACTGCCGTGTACTCGTGACAAGTTGATAAATTATTACCTACGTAATACCCAGACGATTTCTATTCGGGATTTGTCGGCGGCCGGTGTGCGTTGAAGATTACACGAAAACCCGATCTTGGGTGGTGTAAAAATATTTGGTTTTTTCTCTCTCCCGCGTCTCGCGTCTCGCCTCTCGCAATAGGGCTCGACGTAAATTATTAGTCCCGGTGTATGCGCATTATTGCAACAGTGACGGTGGATATAATATATGTGTATATTTATATAAGTACACACATATATATATATATATATATATATATACAGCGTGTGTAATATAATGAATGCGAATATCAAGTGACCAAAATGGGTCGGTAGAAAACGCCTATTTGGGTTTTGAAGTACGACGACGGCGCGGGTACGCGGGCGAGGAGAACCGCGGCGGGGTGGCGAGAGTCGCTGCTCGGGCTGCTGGTCGTTTTAAAGCATTAGCATTTGAAAGAGGAAGTCTGGCAATAGTGGCGCAGCGGTGGCGCGTACACGTATATATATACGCGCACACAACGCCGGCGCACGCATACGCATTTTGATGAAAAACCCCGCAGTGCACCGGAAAGATCTTCTACACTGTGTACTACGCCAAATATATAATATATACACACACACGTGTATATTGTGTGAGCAGAGCGGGCACACTCCTACCTTTGTATATATATACGAGTATATAATATGTATATATTTATTTGTTATATAAAACGTATATATTTCTAGTACGCCGTCTCGCGGGGTACTCGGAATTCTCGCGGGCTTTCGCGGACAATTGCGACAAGTCAATTGAATTGTGAAAAAAAAAACCATTATGACGTAATATATTGGGTAGAGTATAGACGGCTTAGGTAGATAAGGTAGATTTGTCGGGTACGGTGGCGTGGCGTGGGGGGTAGGGGTTAGTGAGGTATGCCAATCGAATAAACCGGTCAATTTGACGTCGTTATACTGCTGCTACTCTTGTTTCTATAATAATATATTATAATTTATAATATAAACGTGCCCGGTGTACGTTTTTTGTCTGGCGTGGCTGCATGCGGGTATTATAGTCGATACCCCGTGCACGTCTCGCCCGCGTTCCGTTTTCTATTTATGCTAGAATACCTATTATTATTATTATTATCAATCTGTTTTGTTTCGATATCGTTGTAACAGTACATCTATAGTAAAATCTACTCATGATGTCGACTGTCTGTTTGCCCGCCATCCGACCATCGTGTATTTTTATGAAACTATAATATATTTCCAAACCTCTGTGTATAATAAATTCAAGGCACTTCCTCTCCATACTCGTACATACTCTTTTCTACTATAATTATATGCCAGTTTCTATCGTTTTACATTTTATCCATACGTCCTATATAATATATTATATATACTTATACAGTAAATATATATACGAGTATAGCCAATCGCATCGGAGAACAATGCAAAAGTCGATTACTTCGTTCTCAAAATTTAAATATTTTATCAAACAAACGATGAATTATTCATTTGGTGAAATGACAAACTTTCGTGTTGCCCCTAGTGACCGATCAATGACATTAATTTTGCTTTAGAAATCTTTAAATCGTCTTAAGAATTTACCATATATCTTTGATTTATTTAAAATCCATGATAGTAACTTACTGTACAGTGTACATTTACCTGTTAAAAGAACTTTTAAAAAACTATATTCTTTTTTAAGTTAATATCATTATGTTTTTTCTTGGTTGTCATTGGAATAATTATAAGACGGCGAATAATTAAAAAAAATTGTTTTATATATTATAACAGAGAGATATTAGTATATTACCATATTTCTATAGTTTAACTGAATAATTGTTAGTGTTTTTCTCGTGCATTCCTTCAGTGAACCTAATTTTGAACCTACAATTAATATGTTGACATAGTCGGATGTAATGTTATTATAATACTTTTTGTTAAAAGTATTTTTAATATTATACAAATATTTTTAAAATAATATCAAAATATGTATGAGTTTTTGGAAAAAATTGATCCATAACAGTCGGGCAGTGGTGTAGCGAAATTGCCTATTCAGGACGCCGTGTTACCATAATTTTATCATTTAAATGTATTAAACAATATTATTATACTGTAATTCCAGGTTTATAAAAATATTTTCAGTGTCTCCACACATTTAGAAATCAAATACTTTGAAATGTAATATAAAAGAAATTCATACGTAATGGAACCCTCTATTGTTTCATGTTTTGACATTTTTTATTCGCTGTGTCTACAAAGTATGTGCATATTATAATGAACACTGCGCTTTTGATTATTACTATGCAGTCTGTGAACAGACATGGTAGCAGAGAGTATAAATGAAAATGAGACATTGTGCTTGGATTGGACAGCCATCGTGCGGTGTATAGTACATACATATAATATACACATTTCAAACACATAATATATATATATATATAAATATAAAGTAAAATGTATTGAAGGCTCTTCTAAACAAGCGTTAAAGTAAGGGTGGAATGTGAAACGCTGAACTCACTTTTTGTATCACCGTCTCCCTATCCTATCCAATGACGGTATAATGACTATCTGAATAATGCATTTTACAAGGGCATTCGGTGAATCCTTACGAGTGAATAGAGAAAACGTAGTCCATTGGTGAGGCCGTAGTTTTTTTCTTTCTTGAATGTCTATATATACTATCTATTTCACAATATATTGCGTTTGAACTTCGAACTCCCATCGTTTGTTTACCTCACTTGAGATGGAATAAAAAAAAAATAATAATAAGAAAATTGTGGTAATAAACCAAAAGAGAATTGCCATGACCTCCTGGAAATATTTTAAAATTGAACTGTCTACGAATTATTAATTTGTTGTTTGCATATCGATATTAGGCAATTATTGTATACAATCAGTTATGTGCATAAATAAATTATTATCAATCACATAGGGTTATATAAATAACACTGAATATTTCTTCCTTAATTCTATTGACTTAACAATAACATTTTTAACAGAAATGTACATAACATTGAAACTAAGCGAACGAGTTAAAATTCTATTTACACTGGAATTTCGATTGTTCTGTATATTTTTATTTAGTTCATTTATTAATTTTTAAAGTTACAACATGTGATGACCCGCATTATCATACTAAATACTAAATCTAGTAATTTTATTTTAAGCAATTTTTTGTTTCTTATACATTAAAAATTAATTACAGTTATATAAATTGTCCTTAAACGTTAATCATGACATCATATTTTATTATCTAACCTATGAAATAAATTACATTTTGTATTGCCATATAATATAACATACTATTAATAATTAGCGAATAGGCAAATTAGCTATTTTATATTTATAGTATCATATTTTTTCAAAAACATAGTTGAAGAAATGACTGAACATTGTATAGTACTTTAAACAAATAACGAAAAACCCAGTACTATTTGTATTCAAACGTTATAACATTAGACCTTATATATTTTATTTTTGTCATTATTGACTTATTTCGTTTTTTGTTTGCACGCTTTTCTCATCATGCTTTGCGTAGAAATCGTATACCATCCCATGTTTAAGTCGAATAATAGAAAGCTTTTAAGAAGGTTGGTTTTTGAAGAAAATAATATTATTACATATTTATTTTAAAAACGAATATTTTTAAATATAAAATAAACCAATAATAAGTACATACATTTTTGCTTCTCTTGGAATTTAAAAATAAAGAAATGGTCGCAGTTCAAATATTCGATGTAACACTAAATTGATAACACACTTGATTTAAAAAAAAAACATAAAACATAATATACATGTATCTACATTGTTAAGGTATAACTTTTTATTTAACTTAAACTTGAACCACGCCAGATTATTTTTAAAATATATTTGCGCCTGAAAATTGCACAAATATTTTGTCATTACTCATAATAATAAGTAAATAAAAAGCTCTATGGATTAATTATACTTATGTTGAATACGGTATTCTTGTCGAATAATAATCGTCTAAAATCACAAACTCAATAAACCCAGTAAAACAACTCGAAAGATTAAATACTATTTTGGACCGTATAACTTAAATCAGTAACTATATTGGTTGTATACAAATAATATCTTGGAATCTGGTTTCACTTACCTATAAATTAATATTTGCGCATAATATACAGGCGGGATAAATGTCTGGGAAAACACGCATATAGAATATTATTACTATTTTTATTTTTTTTGTACGTATTTTACGGCACAGTGTAATTTTTTATATCCCGTACGACGAACGGAGACGGCGGAAAAACGGCGTATAATAATAATAATAATAATATTTCTTTCCCCTCCCGATCGACCGGCGTGTATAATATATTATAATATTCTCCGAATATATTGATAAATCACCGTGGCCATGTTACATATATTATATATTATTCATCGTCGGTCGCGGGCGTCGTCCTCGTCGTCTCTCGAAACCCGTACACGGGCGCCGCCGTATTAACGTCTATTATACACACACACACACACTAGCGAATATATATATAATACATAATATTATATACCTAAATGTATGTGTGTGAAATACCTTATATACAACGCATTCGTATACACATAATACGCGCAATGGGTGGGGCGTGTCATCGTCGGAATCGGGATGGGCGGAGGAGGGGGGGGGTGTGAAAAGGGTATACACGGGACGATTTATCAGCGAGATAGAATTCGAAGCCGAAAACCATTAGAATCAATCAAAAGTATACAGTCGTGTAGTATGTGTGGCGGCAGTGGAGCACGTGAGTGTAGGAGGCACACACACACTCGCGTGCAAAACCCTAAGTACGATTTTCGGCGGCGGCGGTGTTGGCGGGATGATGGAGGGGGGGGGGCTGGTTCGAAAGCGATCAAACACGTCTGCGGGCAAAACTGTCTCGCCGCGAAAACGTCGAGCGATCGGCGGCGCGTGCGCGCGTTCGTGACGTGACGGCGAGTGGCACACTTACACACGTGCACACAAATGTTATGCGGAACGGTGCGGGCAGGTGTGGGCGGGTGGAGGACGCGTACGCCGCCGAACTCGAAACGGACGGCCGACAATTATTCATCGCGCGGCGGCGGCGGTTTAAGGGTGTTTCGGGCGCGTTGCCGCGGGCGCGTCACCTGTCCCGCTAGCGCCAAACCAAATGTGTTTCTCTTGTCGTTCGCGTTCCGAGTGCATTAACACACACGCACTCGCGCATGCACGTCGTCGACACCGCGGGCATCTCTCCCCCTCCCCCCCCCTGGGCCGCCGATCGCGCTCGCTGACGGATAGACGGAAAGCTCGCGGGCCGTGGGCGGTGGAGGCAGAGGCGGAAAGGGTTGTTATTCGTTCGCTGCGAGTCTGCGACTGTGACAACGGTGGCGGCGGCGGCGGTGGTGGTGGCGTGACGTATTGATTGTTCAATTGTACACGCCACCCGCCCCCCACCCACAGCTCACCCACCACCAATAACATATTATTATTATATTATACGCCTATGTACCGCATCGAATCGATATAGGTACCACCTAGTACCTACCTATACCTACCAGTACCTACCTACAAAACCACACCTACCTAAAATTGTTATAATGCATACACGTGTGTCGTGGTTACGACGATTATGTTCAACTGCTCATATCTATTATATAATTGAATTGTATACTCAGTAATATGCATGCAGCCATAGATCATATTATTATGATTGACTAGTATAATATAGTAATATCATAACGTGATAGTCATATTACGATACATTGAGCCCGTTTCTCGGAGATAACCATCGTATTAGTTATACGGTACGAACATTTGAGGGGTAACAAAGTAGCTCCTTCCCAAAATATACACTGTATTTTTCTTGTGCCTATCCCAATGCAGATATTGACGAGGAGAGGTCGAACTTTTCTACTGTTTTTCTGATAGCAATACGTCATAATTGTTCTTTATACATTCTTAGTAAAAAGATTTTTCTAAAATAAAATACGCAATCGTGTGGACGGCTGACAACAACTAAAAATAAACAGCTTAAAAATGAATACTTAAAATGGTATGCAGAATATATAAATTAAAAGTTTAAACTCCTCCCTTATAATATGTTATCCAAGTTCTGCCTTTCAGCTACGAATACACTGCACCAATAATACAGTTATACAGCGATCTATTATATAGGCAGTAAAAGTTTTTATTCGACTTATTTTTATAATATAATACTACCCGATTACGGGGATTTAAACGTAAACTTATTTATACTATACGTTTATTACAAACCGTGTAGTGATATCGTGGCGCGCGCTTACTCCTTCTCAATCGGCCGTACTTAAACTTTATAGTGGATGTAAAAAAAAACTCGATTTTGTTGTCTACGGTCTACGGTTAAGTTAAACGCAAGACGAAATTTGATTTCCACTGTCGAGCACACCACCGAGCACGTCTGAAAACTCAAGAACCGTAGGTACAAAATCCCTCAGTCTTGTTAAATCGTACGGTATAATGATATATATAAAAATAATATGAACGCGTGTAGACCCTGCGGAGAGTTGGTTGAAAGTGGGAAACATATTCTAATATCCAAAACGAAAACAGTACGACCGAAAGCCATCATGCTTAAAATTGAATTTTTTATCACAATCTAACTCGAACGAAATGGAAACTTATATTTGTGGTTTTATTGTTATTTAGGTATGCACAAATATTTAGTACATCCTCAGCTGAAAAGAGTGAAAATAAAATAAATCGAACTTTTAATAATATTATTGATTAAATTATCTAATTGAACTAAATGATGCATTCCAATTTTGTAAAATATATTTAACACATTTAAACCGCAATCAAATTAATGAAGGATCGAAATATTTTAGCACATTACTTATACGTCGTTTATGGAGAGGGAAATAATTATAGTTTGTGTAACATCAACCTTTGTGTCGAACTGTCAAATGCTTGGGGGAAATTCGGACAAATTAATTTTTAGATTATAAAAAATCATTTTCCAACCTTTTTTTTACGCGTTTTATTGTTTTGCAGGAGGTAACTTTTATCGAATTGTGGTTGCGACCATTAATACATCGATATGTTTAATAGAATCATATTCAATTAGAACCAATTCAAAGTTCAAAATTTGATAACCTGAAATGAAGTCAAAATAAATCAAACAGCATGCAAATACCATTTTGTTGGTGTCAAAAGTTTTCTCTGAAAAAATAAAATCCCAAATATGATATTTTAGTGTATCGTTGACTAATTTGAAATGTTTAACTTAACTATACAGCCAGATTTATCAAATACAATATTTCTTAATTTTTCTCATTGCCTTACACTCAATTTAAATTGTAATTATTTCAGCTTAGTGATGAATTATTTAACAAAACCGTATTGTTGTAATATAATATATTATTATAGATAATACACGAATTTACGTAATATTACACGAATAAAACTCATATTTTTATCATTGTATTTTACATTGAATCTAGTTATTTACAAACCATGACAATGTAATGTATCAGATAAAATCGATGGACTATCCGACGGGGGTACACACCGGTTATTGGTCGACCACAAGAGCACAATATAAATTCGAATTTTTTATTCATTGACATTTTTTTTTTTTTTTTTTGTCGAAGTCACCTTCTTCGGCGGTTTTGGGTCGCGGACACGTATTCAAAAATCCCCCGAGGGTCGCGAACCGAATATAATTTGCTTTGTCCACCGGTCGCCGTTCGACCGTCGTCTGGGTCATTGTCTGAAATATTATTTACGCGAGTATAAAACATAATATATAGGTACGAAAAATAAAAACTAGCACACACAGACCCACAAAACACACGTATACGCAAGTATAAAATATATTACCTACATTATATAATATAAGCGCTGTTTTGTATGCCGTGTCATATTGACGGTATTCTCATAAAATGCTGTTCGCAGTGCGGTGTGTGTGTGTGTGTGTGTGTGCGTATGTGTTTAATCTCGCGTTAAAAATATCGTCGAGCTCATCGGCGGACGGGTGCGTATACGAGGGGGGGGGGGGTGTAAGAGCGCGCGTTTTGTGAGCGCATGGCGTGTGTGTGTTCGGGGATGCGCGTGTGTAGGAAAATTTCCTGGTCACAATCGATTTGTAAAAAAAAATGTAAATATGTATATATAATATATATACCCCTTTCCCGCCGCTATCAAATCCACCTCGTCGCCAATTTTTTTCCTTCAACGTGAAAAATATACATATATATATATATATATATTTAGATATGTGTATAAATAGGGTCGTCGGGTTAGTAGACGGAAAACGTATATATATATATATATATGTATAATAAATAATATAAAGTGGAAAAATTCCGCATCGGTACGCACGCCGATGAGGCATTGAGATCGCTCCGCCGAGCGTACGGATTTCCCGTCCCGTTCGATTCCCGGTGTGATGTGATCTAAATAATAAACGGGTCCACATTACCATAATATTGACCTAGGTGGCGGCGGCGGGAGGGATGATATTCACTCGGTGCCGTGTACGCAATATGTGTGTGTGTGTGTGTGTGTGTGTGTGTGTGTGTGTGTGTGTGTGTGTGTGTGTGTGTCGAGCAGCGTGCGATGTAAATAATATTATTATATAATATATAAAATATATTCTGCGGGGGCGGTTGTTCAGCAGCACGCGTTTTCCCGCCGGAGGGTGGTCGGTGGCGGTGTACGACGGCGGTCGTAGGGCACAGGACGAGGATTGAAAAAGTAATAATAATAATAAAAATAAAAATAAAACCCACTATCGTATCAGGTATTAATGTTATTATTATTATTATAAATCATAATACGACGTGTGCAATAAATATCATAGACATATCTATATAGGTACGAGTTAACAGTACTTAACTACTACTATACTGTACGCATACTATCTTAATATGGTTTACGTTTTAAGTCGTACGAGACTTCCCGGGCAAAACACTAAAATTAATTGTTTTTTTGTTTTTTGTTTTTTTGTTTTATTTTATATAAATAAACACCTTTAAATAAAACCATTGCTGTGAGCATAGTTGTGATTGTACGTTATAAATGGGGTTTCAGCCGTGTTGCTGTAGCTGATCAGACCGCTGGAAACGAAAACGAGCTGAAATATGTGTCAAGGTAGGAAACATATTAACGGAATAGGTTTTTGGAGTGTGTTTTGTGATTTTTACGACACCGGGAAATTCAATTAGCTATGCCATTAATACGAAAAATATACAAAACCGATCATTTTACTTACCAAACGTGATCATTAATATTGTAAACGGATGAACATAATATAATAGATAATATTGTGTGTATATACACATCATTATTTACCTGTGTGTATATAAATGTATGTGTTAATTAAATTTGTATCGATTTTAGCTAATCGAATATTCCTGGCGTTTTGTTTATAGTTGATTTTTGTATGTTTAAAAAAAAAAAAAAAAAATTAATTTATATTTTATTATTTTTATTGTTAATATTTAGTTGGGATGTTTTGATTTATTGGTGTACCGTTGCGTATTTAGAATATTGATTGTTTTATCTTCGATCTGCAGATTGATATCGCTTTTGATGTATTTTATTTTAATAAAAAAAAAATGGCTGCCACATTGATTTGTTTTTTTGTTTTATTGTTTTTGTTTAAAATGTTACTAAATTACCAGTTTTTCTAATTACATTATTTTTTTTACTTTATACTTGGCGTAAAAGTAACATTCTATAATTCGCGTGATCCAAATATTATATTCTTGCCAGTGCATGTTTTTGGTTTTTTTTTTTTTTTATCATTGCCGGTTCTGATAACACATTTTGTTACTGACACGGTATTTTATTTAAACGTAATTCTTATAACCATGGCATGTGAACTATGGGGTTTCCAAAAAATAAAATAAAACATAGGGATGTTCATCTAAGAGGGATGTTTTTGAAGCAAACATTTTTTTTTAATAACACTTTGATCACTACTATTTTGATAATGTTTCATATTGTGAAACCCGAAGTTGGAGAGTCAAGCAAGCAAATATATGCAGTTCATAGCTGATTTTTATTAACATTATTAGTAATTACGGCTGTTACCCTTATAAGTATAATAGTGTGTTTAAGAGATTTTAGTTAAATATCTTTGAATACTTTCAATGTTTTTAAAATTATCTTTAACAACGCTGACACATAAAGAGGAAAACATTTATTTTAAATTATTATTTTCACTGCTGGCCGCGAGAGTCGATATAACGTAAATTTTAAAAAAAAACGTACATGGTCTTCTAAACATGCTTACTGAAAGAATCAGATTTAAGTATTGCAAAGGTGATGTTTTAATATTTTAACGTAGTTTTATTTAATATTCTTACATTGGTGTATAAGTCTAAGGCATCTACGGGGAGTTTTACAGATATAAAAAAAAAGAAAATACTATAAGCGGATTTTTGCTTATGAATATATACATAACGACTATATCAAGAAACAAATACTCTTTTAGTTGTGATACAGTAATATTTTCAATGTAAATTAGTATTAAGTGTCTTGTCTTGTAGAGTTAAAAATTCTATGACGTTGTTTTCCTTGATTTATTACTAGTATAAGTGTCGTTTCTGTTACTTAATATTTATAATTCATTCATAAAATAACGTTATTCTGTTGTTCCTTCTGACATTATTCCTCGAAAATCCGATCATAAAATATTTCATAAGCTAGTTTATAAATTCAACCCCAAATTTTAATACCATTACAGTAGTACTTTATAATAATTTCAATATGTATATATTGTTGCTACATCTACTTAATTATTTTTGCAATACCGAACGGAAAATCATTAATAATTGATAATAAAAAAAAATACATATGTTTAATATTGAATATTTAGTTTGAAAAAATTTTGTTTTGATTCAACTTTTTGAATTAATTATGTTAAATATCAAAAAAAATGTACAAATCTTGGCGTAGAAACTAAATCTTAAAACGTTCGAACAAATACATCCAATCTTAATTCGGTGGACATAGCTAGATAAAATTTAAACGAAAAAAAAAAAAGGAAATAATTCGGTGCACGGTACTAACATAACAACACGTCAGGACATTTTTGAGAAAGCGTCTCTCGACATTCACAAAATTACAACCAGCATTTACAATCACTCCGATCATATCGACCATGCGTTTGCGGTTTTTTAATTGGACAATATTTCCATATAATATAGGTATGTATATAGAGTACCCCAAATGTATTTTAATCTTATTCCACGTGGCATTTATCGTCGGCTGAAAAAGTCCATTAATATTATAAAATATCATAATATTATTGTACTATAATAGCGGCCTGCGTTATGGTGGGTACGGGCAACACCGCACCGGACCTCATTAAGTACCCGCGTACATACACGGTCGGACCAGAAACGATAATATACGTATCTTCATAATATTTTAATAATATGGTAGAGAAAAAAGAAAAGCTCTCGTGTATTATATATATATATTGTGTGTGTGTGGAACACAACGCGTGCGTTATAATATAATGATAATAATAATAACGACGACGATGATGATAATAATAATAATAATAGTACTATGATAATATTTTGACCTGGGTTTTTTGGTTATCACGAGGGCGGACGACAAAGGGGGTCGTGTATACGTTTTCGTTAACACATTTATTTATATATATATATATGTATATTATTATAAGGACGGTCGTTGTTGCCCCCCGAGTGGTGGTGTTCAGACCGATCGGTGGCAAGTAGGAGGGGTGCTTGGGGGGGGGGCAAGGGGTAAGGAGTAAAAGGGATTTTGCGGCGGTGTTCGAATTTAATAGCGCGCCAAGTTACCACGTAATCTAGTTCGGATGCGCGGGAACGGTTTCCGCGACGGTGGTAACGTTTTCACAAATAATACGTTCCATGCTAAAACCGAACATAAATCAACCGTTTCGCCCCGTTTGCTGCAGCTCCTCGCGTGTGTTCTGCCACCGTTGCACAAGTCTCTCGCGCCCTCTCGCACCCCCCCTCAACCCACATTCTACTCTATCCACCACCACCACCACCACCACCACACCGCAAGCCCTTCCGTCATTCTGCGTTCCCCCTTTACGTATGATTTAAGGCCCAAACCCTTTATTATATACGGTTTTGCGTCCTATATATTATGTTATACATCTCGCCGCCGTTTGATTTGCCGCGTGGCCCTTTACTTTTTGTACAAACCGCTCGCACCAGCTCGTAACACGCGCGCTAAAGCCGACAGCGGTCAGTTTTTATGACGACACGGAATTTACGCCCACTCTGAAGTAACGTCGGTCAGTTATTTGGACGGAATCCTTCTGCGGCACCCAGAATCAGCTGTCCGCACTGTTTTCGCCGTGGTCGTCGTCCACAAAACATCAGACCTCGACCGCCATCGGCTATAACAGTAGTGGATATACAGTTGGGTGGTTAGGGGTGGAAACGGAATAATATTGTTATTAAAAAACCAGATACAACTTTTGAATTGCATATATTATATAGGTGTAGTACCTCGTTATTGAGCACCTATTTCTGTTTTATAATATTACAATAAATGTATTAGTACGCCCAAGTTATGCATTAAACATTAAAAAAATAATTTAATAGATTATATTTCGCTTTAAACACATACATTGAATTTGGCTGAGTTTATTGTATACACCATTTTCATAGGATTATCGATACAAAAAAAATACTTTTTTATACACCTATTGTTATTTATAAATATTATTTTTCGTCTAAATTAACATGCTTAATGAATTAAATTAAATTATTTTGATTGGTTTTTATGACATTTTATAATAAGGTACCACCAATGATATGTACACAGAATTTTAACTTAAAATGCTTAGTAGTTAAAATATAAAAAAAGTACTCTATTAGGTATTTGAGAATTTGGAAATATGCACAAGCAGAGAATATATTTCCAGATAATTTGTATCAGTTGTATCATAAACATATTTTGAACATAGGTTAGCTTTAAAATATTTTTGTGGATTCAAGATAGTAAAGAAAAAACGCATGTTGAAAATGTTGATCAAAAACAGTATAATATTATGATGATTTAAAAAAAATGAACTGCAGTTGAGTACATAACTTTAAATTTGACTTTAACGACACAGATGTTGTTTTTATAAAAAAATGAATACGTAACATATTATTATATAATATAATATTTTACAAAATTTTTTTTCAAACCGTAATGTTATATTCAAAAATAATAATTACTATATTCACATAACATAAAGGACATTTTTACATACCTGCCTATTTGAATAGTATAATTGGTGTTTGGCAAATTTACTAACAATAAAACTTAATTTTTTTTTAAATTTTTTCCTAGAAAAAATGTATAGAAAGATATATTAGTTTTCTTTTTTATTTTGTTTCTGACTCATTAACGTTTTAATTACCTGTATTTTAACATTTTTTAAAACTATTTCTTTCATAGAAAAATAATATTTTTGAATTTAATACTGTATTGAACATTTAGGCCACTAATAATATGTTGTGTTGGTGTAGAATTAAATTATACTAATATTTTGTTTTAACTACATTTAATCTTGTATTTTATAACTTACAAATTCATGTAAATTTTTATTCGCACCTATATACAAATATTACTTGCTGTTAATTGATATTAGAATACATATTAAACATTTATAATGATAGTTTTAAGTCATAAAAGTAATACATTATTAATGAAACTGGTATAGAAGATAGAACACAAAACCAAACTTAATTTAATAATTCGTTGGGAATTTTATTTGAATATAAAATGAAGTATGATATAGGTAGTGTAAGAAACATGATTTTAGTTATATGTAAGAGTTAATCAAAGGAATGATAGCATGCAATCACAGTGTGAAAGATTAAATATTCAAAGTAAATTACGTGAGGGAATGAAGGATTTACGGAAGATGTTTTAAATTTAATAATATGTAGATGTGTGAAATTAAAATAGTTGCCATGTATATCGTGCGACAAAATATCATAACTGAGATTAACCGGCGTGCGTATAAATAATAAAGAGCTGCTGTGCCGTAAGAAAATGTAATGTTTAAAATTCAAAGTTAATACGGAGATTTGTAGAGTAAAGAGTTTATAAATTGATTACATTTTACCTCATGATTATGATTTATAGAAAGTGTATATATACAAATAATATCAGTATGACATAATTAAAAAAAAAAATTCATTTAAAACGATATTAATTATAATTAATAATGATAGATAATCAAAATTTGAAATAAATCAATTATAATATTATGATTATTATTACTTAGTTTATTTTGAGAAATATTAATTATTAAATAGACAATGAAATACGTACCTACACAGACATATAAGATCGTTGAAGAAGATTGTTTTCTGTAAAAATTAAATTGATGTGTTGCTATAAATGTTGAAATAAAAATTACTAATAGGTATATATTATTCAAAATATATGGTTGAATAGTTCAATTTATTTGAATCAAAATCTTATTAGTCTTAAACATCAGGCAGCTGTGGTTTAGGTAGTGTTTTATGAGAGCGATTCCTATTAAAATTAAATTGCATGGGGTTAAATTAAGGAAGAGAGCTGAAGAAAATGCAAACACAATAAAGATATTCTAGATTTTGACCGAAAATATACATGACAGTCTTTAATTGAATAATTTTGTTTACAGGGGATTCGGGTTCGTCACTTTCGCAGATCCGTCCAGCGTGGACAAAGTTCTGGCACAAGGATCACACGAGTTGGATGGCAAAAAAGTAAGTAAACGCTATGTTACATTTTTATTACCTAATCTAATATTAATATTTTAAAGACTCGAGAGCATAAAGATTATACGAGCACATTGTTTTCGACTAATGGAAAATATTTTTTTGAATTTAATGGGTTTGAAAGTTAGTATTATCGATTCATTATTTTGAATGTTTCCTTAGACACGTTGTACCCATTTAAAAATACAATAATATTGTTTTCAAAAATGTTCTACGTATAAAATATATCTTAAGTTGAAATATAAAAAAAATCACATTATTTTAAGATCAAAATCCATGAGATAAAATTTACATTATACATTCTGTGAAAGAACAAAATGAACATTGGTAATCCCATTTTATTTTTTGAATGCTTTTTTTTTTGTACTTGCAAATTGCCTATTTAAAAATACAATATTTTCCCGATTGCTATCTCGGAAGGTTTTCATATTCAATATGACAGAATAATGATGTCGATGGAGACCAAAAAAATATTATTAAAATAATTCTATACAAACTGCAGTACGTTTTGTTTTCCAATCGTAGTCTCTCGTTTTTTGATTGCGGATTTTATAACTCGTTTGTTTCCGTCGGTGTACCAAAATCCATAATAATCCATTGACTAAATATGATCTAATAACATTATATGATACGAGCTTATATATTATAGTAAAGATCGCCGAGGGAGATGGCACACGACGAATATGTTTGCCTTATATTCTCGTGTCACTTTCGTAAAGTATTTATATACTCGCCGGTAGAGCTGAGATAGCCATTTCGCCGGGAATCGGATTAAAACGCCACGACGCCTCACCATATAATAGAATAAGATTCCTAAACCCGAAATCGAGACTGTAATGCGCGATCGATATAAATGACGTTAAACCCGCGTAAACGGCCGATGGCGATTTCGCGCTTTCAAAATATATAAAACGTGTGTGAAACGCGACCACGCGACCAACTGCCTTGAAATATTCAACTTTTTTTTGGATTTTTTGAATATTATGCGAAATGAAAAAAAAAATTATTAAACACAAATGTGAAAGAAAACCTAGTGGGCGTGTATTAAATATAATACGCTGTACGATAGCCATGTGCAAAAATCTATATAGTATATTATATGCCATCACAGCGTTACTTCGATTGCAATTCAATAGCCCTGGTGGAAGGGGCGGGTGATTCTTGCTACCCCTCGTCAGATCAGGTGGGTGGTGGTGATGGACCAGTTGATGGGGCTGTAGTGAGGGGTGGGGGTAGAGAGTGAGATTAGCTCGTTTAAGTAAAGACCCGGCTGGCAGCCGCCACTCTGGCACTGCGTTCGGGTACACAATACTACTCGCGTCTCATCGTCGCCGTGAGAATTTCTTCACGTGACGGACTGGCGACTTTCCGGCCGGTTTGATCCCCACCCACCCCGCCACACCCACCAGTCGTTTCTTTCGTCGCTGTCGTACATTATATTCTTCTTCGGCTCCTTCTCCTCCAGCCACTGTTTCAGCGATTACCACCCATACCGCTCTCTACGTCACCCTGCACGCGTTTTCAATCGTCGTTCCTCTCCGTTCAGTTTTGGAAGCTGCTACTTGCCTTTTTTTTTTTACTCACGAGTGTTTTCACTTTACAGTCTATTACCAGCGTGGAATAATACCGTTATTAAATGCCGCCGAAGATTTTAATACGTTCGAGAACACAGCCGTCGAAGCGCCTCGTCGGCGATTCTTTGAAACCTACCCCATTTTTCCCATGGTTATTCATCAGATGAGTGCGTTGTTATGACTGATTTATTAAGAGCGTTAAAAAAATAATGAAATAATGAAATATCGATGAATATTTAAGTACTATAAAGTCTTCTCGGGCGGGTATTTAGAATACACCAAATAGAATCTGGTACCTTACGTTAACTCACATAACTAGTAACTTATGACCAGGGCTCGGGACTTATAGCACTTAAAATCATTAAAATAAGCGTTTAAAAAAGCACTTAAAAACATCATTATAAGCACTCAAATAAGCATTTAAAAAACTTAAATTTAAGCAAAAATATTTACTAAAAAAAAAAAACAATAAAATAACTCTTAACTTTATATTAAAAAAAAAAATAATTAAAAAAATATTTTATTTGATAAACATGAACTCAATTATATTAATTTGTTTCCTCGAAATCCAATTCTATTTTGAGCGTTGGAATATTTTTGTTGACCCTGCAACGATGCCGCGGACGGCGACGGACTACGCGACAACGTAGATAAGATAAGAATTATTTTTAATTTTAATTCAGTCAAAAATAACTTTGCAGGAGAAAATCATAAATAAGTATAAAAACTGGTAAAAAAAGCAATAATTATCAGAAAAACTTTTGATAAGCATTTTTTTGAAAAATCACTGAAAAAAGCAAAAAAAAGCACTCTCAAATTTCAAAATCGAACGTGTTGTAACATGACATACACTTCTATAGCACTCTGCTTCATTTTAAGTCAATCCATAAAAATAAGTAAATGCTTTAAGTCCCGAGCCCTGCTTATGACTATTCGATATGTTTAAATATACATATTATATTAAAAAAACAGCTTCATGCTATACGTGCTTACGGTTCATTTTTAATTTTTAATTTTTAATTGTCTATGTGGTAGATTTTTAACTGTATTGTACATGCATCGAGATCGGTTTAATTAATGTTATCACTTATCAAAGAAGCCTTTCGAAAAGTTTTGTGGAAATTGTGAACTTTGTATATACTACGTTTGAACTGTGCTATTAAACATGAGTTGACAGTTCATTTGTAATCAGTGGCTAACCTGAATTGGACACAAATAGATTGATTTTGAGGAGACCTTGTAGCATGTCCAAGTGATTGAATGCCGTAGACAGAAAACATGTATACAGTGAAATTGATAGAATCGTATAAGATATATAATATTATAGTATGTTGGAATCGTTTTTTTTTTATACTCCAATAACCAGAATATAAACTTTCTATTAACTATTAAGTGTATTTTCATATTTTTTATGTATGATATTCTAGCTAGTATAAGTAGAAGTAAGTGTAGAGTTTTAAAATAAAATAAAATAAATTTATACAATTTTTAATTACTAAACCATTTACTTTATTTTTTAAAAAAACATTAAAATAGGTTTTTAATACATTTGTTAATACTATAGAAATAAAAAAATATTTTTCTAAATATAAAAATATTTAAATATTCAATTGATATTTTAGAATATTTTTGTAGGTACATTTTATTAAAGTAAATACATATTATTTTCATTTCAGATATCATAGTTTGTTGGTATAACTAAGTTAGTTATGTATCATAATTGAGTGGTAAAACAAATAACTGTTTAAAATAAATACACCAGAAATAAGTGCAGCCACCAATAACTTCCTTGTTTTAATCTTGACATTGGATCTGTAACAATTGAATTTGATAAAATACAATAATTATAAAAAAACAGACATAATATTTCGTATTTCGGTTTGAGGAATTGTTACCATTACACAGACCGCAATCTACAATAATTCATAATACCTATGTAGGAGGACAGTTCATGATTGGATTAAGTGGTGGTGTTTTTGAAATCGAAATGCCTCAGAATAATATATATGTGAGGCGATCAACGGGCGGCAGGAAAGTAACGAGTGGGGTGGATAGAAGTTGCGGCCTTTACACGATTGCAGTGGGTGACAAAACGTTAGACGTTCGTAAATCTAATTGGAGTTGGTGGGTAATGCTGTCCGCCGATGGACAAAATGGGGGACTGGTGGCAAGAGCAGATTGATGCGGATGGGAAAGAAGAAAAGTCAAAGTGGCGAGATAGAGGGTAGAAAAAAATATAGGGTCTTACCAGAGTCCGAGAGATCAATTAATTAAAAGAGACACACGGTGACTGTGACGGCGGTGGAAAAAAAGAGCGGCGATGGCACGAAGAGCTGCAGGTTTTCGAGAGATAGTAATTCATTTGGTATTTCTCAGCGCGGACGGGAAGGACGCAAGAGATTATCCTATACGGTTGTATGGCAGCGAGGCCGTATGACGTTGTTCGGAGTCACGGTCGATTATTACCACACTGGTGGTGGTGGTGGTGGTGGTGGTGGTGGTAGTGATGCCACCCCACCGCAGAAACGACAGTTTGATTAAAAAAACCCACCCCCGCCCTTGGGTACATGAACTTTTGTAGGCTAACCTTTACTTTTTTCCCCCCTCCGTTTGGGTTCTATACCCACCCAGTCACCAAATGTCACACAATCTGGTGCCGGCAACGAGAAAAATGACATTTGTTATCAACTACCTCATACCTGCCTACGTTCCCTTTTTGTTAATAATAACTTGTTATATCCAATAGTGACTTTTATATCGGAAATTGATTTCGTTTCACCACCATTGGGCATTTAGACTCGGCCGACACGTTTCATTTGTGAATATTGCAAGGGGAAAAAAATATTGACTAACTCGACGTTATTTTACCACTGTATTTTTATTATTATTATTATTATCTTTTTAATTAAATACAAATCCATTTCATGATAAAATAAATATAAAAAACAGACTATTTCCTTCCAACTGTTCTCCATGGATACATTGATTACGCCCGACTAAACTACCAAGTTTTTACCCTTTACAATTATGTAAGGAATTTCCAAGTATTTTTTCCGAACCCATTTTCAAATCGAATAGTATCATGGTCGTCTTGATTGTCGGAAGTCGATATTATTCCTACTTTATTGTTTCGACTTAAATTATTAACCTTTATAGTTTAAATATTCAAACATGGATGCTATTTAAACTATTGTTATAGTTTAAACTTATTTCCAATTATAAAAAAAAAAAAAACAAACATAAAGAAAGAAGAAATCATATAATAAATACACTTAATAATGATTACGGCGCGAGTTCTATTAGTTTATAATCGGCGCTATGATAAATTTCGGTGGAGTAGTAAAGTTTTCATCGAAATACGAAAGTAATGGTCGTGTAATAACTATTACCGACTGTTATTTTTTTTATTGTTGATTGTTGATAATATGGAGATGGCGTGACTGAAAGCCGTACTGTTTAAAAATAACATTTACTGTTCCTTGTAATGTGCATTACAATGACCACGTTGAATATTATTGTATTGTACATACGATTTGTTTTGCGGATCTAATGTAAATGTTTGTGAATTAGTTTCTGTGAGTTGTTTCCGAACGACTGGCATATTCATAATAAAAAAATGTAGGACGGTTGACGATATAATATTATAGTCACCTAATACCTATATTATTGGATTTAATTGTAATTTGTTTTGGAATCTTGTAATTGGATATAGTTACAAGCAGATTGTTATTTTCGTTATTCGGAGTCCATCCCGAGTGCAAATTATATTTCCCTGCTCCAAATAATTTAAGACTTCGCTTATTATAAGTGAAGTAGTCGTCAAAAGTTAATTTCCCATTATCGCGGCCAACTACCTACTCATAAACTGCCAGTCTGTCCAAAATTATCCGACACAGATATATTTTTTTTATTCGTGGCATATTATACCTCCTAATGTTAAATCACGAGTTTTTCGTGCATGCAATTTCCGGAGGAAACGTTATTAATGATAAAAACTATTAGCTATTTTCTACTCGCGGGTCTACCGTGATAATAACGCGAGGGTGTCAGAAATCGCAATGCGTTTTTTCACTCTGTTAACTACCTGCAGCTTTTTCTCCGGTGTACGTTCTTCCGTTTAGCACGTCACTTACAAAGGTTTTGGAGTTAGACGGACGTCTATTACACTGGGTCGTGTAATGCGCTATTTAGATAATGACCGCCGCCGTGTCGCCGAAGGGGTCAATTTTACACCACCGCTCGGACGTTTTCAAACTTCGCCCGGGCAAGATATCGCTTGTAATTAATAAACCCTAGATCGGTCGTGTCCAGGACAGACGTTTATTATTAGAACTGCTACAGAACCTACTACGACAGTGGCAAACATTATATTATTATTTCATTGCCTTGACGCGTAGTTTGACAGACTCGACATGGAATGACGACGACGACGGATAAAACCTTCCGGACGGCAGTTTGTGCGGCGGTGTATTATTATTAATTTCCTCAAAATTATATTCGAAACCCAGGACTGTGTTTGAAATTGCAACAAGACAACAAGACGTGCAGTTAGCTAGAAATTTTTTTTTAAACACATTAGTGTCTATTAAAGTCAGTAAAGTGTACTCTAATACACACACAATAAAATGTTTGGTATTTACCGCGTTTAGTATAATAGACTATATTATACTGAATTTCAGAATAACAATTTTTTTTTTTCGGAAAGCCATTATAAAGTTAGTCATATCATGGACTTTGTTGGAAAATAATTTATTTCGTACGAAATCAACTTCCATACCACTGTTCCAACAATTTCCTGACTCATTGTCAGTTTCACATACAGAACTTTTTTTCGTATGTTTAGCAGACGTGTAGAGATGTTTCAAAATTAAAATCATTTATGTATAATGTTATTTCTGACTAAAATTTAGGCAGGTTTCACTCGATTATTATAATCAGACAATACTGCTAAGGAAAAGTAAAACCAAACACATTTCACCTGTCAAACTGTCGAGCCAAAAACTTTCGACAGGGTGTACATCGCGTTAAGTATAGCTGTATAACATGCTGTTTGCGGTTTTACCATACCATCCCTTTAGTGCCGTAGAAAGTTTACTAATTTAAACGAGGAAGACCACGACTTTATTTAAAATAATTTACCAGTATTCTTTTTTATTCTTATTGTTATGCTAATAGTCAATTTAAAATGAATATTAAAGTACAATTTATATAAAAGAATAAACTCTGACAGTGAGAGTACTATAAAATAGAATTACGGTTAAACTTTTCACAAATTATGACAACATTGTTTTTATTTGTTAAGAATCCGTCAGGTTCATACCAATTTATTCTTTTGGGGATAGCAACTGAATACGTTGACAATAATTATAAAACAAAATATTATTATTAATGTTCCGTGACGACTGTATAAGATAACGTGATTACGGATAATTGTATTAGTATGGCCATTAATAACGAAATGATGTAAAACCAATAGTTACGCATTCATTTCTAAGACCTGCCCTTATGCAGTTAAAGGCATAGACAAATTGCATTTTTTATCGTAATAACTTTGATATATTTTCCCATCCTTGTTTTGTCGAACAAAACTCTTTGCCGCATTCTTTTCCGCTTTAAACAAAAAACGATTTACCCACGAAACCCATTTTCCTATAGCACATCCATAATACAAACGACGCACATATAACATATAATACGTAATAATAATAATAATAATAATAATAATAATACGATTCAAGAAAAAGAAAATATTGCATCAACAATAATCTGAAGTCTCGAACAATTGACCGATTTTCTATCAACGTGTAATATTTATGTATGTCTTAAAAAGAATGAAGGGAAAAGGAGGGGTTCGTATTTATACGACGTATACTTATAACTTATAATAATAATATAGTCTCGTATGTGAATTTCGGTAGATCCGAGTTGTTATTTATAATAAACTTGACTATACGCGCGTTGGATTCATCGTGCCGGGAAAATTTAGTATGTCTGCTTTACGCTTGGCGTTTCGCTGTCCAATGACGTGTGCCATTCCACATCAATAGGTAGTAGACTGTGATTTCGCAGACATTTCGCGTATACATTATTTACGTTCAAGAGAACACAATGGCTGAGGGCAAGATTCCGTTGCCTATGAAAATCCGATAAAATAACTGCCACGACATGCGATTTTCCGAGGGGAAAAACATGATTTAGTCCTATACGACACTGGAATATTATACATAATATTATAGTAGATCAGAAATCTCATTATTATAATATTATTATAATGTTATCGCGTTAATTATTATACGATTATGTCTGACAAAATGTTGTCTCGTATTTGATCGTATTCACTCGTCGTATCTCCACTAGATATTATATTTAAACGAGTATATAAAGATTATTTAATTTATACTTTTAGTGAAATACTACACACATCAGGCAAAAGAAAAATAATTGATTTCGACTGAGTATGACTAAAATTATAACTACGGCGGTTAATAGTGTTATAAGTATATTATGTTGTCTGTTGTAATCGTGTCGTTATATTCTTTATACACGTATGTTTTACTATTTTTGATGATTGCATCAAACCGAGGACCTTTTATCGGAAACTGCATATTTTCGACAGAACTTCGTAAAAAAAAAATTGATTGAAACACGGCAGTATTATTATAGCAGTTAAGATATAGCTACCTATAAAGGGTTAATCAAGTGTTGATTTCTTATACTATTTACTATCAAGCCGTAAAAAGCTAATAAAACTGTCGACACTTTGGTTCCCCTTATAGATTTGAATGAAATAGTGCAATTACTATTTATATGTAGTGAGGTACACAGTATTACAGATTACACTTACTGTAAGCCAAGCGTAAAATTCAAGTCGTATAATCCGAGATTGATGGTTTTCAAAAATGTACGGTTTCTGATGTGTGTTTGATTTTGATTTTAATATTGCTTTATTTTATTTTCGTTTTAATTTTAAAAGACACTGTGGTGGTTTTTGAAGCCATAATACAGCTTATAATTTGAAAGTATCGCGTGGAATCAAACCTTAAAGGAGTTTTGTACAGAATCAATTTATCTTAGTATTAATTATTATACATCTGTAAGGCCTGCTAAGCCGTTTTATTACAAAGAGTATACACTGATACTGAATAAATTCATTTGATAACATTAAACTCGAGCTCCAATTTAATTTTAAGCAACTTAACAAAGTTGTTTTGTTTCATCATATTATTTTCTTCCCTTATAAATGAAGACATTCCCAAATGTAATCTTAATCTCATCTCATAACTTTTAATTGACTTAAGTAAGCACAGTTTTCTATACACTAAACTGTTTGTAGTAAATAAACATTATCAATCCTAACCGCACGACTATCACCGCAAAAGTTATATTTCCGTTGAATTATTTATGGTGAAAACGTTTCATATTTTTTATTTACTCGTCCTGCATTGCGCTGTGTTAGGTGCTCCTCCTCTGTATACAGCGAATTTTTGCAAATTAACATTTATCATTCGAAATCATATTCGTTCGGTTTCCACGCGCTTAGTGGCTCTTGGAAAACCGTATACGGTTTTGACGGTAACATTTAATGCAGATGGGACATATATTATATACTATAGTTACCGACCGTTTTTGTGAAAATCGTAAATAGGACCGCAGGTAAATTACTTAATTCTCGCTGTACGCTTATTACACATACTATAATAGACGCGATGATATTATTATATTGTACTTAATGTTTCGTTTTAGTGCGCGTGTCATAGTATATTATCGTGATAAGGGCGCGACGGGGATTAGTTTGTTTCGGGTGTATACGCGAATACCACTATTATAGGGGTGAACTATATATTGTGTACAGTGTTAAAGGTAAAACATAAACATGTCGTTACGTTATTAGCTATGCACGCTCTAGAGTGGTATAATTTTCGACGGTTCGTCCGGAATCAAATGACCGAACGTCATGCGATATACGATATTATTATTAACTCGCCCAGCTACGCGTCACGTGGGTAGTACAATAATATATTAATATAGGCGCAACATCGTTTTGGAGAGGACCGATGCACGCGCGCCGCGAGTATTACGTTTTGGCAACCGCGATAATTATTTAGGGGAGGGGGGTGAAAAAAAGCGAAATCGTCACCGCGGGAATTCAATTAGGGATACACGCGTGATCCAGTCACCGCCGCCGCCTCCGTTGTGGTCACGCGGTGATGGCGAGGAGGACGGGGGGGGGCTCATATGATGATGATGATGTCGGCGAATAATTCGAAAAACCGCAGCGGCAGGAGAGCACATAATATTCGTCCCGAACGATTTTGACGGATGTGAAAACGCGACTGATGACAGCCGACCGTCCGCCGTTTTTTATTACCTACGTATTGTTACAATATTAATTGTTAATAATATTATTACAGCGCAGTTGGACTGCATCACAATAACACTGGTCATGGTCATATCGTGACAAGTATATAGCGACTGTCCAGCCGGCCGGTGTGGAACAGTTGTAGTAAAAAGAAAAAAAAAACCCGATGACGAAATTTAACCGTTGTTATTCATTATTCATTATTATTATTATTATTACTATTATTATTATAGTGGCAGTTGTTTGGAACAGAATAGCCACCGAACTCTTCGGTCTCCGGCTGACGGCCTCTCGCTCGTCATCATTGTCTTTTAGCCGATTTTATTGGCTGTTACGAGTTTAATATACTTATTTATTATCACACCAGTCGAATCCCACACGACTTGTTGGCCAAACCAGAACACTGTCCGAGGGACCGCGAAAATACCGACCGAACGCGCACAAAATGGCATGTATAGAGCGGTGTGAATTTAATAATAATAATAATAATATGCTACCATCGCGTTATCATTAATACGGGCCATATATTATTATTTTCGTTTAACACCGAAACGCTAGTATGGCAATATTACACTGGAATAAACCGCGTATAATATGTGCTCTCGTCTCGCCATTCGCATACAGTAGTAATAATAATAATAATAATAATAATAATAATAACATCCACACGCATACTCGAGTATTATAATAACGGCGCCCGATATCTGTAGTATAATTTGTGCTTTATATATAATATTATAATATTATTATTATTATTATTATCATTATTATTATACACGGCCGCCGCCGCCGCCGCTACCGATACTGGAACGTTGTTTCGCAAAGCGATACGGGTGAATTCGATTTTGAAATTTAATTTCCGTCCCATCCGTCAACCCTTTGCCGCTGCCCCCCCCCCCCTCCCCACCCACCCGATACGTATACGGCTGCTATTATCCCATCTCATTTCGCTGCATTCTCCGTCACACTCGCGCACGATATTAACTCATTCGTTTTAAGCCGATATCTATTATTGCCGTTGTTATTGTTTTTGTTGTTGTTGTTGTATATATTATAGTCGTTGTTATTATTGTCATGGCTGTTGATTTACAGACGCGCCGGCCCGCTGCATGTGACCGGTTATGGTATCATGATATTATACGCGTTGGAATTTCGCCAATAGCTGTTATTGAATATAAAGTTTTTTTTTAAAACATTTCGGCGATAGATTATAATATTATCGCACACAATCCCTACAAATATTCATTCGTTCGGTCGAAATTCGTTCGACAAATAATATTTTACACGTCGCCTGACAACTGTCGACCGTCGAAATCGTAAAAACTAATTTTCAATATTCTCTTTAATGTATTGTGTCCATTAGATATATTGATACGAGTACTTTATACTAATATTATGTTATAACTCGTTTTGAACAATACACACGACTCGGGTCCATCAATTTAAAATATGTATTTTTATATACTAGTATTACGCATTACTAATTATTATCACTAATAAAATAATTTACTTCCTACATTTTGCAACTTAATTATATTAAAACACTAGACACCCTATTACGCATTTTTAATATATTGAATAGTGATTTTTATTGAATTTTATAACCATACTGTATTTAACAAATAACCACGTCATGATATTATAGTTATATCTCTCGTGTCTGTTAGTAATATATATTTTATTTTATTTTATTTTTGATAATAGTTGCTTCATTGTTTTTAAATTAAACCTTACTTTCAATATTGCCATTTCATTAATTTTTTTTCGTTTGGACATCTGATCTTCTAACTTGATAAATGTTTTGATACATATTATAATGTGTTATACAATAAATTAAATTCTATATAAAGACTTTTAAATAGGAAAATGATCAGAAAAATCCCTGGTATCTATTAAAATCTCAAACAACAATTTGCACTATCACGATTTTACTTATAAATACCCTAACGCTTAAGTTTAATTCAATTTTCAATAATTTAAAGTTAGCCTAACCTATAGCTTAGGAATAAGTTAAAGCTGTACAATTTTCATTTTAATTTATAACTGCGCATTTTCTTAGAAAATGTAAATTAAAAATTCCTTTTAAATTTCAAATAACATCTTTAAACTGCAGACACTGTGAATGTCAAAAATTGTGTTGATTGAAGGAAAGGGCGCGGCGTCAACATCATTATGGCCTGTAAACATTAAAAAAAACACAGAATTTCGCTCGTAATATTGACAAACCACACGAGCGTAAAGTCTTTGTTTGTCGTATGATGTATTTTATTAAAAATAAAAATGTACTCGTTATTTTACAACGGTTCAGACATAAAGAAATTATTGCTAGGTACCTACAGACAATATTGTCTTAACAATATTGTATAACTTGTATTGGAATTACTTTGCGTTTTTTAATATACACTTTACTTTTTCATTGAAAATATCTCGTTGTATATTATGATAATTAATAATTAAACTCAATTTTAAATGTTCGAAATAATAGTTAATATCAACTTGCATAGAAAAAAAAAATATATTATAAATACATCATGACGTATATTATATAATATGCTATTTAGTATTTTATACTTGTATGTATAATGTTTGACATTAAAGTAAAGTATGCTAGAATATCCGTTTTCATATTGTTATTCATCCGTGAATAGTGAAGTATAATGGAGATTTTAAACGAATCCATTCACGAAATTGAGTCAAGATTAATAGCGCGCACTCAAGTCAGCAAAAATCGTTCGAACTCGTGCATTATTATTATTATTATTATTATTTTCAGCGTCACAATACATAATAATTTCATTTTTCATTACATGTCCGTATATTATTATAACGTCACGCTCACTGTCCGGTCCATAATATTATTTCCGCCGAGTGACGGGCGGCCGTCTACAAACCGGTAACTGCAGTTTTTTCCCCTCTGCCCGCATTATGCGTATCCACTATTAAATGTCCAAAAACGTCACAGTCTCTGCGATTTATAATGTATATATTATATAATATAATATTCCGACTAGAATATTCGCATAAAATAATATTTACCGTCTTATATATAATGTAAATCGTCTGCGTCTCGTACAGTTGTCTCTCCCGCGCTCGCTCACCCGCCCTGGGTCCGTCGTGTTTTAGCAATAAAACCCTTGATGGGAGATTTGGGGTACGGCGAGACCGAGCCAGATGACGTAGACGGATGGCAACGACCAAAGGAATTTTAGTTATGCTAATAAGACCGGGATAAATTTCGTCCCTTTTACATAAAACATGGGAATGTTCGCGTCATCGTCCGCTCACCACCACCGCTGCCTCTACGCCGAGCGTATATTATGGGGCGACCGTCGAGGAAAATAACAAAAAAAAAATGAAATAAAAAAACCATAAATAAATGCGTCGACTCCGATGTGTACAGACGGACGGACGGACAGACAGACGAGCGTCACGCTGCGTATCGTTCGAATTACACGAGACCGACACAAAATATACATGCCGCCGCTCCGTCTAGCTCCCTCCGGGGCCACCGCTCTGGCCGGCGGCGAATTTCCCATAAATTACGGTTTAATTCGAAAGTGGTAGGGTGGCGAGTGTGTGTGAGGAGCTGTCGAAATCACCGCCGCCGGGTAACGTGTTTATCCCGTATAACATTATAGTAAAACGTCTGTATTTTTGGCGTTAAACGGTCCTTATATAACTAGGGTAGAGAATCATAATTTTACCAAAAGACCAATCGGGTACAGTGTGTAGCCTAGTATGTGCCCCCCCCCAAAAAAAAAAAACTAAAACATACTAAGAAAATGTAAAATGTAGTGATAAAATTATAAGATTCTATTAAAACCAAAAACATAATTTTATACAATTATGCTATATAATAAAAAATAATTACTAAGAAATCTATACAGAAACTTCTTATTTTTAAATAGTTATATTATATAAGTGAAAGACTCATATAACAACATTACAAAATATTAGTTGCACTTTTTGATTTAAATAATAATTATATTTAGATTATTTAATTTTGCAATACCTACCATAAAATTATTATAATAATGCTTATAGATCTTACAACGCACTATGTATGACAATATAATCATTTATTTTAAATTTTTTTGTGGATTCTTGACAATGTTTACCCCGTTTTTGGAATAATTAAAATGTTCAATAACAAAATTACAACATAATTGTGCGGTCCACGTGGTGGCGTTTGTTTGATCGCTCCCAACGTTGTGTGCACAGTGCAGATTACTCAACTAATTATTATTATTCTGAGATAATGACTTGTCACTCATCGTGAGTCTTCAACCCTCTGAGATTTTTAGCGTTGGCCGCAACCTAATTTTTGTCATTTTCCAATCCCAACTCAACTCATGACTTCGATAAACACGATATTATTTCAGTTTTTGACGGCTCTCGTTTTTTCCTCACCTTTACAACGCAAAATAAATCATGTCATAAATATTATTTAATTCTACTTGCAATAATTACATTATTTAAGGTGTGTTAAACTTAAACTTTTCAACACGCCCAAACGAATTTGTTTACACATGATAAATATAATACTATGCAACGAGTAGGATAGCGTAATATTACTATTAAACGGTTTACCTAGCCGTTCTATTGTTGTAGGCGTTTGAGCATAATTAATAACTTAACACATGATACCATAAACGCTATGCTTAGGTATTTCAATTTAAACTCGACCTGAACAAACTATAATAATTATTTATAAAAATAAAAATCGTATTCCAGTTGATGAAATCTGTATTGCTACGAGTAATTGTTTACAATATAGTTACTCAGAGATATGAATGTTTTTAAATTACATAAAAAATATCAAAACTTCGTCTGGAATTCTTGTCCATTGGAATTTGTGAACGTAAAATAATTTGTGTATGTGCGTTAGCTGCAGTATTATACGTTTGAATGTAAACAGTGAAATACCTACCAAAAAACGGTTTTACATTTTTTTCCCGGGTAGTATACAAACCTATGCTGTATATATTTTTTATGTAATTCCTGAATTGAAATACTCGAGGTTTTTTTCAAACGAACAAAGAAAAATTGTTTTGTATAAATATATAATAATAATATATATTTAATAACTTATGATGAAAAGTTGTAATTTTTTTTTTTTATGACAAAATACTCACTATTTTTTTGTACAACTTTCCGTCAGCACCACAAGAGTAAACCGATTAATTCATCAACAAAGTTTTTGGGAAAAAAAAAACTATTATTTCGGACATTTAATCCCGTTGGCCATTAATTTATCGTCGACCGTGAAACGGTTTGAAAAGTGCAGTTATGTATTATATATAGAGATGCCTCGCCGGTTTTTAGTAAATTGAATTGCCGGCCGCGACGGCGACCGACAAAAAAAAAGTACACGTCGTTTATTTGGTCCAACCGGCATTTTCTATACAATTTCAGTTAGGGTAAGCGAAACTTTTCGGGCCCGAATTCCGCGAGTTATGGTCTCGGCCAGGGATCCGACATAAATAACGGGTATGCAATAATAGCCGGTGCAGCGGCAGCGTGATTGAAAAAAAGCAGCCGTTTTCCTCTGGGTCCCTTTTCGTGTCATTTGTCACCCGGGTGCGATATAGTGGAGGCGGCAGCGGCGGTGGAGGCGGCGGCGTCGGTAGTGGCAGCGCGGCGGCCGTTACTTGAAACGCTTTTTAGGCGTCTAACTTTTGGGGAGCCAAAAGTAAAACTTTACATGAGCCCCCTGCGGAGGCACCGATCAATTTGCCTCCGACCCCTCTGCGCCACCACCCTAATTCCCCCTGACCTCCTACTCGTCCTCGTCTCGTCCTTCCGTCCACTTGACCAAGTTCAACGCGCATCGCTTTTCAAACCATCGCCGCGCCGCCGTAGCTATCCCCACGCCGCCGCCGCCGCGCCGCGGTGGTAAAAGGTTTTGTGCGCGGTTCGTTTTCTCATTGTTCTCCGTTCTCTAATTTATGGTTCAGCCATTGAAATTGACGTTTAAAATAAAACTGGGTACCCCGACTGTGGGGGAGTGCAAAAAATAAAAATAAAAAAATACACGGATAAAGGAAAAAAAAACTGTCTCAAGTATAATAAAAACGGTCGAGAGCGTTAGTGCGAGAGTGATGGAGTAGAATAAGAGAGAGATGGAAAAGTATCGTTACTGTAAAACGTATTTGAAACATATTTAAACGGATAAATGCATCGTAACAAAAAACCTTTTAACCTTTCCAAAGCGGTACAGAGAGGTGCCCGGCAGTAGTGTGCTTTTACGTTCGAATGTGTAGTGCTAGCAATTATCTAGGTGGAAAAATATATATTACCCAAATAATGGTTCGTGCACTATACTTCCAAATGAGAAGCGTTTGAACCATTGTATGTTTGCAACCATAGGATTGTTTATTAGCGAGTTTTCTTCTCTTTTAATGCAAATAACTTGTTCTCTATCTCTGGCAGGTTTTACATTTACTACCCGTTTAAAAATCTCCAGTTGAATGCTCTTATAGCCGTTTTCGTAAAATATAGCTATACCAATGTTAGTAATATACGTAAATCTATGTTCAAATACCTAGTCGAAAAGCATTTGAAAAATAAAATAGACAACCTGGTTTTACATTTAAAAAAGTAAATAGGTATACGCGATATCTGTACAAATAAAATGAAACCATTTTAAATTACTATTTAAATGAATATATTATTCCGTAGTCATGAATTTTTTGTGGAAAAATATTTTGAAGCAGACACTGTATAATATTATAATACTTTTTGTGTTTAGTACCACGTGTAGATCTGAGTTAAAAAAAAATGTTAACTCGTTTATTTATTTAATTATTCTTGTATTCTTCCAGTGTAGTATTGTGCGTACAATTATTTAAAACTATTTTATAGTTAAAGGTATTTTATTAAATTGCTATTATATAACCTAGACAGTTTTTTTTTTATCGTACTCGACCTATTAACATCCATGGATTCTGTAGATTCTTGTTTACTACCTTTTGTGTGCATTTAAAATATTATATACTCGAATAATTTATCTAACCAAATAATAATGAAAAAATCATAAAACTACAATTTTTTAGACATTCGATTTAGTTGTTTTAAATCGAAAATTACCAGCAATGCAGTATTAGAATAAAATGTATTAAATGATTAATTACATAAAAAAAAAACTTGTAAATCGTACAAACTACGAAATTACATTAACAGTGTCGAAAAACATGTGAATAAAAGCATATGGCTGAAAAACTATATAATTAATTGCATTTACATTGTTGTTTATTAAACTTATTCAAATTATGTTTTTGAATTAATTATTCAACTTGTAAGGTCCAAAACCTCACTAAGCGTTAACCCTGAATAGATATTTTTTATTTTTTTTTCAGTTTTATTAAAAATATGATAAATTGTTAATATTATTATGTTGAATCATTTCAATTTTCAAAATAGCAGTGACTATACAACTTGCCATTTAAAAAATAAAAATGATCTACATTATACACATTATTTAATATATTACTTTTTTACCAGATAATTTCAGGCTCTTTCATAGTTTCTGGGTGAGTGTAGGATGTGTATTCGAATTTCTCCCTTCTTTATTCTGCTAAAACCAAAATGAATGCGTTGATATGTGTTTTAAATTTGATATTGAATCAGTATTTTGTATGTATTTTTTTTTTTTTTGCTTTCATTGCTTAAATAATCTCACATCGGGACGTGAAAATTAACTAACTATCAAAATAAAATAAATAAAAGTTATATGTAAAGAGCAAATAATAATCAAAAAATATCATTCCAAATCATTAACATTTTAAATCTTATCCATCGCCTACTTACCTAATCATATGATTTTAAAATAACCTGTAAATATTTTGGCACTTAAAATTACAAAACTAAAACGTAAGCTTGGATCATTGATGTACTCATACGCGTATATTATGTTTCAAACTTTTTTTTTTAAATTGATAATAATTTTACTAAAATAATAAAATAGTAATAATACTAGATACCGTTTTTATTATTTAACGATTACAACTGTGGACCTTATCAAACAAGCAGTTGATGGATTTTTAAATAGTTTTTTTTTAAAAATAAGATATTATCGTTTTTTACATATGTATTATTTTTATTTGTATAAAGTGACTGAAATAGTAACAATTAATAGTAGGTAACAATCATGATTAATAACCGTTGTAATAAATTATTTTGTGACATTCGTTCGTCGTCGACATGTCGTGTGAAGCGGTGAACGCGCGTGCGCGTTATCCATGTAATTAATCGGTTCAATAGTTTTTCGAAATTAATTCACAATTACCGCAAGGGAAACCGACACCACCACCTTCGCCACCGCCGCGCTGATCTATACGGAATAGAGACTGCTAGGACGATCGGAGAGTGTGTAATAATTTCGCAAATTCGGGAGACGGCGAGATCCGGATCAGCGGTGACGTGGCACGGTGTGGGGTGGGGGCTGTAAAAGTTTTACCGAGACGGTAGAGAGGGTGAAAAGCACAGGAAAAGCCTACGATTAAATCGCTCGCGCGCGCGTCTAGTTTGTTACGCAATCATTAGCGGAATAATAAATCACTCCCAATGACTGGCTTCTGGCCACCCATCCCCTCGCAGACCGTATAACCATCATCCCGCCTTCCCGCTTCACGCCACGATTCCGGTGCCCTCCCTTCCCCCCCATCCGGTACCGATCCTGTGACCTAGGTCCCGAGACCTGTCTGCCGCAAGCTCTTCCATCAGGATAACCCGCGTATCCACTTCTTAATTGCTTGATAAACGATTCTCCTGCTGTAATGGTTGTGATGGCCGTGGTGGAGTTGCGAGGCGGTTGGAACATGTGGAGTGGGTGGGTGGGGGGTTAAAAGGAGTAGGGAGGTTCGGTTGCTCTAATTCGCTGTTGTCTGCTCTGCTGCCCCCCTCCCTCCTTCACACCCTACCCACCGCCACACGGAGTCGATGCAGCGGCGACGACGACGCTATTTACTATTTTATGCGCGTTTTCGTCCCACGCCATCCCGCGTTACGAAATTTCATAAACAATTATTTTGTCGTTAGGGTCGACCGAAAAACCATATTATATTATATGCCGAACAACCACACGCGCAGACGTTGTACGCAATATACGTACTGCAGTGAAAACTCTGTGATTTTTGTCGTTATTTTAATCGAACGCGCCTATACGATCATGGTATTGTTATGTATATAATAGCATGGCAATTGGTACGGTTCAAATAATTATCATACCACCGCTTGCTTTCTCGAATGAACCGACCCCACAATTGTCGTGAACATTTCGAGCGAGTGTTAAACTCGCGAACAAGAAGATATGTTAGTTCTAGCGGTCGCACGAGATTATACGCAATCCCTAAATGTGGTTAAACTCTCTTCGCCCGAAAATTCCACTGGCATTGCGATTGCTTCCTCCTAAAATGTTTAAATATAGAATGTGTTGTAAAAAATACTTTGAAAATGTATTTAAAATACTCATTGAATAATTTTTCAACTGATGTATATTATACATTACATTCTATTAATTTTTTTTTACTTTCAATACCATTAATATTATACTTATTGGTACTTTTTTCAAATGCAATAAAATAGTCGCAGGAAATAATTTTTTTTTTTTAATTTAAATAACTATTACAACTTAAATACTTTACAGCACTGCGTATATAATATAGGTATAATGTTGTACGTAATATTAAAACGTTGTTCTCACCGCGTTCTTTCGACTGTAAAATTATTATATTAACTAAACAATTGTTGACAATTTATCGTCATAAATAAGATTAAAAAGGTATCACTATATTGTAACTATACTAACAATGTCCATTTGCTTGGTACAGCATTACTTTAAACAACTAATTTCAGTTTTTAATTTTTTTATTGCAACACACACACACTCACTCATTTATATAAATAAATATTAAATATTTCCTCACACTATTTTCATTGTGATAGTAGTTAACGATAGGATTCCAGCGAATAACACAGACGATATTATGACAGTTAAGTGGCGGATTAGTTGCCTGCAGTGTGACACAAATTAAATAAATAAAAAAAAAAAGAACTATTAGAGCGTTTATTAATAGCTCTAATAGTTCTTTTTTTAGGGTGGAATAAGATTGGTGGGACGGTATATAACAATATAAACCCTGTAAAAATATTATCCCGAGGTGTAAAAACGTCATTGTTAATGCGGCGATGTAGATGGGAGAGGATTTGGTCGGTTGTATTTTCATGAAAAAAAAAAAAAACTTCGGGGATGCGGGAACTCTGAAGTGTTTACGTTTGCGTCAGGTGTTTCCTCGACCCTCGGCTGATGGCGACGAGCGGCGGAGGCACTATCAACTGAGTTCGAACGCAAATTCGAGCGGAAAACAGTGTTTTGATTCGGTGGCGTTGATGAAGGCGAATGATTATTTGCTTCCAATATACCCACGCTGAAGCCTTTTGTCGGTGTTTACAGTTTTTAACAAGGGCTTCGTTTCTCCCTTTATTTATTTATTTTTCCGTACATCTCTAAATGGGTCTTGACGTCTGACGACAATCGACATTACATACCATAATAATAATATTATAATATAGTATGATGCCCGATAAATATATAGTGCGGCCAGCTCAAGTCGCGGTACATATTATACCTCTGGCCGCGGTAATACGTCGTTAAACGCCACATTGGCATTACGCCTGAATAACAATTCACATATAATATTATACGTAAGCGGTCGGATATCAGTAATAGTTGTAGAACGCCATAATTATTAATATCGTTTAGACCTAACCCCATGCTACGTATATAAATGATCTGTCGCTGTACACGTTGCGAAGAGCGACGTAACCTTTGACCCCCTAGCACGGGCAATTTTGCGACGACTGACGGACGAATGAAAATTTGTCACTGTTATTCATTATATTATAACAACTGCTGTTATATTTTACTCTATAGGTGTGGGGTAGGTACTGTATGGTTTTTTTTGTGAGACAAAGCTGTGTAACGATTTCGGTTAAAAATAACATATATTTATATATTATATATATTATAATTTGCGAAGTCATAGTATTATCATTTACAAACAGAACAAGTACCTCTACCTATAGTCTTATCGCATTGTTATAAATTACAATACCTAATAAACACGAAACTAAAACCGTGCATTGTACTGGCGTATCACTGCAAATCACGTTCAGAGGCTGATGATAAAGTTTTCGCATAAATATATGTACGTTTAGGTGGGATACCGCATCTATACGTATAGTGAATTCGTCATCCGAGAGTTTAATAATACAAACAGTACCGCCTGAGCGATGTAAATCATCTTTCCCCTTGATAATAATTATCTTATAAAACTTTTAAAATCTAGTGTCTTTATAATTATTATTATTGTACAAAAACGTAGGAACATTATAACAACGACAAATTAGATAATATGCTGATGAATATTGTACAGTGTATTTTATATGAATAAAATATTTTCATAACTGCTTTATTTTTACCGTCATTGCTAATTCGCGCACGAATATCAATGCCTAATTCTAATACTTTGGTATAACAATTATCTGCGAATCACCACGTAACAACGGTTATTTCTCTTGATAAGCATACAAATTGATTTGCAAATTAAATAAATGCAATGCCTTCGATATTTGTACGAAATAGTTTCTTTGTCGAGGGGACTTGTCATAATTGTATGCAAACAAAACTTATCAACTTGATTAACTTCGATGAAATCAATTTAATTATATTAAAATTACATCTTTTTCATGATTTTACTAAGGTTCATTTAACTTGTAATATAAAACTCAGCGCTTCTCAACATTTCAACTTTATGATTTATACAATTTAATAGTTATCTACCGATTATTTGTCTATTATTAATTAATTAAAAACTTTGTCTGTTGAAGTAAATCTGACAGAAATCGTCCGAAAAACAATAATATTCTTCTCTATCCTAATAACGTTTGATACTATATGATTAATAAAAAAACAAAATGTACTTATCCTAAATATTGCATTATGCATAGGCAATTTTATACTTTTTAATTATGATATACACTCTTAATACTTACGAATCGCTAATCAAAATAATTTAAATTAATGCTACTTACATTAATCTAAATGCTTGTCAATTACCAATGCAATTCCAGAATATCTGGGTAACATAATTCATACGAAGAAATTGCTCAGCATGTGGAAAATTAATTAATATTTGAATCGAATCGATAAAACTAAATAAATACCATATTTGTCGAACTGATAGTGGTGGTAGAGATTAGTCTGAGAAAATATTTTTTATTTAGTTATTGAAATTCAAAAAACTCTTATCGTAAATCAAATATTTAATACCTTTTTTGTAAAGAAATTCTTCTACGCTGTGATATTATATTGTCTTATCCGTATGTTATAGGTTTTCTAACAGCATATTTCAACATATTTTATTTTATTCAATGTATCAATTACGTTTTGTTATTCGGTTATTTTAAAACAAAGAATGTCTAACAAATAAAATATTGTATAAGACTACTTAAATATAAATTATGTAAATGCCCATTAATAAATTAAACTTACCGTGTTGAAATCGGTACATAATCTCTGTAAAATCATAATATTACAAAATAAAAAGCGAATTCGTTATCAACACTTTTTTGAGTCACTGGGGTCTTTCCGGTTCATATTTTTCTCATCGATAATTCAAAATAATAATTAATTTCTTATATGGTGCGCGTGGCGTGCGTGTGTGTGTGTAAGAGTTCATTATCTTATTACGAACAAACATTTCTGACTTTTGAGAATTTCTAACGCTCGTTGTCAATCGATCTCGCACGCCGCCCATATACGTATATGATCCACTACCACGACCGCGGTTTTAAAATACCTAGGTGCGATGGTATTCCATGCATGCGCGCATCTAAATTGCCTATGTGCTTTGCCTTGTAATCAATACGGCGGCAGTAGTGCTACTACCGAAAGTGCCTTTTATTTCAGTATATAACCGCGGTTCATTTAACTTTGCTTTCGGAGTAGAGATCCTTTTACGTGGCGTTCAAACATCACGTTTGCGTATAATTGTGTGCATGTGTGTGCGGCGCTCTCATTGTTACGTTTTTCGGACTATTATATTAAATGGTTGTTTTTTGTTTCGCAATTTTGGTTTAACTTTAAACACCACCTTCGTCCTCCCGTTCGACCTTATTCCTTTTCGAGTGATTCACCCAAAGTCCGATGACAACGGCGCGGTTGATTCCCGTCGACAAGCCACGCGCCATCACTAAACAGTTTACAACCACTAGAGTTTAAGCAACAACAATCAGAGTTAATTCGTATACCAGAAAGTAGAAAAAATATTTTTTGACACTCTTCTATCTTGTATCTTGCTCACGGTAATAAGCCAGATCGCAAAAGCCAACTTAAATTAAATAAATAAATAAATAAAAATCCTACGTGCTCTTTTAATCTCGATGAAGGAAACTTCATAAAATCTTCCCTGTTTTCGCACGCGAAGTTTCATAATGAAGTATTAGTAGGGAAATTTAACTTTTCCTGCCTTGGTCCCAACTCGAATGTGATCAGAATTAATAATTCACTTGCAACGCCGGTGACCAAGGTGGTATTCGTTTTTCAATATTATATATAAACAAAATAAACGACATCACCATTGACAAAGACCAAGGAATTGAACCGAATATAACGTGATCGATAATATCAGTTCGACGAGAGCTCAGGTTATATGTATGATGGAGAGGATTGTGGGTCGTTGTCGATTTATGGTCACATTTTTTGCCGGAGAGAACGAATAACATTGCAAGTCTTCGGGAAATTGGCACCAAACACTTTCTTTTGACGGTTTTTATTTCCTATTTATTGAGGCATTTAACGTCGGCCTTATAGCCGGATTTACTAAGACTGTTCGACGAAATATTATTTCCACACACTAAATCATTTTATTTTAATATGAAAGTTACGATTATAGTTTTTCAAAACAACTGTACGGCTATAAATGGCGAGTATAATAAAGCAATTTTCATTATAAAAGTTATCTCTGCCAAACAACAATAAAGAAATGTTACATCCCTACCAGGTATACCAACCCAATTGTATTCAGAAATTAATTTGTTTTATATTTTATGTGGACAGACCTATACATTTATTAATAATAATAGTAATTGAATCAACATATCTCTCCATAAACTAATATTTTATTAATCGCATATTCTATTTTGTTATACTTGTAGATAATAAGTTGAACGCCATTTTATTTATTATTTCTACGATCGAAGCTTTACGTCTTATGTACAAAGCCTGTTATGATTGTGTTAAAAAAAAAAACATGCACAACTTACAATGCACAATATTAAAAATCATTATTGTAGCTAAACACATTTTATAATTTTAAATTTAAATCAATAACAAAACAAAAATGTTCTATCCATAGTTCAGTCAAAAATATATTGGTTGGAAAATTTCAAAAATATTTAATAATATAACAACTAGAAGAAGAACGATACTAAATTGATCTGTTAAAACTTCATCGGTATTATTAATACTCGAAAACCGTTTTCCATTGTTTACACGAGTTGGAACCATAAATTCGGGTAATTAATGTAGGAACGCATGGTGGTGTTACGGTGGCTCAAGGTGATGTTGGCATTAATTTAATTAATTACCGGTAATACTGCGTGCATAATTCAAATTGTTTTATCAAGCTGCGATAAATAATAACAATAATCTATGTGGGCTTTTTCACGGTTTACTAGACGCGCGCAACCAAAATAAAAACGATAATCGATGTTCGCGCACCCCTTAAAATAAAAACCAAAATGTCAAATACCTAACAGTATACGAGTGAGTGAGTGTGTGTGTGTGTGTGTATAACACATAGTGCATGTGATGATGGAACGAAGTTGATTTAAGAGCTCTGGAAATAAAATGTTAAAAAAACATTAAATTATTGTTTTTGAGTTTTCGCTCGTCGTGTTTTCACAAGCAATTTGATTTAGTGGCCCTATATACAGTGTCAGCGTATGTTTTGTTTAGCCAGCCGCCGTTTGACCGTAACCGTTCGACGGTCGTGTTCACTACTGCTGAAGCTATTGCAGCGGCGTTGTTATTAATTCGTACTACAATTGGCTTACTTCGAAACGCGTCAAAACATTAATTACCTGTACGGTATACGAACCTGTGAGATATTATACTGAATAAAATAACACCGACCGAGTAGGAACGCCGACAATTAATAAGAATCAACGTATTTTCCCATCAATATCGGTAACGGCGGAATATTCGAATATTCGATGTTTGATGTTCAAAAAAAAATATTTCAAAAACACATAATTTCGGCCCATAATAACTATGACCCCTAGGCCAAAAACACTTAGCCCGCTGTCAAAAAGGACGTGATCGCGACGGCGACGTCGACGATGAGGTGGTAGGTATAATATTATAAAAATCCCATATCCGATGTCGTGCGATATTTTCTCATTTTTCGGCGCGAACTTTCGGCAGAGCACACATTGTGCTTCTCTTTTCGCTCGCCAAACACCACTATCCTATATATAATATAATACAAAACACACACATACATTACACACCCGTATAATACTCATACCCACCTTTAAACGATCCACTGGCAAACCGCTTTAAGGTCATATTTCATTTTGAATTATTATACACCGCCAACAGCGGTAGCGATAGAGCGAGTGTGTGTGAGTGTGTGTGTGCGCGCGCGGTAACCTGGTTTTAATACGGTCACTGCAGGTACCATTGCTGCCACATACGGTATAAAAAGAGAAAGGAGGAGAGTTATATCTCGACCAACCATTCGCGATATTATTATTTTGGACTTAGAAGAAAACTTTAGTTAGTTACCTATTTCCCCCCCTTTTTTTTCAAAGTAAGTGTCAGTCATCTCCGACTCTAAATCAAAATTTACTATACAATCATTCACTTTTTTTAACCTTTTTAATCATAATAGGTACTGTAATATTATTTTATTTTTTAAAACCCTTAACATTGATAATGACGAGTAGAAATAGAAAAGTTGTATTTTTAAAACGAATGAATATTATTAAAACTTTAGTATTTCTGAATTTCCTTGTATAAATCCAATTCACTGTGATTCTTTAATTTCTTGTTTAGTTATTTGTATTGTATAATTTGTAAAAATAATAATAAAACCCCATGATGTATTCAATTTAAAAGCAATAAGTAATATACTATTGAATATACATAATCTTTGCTTAAATCTATGCTTGTATACTAAATAAATAGGATTAAAAAAATGATTACAATATTTATGAGGCCGCATAGACTGGAATTATTATAATATTTATGTAAATTACTCATATTAACTTAATCCTTTAATACGTTTTTAATTATATATATATAATATATATGTGTGTAAGTTATACCCACTAAAAACGTAAAATTAATTTTTCTTTTTATCCTTTTAAATGCTTGATTAAATCTTTATATTAAATTACAGCATTTTAATAACATTAAGAAACCATTATGCAGTATTAATTAAAATTATATAATGATTCCTTTATTTTTAATGATAAGTACAAAAAGGTTTCGCCAAAGTAAATGTTAAATAGTTGAGAATAAAGATTTGTTATTTTTCAATATAATTTGTAATTTCAACAAAATTGGGTCCTAAGATATAGTCATACGGCAATTTTCTATTTCCACATTGTGAAAATGTTATTGTTTGTTTTTAAGATTGGTCACATAGTTGGCTTATTGAAAATTTCTAAATCCTTTCAGTGTTTTTTAAGATATAATGCAGCCATGTTGTCCTAAACTCTTAAGATAATAGCTTAAAGTATAACTTATTTTTATACCAATATAACATATCATAGAATTTTATCATATGTAGATAAATTAAAATAGTCAAAAACTATAAACGTAACGTAGTATTTAAATAAAATATATAGATTGTTATATACTTTGGAAATACAATAACTATTTTATAACTTGATTGTGTTAATAAACTCTACAAAAACAAAACCTATATAATTAACTTTAAATGATATAATTTATTTCAAATATTCCAAATTTCATATTATTTAGACTAATTAAAATAATTAAAATATTTATTTTATAAAATGGTATGTATTTTAAGTATAGTATTATACTGGCTGAGATTTTAGATTTATTTTTTTTTGCTTAACCTAAAAATCATTAAAATGTAAGTATTTAAATTAAAACTTATGAAAACTTTTTATGTGCAGTATACTCAACGTTATATTTTATAATATAAAATATAATTTCGTCACTATTCGTATTTTTTCTCTTATTTTTAAAAATAAAACTAATGTTGTTTAAACTTTTAACAAACCCAAAGTAACATCTTGAAAAAATGATTCATCTTATAAGGTAGTATATGAAAAAGTTAAGCTGCAGTACAGCAAAACATTTTGGGAAAGTGTTTAAAACATAAAAAAAACATTTAACATTATAATATTATAACGAAAATATATTGTCCATTACTTTGAAAGTCGTAATAGATCAAAATGTCAAATATTATTTATTCGATGATAGAAAAAACGATTTCTTTAAAAAAAACACCATCAAAACCATATATTTTACAGAAAAGTTCTATTCTAGAAGTTTTATTGATTTCTTTACTATGTAGTCGGTCTTAATTTGTGATTGATTTAATAACAACTCTTTAGAATGCAACTATAATACTGATCCATCCAGTTAAAAGACCTCCTTTTTTGGTTGGAAAATCAGTTTTGAATGTTTGAGCTTTATTATTTTTTTTTATTGTGCTATAGTTGTGAACAATTTTAAAAATGATATTAATTTACGTATGGAGGTATCTATGCATCACACATGTATGTAAAAAATGTATCATTTTCAATAATAATATACTTTTTATATATAACAGACTAAAACGATTTCGCTTATTTATTGGATCAGCTAAATACGTGTGTGTATGTATTAAAATTGATTATAGATGCTATCTAAAAAAAAAAAAAATGGTATCTCGCATGGTTGTTAATCACAAATAATAATAATTTTAATTTTAATTTTCTACTCCAAATAATTGTACTTTGTTATATTTTTCAATATTACTCTGTTGTGTCGTCTCCGAATATCGAACGTTTTATAAGCGCACAACAGGGCGCGAGGAAAAAAAAGGAATGATAATCTACTAAACCTTATTATTTTGGAGTGGGAACGTGACATTTGCAAACATGTGTGGCTGTACGACAGATTAGTGGGTTCGCTGTTTTTACATGCAGTATATTCCAACGACCCGGGTAATGAGACACTGCTGTAATGGCATTGGCTCCGGTATAATATAGCGAAAAAACGTACACTCGCACACACATATATATTATATGAACATGCACATTATGCATATATACTAGATGAGGCCTTTTGTTCGAGTACACGGCATAGCCTTTATAACGTGCATAACTAGACATGCACACTTGACAATACTGCCGACTCGACAACTTTGCTCTCTCCCCCCCCCTCTCTGACTCTCTCTCTCTATCCTTCTCACTCTGTGTCCCTCCGTCTCCGTCTGTTCGGTTTGAGCCGTGGAACAATTGGGAGAGCGCACGCACACTGTCATGTTTCAGAGTAGAGGGTGTTGCCATAGCCACAGGTCGAGTACTCTCTGTCGTCGCCTTTTTTTTTATGTGTATATACTATATATATATATATATATATATGCCTTCATAAAGTAGGGCGGAACTTGACGTTGTCGCTTTAAAAAAAAAATTTCCAATGGGTAATGCATAAAAAAATCTCTGAAATTCCATGGGTATTAGAGGATAGGTAGGTACTGAGAAAAATCCACTTGGCACCCAAAGACACAGCTTTCAAGTGCCCACTTGTGTAGACATCGAGGGAAATTTTCTTTTGTCAGTTATTTCGACGTGGCCCACTTGAACGAGTCATTTCAAATAAGTTCATTACGCCCTCTACTCCTGACGGTTTTTTTTATCTTTAAGAACTACACCGTAATAACGGCCACCAAAGCCTTTTCTCTTTTCGTGTAAAAATTATTCTTTTGGATATCGCTCGTGTATTTATTATCGATTTTTTTTTCGTATTACCTATACGTTAATCAAATTAAATATGTTTGATATTAGTATCTAAATACAATTTCCAACATTAAGTTTAAAATATGTATTTTCTTGTATTTTATTTGAATATAACAGGATCTAAATAAACAATTATACGCCATACATAATGCTTCTGTTAATACTCGTCCAGACTAATATAATAATATTTAAACGATATTGTAGTACGAGATAGAAAATGTATATGATTAATACGACTAGAATAATTGCAAATAAATAACTGAACAAGATATGAGTGGATTTTTTGAATTCAAATAATTTATGGTTTAGATTTAGATGTTACATAAAACACATAAAACCCATTCTTATCAAATAGTTATTCTTTGGCGTTCAGAAATAACTAAAACACATTTGCGATTTTATCTTTAAACGTTTTTAACTTGACTATCAAACTTTTAACGACTACAACTCACGAAATGTTTTGGTCAAAATTAGACATATAAAAATATAATATATTATCGTCCTTATCATAGTTACAGCTACTTATAATACATTTTGAAAAAAACACGACGATTCAAACATAGTACCTTTACAATATTTATAGTTTAGCATAATAATAAATATGCTGCAACACTGTTTATTGTATTGGGTAATTAGTCAATAGAATGTAGGTGAAAAGTTTTATATAATTTAATATTGAAATAAATACATTTATGATATATGATTTTTGTACATTAATAAAACAAAAATATTGAAAATAATAAACAACCAGTGTATATTATTTATAATCGAAAACAAACAGCCCGCCATAATAATGAACATGCTATTTAGTACCTACCAAAATATTGCTATGTATTTACGTAATGTAAATTATGTGCAGATGATTAATGATAACCGAAAAATAGTATTTATTTTTATAACGTGTAAAATTAATAATAAATTGACGTATATAACCGTGCATAATGTGGATTAAACAAACCATTGATTTAAATATACGTATTTATATTTTATTTATAATTGTTTCTAGTTTTGCTTGACTACACAATATTATAATAACAATAATTATGCTTCATTTTGGAAAATGTTGAATACTTTATTTCCTACAAAATGAATTAAAATGATTGAAATGTCTGCATGCACTGGTGTTTGAATTGTTTCCGATCGCGAATTGTCCTGATCCTTTTGTGCACATTTCGTTTTGGTCGGATACGGATTTCTTTTTTTTTTTTTTATCGTTTTAATCCCGCGGGCGCGTTTCCGATGCACCACGCCCGGATGTCAGTTATTTACTTCCGGTTGGGTTCAACATAAAGGACGCAATCAAGTCACGGTGAACAACACCCCTAACGCCCGGCCTTGCACAAAATTGTTAAAGGTCTTTCGAGTCATTACAAAAAGAAAGAAAAAAAAGCGATCGTTTACCGCCGCCACCGTTGATAGAATATGAGAAAGACGGCGACAGTGGTGGCTTCTACCAATGAGATTGCGTCGGATAATCACCGATAGTCTTTCCAAAGACGTCCGTATTAATTCCACATCGGCTTCCGTAATCGGATATATTCTAGAAAGTTGTTATCAGTGATGAACACCGGTGAAAAGTTGCTGTCATTCACAGGAGTCACGTATTTCCCAGCCCTTTTGTGTACGCCAGTTTTCCAATTATTAAACTAGTCTTTTTGTGACGGTTTTAACTATTTATCTCCGCGATTTTCAAATCCTTTTCTCCTTGTTCGCATGCACTAGTCTTGGCAGGCGCCTGTGGAAACCACGGTGACTTTGCATTGCTTTCGAGTTGTTCAAACGCAGTTGATAAAAAGGTTATAACAGAAAATCCGCGGCGGCGGCGTAAAACTTATCCTCTCGGTCTGTCGTATATTATTTCTTAATTTAAACCCAACGGGTCCGCAACTGATGCTTGAACTTAAACTGATATCTTCCGCAACCTTACGGGATTTTCATTTTCACAACGCAAATTTATTCTCGCGCAATTAGCATTCTCTATTGCACACAACTTAAGTTATTTGCTCGTAATAAATATTTATTGGTTTTGATCGGAACAACGGTTTAATGTACTTAACGAATTTGGTTTTACTCGGTACAAAGGTATAAATTCGTCTTAAAGATTTTAATTTTTATTATTGGTATTGACTTAAAATTTTGACATTCATTATATGGCCTTCTATGGCTTCTGGTGGCTTCGAACTTAAAATATTAGATAAAGAATAGAAGAGATACTTTTTTAATATGAGCTACACTTAATATGTTAATTGTTGAATGTGTTTATGAGTTACATTATTTTATGATTACTATTTACTGCATACGAGTATGTAATTATAAGATTTTATTTTTAACTGCTATTTATAACTAGTTTTCACATGTTATGTGATAATTATTATTTTTATTTATTAATTAATTTCTTGGTTTTTTTTTACAGATCGATCCGAAAGTGGCTTTTCCACGACGAGCACATCCGAAGGTGAGTTAAAAATTATTGTTTTTTCTTTAATTTATCATCCTTTATTAAAACAATTAGTTGTAAGTAGAACATTTTTCCTGGGAAAACTAAAATAAGATGATGCGAGTGGCATGTTTGTAAAATCAAAAAAAAAAAATGTATACTCTCCCCTGCCTAACTTATTATTTATAGGTACGAGTTAATATTCGTCAACGCTTATTTCCTTTATTATAATATAGACCAGAAATATAGTGTAACATTGTTAAACGTTACATCCATAATGATGTTTATATGCCCCCAAGGAGACTAGTCAAGCTTACATAATTATAACTTATAGCTAAATACATTCGAACGTATTCGTAGATAAAATACTATCATAGGCGGAGGTAATGAAAATCTTGATATTATATAAAAATTGATTTGTTTTCTTTAAAATCTTAAATTGGTTGAATAAGTAAGTAATATAAATACCTAATCTCAGTATGATAATTATGACCTTAGAATATTATTATTATTATAAAGTTTATTCAAAAATGATAAAGATTTACGATTTTTAGGATCTTATCTATTATTGCTTACATACACCGCCGCTGTAGGATGTTTACATTCAATTATAAATTATTACAAAACTTTAAGATACGGTAAACATCGAGGGTCGTAATGAATATAATATTATATTATATACGGCTAGCGTTTTAACTATCAGTTTTGCGGTGCAAATAGCCGCACACTAATGATGAAGTATCGCCGCTCTATTAGTTTAATTATGTAAATATGTTTAACGTTATAATTATTTGAGTTTGCGAATAATGGTCAGAGCGAGATAATTCAATACCTACTACTGGCTGTAGCTATACAATATATAATATTAATAATATAATGAAGTATTAATTATAATAGTAGGAGGTGCCTTAAAACAAGCGCATAGAAAATGTCGGTGTAATAATATTATGTTTACGCGTCCGCCATATGAAGTGAGAAAGCAAAATATTTATTATAAATCTTTTAAAGGTGTAATTTCACCGATTTTCCCTCGCAGTTTCATTATTTCTTATCGTTTTATAATGCGAATCAATAATATTGGGTAACCCATGGCAATACGGTTAGAAATTCACTAGAAACGATACATGTATATAGGTATATATAGTAGTGAGTATACTACAAACTCTTTAACATGCCGGCTGTACTTTGGCCATGCATCATAATATTACACACATTCCCTTACATAATGTATAACAAAAACGTACGAAAAACCTGTACAAAAAGGTTACTTACACTTGACGAGCTAAGAGATATGTAGTTTCGGAAGAAATAAGATGAATTATTTAAACCAACGTGATCTTCCTACTGAAAACGACGTGTATTTTTTTATATATATATTATATTATTTATATTTTCCTATTTGTCGTCTTCTTGTAGACAAGAAAAACGCAGTGTACATTTTGTAGGTCGTATCTCGTTCAATTTGAGAAATGGTAGCTACATATAATATAAATAGGACATTGGTTTTCTTATCAAAATTTTGTCTGCAGTTGAACAATACTAATTCCAAAGACCTTATTTTTTCAAATGATTTAAAAACAATTATTGTGATTCATAAATAAACACATAACTATAACTTATTAATTTGTCACGTGCAAATAAAGAAAAGTGAAGTATTTACCACTTTTATTACTTACAAAAACCAAGTAAAAATATATGAGTTAGATCATATTATGTTGTTTTGTACATTTATGATGATATATTTTTTTTTCCTTTCTTGAAAATACAATAATTAATAGCTTAAAAATGTGCTGTTGTACCTACCTACATTTTTAATGTCGATAGTGCATAATATTATATTGTATGTTATATAACATGGTACCTTTGGCAGGTTTTTTGGTGCGTGGTTGGAAAATAATACTTTAATGCTCGCGGTGTTTTAAAGTAAACTACAATATGTTGGTGTCTATTTCTACTTAAGTGAAAAAAAAATCTAATTACTGCGGCTGGTGTAATGTATCGTATAGCGTATAATATTCAAATAAAATGCATTGTGTCGAGTCACAACAAATCGCTTGTATTGCGAGTGCATGTACCTATGTACACTTTTAACGGCCGTGCAATTTCCTATGAGCTAACACTGCAGTTATATTGTTTTACGACAAAGTGTGGCGGTGTATTCAAAAACAATGGCATTCGTAATGTAGAAAAAAAATAAAGAAAAAAAGAGTTAAGTAAATACATTTATATATGAATAATGTTTTTTTGCTCTATCTACAAAGACAATAGAACGAGAATCGAATGCCGTTCGAATATGCGTTTCGCAAAAGGGTTTTCTGCTCAGGGGAGCAAGCAGACACTCCGGTTCGTCCTGCACATATTGCCAATATTCCAAAATGCTGCCGGGCGTACATGCATAATATTGCAGGTGGATTTCTTGGATACTTCGTTTTTATTGAAAAGTTCAAAAGCCGGATGACTTGTTGTGTTCTCGTTTAATAGAAATGAAAAAAAAAAAAAACCAGAAATTTCGTACACATAAAATGTGTTTGTCTGTGTGTGTGTGTGTGTGTGTGCACCTAACCTACAACGATACAAAAGAAAAAGGAAACACCAACGGTTTTCCATTTGTATACCTACGCCCTAAACGTAATTTATCCTCAATTTCACGCAAGAGGTTATTCAAATATGGTATTTTTTTTTTACGTCTAATATCGGATGTTTTATTCACAATGACCATATTGCTGGGAATTTTTATCGCCGGCGTAGCCTGCGCCTTCAGCCAGCACCTCCACGTCCGTTTAGCGGTTTTATCATATATACCTATAGGTAGGCTACCTATGTGTGTGTACAACACTGTATACATATTGTATGTATATACATATTGTTCTAGTCTGCCGTCTTTCAATTTATTTCTCCGGCACAGCAACGAAAGTGGAAATTGCTTGTTAATAAATTAAACCCTTAGTAATTCTTTTTTTGCGCGCGCCGCCGCGCCGTGCAGTTCGAATTTCGATTCTTTTCTTTTATTTTGTTTCATTTATTTATTTATTTATTTTTTTGGCGGCCCGAGACACGAAAACAGAAATTATTACCGAGCAATATAAATTCCATCGGAACATTACACGACCGTCGCTGATAATAAATCACTGGTTGTTGTCAAGACGAGATACAATTAATATGATATTTTTTCCTCTCCGTTGCCGTCGTCTTCTTCTAAAATTAATACTGGCGAATAATGTTATGACGGGGAAACGAACGAAAATAATCCGACTGCGACACAACCTCACGGGCGCCGCCGCCGCCGTCACCGCCAACTCGTTTCCAACACGCCTCTGGTTCGAGTGAATCATTGTTCAGCCAGCCACTATATACAGTATACACTGTTTAATTTAATGGGACATTGGAGTTTTGAACTTTAGCCCAATATGACAGCTATTAAGTTTTGTTTTATTGACCTTTGCAAAACCATCCTATAACCTTTATATTGGGGCTGGTCTCGCATTTTGTCTGTATCTCGTATTTAAACTTCAAGCACACCGCATATGCAAGATTCATACTCACGATATTTCATTAAAACACACAACGCATATTAACATAATAATATTATAACGAGCATATTATATTTGTTTAATAATCATGAAATATAATAAACTTCAAACATAATATATATATTATATAGATAATAATATAATACAATTTGTATTTTTTTTTTTTTAATAGACAAATGTATGCCTATGTACTGATATTAGGTAAATTATCACGATTCTGGAATCCAAACTTGCAGGCGTTTGTAGGGTATCAATCAATTCATAGAAGTTTCACTCAGCTTAAAATATCATAACACTAATAGAGGTGTTAAAGGTTAGAGATGAAAAAATATATGATTAATAGTATGATACCTGCATTTTATACAATTAATTTTCTCAAATAAACGCATTCAATGCATTGTACCATACATTACACATGTATTTATGACAATTACATAATTTTTTTTAATTTTAAATTGGTGTCCATTTATTAGTTATATTATTCCAACAGCCTTTTTCCGTTTGTCGATAAATAGTTAAATTTATAAAAATATAAACTTATCAGCAATAGTTCTCTGCTAGGGCTTCGTTCCTGTGTAATATAACACTTCCCGTATAGCTGACAAGCTTGCAACCCTATATAGTGTTGGGAATGCCTGATAGGATTTAAATTTATGATGTAACCTAACAATAATAATTTTAGTTATCACATCACAAGTATTTCAACAGAATATTATACCAATGTCATTCCATATAATTTTTAAAAAAGTAGTTCTGTTTCACGCATTTTTCATTCATTTTAAGCATTTTTATTTTTATGATATTATGATGTATAAAACAAACTATTTTATATTGTTTTAGTGAAATATGTACTGAAATAAACTATAATATTAACATTAAGAATTTATTTTGGGAATACAAGAATGCAATTTTAAGCATAAATATCTAAATTATTTAACGAACATAATTCGAAAATGTCTTACAATTTTTTAATTAAATTTTAGTCTTTTATAATGTAAACGAGAATGTTTTTAAAAATCTTTTGATTAATTCGAAGTGTTATCATTGGTAAAAGACCATTGCTTTGAAATTTCTGTGTCTATTTTGTCGATCTTTGAGTACTAAATCCTTTTCATGTTAGTCTAATTGAAACCATTGAAGTGTGTCTAGAAATATACCTACGGTGTATTAAGATTGAATGGAGGTTGTCTTCATTTTAATTAATGTACAAAGTCTTTTCACATTGGTCAATTCTTAAAAGAAAAAAGTGGTCTTAAAATACATTTAAAAATACTGTTTTTTAGTTGAACAATATTATTATATGTTTTTTTAAATAATTAAATTAAATGTCAGAACAATTTTATTTTTATTCTTAATCCTAATTAATTGTATTTATTATTACTACGACGTGCAGATAACAGTGGATAACCTATTGATTACCTTTTTTGGGTACCTACCGAACTGATGAATTAAAAGTTATCACAAATATCAAATAGTTGTACTACTTGTCTCTTGTCATTATCATACTTGTTATAATGTTTACCAAATATCGTCTATACAAGCACTTAGTTATAAAATGTTTCTTTTATACTAAAATGTCAATAAAAAAAATGAAAACATCTTTAATACGGTTTAGTATGTATAATATACTTCAAACAGTACGATTTCTAGTACCTACCAAGCCAATGGTCCGGAGCTTCGGCCAGTTAAATCCCAAAGATTACAACAATAAGTCTGGTGACGTTTTTAGCTGTCGCAGTGGGGGGTGGCGATATAACGTACGGTTATCAAGGATGTGATGGGGTTGGATGACAGGATCAAAGTCGTTTTTCGTTTTTTTTTTTGTAAAAACTGTAATCATCGGAAACAGCAGCCGTCGCCGACGACGAAGACGCGACGATGCATAATCGACGCGTCCTCTGCTCGGCCGAAACACATCTACAACACAGCTCCTCGGTAAACTACCGTTATCTCTTTCGTCCTGCGGTGCCATTCGTCCTGCTGCGCTTCGCAGGCGTCTACACACGTAGATATTATTATTATTATTATTATTATTGTGATTATTCGTTTAGTTCCTCGGGGGTCGTATGCGCGCGTGTGTTCAGTCCGCGTTTTATAATAATTAAAAACTCGCGCGCCTCTGCAGCATAAATGTATAATAATAGTAATATTAATAATAATAGTAATAATAATACATGTTATAATATACAACAACACCTACGAGAATTATATAGGTACACACGGCGACCCGGTTGCGTTTATTATATGCACACAATAAATACTGAGCGCGCCGCCCGCGTATTAAAAATCATACACACGCATTGTGTTATCGCCGGCGTATTGTACGCATTATACGTTTTAGACGAACAACGAGCGACTCGAAGTTTATAAACTTTCGACGTTCCCTGCCCCTCCCCCACCCCCCGCCCTCACACACACACACACACCCACGCGCACCCGTCCGCTCACACACACGCGCGTATATATATATTATATACACGCTGCTCTGCGACTGGTGGGGACGCGACGGGGGTGGCGAAATGGTTTTTTGCGGCGGGGGAGAGGGTGCGCGGGTCTGCCGACGGTCTGGGGACGGAATAAATTGCTCGTAAGTCATACTGTGTTCCTGTACGAGACATTTCATTATTATATATATTATTATACGCGCACGAGGGCGCGGGCGCGACTTTATCGTTGTGTGTGCGCCTCACATCGTCGTCAGAGTTCTTTGTGCGCTGTGCATGTGTACGTCGTCCGCGACCGAAAACTTTGTTCCGGTTTATCTGATACGCGAGTGAGGTACCTCCCGCTCGTACCCCGCCACGCGCGCAAGCAAAATAATAATAACGATGATGATGATGATGATGATGATGATGATGATGATGATGATAATAATATTATAGATGTATTATAATTTATAACAACATCGCGTATCGCTATTGCGGCATAGACGTCGGTCGGGCCCGGAATCTCGTACGATGTACGTCGCACGATATAACTCACTATTTATTTACATATTATTATATTATTATTATTATTATCGTTATTATATTAGCGGCCCCCCGCCCGCCGTTAAATTCAATATTATTCTTCTCGGTTCAAAGCCAGTTTAATCCGAAGGATTGCTATTGCGCGCATTAATCGCTCGCGTTCGTCTAACGTCATTATGTGCACCTGCGCTCCTCTCGTATATCCTCGGCGCGTGTTCGACGCACCCTCGACTGCAGTATAATACTATAATATTATATATAATAATAATAATAATATAATATTGTGTTACGAGCCTTACCGTTTTATCGTTTGAGAATTCGATACGCCGTCGTCGGATGTTGACGTCACGTTTTTTTTTTTTTTTTTGTATAATAATATACATTGTCCATCGGAAGTATACGAATATTAGCGTCCGGACGACTTTTACCCCGTCCTCGGTTGTTGCAATACGCACTGCAATAAAAAGCATTGTTCGTCTTTTTCTCAAGAATATATTAATGCCACCGTAGCGTTATTATAAAATATAATATATTTTTCGTCGTCGTTTTTCATGATAGTTATATGATTTTTATAAACAACCATACATTTGCATATCATACGCGCGTGTAAAGTATTTATACGTGTACGAAAAATACATGTTCGTCGACCGAATTTGGTATAATATACGACTGTTGTGGAGAATCAAATCGCCCGTGACATATTTTATTTTATATGTGTTGTGTAAACCCCCGGAATCTATAATTCTTTGACTTTTTAGATTTATTCCGTACACTGCTACCACTGTACCACCGTCACCACCGCCGTTGTCCGCCCAATAATTCACAAAAAGTTACTTTAGTCAATGAAATCCGACTTGCTTATTCGAAGTCATTTACAAACAATGTTAACGACCGATATCGCTAATGACGCTGGCCAAGAAAGTTCCAGTTCAGCGCACACTGTTCTCTTATACTCTTTACTTTTGACTTTGGAGTTTTTGTTCAGATTTACGAGAATTTATAAAATAGTTGCTTATATTTTCTTTTTCTTTCTTTTTATGTTTTTACCAACTAACCGTCGAGATATATTGCTCAAGTATCAGATAAGTTATAAAAAATATATTATGTAAAAACCATTCAAACGTAATTATTTTCTTTAAGTTTATACAAGTTACACCATAATATCGTGTTGTGTTTTAATCGCCCCGAAACGAAATGTTTTCTAGAGAGAGGGTGGTGTTCTTATAGTTACAAGAACAATCAAAAAAAATCCTCACTTTTGCATGTACAAAGTAGACACGTTTATTAATTTTCGTCCGAAACAATTTTTATTTCTTATCCGTCTACAGAAATCGATCATGTTTTTAACGCAAAAGAAATTGTAATATATTTCGGTGGTTAAAACCCGTTTAATCATAACGCCTGCAGTGAAAAGGTTTTTGTTCAAAACTCCAAGTTTAATATATAAAATACATAAAATGTATTAATGTACGCCATGTTATGTAATTATTTTGAATATCAGAATCCTTATCAGTTAGTGTTAACTAACTGCATTATGAAAAAATAATATTTCAAATTCACATTAAACAGCACTTTGATATTTTATATTCCTCGCAAAAGTTTGTTGAAATGTAATGTTCGACATTCACTAATTTAAAGTTCATATAACTTATACTAATATATAATTGTGTATCATTCTTATCAAACAAAATATTTTGTTGTTGTTATAATTTCGAACAAAGACTATTTGCAATAATACTATTTTAATTTTTGTGATAAAACGTTTAATTTTAACTATTTTATTACTATTATTATTAAACTTAATTTAACTTAATACTATTTTCACGGTAAACTATAATGTCTAAATTATGCAAAACAATACAAAACAAAATAATAGGTATTGAAATATGAAATTGCTTTATAACACGTCACTTTAAAATATATTAGTTAGTGCATTTATATAAGTGTTATACGGTTCAATAAAACTTTTTTTTATTTTTCACATCATAATCCGTACTAATTATTGTGTTACCACATAATATATACTTTCATATTTGGATATGATAATAGTTGTTTTATTACATTTTGTTCAAACAATGTATTTCAACCAAATGATTTTTTTTTATATTTATCATTATTAAATATTAAAATTTATTACAAAAGCTATTGATTATATTGTTTTTTTTTTAATCATGGAAGTAGTAAGTTTTTTATAATTCAAGCTACAATTTTTTTTTATACATTCAAACTGATTATATTTTAATTTATATATATTATTTTTTTTGTTAACAACATTCAATAAATTTCATTGTTGAGATTTGAGTTTGTTCATAGTGCTGCGGCCAAGGTGCGCTGTTGTTTGGTCTTTATTTGTTATTATAGGAATCCATGAGTTTATCTACTATGACTAACAAAAATTCTGTTTTAATTGTTTTTGTTTTTCTATTGCGGGATTTTTCTATCCAATGATTGTATATTTGAATTCCCTTAATTCTGAAATTTTGTTTTTACTAGTGGGTTTGTTATTTATTCTTAACTTGGCATTTTATTTGGTGATTCGTGTCTGCGTAGGTTGTATAGTATTTAACAAGAAGTATTATAGTAGTTTAATTAAAACGCACATGACATATATTTTTTAATTTGTATTTTATTTTAGCTGATATTTTTCTGACATCGTACTTGTCATATCTATAAAAAAAACCGTACACCTATACATATGATAATACAACAAAATCCATTAGGGACATTCGAAACCGTTTTGTTGGTGAATTGTTGGATCGTGTCAGAATTCGAGAGTATATTGTAGAATTGCTACCACCATGAATATATTATTTATGACTGCTATTCTCCCCTTAACTCGGGATCAGTTAATCAACGATAATTTTAATGGAACTCGAAGTTCCTCTTAACCCTCTCCCCACCTACATTTGACTGTACATCAGCTTTATTCCATAATCCTCGAAAATACCCTTTTCGTAAAATTCATTTTAAATGTATCGATTCACACTAATTTCAGCACACGAAATCCGTGACAATAACGTAAATAAAACATAGGTAATGTTATTGCAGGAAAACGTAAATTGACTTTGAATGTAGATAGCGTGTCAAACTGTAGCTGAACGTAAACTCAAAAATTACTCATTGCACTGACGTTTACAAACGTAAATCGCCGATTCGATATCTTTTACGAAATCTTTTCATTTCATTGTAATTCGAATTCGATTTTTCACTTTCAATAAAATGGCGTTTAATATGTCGTATAAAAAACATATAATATCTATTTACGCAGTTCTTTTACTTTTTTACGCTTATGCGAGATATTTTGTGCGCCTAACCTAGTTCTACAGTTATTATTTATCCGGTATTTATAATGTCTCAAAGCATTTAATAGTAGCTATCAATTAAAAAACCATCTCATAAAAAATGATTAACATGACAAAAATACTATATAGACGTACCATTTAAAATTTCAATTAAATAATTGTGTGGCAATTTGTAGTACATAATAATTACGTATTATTTGAACTCAACAAAAAAAAAGTACAATTAATGTATAATAGAATTTTAATAATACTATATGTTCGTTCTATAATTACGTATTATGAAGGTGAGATTAATTTTGAACTGGGTTTGCAATACTAAAAAAAAAAGGAATTAGATGACCGCTGCAGCAGCTTATACAAAATATAGTTTTGAACAATTTTTCAATTATACCGAGTTTGATATCATTAATTCGCTGATGCCTGCAGCACGCGTAATACTTTTGTTTCCTCTTTTATAACAATAATAATAATAATGAAAAAAAAGTAAAAAAAAATAAATAATGATAATAATAATAGGAATCTTTGTCATTTATACGGGTAGAAATTAATTTCCAGCAAGCTTTCCGTGATTTCGTACATTCTTTTTTTGTTTCCGGTCGGTTCACCCCTTCGACACACACACACACACACCAACACGCGATATTATTATTACCCACCCGAGGCGACCCGTATACGATTCGTGTTCGGGCACTCGGATTTAGAACGCCGCCGCGACGTAACCATACGGCGCGCGTTCCAGAATAAATGACCAACACGACATGCCGAGTAGGTAGTTTAATTAAATTCTGACGTGAAGCATATTTTATTTTACCGGACCACACAATATTACAGTAATGCGTACTCTGTCCACGGACACGCGCGCTCTCAATCGATATATCTCAGCCAATTCCTCTGTATTAACTATAGCCTATTAATTATGTATATATGCCTATACTTAGTATAATAATATAATTATGATATTTTGCATGGCAACCGTTTCGGAAGTATTCCGACGACATTAAACCATACAATATCATTACCTGTACTCGCAGTGCACGCATTAGGGAGCGGGGATTCTGGTATGTCTGGGCACCTCCTGTAATTTTGTGATTGGGGCCCAAAGTTAAACCCATGAGTTAGGGCCCAAACTTTATCTGTTACTAAATGAAATGTAATTTTACACATTTTTCACATTTTATACACAACAGCTTGTGCGCCGTTTGTTCTTCTCGGTCTGGCTTTTGCAAAAACGCCCGAATGAAATATTTGAAAAATCCGAAATCCCAATGTGCTGCAGGGTGGGTCCGGGAAAACGGACCTATAAATAATAGCGATGTCTATGCAACGATTAATGACGATGATAATGATAATATTATAATATATTGTGTGCGCATAGACGCATCGCCGAGTGCACGTCACACGCGCGAATCCGATGGCCCGGGACAAACATCCCGGCGGCGGCGTCGCGCGTAGCCTAGGGGATTTCGCAACAAATTAGGCACATCAACATTAATTACGTTTGCGTCCGGGGCCCGTTTCGCGCCCGTCAAATTCCGAATTCAAACTAGATTATTCCGTGCCACCCCCCCCCCCCTGCTCCGACAGACCGAGGCCAAAACCCGTTGCGGCGCACTATCCACCCGTCCGACCGCCCAACGCCGCCGCCGTTCTCGCTTTAATTACTCTACGGAACGCACTCGTCGTCCACCCCGTCGTCGTTGTCGTCGTCGCCGTCTCGTCTACCGCCACGCTGCTGCTGTGGTATATTATTATATTATTACGCCAGCACACCCCGTGAGGGCCTTAGCCGGAGGTGGGGGGGGATGCAGCGAGGTCAGAGGGGACCGCCGCCGCAGCCTTGCCCCGAAATTTCAGGAAAATTTTAAAACTCTTTCAGCAGTGTTCTGTATTAGGTAGGTGGCAGGTACGTCCCCGAGTGACGTAATCGCGTGTATTAATATATTATTATTGTACATTGTAATATTGATGTGATGGCGCGTAGGCGATAAGTGCCATCTAATTCATCTGGAAATTATATTTTTGCGTTTCGAATATTTTGTTTTAACGTTATATTAGTCATTATCTAATTTAAAAATGTACAGTAGTATACTACTCTACATAGCAAATTATGACAAAATATGCCGTTAACGTAATAATTTTTACAATATTATCAGCATTTTCAAACCTAATATTATGTTATAAAATATTTGTTAATTACGTTTGTTCCTTCTAATACCCGTAGCTTGTAATTATTGTAATATATATTTATAAATTATTTATCATACAGTTTTAACGGCATAATTCAAAAGAAATGTAAATACATTTAACGTATAACAATATTTCTACTACCATTAGTCTGTAATGTATTTTAGTCCGTCCAGTTATCATTAGTCTGTAGGTAATTATTTAGTTAAACGTAATGACAGGATTTGATAAACACAAAATTACTAAAATATTATATACAGTTAGGTACCACAATATGGTAATGCACGAAGTAGTTTAATCACCAGAGTAGATCATTTAATTTATTTCATCAATCAGAATAATTATTTTAAAATTGTATATATTATACTGCTATTTAAGTGTTTCAAGTCATAAATCATATAATCATAATTATACCTATTTAGCGAAAAATATTATTTATAGCCATGTAAAAAGTAATCTAACGAAGTATGACTATTTCATGGCACACAATTTTGTATAATATACGACATAGGCATTATACCTTAATTTTTGAATTAAATACATCAAATGTCTTGAATTTGTCTATATAGATAGATATGATAATATGACAATATACGCGCAAAACGAACATTTTAATTTTTCAATAAATTTTCATATATTTTAGTTTGTGATTATTCGCACTGCAATCGTTTTATAATTTAATACTTTATAATGCACCTATACTAAACACATAAAAATGCATTAGTAAAAAGTAATGCTTTAACGTAACTGCTAACTGCAGTTTTGTGAATAACGACGCTCTGTAATTATTTACAGTTTTAATTTTATGATAGCAATTTTGGCATATTATTATACCACGATAAATTGGATTGGGTGGGTCGTTTTAAAAATGTATATTAATCATAACTCGTTTGGGGTTTATGAATACAGTTTCGGACTCACCCGTATTATATTATATTATACGTTACACGAGGAAATGTGCATTTTTTTCGCGTCGCATTATACATAAACCAGCCGGGTTGGAAGCCAAGCAAAAAGGTCGATCAACTGGACCGTAAACGAACACAAAGGTCCGTTTGGATAACTTTACGCGTGTCCAAGTTTTATGTTATTTTGTTTATTTTTTTTATTTTATTTTTTACCACCCCGTCAGCTCTTCTGCCAATCGGATATCGAGAAATACATGTATGCATAAAAACGCTATGTATGCGTAACAAATAACGTAGATCAAAAAGAATGGATATTTTTTTATTTTATTTTTTTGGTGAAACTATTTTCCAAATTCATCGAACATCATATCATATATTATCCATCAACTAAATTAAAAAAAAAAAGGAAAAAATAGTTCTTTCACGAGATTTGTTGTCGTCTAATATTGATTTGTATATTCGAATCTCTTATGTTTTGATTATTTGACTGCATGAGTTTACAATAAGTACACAAAATGTCAGTGCATGACCAGTTTTTAATTTGGTATACGAATATAATATAATATTGTACATTTATTACATAAACTTTGAAACCTTTGTATGCATGAGGTTAGGCTCTTAGGGAGGGATGTGTTATATAGGAGCAGAACTGATGTTTGTTATGATTCCACATTTCGTTTAATAACATACACATCTTATATGAATAATATATTAGACTAAAATATAACATTTTCAAACCCATCTGCAGTTTACATCCGCTGTTCTAATTTTATTTTTTTTTCAAAAAGACTCAAATGTCTTATTCCAGTGATCTAAACAAATACTTCAAACAACCAACTTGGTGATCGTAACAATCTAGCACATTCATTAAATCCACAGTCTAGCCCATAAAATCTCTCACTCAATGAAAAAAAAAGTTTATGTGCACACTGCACATTAATAGTCCTAGATACGGTCTGGGCCTTTGATAAAGTATTACACTTGCAAAGCCTCCTTTTTAAACTAAAGTCCATCTTTTCACTGCATATTACTATTAAATGTTAAAATCTTACTTCAATAGATAGTTTCATTTCACAAATCTCCTGACTACTTAGTATAATTCACCACTCGCGCTTATTGTAAAATAATTGTTTACAGACGGTTAAACATAATATTATATTATAAATATTTATAATAAACAAAATTAAAATAAATTCTGGTTCATTCGAAATTGTACAGACATACTTTAGTACAAAATGATTATTATTATTATTATTATTATTATTATTGTACATACACACATTTTTGAACTATATATTACTGACGAGTGACGTATGTGACAATTATTGTACCTATATAGTTACACCGACTGCGCTTTAATATCCTGGAAATATTCATTTCCTAGTTCGTACGTATTCGAACGATTCAACGGGTGTATACTGTATACTACGTATATACCTATACGACTATTATACGAACATATATTATTTATATATATATATATATATGTATGTATGTATATACCTATGTATGCGTGTATAAAATATATTATATTTGTTATTGCATGGTGGTTTAAAAGGCACTGGTATTAAAGTCTCGGACGATTGAGCATTTGAAGACGTATAATATTATTCTATACATATTATACATTGGTATGTTTATGTTTTCCTTCTATACCGATAAGGATGCAAACCCAAACGCACACAAATATTTCCCAAGTATATATGGTATCGATGCATGAACATTGAACATACTATTTTGTAAATATTATTGAATACGTAGAGAGTAAATACTGACATTATCCGGAAGACGAAAAAAAATATTATTATTTATAAAAAAATTCTATTTTAAGGGACTATTGAAAATGTTGTTATTCTTTTAATATAAATTATCTTTTATATCACGTGACGTTATATTAAAATATTATAGAGTGAAACATTTTGGAAATAAATCATAACGCTTTACTCATACAACACCCATTTAAAAATTATAATACTTAACTCTAAATAATAACTTGGCGCAGTAATATTATAATTAAACCTTTGGATTTTAAAGACTTTAAAAAACATGTTTGAGGATGGTCTGAAAATCATCGTTTTGTTAAAATATTGAAATCCAATACACACAACATCATAATATTATATAATTGTATAGAAAAAATAATTTTTTTAAAATTCTAATGATGATTTAATCGTTTGAAACCATCGTACATCCGGTATGGGAAGCAATAAACCAAAGTGAGAAGTGTAAGGACCGAACCTTCCTTATAAGACTAAAAAAAACGTGTGTTGTGCAGCGTTGTTTGTCGTTTACACATAATAAAATATGAGTTTGTCAATTGATTTTTAGTCCTGGGGAAAACATTACAATAATGTAAGTGTATAATAATAATGATCACAGTAACAGCACGTGCGTTATAAAATGCGAATAGTAGAATATTTCAAGAGCGCGTGCTACGTACAGATTTGAGGGGTTATTTAAAAAAAATTAATTTGTTTTACCTCAAAAATATTTGTCATTTTTATTTAATTTGTTTTTTTTGAAACTCTTAACCACATTATTTGTTTAACTATTTACCTTATTTTAAGCTATTCATATCGATGAAATTAAAATTTCTATAAATGGTATGGAACAATATAAATCGTTTTATTTTGACCGCTTGGCCGATCTGAACATTAAATAATTAATATAATTAATAATATCCATTATTCCCAGTGTGAGTATTAAAGGGCATAAAAATACTAAGAATAATATTTTCTTTGAGTGTTTAAAATTAAAATCGCACATTATTGAGTGAGAAAAATAGAAAATATGAAAACAAATACTAAATATATTATAAATAATATTATCAATTTTTATTATGAAAAAGACCAATCGAATAACATATACCTAATACGTTGTTCAAAGTTTTCAAACAAAAATTATAAAGCACAAAAACACAAAATTGCAAATGTATCCAACAAAATATATTATGCACTTTCGAAAAAAAAATAGCCCGTACATTTTTATGTACACTTAATGTTATTAGACACCGCCGCCACCGTCAGCTCCTTTCCGGCCACCGAGTAGAGCCAGCGAACGTGCAGTCGTTTTTTCGAAATGCAAATCGACGGTCGGCCGGCGGGGTTAAGAATGCGCGAGGAGCAAGCGGTTTATTATTATAATTTTCTTTTTTTTTAATTTCGAACCCCGCGGACTGGGGCCTAGCTGTGCCGGCATCTGTTTTTCGTTAGATATATTCCCCGACGGAGTTTTCGCGCGCATATAAATGACTTATTAAACGATTTGCTCGCCATCGCGGCTGACGCAAAAGTCACGGAAACGCGTATAGGTACCTATAACGCATAAAATATTATTATGTAGAGAGGACGCGTACGAAGAAGTAAGAGCGATGCTCGGTCAGGGCATATAGACTCCTCGCGGGTTGAAAGGCGTCTTACGGTATTTTATATTATAAAAATATAACACAGTGATCAGCTCGGGTTATAGTGAACCGTGCAGAGACTTTGGCGGTGGAGATAATATATTATGGTATTATGTTATAGTGTTGTCGATATACGCGTAGATGGTAAATATAATATTTAGGCGACGAGTAAATTATTTTCCGTCGGTCTATTAAACCGCGTTCGCTGCAGAAGCACATCGTGATTACTTTGAGACACGTGTTCAATAGCAGACGCTTGTATAAGTCCACACGAACGCGCAAACAGTAATTACGTCCGTTTATCATAAGTATATTGAAGTATATAGTACCTAATATAAAATATTAAGTATTACGAGTAAGAAGAATATTCAAAAATACGGAATAATAATAATAAATTATAATATTATTAAACTCTGTGATTTTCTCCGAAAAACGCCACAGCAGGGAAATTTTAAAATTAACCTCTCTCTCATAAAGTATGCGCCTTATATGCTTCAGTATTCGACTTCAGTATTCGATTGTCGATATACTGCAGACGCAAGTAGAACTTGCCCTCGGTTTTTTTTCCTCGATATTTTCACCGCGTCGCCTCAAAAGTGGTTTTGCGAAAAATCCATAAAAATAAAATCTCCCCTAGGTTTAAAAAAAAAACCCACTCGAAATCAAAAAGCAAGGGGAAACGTAATCGCAGGCTCCCTCCGCCAATTAAGCATCGCCACGAGTATCGTCTGCTTTACCGCGCCGTGACAGCATCCGCGATGAAAATGTTGCCTATAATATATGTATACATATACTATTATATTATGTACACACCACCGATCGCGCGCGTATAAGACCCGACAGTCGTGCGAGGGTGTGGTTGCAGGGGTCTATAATATATATATATACATATACCTATACCCTTGCCCGTCGATCGTACGTATATAATACAGCTATATATATATATACCTATCGCGATACTTTATACACACGGACTCCGATACTCTCGCGATAGTAATTAATAATAGTTCTCTATATATATATATATAATCACTATTCGTGAAAACCACGCGACACCGTCATCACGATAATAACTCTCGTGGCGGCGGGCTGCTATCGCGTTCAACCGTCATCGCGGTGTGTACCCACACCACCGCCACCACCACCTCCACCCATAATACGGCTTTGAGTGAAAAGTTCTTCTCTCCCGCGGCAGAATAATATAATAATAATATTGTGTACTCTATCGCGAGGCGATCGTGCGTATTACTGCGGCTCGAACGGCTCCGGCAAACGCGGCGATCGCGTGTAAGCCCCGTCGAATACGACGACGACGACGATGATGATAATAATAATAATATTATACACGCTCAGTCCGTGACCGCGTCCGCGGGGGCGGGTTTGACTGGAGGGGTAATATTATATTATATTATTTTCCTCGATGTATATACAATATTAATGCTAGTCGTCGTCCAGCGCAGCCGTTGCAGCCGGGAGTGCACGCCGCTCAGACATCGATCGGCCGACTACGGCGGTGTGTATGTAAAATACGAAAATCGCGAAAGCCCCACAATATAATAATATTTTAAAATATCATCTCATATTATAATTTATATTATTATATTATATACGTACAAAACTGCGGTGTACTTTATAGTTTGTTTCCGCAATTGTGCCTTATTTTATTAAAATATAATATAGTATAATAACGCACGATAATAATATGATGAGCGCATTGCAACAATAATAATTGTACGCCGACTGTATACGTTAGGTCAGATAATATGACATTAAAACTATGACTGCCCACTCGTTACTCTGCGGACGAACGTGATGTATTTTGTAAGGTATATATAATAATATCGATCGCACGACATTGTGACTGCCGTCGTCGTGAGGACGCGGCCGTAATCTTATAACAGCTATATCTCTGCATTTCACGTTGGTTTTGTAACGTCGAAATTGCATTCAAACCAAAATATTATATCATACCAAATATATTATTCTATTGAGACAATAATATTATATTGCTATAATAATCCACGCATTTGTCACGAAACCAGTAGCAAGTTTGTTCTGTTGGTTTTATTTTCTACTACATAAGCACAACTCGTTAATTTAAGTTACAACACTTATAATTATTATGAAATTTAATATAGCGCTAATCTGCCAAGTTGTCGGAAATACAATTTCGCGATGAAAATAAAATAAAAATCAAGTCACGAATTGCGAATTTTTGAAAAATTTAAATGCCATATTATCGTTTCCAGTTGTCCTTTCTCTAATACTCATTTACTTTAATTAATAAACACTTTGATCGTTCATACATAAAAACTGTTTTTTTTTCATTACTTATGCTATTTCAATTTAATTTTCTATAAACAACAAACTAATTTATTTTAAATAAGCTGAGAAAGTATATTTAACGTTTGAGAATATTTTAATAAAATATGTTGAATATTTGTTATTAAATTGATTTCGAGATTAGCAAACTAACTGATAAGAATATTATTTGTAATTAACTTTTTTAGCTTTCTTTGTTCAAGTATTTATAATATACATATATATAAACATATACATATACTTGTATATATTTCAATTTATTTTCCTCATTCCTTTCGCAATTGTTTGAAACTAATGAGTTCCTTTTGTTATAAAAAATAAAATAAAAACACCAATGATATTTCGTACGCTGAAATGAACGTTTACTTTCCATTTATATAAACCCTTTTAATAATCATTAAACTTTTTCTTCTCGGAAGAGCTCAATATGATAAACACGACGAAATGAAATTTAAATTTTAAACGATTTTTATTTTATTTATTGTAATCATTATTATCATTATGCTCACTGGTACTGTGAAAAACTGGAATATTAATGAAATTTCGCACAAACAGTCGATTACATGTTTTTTTTAACTAAATAAAGATCTATTTTTTGTTTGTAATTTAATACGATATTGCGTAATCGTCTATAATATATATAAAATACATTTAGAGATACTATAATATTAATAAAACAGGGTAAAAAGAAAATATATTGAAAATACACTTTTTTTTTCGATCGCGCGTACCTATTGTTTGGGTATAAATATTTATAATATTAAAATAATATAATATAATATAACAATACGTGTAACCATTGTTAAATCTATATAGGTAGGTACCATGTAGTTAGCAAAATGGATGTAATTGTTTTCATGCAATTCAAAATTCACTTTAACTTTTACCTAACCTCCGGGGATACAATTCAAACTGCACGTACTTTTCCCAAACATTATGCATATAACCCGGCCGTATATGTATATATTATGTTCTTATTAATCTATAATTGGCCATTAAAACGAACACATCCCATAAATTAGAGAGGGAAAACAAAAACGGCACGTTTTATTCGAAATTCCTTCGCCGGTATATAGCGCACACATAAAATATTTGCGCAATGATTTCGCGAAAATAAACAATGTAAAAAAATAAATAAATAAAACCGTTTTATAATATTAGACTGTTATTGCTTTTATAGCGATTCGCAATATAATATCTCGAAGTGTTTCAGAAATATTAGCGAGCGTTGTCGATTCGACGGAGACGATCACGCAGTCGTATAGCAGTTGGATAATAATAATAGTAATATTATACAATATAGTTATGTAGTTAATAAAAGCGAAAAAATTAATATCGCTCAATAGGTGGCCATATATATATCACTATAGCCGTCGATATAACGCCGTCGGTATGTTTATATTATATATGTACGTCCGATGCACGATGGATGAAGTGCCGTCGTTAGTTAGAAAAATATACACGGCGTGCCACACACATTGGCGTTTCGTATATTTTGTTACTCTCGCTCGATTTTTTCTCCTCCTTCGTATTTTATTTAAGGGTGAAGTAAAAAAAAAAAAAAAAAAATGCGTTTATTTTCCACCCCACGGCTGCAGCATTATATATATATATATATGTATACAGTGACAACCATTGCTTAATCTAGGCATTACGATTGGAAGCGGGCAAATGCGTGCATCTAACTGCTGCAGCAGTAAAACCATTATAATAATATATACTATCATAATATACCTATCTATATATATTTATTCGCTGTATATATAGTTGTAAAATTGTAGCCTGACCTGCGCATATATATATATATATATATATATATACATATTATACAGCGAATACGATTGTTTCAATTGGATTTTATGACTTACACAACGCCGCGTACTTTACGCCTAACCATATCGATATACATATAATTACATATTATTATATATATACGCGTATAATATAATATGAAAAATATACGTTTAACTCGCTCGCTCGTTGTTTATCCGACGCATAGCGACACGCCAAAGTCATATTTTCTCTCGCGGAACAGATATTATGTAGAATAAACTATATAGGTACATGCAATATAGCGAAGCACGTAAATTCACACGACGATGTAGGCGGCGATTATATACCAAAGTTTAAAAACGGTAATGCAAACAATGTTAATACCCTCAATATTATTATTTTTTTAAACATATTTTATTAGAACGTATATCCTAAGAACGGATACTGACGGATGCAGTGACGTAAGTCGGACTGATTCTTATAGGGGTTGAAAAAAATAATCAGAACACCCATCATATCCCGTCTCCAAGGCATTACCCTATTCGACCATCGTACGTTTTGTTTTACGGTCCATTCGAGTGAGTATTACTAATTATTATACGTCCCAGCGATTTAATATTACTAGAGCGATCATAAACATTCACTTTTTTAAAGTACGATTTTCAAAACGAATATAACAGTTTTTTATTTTTATGTTCTTATCTGCATTTGGAAATGGTATTGGCGTGGGCCGTGGAGTAGGCGGGCATGAAATAATAATGCCGCTTCGTTCAATTTGCTAAGAATGTAATAGAGATGATTCTGATTTTATTCTTATTCACTGGTTCAGCCGGTAAACATATTTTACGAGACAAAAATACGGAGCTTAAAACCTTTTTATTCTTATTTATTTATATATATAATAAAAATAAAATCCTCCCGTGTTCGAGTTCTCAAAAGAATATCGCAGATTATTTCCGAGTGCATTAGCGTGAAATTCACAGAAAAAAAGCGTTTATAGACTATTATTTGCCTATAAATAAAAAAAAAAAATGTCATTAAATTTTTAAACCTGCAGCTCGTTTAAATTGTATCGAATAGAAATTGCGAAAATAAAAACAAAAATCCACCATTTTACTATCGTTATTCTCATTACTAAAAAAAATATAAACTTTCGACATAATGTCGTTTTTACGGTAGATATATATTATTTTAAACGCATGTTGAGATGATAAAATATTTAAGTACATGTGATGCTATAAACAAATCATTGTGTGTGTGACACGATGTTATTTTGTGTTATGTTTTCTTTCATTCGAATTTAAATTCGTTGTCATTTGCAATATTTTATTTTCCTCTTGAGCTAATACCGTTCTTTTAAGAATATTCAATAATATAAAAGTCTGAAAACGATTGATATTTTGTTATTAACATAACAATATACTCAAAATTTAAACTCTTCATTAACATAATTTCTTTTTTAATGCCAAAACTTTTATAATATTTTTTCTTACAACTACAATATTGTACGATGGGCAAATCAAAAAAATTTAATATTTAGCCATGGTTACGCATATTAAACTTATGAAGTACTTCAAATTCACGACTGAAGTGATAGAATTATGAAAATTTATCATAATAACAATTTTTATAAATCGATATTGTGTGCTATTGACAAGTATTCCAAGAAAGCATCGTAGTTGTATTATAGGCCGTTAAAGGGCTAATTATTATTCGATGTCATTACACGCATTATGCTTCGGGAAAGGATTTTTCTTCCCGTGGTGTTTTTTTTTCTTCATAATAAAATGTATAATATACGCGTCTCTGACGTGTTTGGGATCTATCCGTTGATTTATAGTTAGGTAATTCGCGAGTTTTTGGACGGCTTAATGACTCGCGGCATCGAGCTGCAGCCTCGATCGGTTAGGTTACAGCGGCGACGGGATGAAATGTGACGGAAGGATGGTGCGGGTGGCGGTGACCACAGAGTGAGCGAAACGACAGCGGGAAGAAAAAAAACATTATTAAAAACTAATTATTCAATTGTTCCGTACGTATTATTTTTTTTACTCGAAAGATTTTTTTTTCGACCCAACCGATTCATTAAAAAATGAGTTGTTCCTAAAGTTATTAATTGAAAAGCTTGTAGCGGCGGCAACGATGGTTTGGTGGCTAAAAAGGAAGAAAAAAAACTTTCGAGCCTATTATTTGGATTATTTATTACGGTCGTCGTCGTCGCCGCCGCCGACGATGCGTTCGCCGCCCCTAGTCGGTCGGTCGGGCGGCGGAGGGCGCGTGTACACAGAGTGCGTGCGCCGCCGTTGCCATGGGCACACGCGGAAGTCGTCGTCGTTGTATACTCCTCGTCGTCGTCGTCGTCGTCGTCGTCAGCGTCGTCAGCGACAGCGTCAGCGTCCTCGCCGTCAGCGTAAGCGTTAGCGTCGTCGTACACGGCGCATTACTATATAGCCGCTGCGCGCGTATTACTCTCTCACTCTCTCCCTCTCACTGTATATATTTATATATATATATATATGTATATAACATAACATAGTAATCGCCGCCCCCGCCACCGCGCGACTCGCCGACGGTCAGGTGCCGCTGCCGCTAACGCTACCGCCGCGCCGCCGCTTCGCGTTTTCACCACCCCCCGCGACAGCGTCGCCGCCGACGACGGTGGCACCACCGGGCCAGCCCGCTAGGTGGCACCCCATTCGAGCGCGTTTCAAAGCACAGGACGGTACGGCAGCGCTCGCGGTCCCCTCGTCGTCCCGTCGGGTCTGTTGTTGTTATCGTTCTCGTCGTCGTCGTCACCATCGCCGCCGCCGCAGTCGTCCGCGTCCGTCGCACCAAAACACCACCGTTTTGACGCGATTCAACCGCCGCAGCCGCCGTAGATTTTTTTCGCTCTCAATAATACCGTCGTATAGTTTCGTAATATTTCATTAATATTATTATAATTGATTTTTATAAATCTGCCGTCGACGTGCCACGCGACATAACGCGTAATCTACTGCAGCTATAATAATATATTATTATAATATAATATATATAGCCGCCACATACACTGCCGCCGCCGCCGCTGCTGCTGCTGCTGCTGCTGCTGCTGCTGCCCGCTATACACGGCGACTACGACCACGGTACACGCTGCTATAAGCCGCCGCAACTGCTGCCGCTGCTTTATAGCGCGCTATAACATTATTATTACCCACGAGTTATCAACATCCACGTAAACACGGAACCCTGTCCGTTCGGTGGGTCCCCCCTTTTCCCCGTAGCCGTCTACGCAGCTCCTCCTCCTCCTCCACCTCCGCCGCAACACCATCACCATCACCATCCGGTTCACCACCATCCTTCTCATCACCAACACCACCAACACCACCAACAACACCAACAGCACCAACAACACCAACAGTCCGTGGTCACTGTTTGCCATCAAACTCCAAAAAACATGGTATGTAAAAAATGATAATACGCCGCTCGTATATTATCATAATATTATACAA